>OX596289.1:6951673-8151673 GCA_951394225.1 Harpalus rufipes | reverse complement strand
AATTGAATCCGAGTCGAAATCAAACGGGGTATTAAAATTCGGGCTCAGGATTAAGCTCCGGTTTAGTTTCATGTTCAGTTCGAAACGTAATCGTAATTTTTACAGCCGTTCATCGACGCCTTCTGCGTCAGTTTTGCAGTCTGTGTTGACTGTTCGTAAAATTGTATTCGTGTTGCCTTGCTTTGCATTATAAATTCCGGCATTTAAAATAATTTCTACATAAAAATTGTTGTTCAAAATATATTAATTCAATTTTCGAACCGAACCCAATACCTGAACCCGGAACAAAACCGTAATGCTTGAACAAGAACTGCTCACGAACCCATCTCTCAAAAAACAAATTAACCTTAACCTGAATCGAACCCAATTTTGGCGGATTCGATGCCCTGAACGTTATAATTTTAATTTTCTTGAACCGAAAGTGAACCATAAATATATTTCGGTTCAGGTTCGTGCTTCCAATAATTGATATTTTCAGATAAGTTGTATTGATTATGTATTAAACAAAAATGTATACTATTATTTTCTTTCAGCGCACGAGTGCGATATTTGCCATAAATCGTTCGCAATGAAATCTTCCTTGAAAACTCACATGAACACTCATCGTAAGGAGCAACCTCGCAGTTGCGACGAATGCGGCCGCGCTTTCATTCGCCAGGACTGCCTCATTCGTCATATGCGTACTAAACATCGCGACCAACTAGAAGATATTTTAGCAGGCGCGGAAAAGAAACGTCTTCAGCAACAACTCCTCGCTGCCGCTACCGAAGCTGCTGGAGAACAGAAACCCAGCATTGCTGAGTCTGGTGTTTGGTCGGAATTGACCCTCACAGATTCTATCAAAGAATTGTTGACATTATTGGTGGATGAAGCTACGCTGAGAGCTTTCGGGTGGCCAGATACTCCAGTGGATAAACTATTGGATTCGGTTATTAAAAGATGTGGACATAAACCAGCTTCAGAGGATGATTTTGATTATATTGGAAGGATGAGGGAGAATGCTAAGCTGCTATTTACAGTAGTTATTGACGATTCGGCGGTTAAAAGTTTGTTAAACAACCAAACGGTTGATGAAGTTATTTTACATGTTTTGCGCCTGGCAAAAGCTGAGTAATTAGTTTTTAATTGAACCATATATACAGAAGCGTTTGATTTTATTCTTATTTGGTTTATGATGTATCTGAAATACTTATATGGATAGCAATAGATTTTTATATGTTTATATAATTGACAAAGATATTTTGTATTGTTAATTTCAATTTTTTCTGAGGGCTACTACTTTTATTCGCAGAATAAATGCAAAATATTTGCATGTACACCCGAATTATGTAATGTAGGATGGCGGTTACACTTGATACGAATTCGTGTAAAATTAGTAGAAGTAAACAAATATATACAAGCTGTGCGGTATTTGTACAATTGGTTGAATACGAACAAAATATTTTGTTCAATCCTGCTATTAAAACTAACTTCTTGTTTCTTACTTGGATACTGAACTTGAAACCTTCTGTTTCATCCACTTAACTTATTTCTACGACAACGGGTGGGTGAAATTAGTGAGCGAAAGTGAACTTTCGGCCACTCATCTGCCATTACCAAAAATTGGAATAAACTACAATAGAATTCATAACATTTATTTATTTATATGAAAATTACTTGCACAGTTATTGAAAAAAGCACATTTATTGAAACTAAACATGCCAGAAAGTGACATTTTATCTATTTCAGTGTCTTCTATTACCTCTACCTACGCGAATTTTCTTATTGGTATTGGGCCCGCTTCACGTTTTAACTTTTTTTTCATGCAATTTCTATCTTATTGATCGCCGATATTCTTCTTTATCTTCCATATTTTCAAAAAAATATATATTAGATCTACAAAATGTGACAGCCAAACAATAGCAACGTACCTCACCGCCTATGTTAATTTACATTCTATTTATAAATCTATTAGTACAAATTTTAATATTTTTTCTAATATTTCAATAGCAGGATTGAACAAAACGCTATACAACACTCGTGAAGAAACGAATTCGCTCACTTATGCTCACATGCGTGAGCGAAATTCTTTGTTTCTTCACTCGTATTGTAATATACTATTATTTTTGATGCGCTATTCGTACGAAAAGAATGTAGTAAAAAGTTAATTGGACTTATAGAACAAAGACAGTCTTTATGGGATCACAATTACAATCAGTACCATAGCAGGGAGGTAAAATAAGTTATGGCGAGTTCCAATCGAATATAGATTGCGTTATTTTCGTATGCACAAAGAATATTTGATCGCTTTCCGATACACGACAGAAATTTAAAAAAATTGCAGTAAGCATATAATTTGATGTTTTTTTTTTTGTAACAGGAAAAATATTTAAAAATGTCGCCCTTATTTTTCTATCGCCCAGTTACCAATTGGCCGTTTTTTCTAATTTTCTCGAATTTTCGTTTTCTATCCTAGATGTAAAATAGTCGTCTATCCAAAAGCACGTGGTGTTTTCTAATAAAAGTAATTTAATAGAGGTATTTTTAACAAGTCAAATTCAATTGTTGGATCCATTGCACATTAGTACAAACTGAAACTTATTTACGCATTCTTAATACGATTTTCAACCAATGTAGGACAGAAAACAGAAAATTCGGAACATCAATCGAAGAGAAAGAAAAGCGAAAAAACGGACGATTGACAATTGGGCGGTAGCCAAATTATTAAGGTATGTTTAGAAAAAAATTAAATATTTTTCCAGTTAAAAAAAACAAATCAGCGTTTGACTTCCTTTTTACAAGGTCGCTGATGTGCAGCATTCAAATGAACTTAGAATGTAGAAATATTAAACGCTGCTAGCCTTATGTGCAACTTACATAATAATTAAAAAAAAAAACCTGCGAATAAAAAACGACTTTGACTGCATCCTGCATCTTTAGTAGATTATTAAAGGCTTTTGGGACGATTATCTACCTCGCTATTAAAATTTCGGTATTATACCCGCCCAATACTGGGTTCGTTTCAGATTAATTTGAATTTTAAAAAGTGGGTTCATTTGCGGTTCTGGTTCAAGCATTCATAAAATTTGGGGTTTTGTTCCGGGTTCTGGTTAGGTTCAACCCAATGAAAATTGGCCTTTTTTTTGAATAACAATATTTAAGCCGGAATGTAACGTAAAACAAGACATAATCAATCAACACACGCAGAATGCGTCGATGATTGGCTGTAAGTTTTACGATTACGTTTACATTTCGAACTGAAAATGAACCGGAGCAGCACCCTGAACCCAAATTTTAATACCCGGTTCGGTACCGACTTGGGTTCAATTGAAAAATATATCTGAGGTCTGGGTTTGGATTCGCTAAAATGGTTTGGTTCGGGTTCGATGCCCTGATAAGCATACATAAAATCAATGGCCTGTCCGCTCGCTTACGGTACTCGAGGCTGATGAAAATCGGCGCGCTGAACGTCAAGACTAGAGGACTGCAAGGGTCTAATATTTTCAGTTCTACCCAGCCCGACCCGTTGTATTTAAGATTGGGCCAGACTCGAGCCCGAAACTTTTTTAAAAATAATTAGCCGTGCCCGGCCCGAACCCAAATAAATTTTAATTCGACCAGAATAAAGTCCGATTTGATAATTGATAATATGAAAATGATAAACAAGTGAAATCACAATTATTATAAAACCAATAATAAAATATGAAATTGTGTATATTAGATTCGCTAGAAACGGAGCGGAATGAAATAATATAACCCGAATATATTTTACGTGCTAATCGTCAGCGTTATGTGAAACGGGACTAAATGATCAAATATTCTTCGTGTATACGAAAATGACACAATCTACATTTGATTATAATTTAAAAGCTGTTGAAACCCGCCATATTTTTTTATTTAACTCCCTGTTAACTGATTGTTTTTTTGATCCTATAAAGACTGTCTTTGTTCTAATTTCGCTATTCATATTCCTTGTGTATGAATTAACGCATCAAAAACAAAATATTTTGTTCGTATAGGACGCGAGCAGTCATGTGACTTTGTTGACCTTGGCAAGCAGATATGGGGGCCCGCGTCAGAATGACAGCATGTAGTTATTTACATAGATGTCACAATTGTCACGTCATAATTGTTGAGAAAAATAATCCACAAGGATTTGAAAAAACATGTTTTGAATGAAAAATTATGACATTTTACATCTATGTACATTACTAGCTGTCGTTCTGATACGGCCTCCATATGTGATTGCCAAGGCCAACAAAGTTACATGACTGCTCGCGCCCTATTCAACTGGTTGTAGGAAATGGTCGTAAGCACTGTAACCGCACATATATACTTGTTTACTTGTGCTGATTTTGTACGAATTCGTATCCAATATAACCGCCATCTTAGGTAATTTAAGAAAGAATTTTGTATAAAATATTGTACTGTATGTATGGTTTTATTCTAACAAAGAAACTTAGTGCAGGTAGAATATACTTTATTATAATATAAAATCACAGTAATATTGTTGACTGTTTCTTACGCAATAAGCATAGATATGTTAGTTATACGTTATTTTTGGGATATACAAAATAAAAATATCGCATTACAATTAATTTTATACGTAAACTTCTATTTATGACTAAAAAATTTCAAATAAACACTTATCCCTAATATAGCAAGTTCAAGACCGATAATAAAAATTAAAATCAACTTGTTATACAAAACATGACGACTCATTCGCCGTAAAAGATTCCGCGATTGATCTAATTCGTCATCTGCACCTGTTAGACGGTTTTTGGTCCGCAATAATGTTTCTCGTTGATCGTTGAGGTCACCAACTACTTCAGTTCCTAGTTGCTCTGTTTCTAAAGCTACTTGTTGAGAACGGGCGATGCTTTGAGTAGTTCTGTTAAGCGTATCATACCCTTCAACTAAAGTTCTTCGGTTTTCTGCCTCCCATTCGTAACTTGACGCTTGGGGCATCATCTAAATAAGGTACATTAATGATCATTAATTGTTGCTAAATACTATTGTTTAACACTTGCCATGATTTGTTAATTTTTATTACAACTGTGACATTTGGCTAAATAGGTTACGAATAAAAGTATTAACGTAAAATAAGTTGTACACTATAATTTTAAACAGTTTTAGTGTCGCATATATTTAAAAAGAAACACTACGTAATTACAAGAAGAAAAACAACAATTTTTAACTTGACATAAAGATAAAAATCTAAAATTTGTTCCCAAAGCACTATGCTCAATACCTAAAACGAAAGACCCTGCCTCCCAACGTAGTGATATTTCGCGTCGAAAGGATTGTTTGCATGAGCGACGTGTCACTCAAATTCACTGCGTGTCCGGCACTGCAAAGATGGTGCGAGAAGATACAAAAAGCAGACTCCAAACATCATTAAAAACTAAAACAGTCTACTGCAGTTTATTAACTTTTAGTATCCTCCTACTAGCATGGATCGTCGGCTTTTCTTCCAGGTTGTTTGCGGTAATCCGCTTCGAAAGTATCATTCACGAATTCGATCCATGGTGAGTTAACCCTAACCGGCTACGTCATATTTATTCGTAACGAAATTATGTTCTAATAGGTTTAACTACCGTGCTACTGCGTACATGGTAGAGCATGGGTTTTATAATTTTCTGAACTGGTTTGATGAGCGAGCATGGTACCCCTTGGGAAGAATCGTTGGGGGTACGGTGTACCCTGGCCTTATGCTCACCTCAGGGAGCATACACTACCTTCTGCATTTGTTCAATATCAATGTACACATTCGTGACATTTGTGTATTTCTCGCCCCCACTTTTAGGTAAGAGAAAAATTAATTTTATATTTGTGATTTTAACAACTGCTATGTCCGAGTTTACATCAAACTGAGTGTATAGTGTGTTTCAAAATATAGTGATTGAAGTACTCAAATTAACTAATGTTCAGTGTTTGTGATTTTGATTCAAAAGAACAATTGTTATAGTTAAGTGGCTGGTTCTAACGATTCGACTTTAATCGTTATATTTGCCGTTAAATAAATATGGACTGGAGATTTCTACACTGTTGCCAATTTAGTGGACATGCTGAAAAAATTACGAACACCGCAGGGCAAGGGATAGGGTGCGGAGAAAAAAAAAAGAGCATCAGTTTATATTCATTTGACGGCGACTATAATAGGGCGCGAACAAACACATGACTCGACTGACCTTGAAGTGCTTGGAATCAGTTGATTTATGTGCGCATGTCACTTTGATAAAAACAATGTCACTTTGATTTATTATGATTTTGCACTGCTAAAAAAATATTATTTTACAATTTTCAGGCAGTAAAACACATGAACTTAAAAATAATAACTTTAACAGTTAAAAAATAAAATAAGTCAAAACATTGTTCTTGTCAAAGTAACAAGCGCACACAAATCAGCTGATTACGAAACTTTAAAGTCATTTTACTTTAATATACAAGGGTCACGCTACAATTACTGGGAATACGAAAATCAAGTAGGCCGTGGAAAACAAAATTTGCTCTATCATTTGCATTGTTTATTATGGCCACAATTATGTAGTTTGAAATTAAGTTGCGAAATCCAGAACTTAACTTCAGATATATTTTTCAATTGAACGCGTAAGGAATTCAACCGAATATTAATATTCAGGTTCATTTTTTCGTGGAAACGTAAGCGTAATCGCGATCCATTTTAAATATACTTTAACTTTTGTATTATAAAAGTAATAAAAACAACTTAAATTCTTACCAGAGTTACCCTGCGTAAAGATTATTATCCAAAAAAACTTTAACTCAGTTTGCATTAGATGCAGGACATCGAACCTGAACCGAACCAAACCTAACATTTTAGCAAACCCTGAACCGAACTTCAGATATATTTTTATACTGAACCCGAACCGAGTATTAAAATTGGGGTTCAGGATTCATTTTCTGTTTTTGGCGGGGTCGATGCTCCTGATTAAATGGAATTAAACCTGAACCCGGAACAAAACCGTAAATTTTATTGATGCTTAAACCTGAACGCTCACGAACCCATCTGAAAACCTAAACCGAACCTAGTTTTTGGCGGGTTCGATACTCTGATTACAACTTAGTTAAACAATTTTTAAAGTATCATTGTGAGTAAAAATATATAATTTACTAGTATTTTCTTAAAATTTTGGAAAAATAATATAAAAGTAATAGAGCGTCCGCCATACTCACCAGATTTAACAATGAACGACTTGATTTTTTTCAACTACGGGGTAGATTTTTGTTTGAAAGAGAGATTGATGCTGCAGTAATGTTACTCATGATTATTTTGTAAGCATTTCAAAAGAATATTGGTTGGGACAGTTGGGAGCTTTTAAAAAAGGCAAAAAAAAACAATGAAATGTATTATTATTGAAGTGAAGTACTTTGAACAATGTGTCTTATTTTCAACGTGACTCTCGTATCTTGTACTAAACTTTGCTGAATCTTACATTGTTGAAATTAACTTCAATTAGTATGCCAACCGTTAAAATACTAAAGTATTGCATATTTAATCACACTTGTTCACGTGAACCTGTTCTTATTTTCGGTAACCAAAGAGGCCTTACAGTAATTTATCTTGAACCTTTTTCGATTTAAATTTACTTCATTAATTAGTCAATCATTAAAACACAAATATCAGTGATTTAACCACACTCAGGTATACAATTTGACTTATTATTCACGTATGAATGTTATAATTAAGTGATAATTATGTTTTGTAGCGGACTGACGGCGATATCAACGTATCTTCTAACGAAAGAGCTGTGGTCAAGCGGTGCCGGTCTGTTAGCAGCGTGTTTCATTGCCATTGTGCCTGGTTATATCAGCCGATCGGTTGCTGGAAGTTATGACAATGAGGGAATCGCCATTTTTGCCTTGCAATTCACGTACTACTTGTGGGTTAAATCTGTTAAGACAGGGTCCATTTTCTGGGCTACTATGACTGCCTTATCATATTTTTACATGGTAAGACTATAAGTTTTATAGTTAAGAATTTGGGAGCCGCTAAGATGACGTTTTATAAGAACACTCTGCGGGTCTACAGTACAGATAACAGGATTACTGTTGGCTTTGGATTTATGATGTCCAAGCTAATAAAGCTAATTATATTTATATGAGCGTCGTTAGAAATTTTCACCTTTGAAAAGATAATTATCCGTAGTACGAGCCCACTTTTATAATAAAAGCGCGTTTATGGGGCACATTCCTCATAAGAATCTTCTTATATATATAGGGTGTTTGTTTTAAAACAGCCAATGCTCTTTTGGGCGAACTAATGACTTTAAAGAAAAATGATATATACAGAAAATGATAATGAAGAAGGGGCTAATTTAACAGTAATAACAAACCGGAAATTCAACCAGTGGTTTTCAAATGGTAGAACTATATAATTTTTTGTCTATTAGATACAGATTTTTTCTGATTTCAATATAGGGTTGTATGACAATTATTTCAAGTAAAATGGTTTTAAAAATTACAAATGTAATAAAAATGGCTTTACTACTAGTATGACCTAGGCTACAGACGTATCAATATTTAGCGTATTTCAATATTGTAGCATTATTTTTAATTTTGAATACTAATTTTCTCGAAATAATTGTTATACAATATTTATATCGTCGAATTCAGAAAAAAAACTAATAGACTAAAAAATTATATAGGGTGATACCATTTAAAAAAATATAATTTTGTTCTACCGTTTGAGAACTACGGGTTGAATTTTCGGTTTGATATTATTGATAAATTATCCGCCGAAATACAAGGTTTCAAAATTTTTGAATTATAGTATTTGAATTACAGCATCCAGAGGATCCACACACGCGTACACACACACAGTAATTTTTTTAAAGATGTCCGATCAAGGTCATTTGCATCATGAACGAATAAACAAATTAGCATACATTTATCTCTGTCATTTGCAAGGATTATACAAACGTGTGATAAGAATGGATATAATGCGCTTGTCTTTCAAAAATTCATATTATTTCGACTAGTTAGGACATTCCACTTTAAAACGATACTCGTTGTTGACAAAACTTTCGCTGTAACTTAAGTTATTTTCTGCCAGTGTCACTGACAATGATATTGTGTCAGTATCTTATTTTTCAAATAATTAGTTTTACATTTGCTAGTAAACTTACCAGTTGACTTATTTTTGAATTTTGAATGCTTTTACTATAACATATATTTTTATAATAATAAAATAAAGTAATATCTTATGTACCCGCAGAAAAACTAAGTAATCGACACTACTAAATTTGGCAGAATGGGCGGTGCTAAAATCTTAATTCATACAATTCGTAGATGACCTTGATCAGACATTTCAAAAAAATTACTGTACACACACACCCATAGACATCATTGTGAAAATGTTAAAATCGGATTCTAGGGATCTTAAAACGTGGTAATTTACTAAAATCTCAATATGCGATTTTTAGCAGTAATCTGTAGTAGTGGGAGGTAAAAACCTACAAAATTATATTTTCGTCTAAATCTAGTGACCTATGCATTTTTTCCAAATAAACATTATACCCCTAAAATGGTCTTCTAATGGGACAAGTTTTGTCTAATTTTACCGACTTTTATAAATATTAATGTTTTATTTAAGCGCCCTCTACGATACAGATATATCTTTATTACCGAAATCTGCAAATAAGCCGGTGAAAAATGACGTTATTAGGACCGCGATGTTATGTTAGTACGCTAAACAATTATTCTCGTCCCTAAAAATAGATAAAAATGTTTTATAGGTATCAGCATGGGGAGGCTACGTGTTCATAATCAACTTAATCCCATTGCACGTATTCGTTCTTTTAATTATGGATCGCTACTCAAACCGTCTTTTCACAAGCTACACCACATTCTATGTTCTGGGTCTGCTGTTCTCCATGCAGATTCCTTTCGTTGGTTTCCAGCCTATTCGTACAAGTGAACACATGGCTGCGTCAGGTAAATACAAATAATTCCTAATTGAAAGCATACTCTTAACGATTTTTGCATGTCGTGCAGGTGTGTTTGCTTTGATGATGGCAGTGGCAGCACTCAAATACTTGCAGTCGGTGCTGTCCAAAGCTGAGTTTAAGTACTTGTTTACGGTTGGGGCCACCGTTGCTGCGGGTGTAGTATTTTTCACTGTTGTTATTTTGACTTATGTTGGGTTTATCGCTCCTTGGAGTGGAAGGTAAGAAAATAATCAATTTTTATTTTTATATGCATGACTAATGAACATATTTTTTTATTGTGTTTAAAACTGACAACATTTATGGTTTATGCGCGACGCTCGTAAAATATTAGTTTTTCTGTAATATTTAACAAGCTTATCTACTGTTGGCCAACATCTATTTACTGATCTGATATATTTATTTACTTTTAGTTTAGGCCGCGAGCAGACACATGACTCGACTGACCTTGAAGTGCTTGTAATCAGCTGATTTTTGTGCGCTTGTTACTTTAACAAGAACAATGTTTTGACATTTTTAACTGCTAAAAAGTTATTATTTTACAGTTTTCCGGCAGTAAAACACATGAAATTAAAAATGATGGCCCGTATTACAAGCGCACTTTTATAATAAAAGCGCATTTATGCAGCACAATCTTCATAAGAATATAAAGTAAAAGCGCGCCGAAAAACGCTTTTATTATAAAAGTGCTCTCATAATACGGGCCAATAACTTTTAGCAGTTCAAAATCAAAATATGCCAAAATAGTGATTCCAAGCACTTAAAGGTCGTTCAAGTGTACGTGTCTGCTCGCGCCTTATAGAATACATGCATCCAGCTACATATATTTGAATTTTTTTAATATAATCTTTGTATATTTATTTACTTATTAGTAAGCAACAAAGTCAAATTATGTTTCCGTTGAATTTCAATATTACTATTTATCTTGTAATTTTTTTATTATGTATAAAAAATATTTGAGATGTTTTCTAATATACTTAATCAGAAAAACGTTATCAACAAAAATTTAAATCAGCAAATTTGTGTTTTTTTGTCGAAAATCTTGATCGAATAAATAAATTTGTTATCATTCATAACACGTGTAATTTTTACAATTTATGCTAGAAAAACGGTGCTATATTTTTCTTATTGGGCCGTAATATAAATTATACTAGATGGTGGCGGTTAAGGGAAACATTGGAATTTAACATGTGATTTAAGTTTTATGCAATTTTCTGCTCTCATGTTCATTTTACGACAAAAACTGGAGATTGCAAAATTCTTTAGAATTATAAATTACAAAACTGTTTTTCCATTTTTTATTGTTTCTGGTCTTTCACAATTTAAAAAGAAATATCAACATTAATAGCAATAATCATGATTTATGAAATTATAGATTAAATGTTTGAATTTTTAAATTGTTGTGATACATTTGGAATTGATTTATTATTAAACTATAAAAAATGTACGTATTAAAAACAAACAAACATAACTTTTAATTCTAGTACGTAATTTTTTTAAACCGTTTAATAATAAACCGATACCAAATGCAATAACAATTTCAAAAATTTCACATTTATTCCATAATTGGATAATAAACTCTGTCTAAATAACAACGCGGTTAAAGTTAACATTGTTTTATGTATAATGTCATAAAGCATGACTATTGCCACTATTTAACAGATATATATATTTTTTTACAAATCTATTAAAAGTAGGTTTTTTAATATTTGTTTTTAGAGTTAAAAATGACATTTCACGACACCAGTGTTAAAAAATGACAGATCAGTGTTAATTTTAACACTAGTTTTAAAAGTTAATTACTTACCTTGGTAATAACGAATGGAACAACACATCGACATTTTTAACATGCCAAAAAAATTAAAAATTTAAATGAAAAAATAGTATTTGTAAAAGGTTTGAAGGTTTCGACCCTCCGCTTTGCGTCGTGTTCCAAACTTCCTTCTCACAAAATAAAATGTCACTTTTAACAGTTATATCAGAAATAACTATTTAAAATTGTGAAGAAACCAAAACCCGCCATGAAAATTCTTGATATTAAGCACGATATTATTTTTTAAAGTTTTGCGATGAGTTTGTGACGCCACCATCTTCAGACCAGCGGCATTGAAACAATAATTTTTATGAGAGTTCCACCATCTTTGCTCACCATTGCGAATGGAAAATGGATAGTCTGTGGCCGGGGCGCTGTGGAATTATAGGCGGGATTCTCAGCTTTCATATTTTTGGCCAATAGAATCAAATCCACTCCCATCACGTTATAAAATGTTTAATTCGTTGCAACTTAATATGAATTTTTTTAAATTATTTAGCTTCACTATTTATTAATTAGTAAGAACCTTACAATTTTTGTAAAAATTTATTATATTTCGATTATGATTTATGTGCCCATTTTTAATTTTGAACAACATTGCACTGTACAGTTTTTGCCGTAAAATGAACAGGAGAGCTGGATTTTGTAAATAAAATTAGAGCACTAAGCAATATCATTCACATAATTGTTTTTTTTTTAATTTGTTAATTTCATTTACTCTAATGAATATTTTTTGTAGGTTTTATTCCCTATGGGATACGGGTTACGCTAAAATCCACATTCCAATCATCGCATCAGTTTCTGAACATCAACCTACAACATGGTTCTCATTCTTTTTCGATCTCCATATTTTAGTATGTACTTTCCCGGTTGGTCTTTGGTACTGCATCAAAAATATCAACGATGAACGTGTCTTTGGTATGTTTAGTCCATTTATTTCATAGTGTAAAACTAATTAAAGTATTTTTTTAGTTGTGCTGTATGCAATCAGCGCAGTATATTTCGCTGGTGTGATGGTTCGATTAATGTTGACTCTTACTCCAGTGGTTTGTATGCTGAGCGCTGTGGCATTCTCTGCCCTCTTGGAACACTATTTGAGGGACATTGATGGTGATGGCGAAACTGTAGGAACTGAGCCAGAGGATGATCAAGGAGGCACCAATAATCGGGCACTTTACGATAAGGTAATTTATTTAATAAACGAGAACGGACGTATTTCTGTTTGTTTCCTAATTGTCTAAATCGCCTGCAGGAATAAAAAAATATAACAAAATTATCATTTGATTTTGTAATAATAATAAAGTGAATGGCACATTCCTCATCAGAATATAATGTAACGTCTATTTATTTGGATGTAGTGTAAAAATCAGAGAAATATTAATAATTAAAATAAGTTCATAAAAAAATATATATAAAAGACGAAACTATGAATAAACAAATATAAATGCTAATTAAAGACAAGATTATTTATTTGAACAATTAACAGAGCCGCGTGCCTTTATATAGCGCATCTACACAAGTGTGCGCCGTAATTATTTTATCGCCTTCGAGGAGTTTCTAGAGTACATCTGAGAAACAAACAATGAGATCATGCACGATCTTTCATTTTTACCTTTAATCGATAGAGTAATAAAAATAATAGGTCCGTATTTTTTATTTTTCCTCAAATCGATCTTTAATAATGAGAAAATTGCAGTTAAAAATGACATTGTTCAAAAAGCTAATTTTCCCCGCTTCGTCCCTCGCCAAGTGACGTAACATTTCAATATCAACGGCCATTTTGATTTTCACGCTAGGTTCTAAACGTCAAAGTGACATTTAAAGATAATCTGAAATTTACGAAAGTAAACATGTCGGTGAAACGTTTTGTGCCATTGTGCCAAAATACTTGCGAAATTATATTCAATTCAATGCCTCTCGTGCGTTTCTATAGCTAAACACACTTCTAGCGTGTAATCTGAAATCTTTTCAAAGAAGCATAGCTGATGTGACGCGTGGATAACTTCAGGCCAAATGAAAAGAATGTTGTAATATTAATATATTATAGCATATTTAGATATGTAATTTTCTATTTATAGTCTATATATTTTTTCTTTTAGAAATTCTGTGTTCATATGATAAATCTTTATGAAATGAGTCTGAACTTGCATTCCTGAAAAGTGACGTCACAACATGGGTGGTTTTTTGCAACTTTTTAAAAATAGCATACTTTAAAACCAGGGCATCGAACCTGAACCGAACCAAAACCGGAACCAAACCGTAACATTTTAGCGAACCCAAACCCTGAATCGAATCTCAGATATATTTTTCAATTGAACCCGAGTCTGAACCGAACCGAGTTTTAAAATTCGGCTTCAGGGTTCAGCTTCGGTTCAGTTTCATTTTGAGTTCGAAACGTACGCGTATTCGTAATACAGCCGATAATCGAAACCTGTGCTGTCTGTTTGTGAAAATTGTGTTCGTGTTCTGGTCTTGCGTAAATTCCGGCTCGCATTTTAAATTATTTATATATATATTGTTATTCCAAAAACATTAATTTAGTTTTCATTAGGTCGAACCGCACCTGAACCCGGAACAAAACCGCAAATTTTATTAATGTTTGAACCAGAACCGCACCCGAACCCATCTCTTAAAAAATAAACCTGAACCGAACCCAGTTTTTGGCGGGTTCGATGCCCTGTTTAAAACAATTTTATAAATAATTTAACCATACAGTACGATAAATTAGAGTATGCTTGTTCGATTTAAACAAAAAAAAATGAACAATTTTTTTTGCATGACCTCATTAAACTTATCTCGGCGGTTTGTTTGCACAGGTGCATGCTCGGTAATTACGCCGTTGATTGGTTCAGACCCGTGTCCGGATATTTTATTGCTAGTAAATTGTTCGCATGGGAAATTGATCTCAAGGAAAATTGATCGCCTGTAAATTTATCGCGGGGAAAATTGTTCGCCGGAAAATTGATCACCAGAAAATCTAGGCAAATTCTATTTAAAAAGAAACTATTTAAATTATCTAAACATTTTTTTCTGTATCTCTCAAAATAAGCGAGATATGAAGAATTTTCAAAATAAGCTAAATTAAGTAACTCAAAAAGAAAAGATGATAGAAAATACATTTGATAAGTATTAAATTTGCCTCAAAAAGTTGACCATGAATTGTGCGAACAGTTTTGCTCTAAAATTATTTATTACCCGAGATACTCTAAAAAACATCGAAAATGAGACATCTGTACTTAAAAATTAATAAACATTTCGAATTATTTTTCTCAGGCTGGTCGTTTGAGAAAAATGAAACACGAACAAATGCACGACACCAACAACCTTAACATGAATTTACGTTTCATTGTTGTAATGGTAATCATGGTCCTCCTCATGATGTTCGCCGTACATTGTACCTGGGTAACAAGTAACGCTTATTCTTCTCCAAGTATCGTCTTGGCTTCATATTCCGGCGATGGAACTCGGCAGATTCTCGACGATTTCAGAGAGGCTTACTTCTGGCTTTCACAGAACACTGCTGACGATGCAAGGGTTATGAGTTGGTGGGATTATGGGTAGGAATAAAAAATATATTTTATTTTAGGTGAAAAAATATATACTTTTCTTTCTAGGTATCAAATAGCAGGTATGGCGAATAGAACAACGCTAGTAGATAATAATACGTGGAATAACAGTCATATAGCATTAGTTGGAAAGGCTATGTCAAGCAACGAAAGCGCAGCTTACGAAATCATGACTGAATTAGATGTTGATTATGTGTTGGTTATCTTTGGAGGAGTTATTGGTTATTCAGGAGATGATATCAATAAATTTTTGTGGATGGTGCGAATTGCAGAAGGTGAACATCCCAACGATATCAGGGTAAGTCAAATGTTTAATTAAATTTTGCGGATTTTGGTTTTATTTTTTTACGATGTTCCTGATATTCGATCAGTTTTATGGTACAAAATAGATACAATATACAATGAAACCGCTTTTATTCAATGTGGTGGAATATATTGTGCGTATAAATTCCATTTCATTTTTGTTATATTGAATTACATTTCTCGGATGTATTTTTTTATAATTTTTCTTTTCACTGACTATTTATATTTAAATTAACATTGTAGTGACACAAATTTTAAAATGAGTTCATGGTGGAATTTTACCCGAAAATACTTAACTGTTATTTTTGCATACAAATAGTAATTATGTCTGAATCACTTTGAGGGAAATTATTTAAAGAAAAAACATTTTTTATGTAATATTAATTAATATTAGAGATAAAATTAAAAAAAAATAAAGTATACAGGCGATCACAAAAGTCCGTGATGTGGAAAACAGTTTTTTTCACATATATTTTGTCTCTTAAAAAAAAGGTTAGGCGCGCACTACGACTTTATACCATACGGCAAATTTTCGTGCGGTATGTCGTATAACGGAAAAACGCAAAAAAGTGGGCAGCTTGTGTTTGTGTTCTACTAACGAAAATTTGTAAAAAGAAACGCAGAAAAATTAATCGTTTTGCGTGCATTCTCTTTTTTTTTCTTGTTCTAAATCACTTGCAGGATGATACCGCAGAAGAAATCTCCGTTTATACAAATTTACATAATATTTAAATAAGTTGGGATGCTAGATGCGTACTGAACGGTATTCATTTATTAAACTTAGCGTGCAAGCGCTATTTAAAGTAAGAAAATAACTGACAGTTCTATCTGTATAGTATTGAAAGCTAGTAGACTTCATTTTGAAATGGAAGTTATTACTTGAACTGTTAGAAGATGTACCAGAAGTAAATATTATTAACCAAGTAGTAAATTTGTTAGAATGTGACGTTAGTTGCAACCAAACATGACGCAAGCAGCTGCCTACTAGTTCGCTAGATGTTTTAGCGAAATATTTCTTGATAGCTGTTTCTTAGCGAACCGTTCAATTATTTTTCTAGTCCAGGGCTGGTTAGCGCTAACCCGGCTGGACGCAAGCTATGATAATATTACTTTATAGTGTCGTAGGGCGCTATCAAAACAATGGTTCGTCACCGCACCGCACTAAAATTGCGACTCGTTGAATTTTTTTTTTTGTCGCTGGCATCTTCATAAAAAAACATATTTTACGAAAATTGTGGCACGGCAAAATACCGCGCGGCGATTACGATGCACGGCATAAAGTCGTAGTGCGCGCCTAGCCTTATGTAATGCTTTATTGAGATTTAGAGAATAAAATTCTAAACTTGATAGTCATTATTTTTAAATTAAATTTTTGGTACCCGAATTAATTTAAACACATGGTAAAAATGGATTTAGTATGCAATTTATTTTATACAACGAAAACGTACGACATGGTAGCGTATTTGTACGAATGAAAATTTATACGTAACGCATGTAAACGACTGTGTACTTCCTACAGATTTTGTCAGAGCGCTTGAAGGCTTTTGGAGCGTTCTTTTCCGAGAGGTAAGAGATAAGAAACAAACGCAGATACGCTCTGAGACAATAAACGAACGGTTTCCTTCAAAATGAATACGACTTTTTTCCATAATTATAAGTAATACTTATTTTTGGAACAAATGCGGGAAATTAATGATTCTGAAACGAATGCAAGTTCCCCGAAATGAACCCAGCTAGTTTCGGAATTTGCATGATTTTTTTTGTGCAGTCGTTTCAAAATATAAAAAACTTGGACGGCTATACATAATATTTTGAAGCGGCTATAACATTTATTATGAAAATCATTGTCCGCACCAATGCAGGAATAGGCTATTTGCCGCATTCATTTTGAGATTCAGAATACCTATTTCCCACACGATTAAGAACATTTTTTTTATTCTAAATAAATTACTGTGATATACAGAATATATTGTAGTAAAAAAAAACAAGTGTATAAATTATAGGCTATTTGCCGCATTCATTTTGAGATTCAGAATACATATTTCCCGCACGATTACGAACATTTTTTTTTATTTTATTCTAGATAAATTACTGTGATATACAGAATGTATTGTACACGGGCGTATAAATTTTCTCTCGTACATATGTTCTGTCATATAAATGCTGATAAATGTTGGCGTAAAAAAATCCTAAAATCACTATTAACGGTGACACTGTGTCTGCACTGAGTATGTTGCGACCACCAGTATGCAACCATAAGTGACTATGTGTAATGAAAATCTGTATTGTTTCCTTAGGAAAGCGATTACTTCACCGAACACGGCGAATTCCGGGTTGACGCCGAAGGAAGCTCAACTCTCCTAAACTCTTTAATGTACAAACTTAGCTACTACAGATTCGGAGAACTAAAACTGGACTACCGCAGCCCAGCTGGATTCGATCGTACAAGAAACGCAGTCATAGGAAATAAGGATTTCAAACTCACCTACCTCGAAGAGGCTTACACTACAGAACACTGGCTAGTCAGAGTATACAGGTTAGAAAATATATTATATTATTTTTGGGGATTGTTTTAATTTGTTTTATACAGGGTCAAAAAACCAGAAGAATTTAACAGACCAAGGATTCCAGTTGCGAAGAGGGTAATAAAATCTTCACAACCATTTATCTCTAAGAAGGTAAGTTTACTTTGCAAAAAAATATAATGCTCCTTATATTAAAATGACATTAAGATGAAAAATTAGTGTAAAAAGTTTAGAGCTGATGGAATTTTTTCTGTTTTTTAGAATCAAAGACGTAAGAAAGGTACAATAAAAAACAAACCTGTTATCGTTAAAGGCAGAAGAACTAATTCTAGCAAACAAGAGGCGTAGTTTCATTAAATAAAATGGGAAGTATGTGTGTGTTTTATATCAATTCACCAAGCATCTTTGATAATATTTGCATTTTGCTCTGTTTGTTCACTTAATTGTTCAGTTACATGTTGTGTTTGTAAATAGTTCTTAATAAAAGACCGAAACAAATTGCATTTGGATTTATAACTAATATTAATTAGAATGTACAAATTTCTTCATCGTATGAAATAAAATTAGTGTTGAGTTTAAAGTTAACATCACACTACAATGTTACTTTTATAAGTTTTATCAACTTTTCCTATTTACGTACTTTCACTCGTACTTGCAAAATCAAAATATATGTTATATTTTTGTTAATATTATTTATCTTAAAGTTTTTATGTATACTGTGCAAAGATGTAAAAAATATTTGATGTTACAATTATTTTTCCACTTTTTTGTGTCCGCATATTTTAGTTAATTTAATGAAACTGCCTAATGGTAAAAATACTTTTTATTCACATAAGAAAGAACTGCACATTCGTGATATTGTTTTTATTATTTGTATTAATAAATTAACAATGTATGAGAAGTATGAATGAAATATTAGCAAAGTTCTCACGACTGTTGTAATAATTTTTGTTAAAATGTTTGCAATATAACGTCAATTTTCAAATATAATATTTGTTTTACAGAAATATTCCTTACATAGAAATAATGGTAGGTTAGGTATAATAGTTTCGGGCATAAATTAGCCTATCAGTATTTGTAAAATTTGAATTCTAAACCAAAATGGTACAAAATATTTTAAGAAATTATTAGAAAAACACTCGCCATAAGATTTCAGCATCTGAATCAATCTCTCGGTCATTTTTCATATGCTGGCCGAGCCCAGTTAGTAACCATAGACGGGTTTTGCTATTATTGGAGCTCATCAGTGTGGTGTAACTAGGCTTAGCAAGAGATACTATCTCATCTACGGCGTTCTACGGTAGATGGCTCCAATAAGAGCGAAACACGTCTGTGGTTACTAATTGGGCTCGGCCAGCATCTGAATAATGACCGAGAAAATGGTCGAAGTTTGCCGATCACAATGAATAGACGAATGCGATTGCCGAACGCGCTCATTGATTCAGATGCTGAAATCTTGTGAAACTGAGCGAGCGTTTTTCTAATTATTTATTAGAGATTGTTTATCTAGGGTTCGCTATTATATTTTTGTTATTAGAATTAAAAGAAATTAGTAAGAAATAGTGAAAGTGTATGCTTAATAATGAATATTAATAAAAAAATGATGTAATTGAAATATCTCAAAAATAAGGGAGTTTTTATTAAAGCGGCTCGTCATGCATATGAATTCCATATACAGGTGGTGACCACGACACCGGACCTTGGGACTTTTAACATGTAAAATCAAATTTTTGTAATTTCCAGCTTCTCTAATTATTTTCGGTAAAAATGATTCAAATAAAAGTTGTAGGGCCTAAAATTCTGTACCTGAATCAATAAGCAAAATTAATTTTACATGCTTTGTAACTGCAGAAATTAGGCATGAAAATATCGAAAATCATCACAAAAATTGCGATAGCCATAAAATTGAAACATATAAATTAACAAATGTTTGACGTTTTACCTGTCAAGTTTGGTTAATATATATTAGGTATTTTTTGTAATATCTGTTAAAGTGAACAATTATCTATTAATTTAAATAATTAAACAGAAATTACAAATAATAAAAATAAATTAACGTAGCTTGACAGATAAATCGCTAACATTTGTTAATTTTTAATTTCAATTCCATTGATATCGCTATTTTTGGGTGATTTTCGACATTTTTACCTTCCGCTACCCTTGGTAAGGGAGGTATACGAATCGTGCTAAAAATCGCATATCGAGATTTTGGTAAATGACCACGTTTTAAGGTCCCTAGAATCCATTTTTAACATTTTCACGATGATGTCTGTGTGTATGTATGTATGTATGTATGTGTGGATCCTGTATAGTGTATACACTCTAACTCAAATACTATCATTCAGAAAGTTTTGAAACCATGTATTTCTACCTTATTCTAATATGGAAATATCTGATTAGATTTTGGTGGCAATCGGATAACCGGAAATGGCAGTTTACTTGAAGCTCAAGATAGTTTTTCTTCAAAAAATACCTTTAAATGTAATTTTTTCTAAATTTGTTACTATAAAAATTAAAGATTATTTCATTTTCTACAAGTTTGCTTTAATACTTTTTCTATATATTGTATGGATAAATTTATAAAGTAATATAAAAATTATATACATAGGTAAATGGCTGGAGGTACTGTGTTGGTCACATCAGATTTTTTCATATAGTTTGGTTCACGAAAGATGACTATTCAAAGTCATTCATTAACCGTCTGATATAATATTACTTGCATTTCGTATACATAGACGTGCAGCATGAAATATTTATGGATACATTTCCACTAAAAAAATAAATGTAATTTATTTGAAAATTATGTTTCTTTTTAAATAATGCCTTTCTCAAAGATTTATGCTCTTCGCCTATGTTTAGACTTGACATAAACCAAGGAATAATAATTTGATTTAAACCTCAACGTCACTGGGTCAATTAGGACAGAGTGCCCTTGTGTAGTAAATAATTAGATATCTGTAGCTCTACGATATACGTCATTATTATTTGTAATGTGTTAGAAAGTAGCTACATAGACATGTCAAATAATCTTTCTCTTTTTAACATGAAATGTTACTGAGCTACTACTGTATAAAGTGCTGTGTATTCTTTCTTCGAACAAGTGATCTTGAATAGTCTTATTTCGTGAGCCAAAGTATATCTAATTTCTGCGGTTATAGAGCATGCAAAATTAATTTTGTTTATTGATTCTGATGTAGAATAGTATTATCTATATTTATTTGAAGCTACCTATTTTACCTAAAATATTTAGGGAAGCAGTTATTTACGAAAGTATAATTTTACATGTTTAAAGTCCTGTATTTCGGTGTTGCGATCAACACTTTTTATATTATTTTGATTGGCGACTGAAAGACCGCCTATAAATATATACCGAATACCGAGGTAGGAGGAGGTACCTACTACCAATGGAAGTAAAGAAATTCAAATATTGGAGGCGTAGTCAATTCTCAAACAGTTTTTATTTGAATTGCATTAAATTTAATAATTTAAATACACTTGCAATTATAAAGTATGTAGACTTGTACATTGTGATAACAATAATTTATTTATATAATTTAGAAATAGCACATATTTCAAGAGCATTTAGGTCAACGAAGAAAACAGTTTGATATAAATACTTATATTCGTGACGTCCATCTATTATGTTTTTCAGATGAAATAAAAAAAAAATTGGTGGAATCCCCTATTTAAATTGTACAAAAAATGCTGATGATGGACTAATTTATGCCCGAAACGTCCGTCTGTATTACTATTATGTAATAAAAAACCGGGAACATTAAGACCTACCATTATTTCTATGTAAAATCCTAAGGAGATTCCCAAAATATATGTAACTAAAGAAAAATTCCTTAATATAATACAGATAAAGAATGCAGGAAGAGTTTTATTAAAAGCTTTTCTGAATGAAGCCCAATAAAATAAATGGATTGTGTTTATTTGTATTGGAGATATTAATCAAAAGGGTATTGCACTTTTACTAATAAGCGTGTCCTATTCGGATTTTACAAAATTCGTGTAACTCAAAACTATCTTCCAGAAAAAAGCTTTAACTTTCCCACGATTTTTTCAAGATGACAACATAAAAGTGAAGGGATATAAAAACAAAAAATATTTACAAATTGAGATAACTCTTTCATTTTATCAAAATAGTTCAAACTATAAACGAATTAATGTTTTATTGATAAAGTAGCTGGAATACTAGCTTATTTTTCCCATTATTTTGATGAGTAATGTTTTTGAAATGGTGATTAGTTTGGCGGCCATTTTGCTGCATTCTGTCAGTTCTTTCTTATAAATGTTATTAAATTAGCGTAGAGATAATTTTTTAATTGCATTTTAAAATATTTACGCAAAATCTTTTCATATATAGTTTCCGTATTTTAATTCTGAGTAACAGTAAGTTTATTTCTACAACTTTTTATAATGTTGTGTACATCCTGCAAGTAATACTTTTTAAGAAGAATTTAATGTATTCACGTTAAATAATTACTGTAACAATTAGTGTTTATCGTTATTACACGTATCTCTGCATGCATAACTGCTGAAATAGCATATCTACAGTTTTTCTGAAAGGTTTTTTACTTGAATTGATAACTGTCATGTTGGGTTAGGTTAATATTTGTCATTTGGAGAATTTGTAATAAATGTGTTTTTATAGGTTTCTTACAAGACTGTTAAGTGTTAAACAATCTCATTACATTGTTGATTAACTTTTAAGGTTTGTATTTTCATAATCAATTGAATGTGCTTTTGTTTATTGTTGATATTTTCTTGCAGACTAAGATGTTCGTGATGAATTGTGATACGTTGTTGTGTATTGTTACTTCTTGCGATAGTTACTTTACTTTATTTACGTCGTTTTTCCAATACTATGAGACAAAATGAAACACCATGTTCAACGTGCAAGTAAAGGGAAATGTCAGGTAAGTTAGCTGTGGAAAAAGTTTACTTGTTATTGTTTTTGTTGATATGACGATCGATTTTACCTTTTTACAACAATTACTGCAAACAATTTGGATATTATTGTGCAAAAGTATTAAATTTTCATTCAAGTTTTATTCTGTTAGTCATCAATATTAAAAATGCGGTATTTATACTTCATTGTTGACATTTTGTGTTTGTAAATATAGTGTGTCATTATTCTAGAATTTGATGACACCAATTAATGCTTTTTGAAAATAAATAAGCTAATTTTAGTTATTTTTCTAGAATGTAGAATAATTTTTGAATATTTGTGTGTGATAGGTGCAATGGAATAGTGCCACCAGGTTCAGGGGGCATGGCAAAACGAGGCATCCACAACAGTAACGCCATGTCCCCTAACCGAGGCCACACTATCTCGGACACCAAGCTCAAGTTCTCCGACCGGCTGAAAGCCTATCTATCCACAGATGGGCTTCGGTCAGATACTTCGGAGCTGGATGACCCGTACACCTTCAGCGACAGCGAGGTGAAGCCCCTAAATACCTCCAACGGGGGTGCAATGCCCCGGAAATGCGGTGATTCGCGAGTGAAACCTGAGAAACACAAAGTGAACAGTGCGAATCATGTAGACAGTGCAGTGAAAAGTGAACTAACTGGGAAAACGATGAGTAGACTTCAAGCGCAAATAGCGCGAAATAAAGTGACAGTCAAACATAATAGAAATTCACCGGACTTAAAGTATGATAAGAATCACTTTGATAAGAGTACCAAATACAGTATTATAGGTAAGATTACAATCATGTTTTCCCGCTAAAAGTATCACATTTCTCACAAGAGATTATTTTTATAAACGTTGCAAAATGTAAACAAATATTTAAATAACGATCAAAAAAGTTAGTAACGAGTACAAGATAACATGTAACATTCGTGGAAATATTTCGTATAATAAAGATTTAATAACATATAAACTTGAGTAACCAAGCGTGCATAATAAACGTACAAAATTTTGTGACAATATTTTTAACTGATAAAAATCAGTATAATCATGAAAAAAAAAAGATTTTAAAAACGAGGGACGGCTGATTGTAAGGCCGGGCGTACACCAAAGATACATTGAAAGGCGGGCGTACACACATCAAGCATATGCGCGGTATTTACCTAATGTTACATGCAGAGCTGGGAACTACTTAAAGTAAAAGTACTGGAAGTATTACTTTAAATACACCCAGTATTTACAATACTGTACTTAAAATACTTTTGAAAATTAATACTTAGTACTGTACTTAAAATACGTTTTTTCATAAAAAGTACTTCACTTTTTGGTACTGAAATTATCCAAAAGTATTTAAAAGTAAGTAAAATACTTTAATTACTTCACGCATGCGCAAGAACATATTGCTGTTTGTGCCCTACTGTCAACACTGGTTTGAGCAAGTAAAGTACTAAAGTTTTCTCTATCTACGGTTTTAATCAAATAGTTGAAGACGTAAATAAAGAAAAATCAAGACGCAATGCAGTATATTATGATAAACATTTTGAGCAACTTATTTATTAAAGTATATTTCTACTTCCTCATCAATATTATAGAAATATAGAATTTTTCTATTCGAATGCGTGAAGTAATTAATCGCAGTATGTGACGTCTGACTTTTAATAGCGATGCGTAAAATGCAGTGCATGTCTTATGGAGTTTATTTTAAAACATTTTATATGCGTGAAGCGTTTTTAACTCGCATGCATGTGGACAGACTTCTTCACTTGTTCCACAAATATAGGTACTAATTTTTTTAAATAGTACATTAAAATTGGTGGGATATACCTACGAGTACTGGGTCTCAGCTCTGGTTGCATGTTGTATGTTGTGTTTGATGTATCGTCGGTGTACTTCCGGCCACAGAAATACATAGGCCGGGTGTGCACCAAAGATATAGACACACAACATGCAGCATAAGGTAAATACCGCGCGTATGTTTGTGTCACATAAATGCTATAGACAAACATAAATATCGTCAAAACCATCATACATCAAGGATACAGCAAACCCGCAGCATGCAATATGTAATATGAGGTACATGATGTATCAGAGTTTCGACGACATTATGTATTTCTATAGCTTTTATGTGGCACAAGCATACGCGCGGTATTTACCTCATGTTGCATGTTGTGTGTTTGGTGTATCTTTGGTGTACGCCGGTCTAACACAACATGCAGCATAAGTACCGCAGTTATGCTTGTGCCGCGTCGCATACATGCTATAGAAACACACAGATATCGTTGAAACCCTCATACACCATTTACCCCATACTGCATGTTGAATGTTGCGAGTTTGACGTATCCTTGATGTATGATACTTTCGACAATATCTATGCATTTCTACAGCTTTTATGCGACACAAGCATACGCACATTGACCTTATGTTGCATGTTGTCTACATGTTTTGATACCTGTACGTCAACGATATCAATAGTACGATATTCCTTGCTGGTGGTATGAATTCATTCTGATTAATGCGACATTAGAACAAATCCAATACTGTTTGGATTACGTTTAGTCATCAGATAGATTCGAACTCATAAATCTCAATTGTAAACATTGTAAAATCATGCGCACATTCGCGCGCCTGTTTATGTACATAATTTTTTAGTATGAATAATGAAGCCTTAAAGTTTCAAGTTGTATTTATTATAAACAGATATACATGAAACGTTTCGGGTAAATATTAGTCTAACTAAAGATCTTTTCATTACTTCCTTTGTTGTTGATGGGCTTATATTTGTCCGAAACGGCCAATGTATATCTGTTTATAATAAATAAAATTGGAAATTTCAAGGATTCATTTATTCACAGTATATTTGCCAAAAAAAATAACTTTACATAATTATTACAAATACATTTATGAAATCAATCTGTTTCCCACGACGTGGATTAGCATAACGCTGAAATGAATGCATTATGCAGCAATCCTCCTCTACATATCTGTACATATAATTTTTTTTGCCTCCTTTACATTGATAATCGCATTCATATGAGCCTTTTTTCTCTTTCTACTCGAAACTTTGTCTTCCTTGACACACTGTACTTCATTTCACGTAAGAAAATAGCGTTGGTTTAAATAGAGAGATAAATTTTGCTCTGTGATTGGTCAGAATGTACACCGAGATCACAAATGCGAAAAAAAGATCAACTGTCGGTTAGCAAATAAAATCGGCAGAATTAAATGATATTTCATCATTTTGACTTTGTTATTTTTAATATTCAGATATGGTATATTTATACAGATAATAATATTTAAGATTGGCAAACTTTGGTTAAATATTTATTTAAAGTATGTAAAAACGGTCGGCTCTCAAGCGCGATCTGCTATTTTCTTACATTAAATGAAGTATAAATAGTAATCATATCCATTTGCACACCTGACGTCCACGCAGCCGTATATCTTCAATTTCATCAACATGTATATATTGTATACATAATGTCGTAGGCTGATTGTAAAATTCGTCGTTTTATAAAACGCCTATTCCTTTTCAGAATGACTAAACGAATTGTAAAATGGTCTATTGTGGTCTTATTTAACTTAAATATTTCTTTAAATATTCCTCAATATAACCTAACGCACAAAATTCGGGCCGAGTTTTGCAGGCAGAAGTTTTGTGCGTTAGGTTAGTTACGTATGTTTAGAAAAATTACAAACGAAAATATTCAAATATTCATTTTGAAATTCTTCTAATCATTTTGAAAAGGACTAGGCGTTTTATAAAACGACGGATTTTACAACATGTGTACGACATTATCCACTTCACATTTCGTTCACTCGTCATTCTTTTCACATATGCAAACCTTCTCAACTGTCCCACCTTCACTTTTAACAACACTCTTCCTAATCGTACATTCTTCTTACATCAAATTATTCCTCACGCGATCCCGCCTAACATACCTATTCACATCACATAAATATCTCATTTCTACAAGTCACTCCCCTTTTTTGTTTTCCAATTCATGTTCAACATTTTTTTGCCATATACAGGGTGGTGACCGGCAAAGCCGAACATAAATCTTTAACATGTAAAATCAGATTCGTAATTTCCTGCTTCCCTAATTAATTTAGGTAAAGAAGCTTCAAATAAAAGTTGTAGGGAATAAAATCCATTATTATTTGTAATTTTTGTTCATGTGAACATAAATCAATTTAAATAACAGATAATTGTTATCTTGGATAGAAATAATACCTAATAATAAAAATAAATTACCCTAACATGATAGATAAACCGTTAGACATTTGTTATTTATTTTGTCTCAATTCCATGGCTATTGCTAGTTTTGAGGTAATTTTTCTACATTTTCTTACCTAATTTCTGCCGTTGCAAGGCATGCAAAATTAATTTTGCTTATTGATTCAGATACAGGATTTTATGCTGTTTATTTCAAGCTTTTTTACCTAAAATAATTAGGGAAGCAGGAAATTAGAACGTCTGATTTTACATGTTAAAGTCATATGTTCGACTGTGTAAGCACTCCACTATACACATTCAATCGAGAATCTATAGATACATTCACTCTCGTGTCTATCTTTCAAACAATTCGTCCATCCCAAAATTATGCGCCGAAATGAATGCATTATGCAGCAATCCTCCTTCGCTTGTCCATATACACTTCTTTTGCCTCCTTTACGTTGATAATCATACTCATATGAGTCCTTTTTCTCCTCGACGTCCACGCTATGAGCTTCTTTAACTTCGGTGTGTAGTGTTAAATAAAAATCATTACTATTTGAATGTGATTATAATCCTTAATCCGTGTGACAATATTTGATTACTATTGTAATCAAAACGTCGATGGAGATTCTCTTATGTACTCAGTACGTACTACATTATTTACTGCGCCCGATTGGATATGCCTAGTATTTTAATAGATTTAATGTGTCCGGTTGTCATGTCCGATCCATTCCTAATTACTATTAACCAAAAGCAAAGATATTTCCTCGGATACCTCTGTTTCTTAAAAGAAGATTCCGACAGATAATTTTTGAAACGTTCACATATTTGTATTACAAATCTAAAATTTTGAGTTCTTTATTTAATTTTAGTGAGATATGAATTTTTAAATATTACTTGAAAATTTGAATTTTACTAGATGTGACATAGGAGGAGCTGATGACATTTAGAAATAGAAATAGAAAACTTGTAATAACATAAAACTGAATAACACTAACACAAACAAGATAGTTGAAAACGCGTCAATGGCAGAAAAAGTGTTTTTTCTTAATGGTGTAATTTTATGCACA
The DNA here is from genome assembly GCA_951394225.1 of Harpalus rufipes. Lineage (NCBI taxonomy): Eukaryota > Metazoa > Arthropoda > Insecta > Coleoptera > Carabidae > Harpalus > Harpalus rufipes. Next base: position 8,123,318 of record OX596289.1, on the reverse strand, counting down.
AAATTTATTAGAAATGTTATAAGTTCTTCGTACGTCAAAATAAATTGCAAGAAAACTCATGTTACAAAAATTAAATTTAGATTTTTTAACATTATTCTATTATTTTTTTAGCATAATCCACAACTTTATAACATTTTTTACCTTAAATTTTACTATATTAGAATACCCCATTGGATTATCTTTTTCATTTTAAAACCAATTAGTTCAAAATTTTACACCCAGTTGTTTTTTATAGCACGGAATGAAGGTACCGCATTATTGCTATATACAATGCAATTTTATCAAAACAGCCGTTGTTCAAATACGGAAAATAACTCTCCTTATAAAGTCAATGAAAATGAGAACATTGTTCTCGAAATATGTATATAGTTTCTAATTTCACTAATTTTTAAGTTTGTTAGGGGTAGTTTTTAATTTTCTGGTGATACTACAGGCGATAGGAAATAAGCAATATGACATCTGGTGGTATTTTGCGCAACTATACTTGATGGGATAAGTTATACACGTAACATTTTCTTGGTTGTAACACAAGTGTTGTCTTATGTTTATAATATTTAGGTTTAGAAATATGATATCTCTTAATATTACACACTTAATGCATAAATGCAATTAGTAAATGTCAAATTTCCCATCGCCTATAGGAACGTAACATATTTTTTTAACGGTTGTTGTATATTTGTACAACTCTTCCTCTTTCAGGTTTAGTAAACAATGTAAATATCCCCCAAAAACGCCGGCTCCCTTCCGGCAAACCAATGCCTGCTCACCTTCGTGCGCGTCGAGCAAGTGCCAAGGCTCAACAGCAACACGAAGGTTCCTTGCAGCGGATATCCACGTCCTCAGCTACCTCGGCAGTATCTACAACTATTTCTGGACCTGCAGCAGCACCTAACACGCAAACAACTGCTGGAGTAAGCGTCCATAGGACGTGGCATGCTCCAGAGGTTTTCGGGTCAGAATCTAGGGAGGAGGACAGCGAGGAGGAGAGCTGTGTCTACCAGCGGCATTGGTTCAACAAGGAACTTGAGGTGAGAGATATTTTACTCAAAAATTTGTCTTAAGTTGGACAAAAAGACACTTTTATTTTGTATTAAGTTCGCTCACTTACATTAGGTGCAATGGGGTCATTGAAAAAATTGCCGATTTTTTTTTTTATAAAATCGTGAAATCTATCTCATTTAATAAATATAGTATTATAAACTAATTTGAAATATGCAACTTTTCATTCATAAATTTGCTAATAAACTTTCGCAACTGTAAACACTGATTAAATTTGTGACGTCACAGCTCCATACTTAGGCAAAGATATTTCTCTATACACGCACGCAAATTTACGCTCCTCGAGATTTCCGTTTTAGTCGTTTGTAAACACAAAACAGTAATCAAACCTAATATTGTGACAGGTGATAGAAGAGTATACAAGAAAGAATATTATTATTATTTATTTCTTTAAAAGTGTAAGGTATCTAAATAAAACATTTATTTAAATAAATACCACACCAAACAATCATAATTGCAAACTAAACCGGTAGAGTTCGACTATTGTTATCCGTGAAGCTGTGACGTCAGCAATGAAATGTTTTAAATTAGCGGCAACTACAGTGTGTTCAATAAAAAACCTAACTCGGAGTAGGCTAAGAACACAGAAACGTATGTCTGATCATTTTTTCAAGAAAAAAATAAATCAACAAATGTGAAATGACCCCATTCACTAATTTCCCGCAGTCATTACACAAGATTAACATAAAAAAAATTAAAAATCATGGATCCCTCATAATTTCCAGCATTCATTTTAAGTTTGAGAACAATTATTTCACGCACGATTGTCGAAAAATATTTTTTTGTAAAAACTAATTGTTGATGTTAAAAGTTTCATAATTTGTTATTTCTTCTAAAGTTTTAGAGTGTAAATACTATATTTGAATACTCCTTCTAATATAAAAACAGTATATAATGATTATTATTATTATTATGTAGTGATGATTTATTTTATTTCTGATTAAAGTTTTCTCTCCAGCTGTTATCAACCACATCGTCACCTCGAGAAGTCCGTCTCGAATTAACTCTCTCTGAGTTAAAGCGCCAGCTTCTCCAAATGAAACGTTCCCGCGTGGGACATTTCCGCTCTCTTCCCTCCTCATCAACGTATCTCACCTCACTGACGCAGTCGCTCCGGAGATTGCGCCACCGGCGTAGGGCCCCCCAGCGCTTGGTGAGCGCGCGCACCTGTGAGAAGGAAAAGTGCGGGCGCTTCGCCCTGCCCTGTACCAAGTTCTGCGTCATGCATATCATGGACAATGCGGAGCAGGTGTTGTTCGAACACTGCACGGCCAAGTTTGCGGATAATACCCAGTGTTCGGTGCCGATGTTTGATATCACGCATGAGTTGCCCTTGTGCGTGGAACACGCCAGGAAAAGGGTAAGGGTAATTACCATATTCTAATCACAGTAAGGCCGGTTTATCAATTTCTTGTTAAGTTGCTAATAAATTAATTTGATTATCCACAATAGCACGAGAACGAGAAAATTGTTTTAGATAAATAATTTTTTTTGGGGTGTGTTGATAAAATCTCTATTACCGTTCTCTTTCCCGGGCTATTGTGCTGCCGCCTTTACAGGCTTACTAAAATGGCTTACTTTTCGTAACCATAGTTTCAATGGTCATTTGATAACAGGTACAGTTTAGTTATAGTGAAAATGATTAGGCAGAAGACTTATATAATGAAATATAACTTGTAGATATTAATGGATGTTATTTATTTTTAAAAGAAGAAAAAACTACTACTATTAAGTAATGTATATATTAATGATATTTACAATTTTTCAAGTCAAAATAAAATTATTTGAAATAATTGTAGTTTATTTTCGTACCATATGTTGGCACTACTGAGAATGATCATGTGTTCAATAATTTTATATTCCGTAAAAGGAATGAGGATTGACTTAGAAATAATTGTAAATTAATTAATACGTACGTTTCTTTAATACTAATATATATTTTTTTCTTTTTTAAAATATAAATAACACCCAATAATTTCTACAAGTTACATTTCTTTTTAAGGTTTTTTTCAGGTTGATGATGTGAGTCTTTTGCCTAATCATTTTTACTATAATACATTTTAAAATATAAATTAAATTATATCGATTCCATTTTCATTTTTCCACTACCTTGTACGCCACTGGTGTCATTTAAGAGTTTCACAGATTCAATGGGGGTCATGCAAAAAAAAAATTCTTTTTTTGTTTAAATCGAACAAGCAAAGTCTAATTTATCGTACTTTATGATTAAATTATTTTTCATTTACATTTTTGTTGTATAAAATTGTTTTAAAATAGTGCAGACTCATTTTATAAATACTAATATATAGTCCTATTTCTACATGGCCTGATTTTTTGACAAAATAAAATAATTATTATTAAGTATTTTAAGGTAGTTCACCAGTAAATCGAGTTTCTATAGATGTTCATAAAAATTTAACTATGTGTTAAGAATGACCTAATACATGCACAGTTATTTTTTTATAAACTTCTGACGTACAGAAAATGAGTTATTCGCCTCGAAAGTCAGACATTTTAACACGTGAAGCATAGGACCAATGCTACCAAAACCAACGTTTTGATTAATAGCATCATTTTGCTTCTATAGATTTTAATAAAAAACTAATATGTAGTAGTTTAATATGTTTCGAATGTTATTTCAAACGATGAAAGCGATCTAACGTACAGTTTCAGAGTAATCTTAGTGTAAAATAATGTACTCGACGACAGAAAAACTCGAGGGAGAGAGGCAGCGGCAACACTGTATGTTTACGTCAGGGGGAAGGGTAAAACTAATATAATATATAGATAAAAATATTACTTACATTTGCATTTAATGTATGTTTTATTCATTCATATTTGTGAAAAACTGTATAACAACGTTAGAACTGCTAAATTGATTTTTTGACAGTATCAAAATGACATTTAAATGACATCAGGCATAAATCACGCCCTCATTACCGGTTTTAGAACTAGAGTTTTGGGCAGATTTTGAAACAAAATTTGAGTTGTTTCCCGGTCTTGTATTAATAAAGTAGGCTACGGCCCAGCAGATATCAAATTTAAATGTAATTTATCGAATGTCAAAAAATCAATTTAGCTATTATAACGTTGTTATATGGTTTTTCAAAGATATAAATGAATAAAAAATACAAAAAATGCAAATGTAAGTACTATGTTTTATCTATTTTTGTTATATTATTTTTAATACGTCAAAATTGACAGCGGGAATAAGTCACGTCAAAACGGCGAATTTGTAACTACGGCTGGATTCAGCGGCTCTGCTAGAACTGTTCCCCCCTCCCCTTCCGATTAAAGCGCGACGTTGCCAGCTTTCCTTTAACAACGTTTCGTAGGGTTTGAGTGTACATACTTATGACATACGGCACAAGAAAGTACAGTCACCTACCAAAAGTTTTCTTTAGAGAGGGGTTATCGTAGAATGCGCAGTATACGTTCAGCGCGATCAAATTTTTGACCTGGACGGTAGCTGGTGAACTACCTTAAATAAGTGATAACCAATTTTTGCGCCTTTATTATTATGGGGTCTTGTGGGTTGTGGTTGTGGTGATGATCTTCAGTGTCTGATCGCGAATCTGGAGAACCGGGTTCGATCCCGATTGAAGCCAAAATTATTTCGAATTTAAAATGGCACACAAATGACTCGTGTGGGGCACTCTTCACAGTTAGTGCCCATTAGGTGCACTGTACGAATATGTCACCATCATTACCGATATCTGTGTACAAAGCAGGTCGGCGCATCCAAAAATGGGTAATATGCCGTGATGATGATATATATTTAAAATAAACGGAAATAAGTGCATTTTTTATACTAATTCTTATAATAATTTTGCTATTGTTGCGCTAACTAGCTGTGTTTTTCCAGAACTTATGGTTTATATGGTTAGGTATATATTTTTCGTATGGTTAATTTAGAATGGTGTAGATAGCGCTTGAAATTCTACCTATTTTACATGCATTATATGAAGAATTGAAATTCATGAAACCAAACTGTTTTTATTCATATTACATACGAGTCCAAGCTCATAATAGTTCGGCCGGTTTATATTTTCACCTAACAAATTATAAAACCTACGCAAAAGATTTTAAACTCACAAAACCTGAATATGTTATTCAAGTATTCCGCCATTTAATATTGAGTTACATCGCTATTACTAGTAATAACTTTAATTCTATTAATATATACATTACTTAATACTAGTACCTTTGAATATATAATACATATAAGAACGGCAACGCATATGGCCTAGCAAGATACTATATCTGTCTCTTTTTATTCACAAAATTATTATAGATAGCTAGTGACTCCTACCACAAAACTATGAACTACAGTAAATCGTGCTGACAGCATTGCCAGATACTATTTGTTAGAGGTATTCAATAATCAATAATTCAAAAATATTGTTTCATAATAACCAGATAATATATTTTCAATCTTCAATGTACATGTATACTTGTTTTACAGTAGCAAACTTAAAAACCTTTATAAAATCTTAACTTGCTGTTCTAGCTACGTGGCAACACTGTGCAACATCCACCTATTATGTATTTTTTGAATTAACTCCGAAATAATTCGTATACGGAGGGATAGATGGCACCTTCTCTCGAAATATTTAATCTAAATACATTACGTTGCCATTCTTATATGTATTATATATTCAAAGCTAGTACTTTTTTCTTCTTCTTTTAAAAATAAATAACATCCAATAATTTCTACAAGTTATATTTCATTTTATAAGGTTTTCTTCAAGTTACTGGCGTGAGTCTTCTGCCTAATCATTTTCACTATACCCATTTTTGAATATATAGTATAGAATCACTACCGCAAACCTAAATTCAACAGCCTAAACACAAGTACAACGTATAGCAAAATACAGAATGATCAGCTGTTATTCTCCTTTCTCTCTACAGTTTCTTTATTTCACTCTCGCCAGAAATCGTAGCCATTCGTAAGTACAGGGAAAAATACGATGTGATCTAGGCGTGTGTTAGAATATTGTCTCACAAGTTTTAAAAAGTAAATTTTACTTTACGCACTGGATTTTTATGAATTTGTTTTCATATTGTACCAAAAGTAAAGGATCTCAGTATAAAATAAATTTAGGCTACAAGATGATTCTTTAAATGCCGGTCGAACTATTATCACCCGTCATTTGGCCCACAATTTTTATAAGTTTTAATTCTGTATTTAAAGTAGTCCAATAGAATTTTGTAGGTTTTATAATTTGTTGAAAATATAAGCCGGCCGAACTATTATGATCCTAGACTCGTATTTTTTGTCTGTAAATGAACGTGAACTCGGTTTACATTTTGATTAATTAAACTACAAAAATTATGTCCCCATTTAAAACCTAAGATCCATTATTATCCGAAATGTAGTCTACATAAATTTATCAGCAACTTAACAGGAGATTGTTTAACCGACCCCAAAATAAATAAATGTATTATCACATCTCCCGGACATTCATAGGTGGTGTAGATGTAGAGAATACATCTCAGATATGCGACAAATAATTTGTAAATAATGGATTCTAATTTGAATCTTGAGAATTATAATTAATAAATTCTGCGTTTCTTTCCAAAAATCTAGGTTCCTGATAAGCTGTCGTATAAATCATGTTGCGGAGTTATCAAACAAATATTAAATACATTGACGTGACCGGTCACGGTTCGACTGAGTAATTTATATTTATTGCTGTTTCTTGTGCCTCATCTTAAAAAATATAAGATTGCTAAGAGTAGAATACTAGATTAAGTACTGAAAGCAATTGAAATCTTTCTAAAACATTCAATCCGTATTTATGTTTCTTTTAGGCGGTAGAAACTAGATTTATTTTTCTCATTTGACATGTGATAACCCAAGAAACATTTTCAAATTTATTTGAAATAAAAAAAAATATGATTCGTCTCTAATTTCGTTTACATAATTACAAATTGTGTATTCGGAGCAATATAATTTATTTATTGATAAAAAATTTGAAAGAAATTTAAAGGAAAAGACAAAATAATTAACCATTTATTGTGAGATATGAGACATAAAATAATTTCATTTTCTTTTAAAATTCTTTCAAATTTTTTATTTGAACTTAGTATAATAGTAAAAATTTAAAATTACACAATTAAATTTTAACTCTGAACACAATATTTTACATTTTATTTCCAGTTTCACTCAATTTTCCCCTATAAACTACTCGTATTAAAGGTAAATAGAAATAAGTAGTGCACTTAATTTGAATGTTCTACGTTTTATAACATTTGAAGTTAAAAATATAATTTGTTTCTTGTAGGATAACTACAACAGGATGTGCTTAGAAACGAAACCAAAGAAGCCTCGAAGAAAAATCAAACCATCAGCAATGATTAGGCCACAGAAACGAAACAAGAAACGCAAAAAACCATCACAAAATCAGAAGAGTCCCGAGTTACCACACACACAAACTATAGTCAATTCTGTAAACGCAGTCAATGATGTAACAGGTAAATTTGTTTCCAAGCAAACAAATTTTAGATAGAGAAAAATCTTCAGAACATGAACAAAATTACTTTTAATTTCTAGAATTGAATGTTTGTGAAACATCATCGGCGTACGAAAGTTCTGAAGATATTGCTTTGGGCACTTTAAGTGAATCCGAATTTGTTACTATAAAAGGAGAAGATCACATAGGTAAATTTCTCAAAAAATCTATTTGGCATGGTGTAAAAATTATAGTGGCAAAGTAGTTGAGCGTGTTGAACGCCAGTATGTTGCATGTTGTGACGTTTGAATTCGAAATGCTTCATATCGGGCGCTATGAACTGAAATCGAGAACGTAATTATTAAAACAGTTTTCATAGACCGCTATTACATAAGTAGTTGTTGCACGCATTCTTTGGAGACTACTTTACGGCCGCTATAGTCCCTCATTTGTTTAAATATGAAATAGTGTATTATTTACAGCTTTATAAATATTAAGCGGAGTATTGGAAAAGTCGTTATCGCTCATTTTCTTGCTCAATAAGTTAATTATTTTATTTTCACTTTTATCGTTATAAAATACACTAACGATCGTTAAAAAGCAACACCAAAAATTATTAGGAATAAATAAATGAGATTCAGCGTAGAAGTTGCTTATTATTAGTAGTGTAAACGATTAAAATCACCAAGATCGATGGCGCGCGGTCAAAGAGAGTCAAACGGTGACGAATACGTCGTATAGACTTTAGAGAGAAGGTATCTTATTACTCTCCACCACTGCTGTACTAAAGCCTAAAGCCGGAGCATTTTAAGTGCGATCTTGTAAAGCTAAACAAATAAAATGACGTTCCTCCTTCTGTGATGTGTTCCTATGGGCTCCAGATCTACCCACTGTCTCCAAATGCGTGAAATAACATGCAAAAAAATGTACCTCTTTTTCTTTAAATGCAACAAGCATAGTCTAATTTATCGTTCTGTATGATTAAATTATTTTTAATTTTTATTTTTAAAAAGTTGCAAAAACCAGCCATGTTCTGACGTCAGCGGTTTACACTACAAGTTCAGACTCATTTCATAGAGACTTAATAGAATTTCTAAAAGAAATAATATATAGACCGTAAATTGAGAAATACGTAGTGTACAGATCTAAACATTTGAAAGAAATGCTATATTAGCTATTAAGGTAATGGGGTATGTGACCATATTCAAATTTCAATATAAAAGTCAAAATATAAAAAAAACTAACCATTATAGTTTCTTATTATAATAATAAAAACTAAATATTAGTTTGTATTAATATTGTTATTAGCAATTTAATGTTTTGGAGAAGGGATATATGATGTGAGTATGGTAGAATCGTGGAAGAAGACAGATAGATTGGGAGAGAAAGATAGTTATAGATCAGCCGATCAGCGTCGCGATTATGTCGTGGTAGGTGTGGCATGACGACAGCTGCCTATAACTATCTCTTTCTCTCCCACTCTATTCGTCTTCTTCCACGATTCTACCATGCTCACGTCACGTATCCCTACCCCAAATTTTTAATAATTATTTTATCGTAAAGTAGGTATAATTAATCGATTTAAACATACGGGTATTTTACTTTTTTGTCTAGTATCATATTATGTAAAAATAAAAATTTGGTCACGTACCCCATTAGGCCGATATAAAGCAAATAACGGACGGGGCTGAAAATCAGCTACTTTTTAATGATATTTTTAATTGCAATTTTTTCATTATTAAAGATCGATTTAAGAAAAAATAAAAAATATGGGTCTAATATATTTTATTATTCTATCGGTTAAAGTTAAAAATGGAAAATCGTATATGACTTTATTGCACTTACTAGACGACTGCAGGGGCCTAATATTTTCAATAATACCCGGCCCGACCCGAGCATGAAACTTTTTGAAAATAATTATCCGTGCCCGGCCCGAAGCTGAATAAATATTTATTCAACCAGAATAAACCGCGATTTGAAATAAATACATAATATGAAAATGAAGTGAAATCACAATTATTATACAACCAATAATAAAATATGAAATTGCGCATATTTGATTCGCTAGAAACGGAACGGAATGAAATAAATGAACCCGAACCTGGACCGAGCCAAAATATATTTTACGTAATCCGGCCCGGACCCTACCGTGGCCGGGCCTTTGCACCTAGTAGGGACCCGTGCAGGCCTCTAGCACTTACGTTACGATTTACACAAGCCGCGGTGATAAATCGCTCTCACGCATATCCATAAAACGGTCTCTTTTAATTTTTTTTTTATCAAATGCGCGTCGTTGTCTTCTACGAGACATATTTATTGGATAAATTCGAACTGAATTTGAATTATTTTGCAAGAAATATTTAATAAATAAGTTTGTGCAAAGACTAAATTCAGCAATTACTGAATTTAATCGTTTACACTACTAATAATAAGCAACGTTTATGCTGAATCTCATTTATTTAGCTCTAATATTTTTTGGTGTTGCTTTTTCAACGATCAGTAGTGAATTTGGACAGTCTGCAGGTTGTTTTCTGAGTTGTCCAGATGACAGCATAGCGCTGTACGAATGACATGAAACAATCAGAATATATATTGTTATGCATCTCGGTTTAAAAGTTCGTTTTTCGTGAAAAACTGATTCATTAAGTACAAAATGCCACTATAGATACAAATTATAGTTTAGTCGCATGATTTGGACTTTATATTTATTTACAGTAGCCGTTTTCTTTATTATTTCTACGATTTTATAGCTTTTTGAAATAAATTTCAAAAATCTTTGTAGCATTTTCTGTATTCGGATGCTAACTAAATGAATATGCTTTGCTGATTTTATGTTGAATTATCCGTGTGTAGGTGACCAGGATGTAGTGGAGCAAGTACTAGCGATGCAAGATGAAGTCGGCGGAGACCTGGAGCTTGTGGTCGAGCAAACACTCGTGACGCAAGCCTCAAGGTTGCTGGAAGAAACGGACTTCACCAATGTCCTGAACCAGATACCAGCGGATGAGTTCAACGATTTGTTCGCGGGTGAGTTATTTGTGGAAAATCAGACATATAATTTACTATAATTCAAAGAATTTATTAATATTGTATATATAATACTAAAAAATAACAAAATAATGTAAAAAATACTCATAATTATTTTATTTAACATGTTATTCTGTCTAGTATAGTTTAGCGCGTAAAACTTGTGACGAACATTTCTTCTGACGTTTCCCCAACGAGCTATAAGTTACTTAGTTGTAAGCTTGTAAGTGTGTTTCCCTAGGTAACTCCTAGATTACGCTGTAAGCATTTGTAAATATCAAGGGTATATACATCACATCCTCGAAATTTAAATTTGGAGTACTTTTAAAAAAAATGTATCTTAATTAAAATGGAAAACATCTTAAAATTAAATATTTGTGACCAGATTATCTACATTTGATTAGAAGTAAATGTACTTTAATTAAGCTACTTTTTAATAAAAATAATTTGTCCAGTTCAACCCTCAAGTAATTCAGGAGTTTCATACTCCACAAAAAAGGTATAATTAAGGAAAATTCGTATTTATAACTTTTCTCAAAGAGAAAAATGAATTCAACAATAATATTTGATCATATATCTTCATCCCTTTGACCTGTTGTTTTACTATTATTCACGGAAGATGACTATTCAAGGTTGCCTGTTCGAAGAAAGAATACGCAGCACTTTATACAGCAGTAGCTTAGCAACATTTCATGTTAGAAAGAAGGATTTTTTAACGTATGTCTATGTAATTGTGTGACAGACATACATAAATGGTGACATTACTTTCTAACACACTATAAAAAATCTGATGTGGACACCCACACGACTTCCTTGTACGATTATTAAACTATACATATTTTTTTAATAAATAAATTACAAAATATTAATTTTAACTTCAAAACAGTAAGATATATAGCGACCATAATCTAACCCGGTTCTTTTTAAAGAGAGTTTTGATTACAACAAAGAAATATTTGATTACAACAATGAATATGACTAATTTCACAATAAAAATATAATATTTGTTATTTTACGAATCATAAAATTGCACGTATTTAACGTAATTTGACATGAACATTTTTTTAATTTTTTTTGTCCTAATCCATAGCAAGCTTTATTACAAAAACAAAAAAGTATATAATTTTTAAATTTACATATCTCGCTTATACAAAGGGCTAATTTAATAATACTTGATGTGCTAGACGCAGAAATTAATTCTCTAAAACTTTTATTTGAAGCATTTATTCCTAAAATCAAAATAAAATCATTTTATTCAAGAAAAACTGTTAACAACTTCAAGTAATGTACCATTTCCGGTTAGCCTATTTTAACCAAAATCTATTGTTATTTCGATTGACATAAAAGTCTTGTATACCAAATTTGAAAAGTTTTGGATTATATTTTAAAAGAGTTTTTCATTAAAATCTATTATAGGCTTCATGTAAAGTGCCACTACTGGAAATTGTGTAATAACCAGAAAGGGAGGTGCACAACTAGATGTTATATGAGTCCTAAATACAAAATTTCAACTTTCTACGGCTTACCGTTTTTGAGTTATGCGAGATACGAACGTACGTACAGACGTCACGACGAAATTAGTCAAAATGGATTCAGGGATGATGAAAATGGATATTTCCGCTGAAATCTGAAAACCGAAATTTTTCGCGATTACAATACTTCCTTTACTTACGTACAAGGAAGTAATAATAATGACGTATGTCGTAAAGTTACATATATCTAATTATCTACTACACTGCCCCCTGGCTAATGTTTATCCAGGGACGTTGACGTTTAAATCAAATTATTATTCCATGGTTTATGTAAAGTCTATGTTTTTGTGATTTACAAAAACATAGGTGAAGAACATAAATCTTTGAGAAAGGCATTATTTAAAAAGAAATATAATTTTCAAATAAATTACACTTTTTTTTCAGTTAAAATGTATCCATAAATATTTCGTGTTGCACGCCTATTCATACGAAATGCAATGAAGTTATCTGCTAGTAATTTTATATCAAACGGCTTATAAATTACCTGGAATAGTCATCTTTCGTGAACCAGACTATATAAGTCGTACACAATAAGTCGATTTTGATGTGATTTGAGATATCTCGGTTCAAATTTTCCGGCTGATTAAATGAATAATTGCATGCGGCGATCTAACCAGTTGTCTACGTAAAACATAGGTGGAGTTAGCTGTATAAGTAGTATTACTGTTGCCACTCTGGTTACATCGTAATCAGTGGTTGTCGCACGAATTAATGACTCTTAACTGTACAAGTACTAGCGGTACTTGAGTTCTTGGCCCTATTACGGTTGTCGTGATATATATAGAGAGAGAAAAGAATTAATTGCATTTTACAAAGTTTAATTTGCAAAAAAAATTAGCTCATAAATTAGCGGAAACAGTAATGATTTCTGCAAAAAAATCAATAACATTTTTTTGATGACAACCATTCGATGAATAAATAATTCTACTTAATCGTAATTACAAACTGATTATCCGACATTCGGTCTAAAGTGTAAAATGATTAAATAAGAACTTACTCCCATTCTTGCGTTGAGATTGAAAGTTATTAATTTTTCGGGGGTTTTTGTGGTTTAAAATACAGTTTTAGTTAAAAAGCAGACTATAATAAAAATTAGGAAGTGCCTTGGCTACCGGCGCTGGTTGCGTTGAATAAACTTAAATGATAGTCGGTGCCAGTTGTTTTAATATAAGTTCATCTTAGCTTCGCGACTGCAGATATGGAGACCGGCATTTTGTGCGTTAGGTTAGAAAAATTCAGTAGTTCTCAACCGGTGTTCCGTAAGCACATCGCAAGTGTTCCACGATTTTTTTTGGCATTTTTTATTTAACTATGCTTTGTGAATTAAAAATTAATATGAATGAAACGAGTGAGAACTTTTCGTATCTTGTATAATGAAAATGTGTTGAAATTTGTACTAATGAAGCACCATTGACGATAGGAGGCGAGCTTTGTAGGTTTGGCGGAATATTTTGAGTAGGGTTGTTAACACAGAAGTCAGACGGCTCTCTCCAGGAAAATGATTCTTTCCCGTGAACTAGAAATAAGAAAAGAATTGCTTCGTTTCTTTCGAAATGAAAACATTTTATTCGCACAAGATCTTAAAAATAATATGTGATGTGCTCAGTGGAACTATTTAACAGATATTTTTACTTATTTAAACAACGTCAATCAATACAAGTATACTGGATAAATATGAAAATATTTTAACTAAGACAAACAAATTATCAACATTCCATAAAAAGATTATTTTTTCGAAAAAGCCAGTAGCAGAAAATAATCTAAAGATTATATATGAACTTTTTTTCTCTTTTAATTAACAAGTTTTCTGCCCAAAAATGATCCGCGGTATTGAAAACGTTGAGAACCACTAGGTTCGGTTATTAGGTTAAATTATTAGAGAAATAGCCAAATTCAGGGCTCATCATTTTAACAATTAAATGCAAATAAAATTAATGAGGTCACGCAAAAAAAAATTGTTCTTTTTTTGTTTCAATCGAACAAGCATAGTCTAATTTTTCGTACTGTATGATTAAATTGTTTTTTATATACATTTTTTGTTGTATAAAATTGTATATTTTTAAAAAGTTGCAAAAACCAGCTATGTTGTGACGTCACATTTCAGAACTGCAAGTTTAGACTCATTTCATAAAAACATCATATGAACACAGAATTTCTAAAAGAAAGAAATATATAGACTATAAGTTGAAAATTATATATCTAAATGTGCTATAATATATTAATATAACATGCATTTCATTTTTATAAATATAATTTTCATTTTGCCTGAAGTTATCCACGCGTCACATCAGCTATGCTTCTTTGTAAAGATTTGAGATTAGACGCTAGAAATTTGTTTAGCTATAGAAACGCACGCGAGGCATTGAAATGAATTTATTTTCGCTAGTATGTTGACATGATGGCACATTAACAACATTTCATCGACATGTTTACTTTCGTAAGTTTGAAAATCATAATGGCCGTTGATATTGAAATGTGACGTCACTGGGCGAGGGACGAAGCGGGAAAAATCAGCTGCTTTTTGAACGTCAATTTTAATTGGAATTTTCTCATTAAAGATCGATTTGAGGAAAAATAAAAAATACGGGTCTATTATTTTTCATCACTCTATCGATTAAAGGTAAAAATGAAAAATCGTGCATGTCCTCATTGTGGTGTATGTAAGCGCATAAAGAGTGCAATTATTGGCATTTTTTATTTAGCTGGTGCCGGCTGCATATATGGGAACCGGTGCCGGTAATCAAAATACTGCCTAATTCGAAAAACAAATAATTTAAATCCTTTTTCATCTTACAATTAATGTAAATGTGTAGAGATCATTTTTTTGGCAATAATTTTTGGTAAGTGGATACAGATCTTTTCTGGGCCAACTTACACAAACAAAATTCTCACCCAATTTTCCTTGTTGAATTTAGAAATTGATGAACTTACAGTAGACCGCAACGGTGAATACGAACCTTCCCGCGAAGAAACCGAAGAGCTTGAACGTGCTTTGGAAGCCGTAGACGAGGACGTGAAATCTTTAGAGAAATTATCTCAAACGCAAGGTCTCCTGGACTCTTTGTTGGACGAGCATACGCTTGTGGAATCGCTCGTGCAGATCCCTGACGTGTTCCATCACAACGGCTACGAGGTGCAGTGCATCGACAGCCCCGGGGCCCACCAGGCGTCGCCGCGCCAGCTGCAGGCGTTCCACCCCGCGCTGCACGTGGAGGGACTTCTCCCCGTACAGACGCAAGCGCACGCTCCCTCGTAGACAGGAGGTTGGAGGTAGTTGTGTTGTTAGAGGTTTGTTTGTGTTGAGTATGACTGCCTGAATGGAGGAAATGTTCAGTATTTTATGTACAACGAAGTTTTTAGTTAAATACAGTTTCTAGAAATTATCTTTGTCATTTTTGTTCCGCTAAAATTCTCTTGCAATTTAAATGGTTTTGTGTATTTTACAGAGAAAATTAATTAACTTTTGTTTCATTAATTATTAATCTGGAGGTAAGAATCACACAGTAGTTCAACAAATATTTAACCGAAAGTATGTGCGTATAATTTGTTGAAATTTCTAATTCCGCTGTAAATTTTGGAAGATAAGTAAACAAAACCAGTTTGATATTTCTACAAATTTTTATTTTATTTAAGATGTTTTATATACTAAACATGAATAGACGGAAGACGCACGTCATCAACCTGAAAAAACTTCATAAAATGAAATATACCTTGTAGAAATTATTGGGTGTTATTTATTTAAAAAAAAAGTACTAGTATTAAGTTATTCCTTTTACAGAATATAAAATTATTTGACATAATTGTAGTGAATAGTAGCATTTTTTTTCTTCTTTTTATAAAATAAATAACATCCAATAATTTCTACTAGTTTTATTTCATTTTATAAGGTTTTTTCAGGTTAATGACGTGCGTCTTCTGCCTATTCATATTTACTAATCATATCTTACTGTAAACGTAAAAAAATATGACAAAAATATCGTACTCCAATTAATGTGAACGAGCTATATAGTTTTTTCCATTTTCTGCTGCTATCATTTGGTAAAATGGAATATATTGTGTACATTTGGGATCCATCTTAGATGAGTATCCCAAAAAATCTTATAGAACACTAGATAATGATGAAAATATGAAAAAAAAATCATCATCGAATTGATTAATTAATTTCCTGTTAAATATTATGATTATAGTTTATTCCAATTTCAGACAGATCATAATTGTTAAAGTTATATTACAAAGATATTGAAAACTACAATAAATGTCTTTTTCATCATTTATTTAATTATGCTTTTTCACTGATTTTTTCAATTAAAACAATGATTAGTTATATGTATAGAATTATTCTTTTTTTTTATTAAAACAAACAAAAATTTATTAATATATACAATAATTATGGGGTCTTGTAAATTATTTCCAATTTCAAAAAACACAGATGTGATCCATGTGGTGTTCTCTCCACGATAGCTTTGAGAACCCGTGAGGTGTCGCCTGGTAAGTGCCCTCAACGGTATTATGAATAAAGTCCCTAGATTACTAAAGTACCGCGATTTGCCGCCATTTTGGCTCCAAATTTGAACGCCAATGCGATAAAAAAAATGAAAAAAATCAACGGAAGATATTTATTAATTATGTATTATGATTACAAAATTATTAACTTTACTGAATAATAAATATAAAAACAAACTAACCTCACAAATAAATATATAAAGTTACACCAAATTTCTTTTTTTTTCTTTCACGTAGTGTTCTAAATAGTTGAAAATCCTTTTCAGATTTATTCTTGCAACATGTTATACAGCAAAAAGGCATTTTTAAATAAATAGTACAAGTGACAAGACCCACCATTTTGGCTCCAAATTGATAATACCTAGGCCTAATGAATCTCGCTACTTCAGTAATCTAGGAACTTCAGTTCTAAACAGTGTGCGGTGGCTTTAATAAGTTGTGATCATACTTTTATTTTATTTATAATAATATATCGTGATTATTTTGTAAATAAATGACTAATTTCTTGCAAAAGACTCCATTAAGTTGAGAAGGAATTTGATTATGGGAAAAAATATAATTCATCAAATTGTAAAACGATAACTTCTTAACATCACAAAATTAAACTATTTAAAAAAATGCATTCAGCATATAATGCCAAGGAGTTAATTAAATAATGAAAAGGGCGGCAACTTATAATGAGTAAAACAAAAATTAAAGCCTGCTTTATATTTGTCAATTTTAAGAACTTAACTTAAGTTCTAGAAATTGAGCTTAAAACTGTGCAAAAAATTGACAAATTTCTAGACAACTTTTTTTTCATATTGAAATATCAAAAGTCATTGACATGTAACAATTATATAATTAAATTGACATGTTGGCGTGTTATTTAAATTAAGCACTAAAAAATTTATGTTAAAGTAGAACATGTAATGCAAATGTTTTAAGTTCACTTCTAGAACTTGGCCAAGTTTTTAAAATTGACGAAAAAAGTAATGAATGTTAAACAGACTTAAATCCATTTATTTTTAATTAGTCTTATATTTTCGGAATTTTTGCACTTATTAGAATTTTCATAAATTTTTGAAGAACTGATATTTTTTACAATTTTTAAGAAATAAAATAGCACAAAATTTAATCTTATTTTTAATTTAAAAGTAATTATGCAGTTTCGTTCATTATTTAATTATGAACATGACTTCCCAGGAAACAAAGATAAATGAATAACTATTTTAAATTTAAACTACAATTAAATTAATAAGTTAAACCATTTATGAATTGTAATATAAATTCCCTTTTTATAAAAGGAACAACCCCTTAAATTGTAAAATTTCCGAAAAAAGTCGGTAAAATATATTTTAAAGAGTATAAAGCCATGTTTCTATAAAGTGTAAATAAAGTTAGTCAACTTTATTTACATTCTGTTGAAAGATTTGTATTAACTTGTGGTGAATTATAACTTTAACGATTCTTAAATTGCCATGAAATTTTGATGCACTGTGATCAATAATAAAATAAAAATTACTCTTAATCTTAAAATGAAATGAAAATAAAAATTATATACGCATTTTGAGAACAATGTTCTCATCTTCAGTAGATGAGAACATTATTCTCGAAATACGTATGTAGTTTTTATTTTCATTTTGCTACTGCTAGTTTTACTCCATAATATTCAATTATTAAATAATAATCATTAACTCCAGGTTCGTAGAAAATATCTAATTCCTGATATTTTTCTTTTTGTAAAACGTGAAATTTCTCTGTAAAATAAAAAAAAAGAAAACATAAGGTAATGAGATAATTTCAGATACTTGTACATTTCATTATAAGAAATTAGTGAAATAGTTAATAAATGATTTAGAAAATTCAATAGATAAAGCAATTTTTTACTGTGATAAAAATAACTAATTTAGAAATAAGATTGCAAACTAATTCATATTTGTGTGAACTTATGGACAAGATTTGATGTTCAGGCAGTCATATTTAGTTCCAACTTAATGTATTGTATTCGTAATAGCAAGTCATGTTTCAAGTCAGTGGTTAGCGGTAGAAATTTACAAAAAAAGGAAAGTATGCCTTGACTTCACTGGCGTTCTTGCATTTAATGTAGGATTGTGGTTCTCGACGCAGCAAACGATTGATTATACAAACATATAATACGAGGAGTTTTCAAAATTAACAAGAATTTGTTTGTAGAAAAAACTATAATATTTTTCAGCAAATAAAACTAATACTTATCAAATACTATTTGGAAGAGGCGTTAAAAATTTCAAAACAAACAATAAATTATTGATATCCGTGTCTTCTAATATAAAAACATATTTCCAAAAACTGCTAAATTTTCTCAAAATATGATATTCTACTATAAGTATATTACACCTAAATACTAACAGAATATTTAAAATTTGTAGTAACTTTAAAAAATACCTTAAAGTTTAATATTCATGATTTAAGTATGCGGTAATTGAAGAACTCGTTTTGAGAAATTTGTTGAGAGAATTTAAAAATGCAAACGAAACGTATAAACCATTGAAAATCTAAGTAAAATCTTTTGAGGCGGTTAAAAAAAATAGTGGAACAAACAGACAAACATTCTATCTTTATTAATACATACATATAATATTTGTTTTCATGTTTAAATACTTGAAGAATATTTAAAGATAAATATTTCAGTAATAGGCGTTTTCGTAAATTCAATGGAATTTCTTTGGTATGACCCGAAACCACACACGAAGCGTTCGTAAAGTGGAACGTATGAAACAAATGAGTTCGTAAATTCACTCCGTTTAACCGGTGAAAGAGAGTATGTTTCTTGTGCAGAATTATTACAGATTGCGTGCGAGTTGTTAACATGTTTTAACAAAAAAAAAAAGTTCACGGGTTTTGTGGAATATAACATTAACAAAAGTGCGTGTTTTCATAATCTTAACTACATGTCATTCATCATTTCATCTTGAGTCGTACGAGGGGGGTACCCAAAACATAACGAGAACTGCTTACTGGCGGGTGACAGGGCACTAGTTTCGACTTCTCCCGCTAGGTGTCTGCTAAACACCCTTTTAAATCTGTCGCCTAAGCCTAAGGAGTTATTCTTGGGGAAACATATGAGCCGTCAGTGATTTTTTTTTTCGCTAGCGCTGTTTGATGTGGTTGGCGATTTTGTAACATTAAAAAACAACTTGTTAACACTAAGTTTTGTTTCCTATTGGGGAAATCAGCAGCGATTTCATAAAAATCCGGATCGATCTCTGCCTGTTCTTTCAAATCGTAACACACACTCAAATGATTGGCTTTCCGGTCGTTAGAAAGCAAACGTGGAACGAATACCATTGCGACACTTTTCAGTCAAAATTCGTTAGAATAAACTCCAAGATATTTCAGTTAGTTTTCCAATCCATTAATTGTTCTACGACGATCAAACATGATTGCATAAATGATTTTTCAATGCTTTCGGCTATTCTGGAAGCAATAGAAGATGAATATCGACCGTCCTGGTCATCCTGGGCATCCGACCACTTGTAAACCCTTGCTTGGCTCAAAGCTTCCTTCTCGTAAGCCCTCCGAAGCATTGCGATAGTGTCCGCTGCTGATTTCCCTTACAATAAACAAAACTTTAATGTCTGCCATTGAAAAATCGCCAATCACGTCAAACAACGCTTACAAAAAAAAAATCACACTGACCGCTTAGATGTTTTCCCAAGGATGACGCTTGGTCAACAGATCTAGAAGGTTGTCCAGTGAAGACACCTAGCGGGAGAAGTTCAACCTAGAGCCCTACCACCCGCCAGAAAACAATTATCCTTCTTTTTGGGTACCTTCTCGTATACAATAGTTGTGACTATACGTTGTATACCAAGGATTAAAAATAGGGCTGCAACTAAAAGTGCAAAGATGCTTTCAACACTTTTTATCCATTTTTAAGATTGCGCGTTCATAAAACATCCAATATTCATTCATCGCATTATATGATACATCTGTAACATCAAGTATCAGATCTGTTGGGACATTTCCGACTGAATTTTCGATATATGTAATGAAGTTATTAAGAAATCAGTTATAAAACTTTGTCAATAGTCTGTTTTTTAACTATGCTCCATTCGGTGAAGTGATTATTATATAAATAATGTCATTACTAACTGGGCTTGGACAACATTAAAAAATGACCGAGAAGTTGATTCAGATGCCGAGAGTTCGATATTGTGCTTCTTTATTTTTTTTTATATTAATACTTTTAAGGCCGATTTCATAAATATCGAGTTAAATTTACTTCTAAAATAAATTTATTAAAAAATCTGGTTGCATTTGTTCATATTTTAAAAATACTTTGGAAGTGAAATTTAACCATATATTTATAAACGTTCAATTAAATTTACTTTCAAAGTAAATATTGATGAAATTGACAAACCAGTTACCATGGCTGCTATAAACTACTGAGTTTGTAATTTTAGTCATATCTTAATCAACTTAGGCGTCTACACACGCTCCAGTTTACCGGAGAGGTCTGCCTTAAGGATTTACACGCATAGCCACACACATTCATTTACACACGACATCGTGAGAATATTAAAAATTGATTTTAGGAACCTTGAAACATTTTTGTTTATAATTGGATTCACGAAATATGACTATTCATGGTGACTTTTTCGACGAAAGACTACATAGCGCTTATGCAACAGTAGCTTAGCAAAATTTCATGTTAGAAAGATTATTTGACGTATGTCTATGTAATTTATGGTGTGTAACACATATACGCAAAATGATGACATTACTTTCTAACACACCACATATATAGTAGAAATGATTAGGCAGTAGACTCATGTCATCAACCTGAAAAAACTCTTATAATATGAAATATTTGTAGAAATTATTGGGTATTTATTTTAAAAAAGAAGAAAGTACTAGGATGAATTATTGTATATATTAATGATATTTACAAGTATTTCTAAGTCAATCGTTATTCCTTTTACAGGATAAGAAATTATTTGAAATAATTGTAGTTTATTTTCGTACCATAATTAAAATGACCATCTTATGTCAAATAATTTTATATTCCGTTAAAGGAATAAGGATTGACTTAGAAATAATTGTAAATTCATTAATATATACGTTTCTTTAATACTAGTATATTTTTTCTTCTTTTTTAAAAATAAATATCAACCAATAATTTCTACAAGTTATATTTCATTTTATAAGGTTTTTTCAGGTTAATGACGTGCGTCTTCTGCCTAATCATTTTCACTATAATAATGTCATATGTCGTAGAGTTACAAATATCTAATTATCGATTACGCTGCCCTCTGTGCTAATGTTTACCCAGTGACGTTGACGTTTAAATCAAATTATTATTCCATGGTTTATGTCAAGTCTATGTTTTTGTGTTTTACAAAAACGTATGTGAAGAACATAAATCTTTGATTTAAAAAGAAACATAATTTTCAAAAAAAATACACTTATTTTTTCAGTTAAAATGTATCCATAAATATTTCTTGTTGCAAGCCTATGCATACGAAATGCAGTGAAGTTATCTGCAAGTTATATTATACAGTGTGTTAAACAAAAACTAACTTGGTGTAGGCTATGAACAAAGAAACGTATGTCAATTTGACACGAGATATTGTCAAAAATGTTATCTAAAGAAATCTATGCTTTTCTTTTGAATCTTATTTTAGAAATGCAAACAAATTATAAAACGGCGAATGTCAATATACTGTATCCTACTGTATTACCATTTCTCTTTAAAATTACATTTCAAGATCAATTTTCACAACTTGCCTTTTGAATTGAAGAATGATCAAATATACGTTTCTGTTTATAGCCTACTCCGAATTTTTTTAACTCACTGTATAGTCCTGGAATAGTCATCTTTCGTGAACCAAACTAAATTATTCGCTTACCTAGAGTAGCGGGAGGTGAAATTAGTGTTTGTATTCGTATTCGCGAATAGTATGAAAAATATTTGTATTCGTATTTGCGGATACATGTTTTTGTATATTCGGAACATCCGTAGTGGGCGTACCCATAGTTTTAGTCGCTCTCAAGGCGGCGCCGCCTCAAGGCAGACCTCTCCCGATAAACCGGAGCGTGTGTAGCCGCCTTAAATTTATTAAGAGTAAATACTACCTGGCAATGATTTTAATGTTACTAATTTATTTTTTTCACTTTACTTTGGACGTAAGTTTAACCTAACCTGTTGCTAAACTATTTATAGTTTATAAATAAATTTCAATCTTAACAATATTCTGACATAATTTTTACAATAAATCGGATTTTTTTTAATAACCAATCATAATTTTTCTAATTGGTAATATGATTTTAAATTACAAAGTTTTCTGGCGAATATTACAAATTCCATCAGTAATGTGTTACAAATGAATTCTTGATTAAATTTGATCTCTCCTCTTGACAAAGGTGATGTGTTCAAGATTACTCAAGTTATCCGTGGTTAAGTGGCTTAGTACAGTACAGCTTCCTCTGCAAATTGTTTTGATAGGCTGTTCAAATCGCACAAATCAAAGAAGATAGGTTTGGTTTCTTTTAACTGTGCAATAAAGTTGTTCACCAATTTTTCTACGTGTACAAACTGTTGAAACTTGGAGTGAGATTTTCTATTAGTTTCTACTAAAATTGAACTATTCTTTTCATTTTTATATAAAAGTAACATCGAATTTTATCGTGTAGGAGAACACCAAACAATTGTTGTATGTTTGATTTCGAAATATAAAAAGTGGAAACAAATAGAAAATTTTTCGCTCTTTAGAGAATCATAATTCTTGCTAAGTTGAGAATGTACCTAAAGCACTGTTAACATAGAGAAGTATTTTACTTCAAGCAAATGTGAATAGGGACAAGTAGATGTTTTTTAAATGTTGTGTGTAACAGGAAATAACAAAATTATTCGTAAGTATATTAAATATTTCGAAGTGGTATTCTGATACGATAAAGTAATCTTTGTTTTATTAGTTAGTACTTGTAGAAAAGTTTTTCTAAAGAAAGCTGTCCGTCGTCAAATTTTTGTTTGATTTTTCAAAAAAAACTGGAAAGGGAAAGAGAATAGAAAAGAGGTTGACTAATACGCTTGAAAAACTGAATTTAAATTAGTTGTAGTACCTAAAATAATTCTAATTTATTTGATTATTATAGCTATTTATTTCGGAGTATATTTTTTTACTTGAAGCCTATGAAAATTCTTGTGCTCAGGATTAAAGAATAAGGATCAGAACTCCACTTCTGGTTGTTTCTTTGTTTATATTAAACAAGATGTACAATAAATGATTCCATACTATTAATAATAAACAACTGGTTCAAGTATTTATTATGTAAACTGTCACTTGTGCATAAGTAGATTAGTTTCAATTTATTTATTTAGCTAGAACTTTTATTTTGTATGCTCGATCAATATTTTGACACAAGTTCTCTAATATGTACACTTTTCTAGTAGTAATGCGCTGTATAATCGATTTCTATATTTTTAAAAAGAGAAATACAAGAAATCGTGTTCATACATCCTTGCCACTAAAGATTTGAACATTCAATACAGCAAATTTTTCTAACAGTAAATGTTTTTTTGTTATTAATGTCCAAAATGATATATTTTGCATATAAAATACAAAAGTTTGAATCTTTAGTGGCTAGATAAAAAAACTGAAACTTATTTAAAAAAACTCAAAAAGAAAATTTTAATCATTTATATCAGAATTTTAATTTACCTTTTGATTTAAAAGTGCATAGCCATACATATATATTTTATAAGGTATGTAGCAATCTATCATTGTATTCTAAATAATAGGGATCGTCAAACTAGTTTAGGGTACATTTTAGATGATAATTAGAAAACAATATATCACCAACATTTAGATCATCGATGTATATTTTTCATCACGATTCTGGTTATTAATCTTTCTTTAATTATTGATGTATATGTGTAATAATAAATAATATTTTTTATAGTATATATTTCTGATTTGTTTTTAATTTATTATTTATTTTTTGCAGTTAATTTATACAGGATTGTTCATTCCCTAGAAAAAAATCTGATGTGATCAACATATTACTTCCCGCCAATTTTATTTTTACAAGAATTAACTCTTGAAAATTATTTATTGTATAAATCATACAGTAAAGAATATATAATAGAGCAAGCCCAAGTCCGAAATTGGTACGCCATCTTGTACTGTTCCATTTCTGATTCATGATTTGCTTTAGCTTGCGTTGACATGTGTTATTTCAAATTTGTTTCTTAAGCTTTTGTGTTTAAATATTTTTTTGGGCATATTTAGTAAATTTTAATAATAAATATCCTAGTATACTCTGTATTGGGCTGCAGTAAAGGAATAGGAATAGTACAAAATGGTCGACGCTTCATCCCCCTTCCATCACTAGGCATGAAGGTCATTGCCTATAAATATGTTTCGTCATAAAAGATCGGGATGAGGTTTTTATTATGTCGTATTGTATTCAAAATTTGTTACGTTAAATCTAAAATTGACTGCGTCATGTTAGTCCTCCTGATTGTTCGGTAGGGAGGCTGCTAGCTTTTATGCAATGGAGGCGGGCGGGGTCGAAACCACGGGAATGGTTATAAAAACGGATAATGGGCGCCACATATTTTTTAACCGGAAAATTACGAAAACGACTACAAACTAAATATGTTTCTTTACCTACTGTAATTGTTGCCTGAAAACGACTGGTTTCGAGAAATAAAAGAAAAAATTAATAAAACATAATTTAATAATTTTAAAGTTAATCGTGCAGAAGGCACGGTAAAATGTTCAAAGTATGAAATTGTACAATAAAGCAAAAAGAAATATATGTGAAAGAGGTCAACAATGGATCTGGCGTATTGTTGTACCCGGAGTCTCGTAACCCAGTTCCGAGCGCAGGCTTGGATATCTACGCGGTGTGAAACTGAGCAACGTAGCGCGAGTCAGTTGGAGCGCACGCACATTTCCGAATTACAAGCTACAATAATGGGCAACAATGCAATCAAGATAAGATCAAAAATGATATTTTGCACAAAATCATTCAAACAATAATACGACTAAAAATGCTCTGGTTGCTCCAAAATGGTCAGATTGTAAGACCTGTCTTTTAATGAAACGCCATATTGTCTGCCTCCGAGCAGATGGACCATAATGAACCTGGTAAACTCTTTTGCCGAACGTACGACAGTTGCTCGAAGGCCTTACCACCGAAATCCCATAGTTCGGCCGCAGAAAACAATTGCTGCTGTAGCTGCTGCCATACAGGTCACTCCAGTCGTTTCGACAAAGAATTTATCTGCTCAAATGGGTATCAACAGACAGTCACTGCAGACAATTCTGCACAAAGAGTTGAATATGTTTCCTTATAAGGCTCAAATTACAAGCAAACTAAACCTCGCAGACTTGCCGAACCGCATGGAATTTTGCCAGAGGATTCTTCGAATGGTGGAAGAAGACGAAACATATACGTATTTTCTACTACGTATATGAGATGAAACCATTCTTAACTCCATTTTTATGTAAATAAGCAAAATTGTCGAACATGGAGTGACTAACCCCGAAATTCTCCATGAGATGGAATTGCACCCAGCTCGAGTTACAGTGCGGTGTGCAGTTTCATCAAACTGGATTGTCGGGCCATACTTTTTTGAAGGAAATGGTCACCCTGTAACGGACACTATAAACCATTATTTAAAAATGTTAAAGGATTTTTTTTCCAGAACTACGCCGAAAGAAAATTCCTTTCAACTCTATTACCTACTACTTAAAATAAATTGTACTAAACTTTGAAAAGAGGTACTGACGTACTAGGAAAATAATAATTGTACTAAATCTAGTACAATTGTGCTGACTATCGCATGGCTGCAAATGGATATTGAATCAAATAATTTCTTTGTTGTTATTTGTCGAAACCACGGCTGGATTGGATTCAAATTGGCTACAATATAAATACTCACAAGCAAAGAACTGAAATTATTATTCACATTCACATCGTAATTTGAATTTATTTAACTGTACAAAATTTAAATTGTTCATATTCAAATAATATTTTCATGTGTCAAATTCAAGTATCAATTTGAATAATTTTGAGAGTAAAATCTCAAGTTTTTTAATTTTTTTTTCTTCATTTGAACACATTATTTACTAACAGGTAAATGCTGGAACTCTGCCGTATCGCCTTGCGATCACATGACGTCACTAATATTTCGGTACTGCTTGCCGTATCGTCTGGAGATCACATGACGTCAATTTTACGTCATGTGATCGTCAGACGGTAGAGTCCCAGCACAGGTATTATGTAATCCACTTTATTCAATACTTATTTTGGTGGTATTATCCAATATCTAATTATTGCAGGGTTTAATTTATTTAGTTTTATTGGTACTGTGGTTGCGTACAGACGTGTGTAAGGTGTGCTCGTGTTGTGGCGTCGAAGATGACTTCCTGGTGCTAGGAACGACTTCCAGACACTTACAAAATTTATAATCGTACTTGAAGATATTATTTATGCTTGGTAGGTTCAGAATTTATTACTTTTATAAACTTTACAACTTATAATACGTAGTAGTAGTACCCACGTGTTATTAAAATAAACATTATTTTCTTATATTTTATTAGATTTAATAGTTAATAAATATAGTACGCTATTCATACAACAGAGTTTATGTTCATTGACAATTATTTCACGATTATTCTATTTATTGTTGATTTTATTTTTATTTTTGTAAATGCCTAGAATAGAGAGATGAACTGAAGAAGCTACAAGAAGGGGAAGAGCTACAGATAGAAGGATGGACCTGATTCCTGAGTTGAGCGTTGGAAATGAGCCCCAGAGTTCCTGTGCCTTGAGGAGAGACTCCACTCTCGCTCCTTAACACCCATGATATGTATGCTTACTCCCTGTCTCCCATTTTCATAAAATATTCATGAAAAAATCAATAAAAATCGCGTTATAAAGATGAAAATGATTTCATCAATATTTACATAACATATTATTTATTTTAAATAAAAGGTATGTACATAATAATACAGTACAGTAAATATGCACTATACATATGTTTCTATTAATATTTCACACATTTTATTCTCCCTAAAATACATTTTTCAATGTCAATGCCTTATATCTTGCATCACACTCCCTTTTGCAACAAAGTGACAAAATGGCGACGATAGTTATGTGACAGCTACGTGTATGATCTTTGTTTTATGCATACTAAAGTGTTACGAATTGTTATATTTATTGTGTATTATTCCAAATGAAAAAGGAGCAGTACTACTTGAGTAACCGGCTGCAATTTGAAAGGTAAATTGTTTAATTTTATAGTAAATCTAATATCAAACAAGTATTGAAATAACAGGTGCAAATGTTTCGTGAACCTGGATCTAGAATTCTAAACCAAATCCCATAAAAATACTTAGGAAAACTAATATATTGTATTTAATAAAAAAAATGTTTCAATTTTAATAGAAAATGAGTACATTTTTATCCGGTTTTCCCGGTGTGACCTTGTAGTTTTTAAGGGTAAATTATTTCATCACATACATATGTTCTACAATTTTAGTAGAGAAATTAATATTTTTAACCTGGAATATGCATGACTTTCTAGTTCTTAAAGCGTAGAACACAATTTGCAATAACTATATTAAAATATCTTTTCATATTATATACCTTTTATTTATAACATATACGAGCCTTAACAACTATGACTGGTAGTATTTACTCTTAATCAGGGGTGAGGCAGGGCCTATATAAAGTTGCCAAGCAACAGCTATACAAATTTATCAAAATTGTGGCTTATGGATAAATGTTTCAATTTTAAGGGGGGGGGTTGTTGTTGACCGTTTTAGGGCGTATTTATATTTTAAATGAATAAAAAAGGCAAATAAAAATAAAATACCTTATTAATTACAACTTGTAACCTATCAATTAGTCATCACTGACTGCGGTGACGATTAAATTTTGAATAATCTCTTGTTTATGTTTTTATAAACAAAGAGCGAACCCTTTGTAAAAAAATTTATAGCTCACCACTGTGCTATAAGCTAATGCTTTAGTGGATGGAACGCCACAAGAATTATTTTAAAAGCGTACCATTTATACAAAATTGTGTTCTATATATTTAAACATTTTATTAACTAATAGTAAAATTCTATAAATGATAATATATGTACATATTAGGTTCGTATTATATTTAAATGGTTTAAGTATTTATGAAATGTCAATAATTGACTACAGATTTATTTGAATTAATAATTATTATTAATTCAAATAAATCTGTAGTTTAATACAAGAACCACCAATGTCCATATTGCGTGATTTCAAATCGAGGTATTTGGGGAATATCGTAAAGGGTAGTTAATATGCGGTACAAAAAATTTTGCTAATCTTTAAAATAAAAATTATTTAACAAATAGATAAACAATAATTACACATCCATTGAACATACTTGCATTTCACACGTGTAATGTTATTGAAAGTCTACTCAATACTGTGCTTAATTTGTAAATTTCATCGTCTTTGCATTTTAATAATAGATTCAAATTTAATTACCATTAATTTGAAAAAATAATACAACCAATTATTAATTTTCATGAATAATTTCCTTAAAATTCAGGGAAAGACGTAGGCTCTTAGGATGGCTGTAGCTTATTAATATGTTCGCCTTTCTAAGTTATCTGACATTACTGTCTTTAAACTAATTGTTGTTTATTTATGTGTTGGCGTCTTAAGAAGTCTATTATTAATTAATACATTTCATAACTGCAGTAAATTAATAGTGCGTATGCGTAGAGAGAGCACGACTTGAACTGTTTAGATGGGCTAAACTTGTTCTGTGTTCAAAATAAAAATTAAGCCAATGCACTTTATATTTGCAAGACCTTATATTTTTAACATATATTATATACATAAATTGTATAAAAATAGTTAAACTCTGTAACAAATGAATTTTCTTTTCGTAGAAAAGTTTTTCTTTGAACTGTACCAATCGCACTAACACATGTACAAGTGTCGTATTCCATGGTTGGATATAAAATGATTATATTGTTGAATTCAGAAAAAAAATACTCTATCGAATGGGCCTAAAAATATATATACCATATCTCATTCAAAAAAATATAACTTTGTGTTGTAAGTTGAGAACCACTGGTTTAAAAAATATTTTCTGCTCTATTCGGATGTCCCCTTTTATCTTCTATAAGATTGTTATAGTATTTTATTGTATCTTTAATAATATAGAAATTATTTGAGGTAGCTCGTTTAGCTGCTACACCCTGTGTTTATATATGTTATTTTATAATATATAAACATTCTTATGGGCCTAATATTATATTTTTTTGTTGCTCAGTGGCAGCACAATTCAATAAAATAATAATAATATTTCATCATTACCGATATCTGTGTACAAAGCAAATTGGCACACCCAGCAATGGGTAATATGCCGTGATGATATATTTATTTATTTTTTATTTTATGAATTTATGTTTTTCAGCTCGCTTTAACATAAGGGTGTAGCAGACTTGCACAAACCAAAGTTCTATTTTTAGATTGTTAACTTGTTTTTGAAATTGGAATATATAGATCTACTTGTTTTAGCGTAGAAAATATATTTAATTAATCTGTGCAAAAATTACTACGCGAAGCAACTAGATTTTGCACTATGTTCTAACAATTTTTCACAGGTTGACTGCCAAGAGAAATATATGAAATACATATAATTAATTCAGAAATTAACACAAGATGGTACTTTAAATCGAATTATTAATCCATGGTTTATGTCAAGTTCATGTTTTACAAAAACATAGTTGAAAATATATAAATCAAGAAAGACATTATTATAAAGTAACATGATTTTCAAATAAATTACATTTATTTTTTCAGTGTGTGCAAATGAAATTTGTCGCAGTCAGTGTTCAGTAGATGAAACTACGAGTATACCATTTAACAACACAAAACAGGGTTAGTCACGAAAGAGTTACTATGAAAGTCCGTTTGAAACTCAAAATAATAATGACCACAGGCACTTGATACCATATTTAATTAATTTTTGTCAAAATGACAGGAACATCACTAGACAGACAAAGCAATAGTGGATTAAATATTCCATTTTTCAAGAGAGAAAGCTAGACGTTGTTGTATATTGTATTTTGGGTTGCAAACAAACGGACTTTGAAAGTAACCCTCATGTGACTAACCCTGTATTAAGATAGATATCTGGAAATTCAATAATATTTGCGTGTAAAGTACTTGCTATAAATAAAATTAAATATTGAATAAAATAACGGTTAAAACCGGTAACCGATATTAATTATTTTGTTCTCAATCATGAACGAAAAAAAAAAATATATTTCGTTTCCGTTTTTATAAAAATTTTGGTTTATTTCGTTATTTCGTTTCCATTTCGTTTTTAGTTCCTGATTGGGACACTTAGATTTCTTTGAAGAATATTAGCAAGGGCGTATTTGGGAGGTTTTTGGGGGTCAGAACACCCCCCAATTTTTAAGAAAAAAGATAACGTAGTTATTTATTCAAAATACGTTTTCCATGACTGTTACAATTGAATTATTTCATGCTGAACTTATACTTTGGTACTAACATTTGGAAATGGAGGAAAAACTCCAATATGTATAACTTTGGAATAATTAGAAATATGTAATAATAATATCACCTCAACCTATTCATATTTTTTGTTATTCTGGTAACATACCCCGTAACATCTTGCAAAAGTTAATGTCTATTCTCGACTTTACTTCGACTCAAATCATATTTGTGAAATTCAATGTGTGAAAATATCGATAAACAGTTAACACCATCAACAGATGATATACGCGACAAACTATCCAAAAAGAGTCGACGACAAAATTGAAAGTTTTCTTTTCTTATATTGGTGACTGTTAGGGATGAATATAGGGAATTAAAAGTTGTATACAAAACTATTCTTACATTTTTTATTATTGTTTTAGATTCTTCGTAATTTTAATAAAAAAAAATCTATAATTCCCTTAGCAATATCTATTGACTTATGACATGTAGGAAATAATATTATTGTAATATGTAATAAAAATGGCTTTATTACAGTTTGGTTCACGAAAGATGACTATTCAAGGTCGCACTTGTTCAAAGAAAGAATGCACAGCACTTTATACAGTATAGTAGCTTAGTAACATTTCATGTTAAAAAGAGAAAGATTATTATTATTAATTTATGTTGTTCGACAGATAGGTATACGTAAATAGTGACATTACTTTCTAACACACTACAAATAATAATGACTTATTTCGTACAGTTACAGATATTTAATTATCTACTACAATGCCCTCCTGTTAATGCTTACCCAGTGAAGTTGGCGTTTAAATTGAATTATTATTTCATGGTTTATGTCAAGTTCATGTTTTTGTATTTTGCAAAAGCATAGGTGAAGAATATAAACCTTTGACAAAAGGCATTACTTAAAAAGAAACAATTTTCAAATAAATTACACTTATTTTTTTCAATTAAAATGTATCCATAAATATTTCATGTTCCATGCCCAAGATTACGAAATGCAGTGAAGTTATCTGCAAGTGATATTACATCAGACGGCTTATAAATGACCTTGAATATTCAGTCACCTTTCGTGAACCAAACTATACTATATAACCTAGGCAACAGACAATTGCATAGCCGATTGCAATATTATAACATTTTTAATATTTAATTCCATTACTTTCCAAATAATTTTTATATAAACCTTTACAATATTTATATCATTGAAATCAGAAAAAAAATTACCGTTTGGGAACCACTGATTTTCGGTTTGTTATTACTGATAAATAAGTCCTTTTTATTTAACATTTTTCTCTAAAGTCATTAGTACGCTCAAAAATGCGCTGGTTGTTTTAATGGAAACACCTGTATATAACTTTTGAATTAAATTGAATCTTATAATGTAGAAAAAAATATTGGTAATTTATCAAAATTTATGATACCATCCAAACCCATATATCATCCTCATGTATCATAAGAATCACATTAAATAATTATGATATTCCAGAATGTTCTTGTGGAGTGCACTACTAGTCATACGTCTGTTTCGCTGATTGTGAGTAGATCTCGTTCATAAACTTCTGAGCTACTAGAATTTGATACATTTTCTCTGGTGGATGTGAGTGCTCTGTGCGTCGGATTTGGAAACGGGATTAACAACGACGATAGTGAAATATAAATATGTACCTGAATAATAATTGTCGATTATATCGTTTAATATAAATGTGTTGGTTTTATTTATTATAAGTTTCCATTATTGTATGTGTACTGGGTGTTACCTACATATATATATGTACAGTAAAATTATTTAAAGATGCCCGATCAAGGTTATTTGTATCATGAACGAATTAACAAATTGGCATACCTTTATCTCTCTCCTTTGCAGTCTATAAGCGTGTGCGATAAGGATGGATATAACACGTTTGTCTTTCAAAAATTCATATTGTTTCGACTAAGCTAAAACATTCCACTTTAAAACGATGCTCGTTGGTGATAATACTTTCGCTGTAACGTAAGCTTATATATTAATTCAGATACAGTACCTTGATTCATAACCGTACGAATAACGTTATTTTCTGTCAGTATCGCTGACACTGACGTTGTGTAAGTATCATATTTTTCACATATTTGGTTTTACATTTGCTAATAAACTTACCAGTTGATTTATTTTTGAAATTTGAATGCTTTTATTGTAACATATATTTTTATAATAATAAAATAACAGTAGTATCTTATGTACCCTCATAAAAACTAAGCAAACGACACTACTGAATTTGTCAGAATGGGCGGAGCAAAAATCTGGTTTCATACAATTCGTAGATTACCTTGATTGGACATCTTTCAAAATTTTTACTGTATATTATTTATTTGGCAATGTGTGTGAAATATATATATCCATACCTATACCTACCTATATAAATAGTGTATACGTAGTAACATAGCCTGAGATACTTAAATACGAAAAAAAAAATGTATACTTACTAATACATATCAAATGTTATACAATCACATATTCCAACATTCAAACGCTTCAGAAAAAAATCTTAATCCTAATTTTTGGTTAAAATATAAAATAACCCTTACCCTGGCGAAGAAATTAGTATAGTTTGTTCATATTTACACTACAAAAGAACTGTATTACGATTTCTCTTTTATTATAAGTATTCATTAAGTGAAATTCATTCTAAATAATTAGAAAAACACTAATTTCAAATATTGATCTATTTATTGATTAATATATGTTTTACTCATGTATTGCTGACTAATTTATCATGTATTAACTACACGTTATTTTCATATTCTTTATTGAAGTTTATAATTGCAAATACATATATCACTATTATTAACTTTTCTAAGCTGTTACAATATTCAATTATTGCATACATGAACATATTAAATAAATAAATCGCGAGATAGAAATAGTTAATAAAATGAACCAAATTTGACAATAAATCCTTGTTCTTCAAAATGATTCACTCAAATTCCGTTAGTTCTCGACTTACAAAATACGTACATATATACTAACTGTATAGGAAAATAGAACTTAATATGTGATTGTACATATCTGGTATTTATTTATTTATTTATTGCTCTACTTAATATCCTGCTACTTGATTTAGTTTTTCTAAGACTTACATACACACTAGCTATTTGCATTATAAAATATAATAAACATTGATCTACTTTTGTGTCTTGTTATATATAAACATCCAAAATATCTCCATCTCGATAAGTCTTAGAAAAAATGTCAAAATACGTATATAATGTAACCACGTGAAAAATACATAACTTAATATACATGATACATATTTCATTTTATTTATTTTTAAGTTCTAATTGATATTGTTATACATTAGATTTATAAATGTATTATATGAATGACCAATAAACACAACAAAATGAATACAATCTTTCAATTTCAAAATCCCAATTTTTCCATTCCCAAAATTAAAAATTTTCAGGTAACCTGTAATTCACCTAAATACGAACTAGATCTAGAGCATCGTTTTGCGATCGGCAGCAGCTTAACGATTTACAAGCAGCAATCTTGCGAACTAAAAAATCCAAGTTCAATTCCAGCTACCAGCTAAATCGAACAGGCGGCAAGCGAACCACAGCAGCTTGATTATATAATCGCCAATATATAGCGAGCAAACCATGGCAACCGATTACGTAATCGCCGAAATACAGCGAGCGATTCACGGCAGCTTGATTACATAATCAATGATATACAGCCTACAACAAGCGCCGCAAATATTCTAACCTAGTGCACCAGCATGCGTTTCTGAAATGCAGGTAGCCTATGGCAACGTTTCTAGCTAGTAAAAATCCGAGCCGAACAAGGCTTCTGGTCGACAAAATTCAAAAATCGTGTACAATCGACGATTTAAGGCCGTAGCGGCTGAAAAGTAGCATTTCATGGCCGCTACGAGCATTTTTGAGCACTCAGGCGGATTTTCAGCCAATCTCAAGGCATATATCCAACAAAAATAAAATTTGGTGGCTCTAGCAAGACCACATTATAAAATTCGCAGAATCGAAAGGCTATAGCACGACATATGCCCACAAACTTTAAATTTACTGTCTATAGCAAGACATCTGATCATCAAAATTTAAAATTCGCAGAATCGAAAGGCTATAGCAAGACATTCTCCCACAAAATTTAAAATTCAATCG
Source organism: Harpalus rufipes (assembly GCA_951394225.1). Classification (NCBI taxonomy): domain Eukaryota; kingdom Metazoa; phylum Arthropoda; class Insecta; order Coleoptera; family Carabidae; genus Harpalus; species Harpalus rufipes. The sequence continues at coordinate 8,088,082 of OX596289.1, read as the reverse complement.
TCTGGTGGTGTATTCATGAATCCTAGGCCTCCCACCACAGATTTCAGCCTTATATACAGCTGTTTGATAAATTTACAGTCATTCAGCGTGAGAGGTGGTGTCGAATCGGACACTCTGCTTCGTGATCTTACGTAATCGAGCTATATACTTGCTTTTGCTGGATTTCTAGCTAGCTGGCCAGCTGCCCACCAGAATCCGTCCTAGAATCCGACGGGCTGGTGGATTGCTGGTTGCTAGCTAGGAAGGGGTGAATATGCTCGGCTGGATGCTGGGTGCAGGGGTGCAGGTAGCTAGTAGGCGGGAATCGAACTTGGATCTTTGGTTTGCAAGATTTTATAGGTCGCCGTTCTGATTGCAGATTGGCGGACTACAAAATGCTTGCTAGCAAGCGGGATATGAACCTAGATCTTTGGAATGCGATATTTGATCGGTGTATTGGAATGAAATAATATGTTATTTATAATAAGGATTTATTGGTCAGAGATGTGTTACATATTAATGATATTACAATACATAATACATGAAATACATTATTTTAACAATGAATAAATAATTTTTGATCTTTGTATTTGTGATACACAATTACTCGTATAAGGCCGTTCGTAATTTCACAAATACAGAGATAATGATAATATATATGCTATAATTACGTCAACTTTGACTTGAAAATGTTACTATATATAAATTCTTTATCTCATAGATATATGTATAAGGAATGGTAGATTTTTAACTAGAATATGTAGTTCAATTTTTATTAGGAATAAGTTTTATTGCGACTTTTAGGTAACATATTAAGATATAAATTTTAATGGTACAGATTTGCCATATTTATATCTATATGTACATAACTAGATAAATGTATTCAATATATGGGAAGTATATACAGTCAGAAATGTAAAGTATATCATAAATAATTTTAATGAGTATGCAACAATACATTATCAACAATGCAATTACGGATACAAACACATATGTATTTTTGTAAATGATTTTACTATCTTATATACAACAGCGTAAGTAAAAGTATATAGTTTTTTCGTAAGATGAAAGCTAGTTTTTTTTTCTTCTACGTATGTGAATATATGAGTATTTTCCCACAGCGTAAAGTTTGTAGAATAATAAATCATAATATGAACTATATTATACATTTATTTATTGTGTTTGTATTCAATAAAATGATTGTATAGTAGTTTAGTATGAAGATGTATGAACACTTATGTGTTTTTCTGTATGATTTTATAAAGGTATATTATTCTATATAAGCATAACAGTAAAAGTATGTAATTTTTTATATGTGTTTAAAATATATGAATTTTTCAAAGATGAAAATATGTATATGAATAATATCCTAAGTGTATAAAGTATGAGTGACTGATAAATAGTGTGACAGTGTATGTACCTATGTTTTTAACGATGAAATGATTTTCTTTCAAAGTGAAACAATATAATTTTTTCTACATCCATTTTGAAAGTAGGCTTTTCAAATTAAAAATTGAAATTATTCACAATAAGATTTGAAACAAAGTGTTTTTATTATCTCTTTTATCGGACCTACAAAAAAAAAGTATATGTGTGTCATGAGCGTAAAGTGTTATTTTCCGCTCTAGATACACAAATAACTATTTTGCAAAGTGCGAATGTATTATGAAGTGTTTTTCAATTGGTGTATGAAGAGAGTTAAATGTGTTATTAATAAATATCATAATATAAATAAAACAGCTTTTCCTTAACTTTATTTTATTTAGAACGATCAAAGTATCTCAAAGTATTAGGTTACAAGTGTGTGCTCATATGTATGTAATGGATGAAAATGATGGTACAGAAAAATAGAGCTAAGTCCCTTACCCATTTACTTCTATAAGTTCCTAGATACTGAATTTTTAAAGTTTTAGATACCATTATTACGTATGTGATTCTTATATTGTATTCAGTAATTTTAAAATTAAATAGTTCAAGAACTAAGAGTGACAGCGAATTATCCTAACCTTATTTAGATTTATAGAGTTATTTTCTACATGTAAACGTAATTTCAGTACTTTGGAATAGCTATAAACATTTTCAGTAATGCTTGTTTCAAGACAGGTATGTGTCTATTGAAAAAAGGAAATGAATATATTAAAAAATAAAAGAAAAAAGCGATGTGTATTTTCCAAATTTGGATGTAGAGGTAGAGGGTAATTTGCTATATTTATACATAATTTCAAAAGGTTTGAATTACTGAAAAAAAAAACAGTAATGTTTATTTTACGAAGTATGTAATTTGAAAATGAATATCACGAAAACTAAGAGAAATATGTACTTGTACTTTCCAAATTTGAATGTAGGGAGTAATTTTCTATATGTATACTTAATTTCGAAAGGTTTAAATCGCTGAAATTTGTTTCATTAATGTTTATTTCCATGTTTATTGAAAATAGTAACTAATATAGTAATATAGTAATAATAACATAAAAACTAAGACAAATAGCGACTAATTTGTCAAATTTGGATATTGGGAGTAATTTCATGTATGTACATTTAATTTCAGATAATTTAAATTTCTGAAAAAAAAATCAGTAAATGTTTATTTCAAGACGTGTACATGTTTATTGAAAATTGCAGCTTTAAAAATGAATATCACGAAAAGGAAGGAAGGAAGATACGACTTGTACTCAAAATGATAATAAGGAATTTACTATAATGTAGACTTAGCTCTATTGTTTCTTGTACCCTTCAAATAATATGTATGTCATGTGTGTGTTTGTGATATTGATGTATGTGAAGTTAACGTAATACGCTTTGAGATGTTGAAATATAATTATGAAAATGAAAATAAGTATTTTATAATGATATGATTTTATTCTCTGTTATTTAAATGTGCTTATATGTATGTAGGTGTCTTAGGCATATGTTCATAAAGTTTTTATTAGCAGAGTAGAAAATTTTCACGTTACAATGATTAGATCATATAAATAGGTGTGAGTTGAAGTTTTATTTATTTTAAACAAATTTTATAAATAACAACTTAAGGCGAGAGGTGTACAAAATCCATATTAGGGTTGTTTTGAGGTGCGATGCTCTGCAACAAGTGACAATCTCCAACGTTGAAATCAGGATTCCTTAACTGCAATTCGCTCGGATACTTTTACGGTATCATCTGTCAAAGTGTAGTAGATACAGGTACAAGCTTATCTTTCTGCAACAATAGAAAATATATTAGATGCAACAAATATGAATTAGTAGAAGCTTATGCTATAGCCTGAATTTTTTGCAGTAAAGAATAAAACATTAATTACAGTTTATTTCACCTAACTAATAGTACGTTTTCAAGCAAATTTTCCTGCATGTTAGTTCTCTTATTTAAGTACTTAACATAACTACGACGAATACCGACAGTATGTGCAACATACGTAACAGGGTTAGCTACTGGAGAGTTACTTTGAAAATCTGCCGGTTTGCAACTCAAATATCTGAAAATTCAATAATATTTGCGTGTAAAATATTTGCTGTAAATAAAATAAAAAATTGGTTAAAACCGGTAATCGATATTAATTATTTTGTTTTCAATCATGAACGAAAAAAATATATTGCGTTTTCGTTTCCGTTTTCGTTCTTATAAAAATTTCGGTTTATTTCGTTATTTCGTTTTCGTTCTCATTTCGTTCTTAGTCCCTGGATTATACTGTACAATATGTACAATATTAAAGTATTTTAATAATGAGGTATAAGTTACGTAAGTTCACCAATAGAAAAATGATGTTACCATTTGTCATAATATCGTACATATTCATAATGACGTATATATGAAACAAAATAAATGTAGTAAAATATGTATATAGGACATACAATGATATATTAAATAATACATAGGATGAACAAGAGAATTCGTGACATAGGCGTTTAACATACGAAAACCCTTTTTTTAAATAGATATTTAACGAATAAAATGTTAGAATAATGTATATGGTTGAAATATTAAATCAATTAATGCAAACTATTTTCGATACACAAGCAATCATTTAAATATAGTTTATATATATTAGATTAATCCCTCGGAATTAATGGTTAATATACCGAATAAAGAATACAACTATAAAGTAGTATAAAAGTAAAAAAAAACTCACTTCGAATAAATAATATCTATGGATATAACTCCAAGCCCTACAGGTATCCTAACGTCCTTTGCAAGCACCAGAAAATCATCCTCGTGTTCACAGCAAACCATACACACGTTTTTAAACAAGCACTGCAACAAACTAACTGAAAGAATTAATCCATGTAATAGTCAGGGTGTTATATAATTTGCCCCTAGAAGTACAAGTCAATAATTAAATAATAATGAGGCATTATAAATAATAATCGCTTCTTAGGTATTATGTAATATGTTCAGGTGTTTCAAATTTTATGAATGTAGAAATAGCGCGAATTTTTTTTGAGAACACAAGGGTTGTAAAGAAAGATATATTTACGATACAACCAAATGTTAACGTAGTACAATTTCTTTTTCAAGTCTAATTTAAATAAATTAAAAACTGTGAGATAGAATGACTGATACTTTTCAAATTTGGACTCTAGAGATTATTTTCTATATGTAGGTTACTGAAAAAAGTTCATTAATGCTTGTTTCAAGATGTGTAGTTGTACCTTACAAATTTGAATATATGGGTTTATTTTCTGTATGAATACTTATTATTTCAGAATATTTAAATCGCTGATAAAAATTCAATCATGTTTGTTTTGGTATAAGTATCTTAATTAGAACTAGAGCAACTTTAAATGAAATAGGTATTTGAAAAAATGAGAGTGATAGCAACTTTTCTTTTAAATTGCACTTTGTGGTTTATTTTAGAATTATGTATCTAGCATAGGTAATATAGGGCATGCAAATGATGGTACAGAAAAATAGAGCTAAGTCCCCACAACCTATATATTTTGTAGATATTGAATTTTTAAAGTTTCAAATATTTACCATTTCTACATAGTAATTAAAAAATTAAATACTTCAAGAACTAAGAGCGATAGCGAATTATCCTAATCTTATTTGGATGTATAGGGTTATTTTCTATATCTAAACGTAATTTCAGTTCTTTGGAATCACTGTAAACGTTTTCAGTAATGCTTGTTTCAAAACAGGCGACAAGACAGGTATATGTCTATTGAAAAAAGCAACTTATAAAATGAGTATATTGAAAACGAAAGGAAAAACCGATTTGTATTTTCCAAATTTGGATGTATTTTCCAAATTTGGATGTATATTTATATATAATTTCAAAAGGTTTGAAGTACAGAAAAAAAAATCTGATGTGGCCAGCACATAACCTCTCGCCGTATATTTTACCTGGCTGTATGCATAAAGCAAAGAATATTTTTATAAATACAAATAATATATTCTTATAAATCTATGACGTAAAAACTTCTTTATTATTCAATAATAGCATGTCTCAACATGAAGATATTTTACCATAAATTATGTTACAATAAATTACAAAGTAGAGTTTACCATATATAAATATTAAGCTGGTAACAGCAATTTTCAATTCGAACAACGTTGTTTACTTTCTCTTCATATTCTTCTAGTAAAAACATTAATTTTGGGCGGTCTAAAATGTATATATTTGGATTGTGCATCTATTCTTACATATCTTCTTTTACATTTTATTTTTTCATACATGTTATATCTAAATAACACTAATTCCCTTTAATAAAGTGACGGATAGATTGCACTCCGATTATTCTTATATCGATGTGTAATTTTGTCAATATTTACTACTTACTTGAGAAGAATTTGATAGCTTTTTCGCAATTCAAAGTTACTCTAGTCTACAGTACTGGTGTACATTGTCCCATAATGTTTGAAACAAATTTAAGTCCTTCAACCTAGACTTGTCATCTCCATAATAGTCACAGATCAAGAATTAAGGGATTCTCCAAATACATTTTTCTTTCATTACTCATTATTTCTGACACTGACATTTATCTGTCAGTTACAAATAATTTAAATTTGCAACTATTTTTCATGGCATCCTTTCGGTTGTAAAATTAATTACAACATTATTTTATATATTATATTCCTTTTATCTCTAAATCTATAAAATATGTATAAAAATATTTAAATGTATCAGAAAGAGAATTTATTTTTCTTTAATATTATCAAGAAAAATTTTCAAAAAATAATATTTAGAAGATTTTTTTTCAAGAATCTTCTACTTCCGGTTGTCCAATTGTTACCAAAACCTTTTCAGATCTTCCCATGAATGTCCGATTGGGAAATACGTTGTTAAACAAATTTTAAGTCTTATAGTTTTTGAGTAACCGTCCTTCCAACATCCCACACACACACATCCACACACACACACACACACACACACACACACACACACAGACATCATCGTAAAAATGTTAAAATCGGATTGTAGGGACCTTAAAACGTGCTTATTCAATAAAATCTGGATATGCGATTTTTAGCATGAATCCAATACCTCTCTTAGCGAGAGGTAAAAATCAGTAATGTTTTACGACGTGTTGAAAACCAAGAGAAATATGTACTTGTACTTTTCAAATTTGAATATAGGGGAGTAATTTTCTACATGTGTACTTAATTTCAAAAAGTATAAATCATTTAAAATTGTTTCAGTAATGATTATTTCAATTTGTGTACATATATGTTTATTGAAAATAACAACTTTAAACATTATTATCATGAAAATTAAAATATATAGCGACTTATACTTTTCAAAATGATAATAAGGAATTTATTTACTATATGTGGACAATTCTAGAATGTATGAATCGCTGAAAAAGTTTTCAGTAATATTAGTTTCCATTGAAAATAGCAAGTTTAAATATTAATATCTCTTATGCCCAGTTTTTCAATCGGCTGTTAATGTTGCTGTTACAAATATCCTCCTGTTAAATATGGAACGCTGTTTATCATTGTCTTGTTACGTTACCAGGCACATAAATATTGAGTAAACATCAGGTTAATTTAACAGGTACTAATTTTGCCGTATAATATACTAACAAGCAGGTTAAGTAATTACAAAAGAACAAATTTTATTCAAGTGATTTGGAAATGGCGAATTATAATGTCAATGTATTTTCTGATTCTGATGAAGAAGCTGAAATAAGATTTGTTTTAAATATAGTGTACAGACGACCCTACATTATAAGACAACGACCAGATCACATAAATTAATATTTTCATTCGCAAATGTGGGTCTAGTTCCAGAATTAAGGAAATCATTTTCAGGAAAGGGTAGTAACATCTTCTAAAACTTCTAAAACCTGTGCTGGTTCAGATTCAGATGTGATGTAATTTTCAATCTAAAAACAATTATTATGTTAACAAGGGTACAAGACTACTTAACAGGAGCCATATAGTACTACAATGTGATTTCACAGGCCGTTTCTAAACAAACCTTGTCTTACAGATAAATAAATCTGTAAAAAACTGACAAAAACGCAACTATTTTTGTTGATTAATATAAAATTATACTTATGTATGAGTGCCAGCTTTCGTTGCAATTTTATTCATTTATTACAGATTTACAGATCTGAAAGATTTACGGATTTGTTCAAAATAGAGCCATAAGTTAGAAACTTATTTATTTTATTACCTTATCGTCATTATTCCTAGCTATTAATCCTTCAGTAGAAAGTGAGACAGTAATTTTTCTTCTAAAGGTGTGAATTCGACTTTTTTAAATCTCCATCACCGGTTTTGTATAGCTGTTGCTTTTCATCGGATTTCTTTTACGTAACATTTTTTTCAAACATTCGTATTTTGTTTTTAATGTTTTACTTGTTCTTGGACATTGTCCATTTAAGCTGTTAAATTCCTCTGTGAGTGTCTCCCAAGCTGCTTCTTTTTCGGTCCATGATTTGTGATCAGATTTTTTACATTCAATAATTTTTGAATATTTAACTACTAAATTTACTTAAAGTTCAATTTCATTGTTCGATATGTTTGCCGAACGCTGTTTCTTCTTCATAGTCGTAGGGTTCTCCATTTTAAAAGTCGTAATTTATATTATTGTTTTTTATCACTTTTGACACTTCACGATGAAATACCGTGGAAATACCCACACTTTTCAACAAACAGGGTTGCCAACGATCACATAAAAAGTACTACTGAAATCTTAACCTATTGGTAACTAACAATCACATCAATTTTGTTTGAAAAACGCAGTCCAACTTAACAGTCACTTTACCAGTAACATTGCAATTATGTTCTTGGTAGCTAACAGAAACTTTAACAGCCGATTGAAAAACTGGGCATTAGCCATTTGTACTTTTCAAATTTGGATATAGGAGATTATTTTGTACGAGTATAATGTATAATTATTTTCAGAATGTATGAATAGCTGAAAAAAAATATTAATGTTTGCACTTAGCTCTTTCGTTTCTTGTACCTTTCAAATAATATGTACATAATGTAATGTGTGTTTGTGATGTATGTGAACCTAATGTAATACGCTTTGATATGTGGAAATATAATTATGAAAATGAAAATGTGTGAATTGTATAATAACATGATTTTATTCTGTTATTTAAATATGCTTATATGTACATATGTTCATAAACTTTTTATTAGTAGAGTAGATGATTTTTCACGTTAAAATAGTTTGATTATATATTTTAAAGGTGAGAGTTGAAATTTAATTTATTTATATCTTACATGAATTTTATAAATCACAACTTGAGGTGAGGGGTTTACAAAATCCATATTGGGGCTGTTTTGGGGTACGATGCTCTGCAACAATGTAACAATTTCCAACGCTAAGAATCAGGATTCATGAACTGCAACTCGCTCGATTACTCTTACAGCGTCTGTCTTGTGTTGTTACAGGTACAGCTTATCTATCTGCAATAATAGAAAATATATTGGAATGCAACAAATTTGAATTAGTAGCAATGGTCACAGAAAATAATACGATTTTATTTGATGATAATTAAGAATTGTTTCAATTATTTATAATAATTACTAACAAAAAATATTAATGTGAAAGAAAATGCGAGATATTTAATATTAATGAAAAGAATTTCAATCAGTTAATTACAGATTATATTGTAGAATATGTACGATATTAAAGTATTTTTAATAATGAAATGTAAGTTATGTAATTTTACCAACAAAAAAATAAATAAATAAATAAAATAAATATTTCATCACGGCATATTACCCATTGCTGGGTGTGCCAATCTGCTTTGTACAGATATCGGTAATGATGGAATATTTGTACCGTACGGGCGCTTACCAGGCGTCACCTCACGGGCACTCATAGCTAGCGTGGAGAGTGCACCACAGGGGTCAATTTTGTGCCATTAAAATTCGATGTAATTTTTGGCGTCGGTCGAGATCGAACCCGGGTCCCTAGATTCGCGACCAGACAGTCAGGCACACGGCCACGAGACCCCATAAAAATGATGTTACCATTTATCGTAATATTGCACACATTCATAATTACGTACATATGAAACAAAATATATGTAGTAAAATATGTATATAGGACATACAATGACATATTAAATAATATACAGGGTGAACACGAAAATTCGTGACAGGCGTTTAACATAAGAAAACATTTTTTTTTAATATTATCTATGCATAGATATTTAGTGAATAAAATGTTAGAAGATCGTATATGGTTGAAATATTAAATAATTATCAATTAATGCAAACTATTTTCGATATAGTACGAGCAATCATTTACATATAGCTTATATCTATTAGAATAATCCCTCGGAATTAATGGTTAATATATCGAATAAAGAATACAACTCTAAAGTAGTATAAAAGTAAAAAAAAAACTCACTTTGAATAAATGAAATCTATGGATATAATTCGAAGTCCAGCAGGTATCCCAACGTCCTCTCCAAGCACCAGGAAATCGTCCTCGTGTTCACAGCACACCATACACACGTCTTTGCACTAGCACTGCAACAAACAAACTGAAAGAATTAATCTATGTAATAGTCAGGGTGTTATATAATTTTTCCCTAGAAATAAAAGTCAATAATTAAATAATAATCGCTGGTTATGTATTATGTAATTTATTCAGGGTGTTTTGAATTGTATGAATATAAAAATAGCGCGAAAAAAATTGAGTACACAAGGGTTGTAAATAAATACATATTTACTATACAACCAAATTTTAACTACAATTTCTATTTCAAGTCTAATTTAAATAAATTACATACACTATTTTAAAATTTTGGAACCACTGAAAATAATGTCAACAATGTTTCAATACATGTGTATAGTAAATTTATTATTAAATATATCAAAAAATAAGTGAAATAGTAAATTATGTTTGCCAAATTTTCAGGAAGTTAATTTTATTTCAAGATGTGTAGTTGTACCTCACAAATTTGGATTTAAGGGTTTATTTTCTGTATGAATAATTATAATTTCAGAATATTTGATTTGTTGAAAAAAATTCAATCATGTTTGTTACGGTATAAGTCTATTAACTAGAACTAGAGCAACTTTAAATTAAATATTTCAAAAACTGAGTGATAGCAATTTTTCTTTTAATTTTCACTTAGAAGTTTATTTTAAAATTGTGGATTTAATACCTAGCATAATTGTTCTTATGTTTATTTTAATATAAATATTATATATGTCTACTGAATACGGCAATTTTAAAAATTACTACATGGTAAACTAAAAGAAATATAGCGATCTGTGCTTTTCAAATTTGGCTTCAGATTGCTTTATATGTATAGGGACTAGATAATGTAAATAAATTTGAATGTGGTATATGTGAAAGTAAATATAATACTCTTTGAAAAGATCTTAAGAATATACAAATATGAAAATGAACATGTCTATATGGTGTATAATGAAATATGATTTTTACGTTACACTGGTTATATTTATATTATATATTTTATATACATAGTGTGAGATGAATTTTTATTTATTTACATAATCATATAAATAAAAACGCGATGTGCACCATAACATGTTGGGGTTGTTTTATGGTGCGATGCTCTGCAATAATGCGACCATTTCCTTCTCTAAAATCAGGGTTCATATGAGATGCAACTTGCTCAGGACACCTGATGCAGTTCGTCCAAGTCCACTACTCTTCTCTCTGTTACTGTACTCTGTAACAATATAATAATCGAAAATTAGAAATATGAATTAGTTGCTAATGGCCATAGAATATATCTTATTTGCAAATCATTAAAAGATGTATCAATTATTCATAATTAATAAAATATTATCTAAGTGTTAAGGAAATCGAAAAATTCAATTATGAAAATATATATACAGGTGTTCAAGGAAACGCAGAACAAATGAAAACTTTAAAAGTAAAAATTATTTTTAAACAACTTTTCATTCTTGTACTTTTGCTCTAAAATGTATGAGAGACAATTTCCGCGTGTTTTTAAAACACTATTAAACTATATATTCCGCGTTTTGTTGCACACCTTAGGTATACAGGGTGACACTGAGAAACGGGCCACTCAGAATAACTTTTTTGCTTGTAATTATTTTTTAATTTTCTTGATGTATTTGTAATCTAGGCTTAGGGGCTCACAAATATTGGTATTTGGCAGGATATTTCAAATAGGACACTATATATTTTTATATATTTAGAATCTAAGTACAATTATGAATTCAACGATATGTTTGAAGTGCATTTTTACTGAAGAAATAAATTACAAAAACGTGAGATATATGATTAACTTGCCAAGCCATTATATCAGGCAGGCTGTGAAACAGTTCAGATAATATTGACTAATATTTAAGTTAAATGCATAAATAGTAAGCTATTTTTGTAAGATTCTATACATTGTTATACGAAAAAATCTGATGTGACGAACACATGTCCTCTCGCCATTTCCATTTTATGTTACATAAATAAATAATAAATATATCATCACGGCATATTACCCATTGCTGGGTGTGCCAATCTGCTTTGTACGCAGATATCGGTAAATGATGAAATATTTGTACCATGCGGGCGCTTACCAGGCGTCACTTCTAATTAGAATAAATAAGAGTAATTACAATTATACTATAAATATTTTTATTATACCAATTTATCAATTATGTATGTTCTTTTCAGATGCAGCCGTGTGAAAAGCCGACATCCTGGTGTTGCAGACTTCGGGACTTGGAGTTCCATCATTGTTACCTGTAGCACTCATCAAAGGTGAGTTACTCTGGGGTAGATATTTCTTGTGATCTTGTCCATGGGCTAGCCGTTAAGTCTTTGTTTTGATAAACACGGTCCCTTTAAATTGAGTACTTACTTCGAATGGCAATCTAGGAGTAATTTTCTATATGTATACTTCGCTGAAAATTGTTTCAGTAATGATTATTTCAAGACGTGTATATAAAATAGCAACTTAAAAATAAATATCAAGAAAAATTAAAAGGTATAGCGACTTATACTTTGAAAGGAATTTATTTACTATATGTAGACTTAATTTTACAATGTATGAATCGCTGAAAAAGTTTTTAGTAATGCTAGTTTCAAGACGTGTATATCTCCTTTGAAAACAGCAAGTTTAAAAAATAATATCTCGTAAACTAAGATAAATGGCCATTTGTACCTCTCAAATTTGGATGTAGGAGGTTATTTTGTATAATGTATATTTATTTTTAGAATGTATGAATCGCACACGATTTTTTTACATTATCGAATATCAAGTTAGATACTTAAAGTTACATAATTTTCACCGGAGTTTTGTGAATTTTTAATTCGGTTCATTTTTTATATTTTTATGCACCACTCCTATACAATTAGAGATAGAATAACAGGTGGTTAAAATTTGGATTTAGCATGAAATTTTACACACGATTTTTTTACATCCTAAAACTCGAGTTACAAACGCTTAAAATTACATGATTACACACAGTTACAGATATTTTAGTCGGCTGAAACAGATTTCAGTAAACGCGATTTTTAACGGCTACAAACAATATTTTTAATTTTAGTACTTACTTGTAATGACAATGATTGGCGAATTTTCTTAACATATCGTCCGCTAGTACTTCATCACTGAACTGTATTGTCTTCGGCGATTTACACTGATTAGAATACACTTTCAAGTAATCATTACATTACATTCGCAACAATTAAATTAACAATTACAGGACTTAATAAAACAAAGTTAAAATATCCACTGATAATGAATAAATAAAATAGTTTCAGCGTAAATTTAATACTCTTATTTATAACGCGAACTATAAATTGAATAAGAGAATGATCATAATAATTACTAAGTTTTTCGGTTCCTATCAACACTGCACTATTGCAATACACGATTATTCACAAGCACCCCATGTTCACTTCACCAAAGGCAGAAAGAAACTGAAGTCTTCCCTGTAAAAATATAATATTAATATTATAACGTAACAACTAACACTAATTAAGTGTTAATTGATTACGTTTTTTATACTTTGGCGCTCAAAATAAACAATGTTTATGTTTGTTTTCAGGTTCCGCGAAGGGCCGTACCTACACCCAGCGATAGGATACGGTAACTACAACAGTAGACGAAGATAATAGATGATTTTTATAAGAATAAATGAACAAAAGAGTTTTTTTAATTTACCTTTCCCATGTAATAATAAAAGAGACAGGGAAATATCCTAATATTTAAGGATTTTTCGAATTTTCCTATCCTATCCTTTAGTATTAAGTTCTCTAGGTACGAAAATAGCCATCCGATTAGAGTCCGCCCTTTTATAAAGGGCTAAGGTCTTATTTGAGCCCTTAGGGAAAATCCGATCACGGATTTCAATTTTGCACATCCAAGTAAGTTTAACAACAGTTGTCCGGTCTTTCTAGCCCTTTTGAATTAGGAATTAGCGTAGGCCCTTCGCTGCAAACTTGAAGGGCAAATATATAGTAAACCAGAGGGTTTTCGTCAATTCTGTGCAAGCCAATGGAAAGGCGGGTTCAAATCCTTCCGATACGCTATTTTCCGGCCTTTTAGCCCTTTTAATTAACGAATTAGGCATTAAATCTTTCGAAAAACTATTAGGTGTAGAAGGGTGAAACAAATTGTGTTATACTAATTTCGACCCGTAGATTACGAATCTGAAGTCAGATTTTTACCTAAGGGCTTATTTAAAGGGCGAAGGGCTTAAAACGGCCCTTAGGAAAAAACTGACCTTGGAATCGTGTTTTACGGGTCGAAATTAGTTTAATAAAATTTGCCCGGCCCTTCTAGCTCTTTTAATAATGGAGTTAGCGCATGCCCTTCGCCATAAACTTTAGGGCTAAGAATGTTGTATACTGAAGGGTTTTCAATAATTCTGCGCAGGCCAATCGAAACGGCGTGTCCAAATACCCCAGATACGCTATTTTCCACCCTATTAGCCCTTCAAACAGACAAATTATAGCTATAACCCTTCGGAAAACTTTAAGGGCTTGTATCTCGGAAACGCCTGGGTTTTCAGCGATTTCCTTGAAATTTCGCGTTCCCTTAGCATCCTTTGAAATGTCGGGGTCGTAGAACAACATATTTAAGTTTCAAGGGCGTAGGGCCAAGGGTTTAAAAATCGCTTAATTAAAATTTGACAGCTTGTGTTTTTAAAAAGTCGAACAAATTTTGCAACATTTATTAATACGCATAATAGAGTTCTCATACTTCCGTGTTGTCCCAAATAAGTGGATCAACTGTACATACTTCCCTGTCTCTTTGTTGTGGGACTTTTTTTTGGAATAAAAAGGGGTTGTTAAATAAAAAAAGTTTATTAGTTTAAATAATTTTTATTGTTTATTTGTTATACATTGTTGTCTTTATTATGTTCAAAGCTTAAATTGTATTTTTTTATTCTTATTCCTCATTTTTTATACATTAAATATACTTACCCTTGTCGTGAAAAATTAGAAATAGGGATGTTTAAATAATAATTTATATAAATGAAAAATTAGAAATAGGGATGTTTAAATAATAATTTATATAAATTTTACTTGTATTTATTATTTATTTGTAATACATTGTTGTCTTTATTATGTTCATAGCTTAAATTGTATTTTTTATTCTTATTCTTCACATTTTATGTATAAATATACTTACCCTTGTCCTGAAAAATTAGAAATAGGGTTGTTTAAATAATAATTTATATAAATTTTACTTGTATTTATTGTTTATTTGTAATACATTGTTGTCTTTATTATGTTCATAGCTTAAATTGTATTTTTTGTTCTTATTCCTCGCATTGTATGTATAAATATACTTACCCTTGTCCTGAAAAATTAGAAATAGGGTTGTTTAAATAACAGTTTGTATAAATTTTACTTGTATTTATTGTTTTTTATATGTTACATTGTTGTATTTCATGTAAACTATCCTAACGTATAATATTTCATACAATAAAATTATAATTAAAATATAATTTGTCTATTTTTTTTTATTCCTTCTACTTAGGTGTGAATTCTGTGACATTTAAAAGTCCCTCTACGTATATAGTTCTTAAAATAACCGCTAGAGGGCAGCACCTATTACGCCTAAAATGTAGGCAACCAGAAATAACACTGTGTTTATACATACGTACATACAGGATTCTAAATAGTTCCGAAAATGGACGTCAGAGGGCAGCACCTACATGCGATAAATGTTTTAATTAGGGCCTATTGTGAATTTGGAATCATTGGTGGGACATTTATATCAGGGTCTGAAAATGGGAAGCGGATACTTAGATGTTATAATTCACCACATAATGAAAACGAATAAAAAAAAATGCAAAAATCTTATTTTTTTTATATTTTGGCATTTTCAGTTATTTTGATGTATGAACAATTGCAACGTGGCCGTTTTAAAAACTACATACGTACGGGGACTTAGAAAAAAAATATTTTGCAGGTAGCTGACGTAGATAAATAGATGAAATCTGTAAGCCCCAATTCAAAATGGACATAAAATCCCATTTTTAATTAGTCTAAACTGAAAAGGCTATTGAAAATTGTGTATGTACGTCGTTATGTACACAAAAAAATATTTTTTAATTGGTTTTTGCGCTCTCGTTGCTCTCCATTATCGACAGGTGCTGCCATCTGGTGGTCGTTTTAAAAACTATATACGTGTAGGGACTTAGAAAAAAAATCATTTTTTTTTATATAAAAGTATATTTGTATTACAAGATACAAAATTTAATATAAAAATATATTTGTATTATAAGAAAACATTTTACCTTTCAAAAATTAAAGTTTATTGGCATTACTATTTACAAAGGACTGTTTGACAATCATAAATAGTTAACAGATTTGTTAACAAATTTAGTAACAATTATGAACAGAAATATAACAAATGAATCGTAAAAGACTTAGGAGTTTAAAAATTCTGTTCAAAATTATTTCCAACTAAATTTGTTAACAAATTTATTAACAATTTATAAAAGTGTCATACAGGGTTTAGTTATAAAACTAAAACTTTTGTTACAATTGTCATTATTATGGTTATTTTATTTGTTGCTAGTTATTTTTCATCTTTATTCTGCAAATAAAAGTTTATCTGGAGATTTAACTTTTATTTACAGAATAAAGATGAAAAATAACTAGCAACTAATAAAATAATCATAATAATTTTATTTAGTAACAAACATTTTAGTTTTATAACTGATACAAAACTCTAAGTTAATATTATATATTTTTAGACTAAAACCGCCCAAATATATAATATATTAGAGTCCCGTTTACAATACTTATGGACTAATTTAACAAATTAAAGCTTAGCATCACCAAATAAGATTCCTTGTTCCCATTGTTAAAGGTACAAGATTTCTTACTCGGTTTAAGACCGATTGCGAATCTTTATATTAAATATATTATATATTTTTTGGTGTTACCGCCTCAACCACCCACTCACCAAAATATATAATATTTATTAATACAAAGCTTCGTTTACAATAAACACTTAAAATCTAACTTTGCCCTGATCGCGTCAAAATACTTAATAATAATTACAATTTTTACTAAAACAACCTAACTTTACAACTAATGTGATGGGTTTAAATAAAAATAAACAAAATTAAAAGATTGTTTTATTTTACAAACATTTTAAAGAAGTCTTAATGCAGAGGAAGCCATGGAGACGCATTGCAATCGGCACTGCAATTTCGGCAACAGCGGCGATGGGGAATATTTTTAATTTATAACTATCTTATAACTATAACTGAAACGCTTTATATAATAAATAGTATATATATATATATATATATATATATATAGGGAGACACCACCCTCAATGCCACCCACGCTCCCTATATATACCATTTATTAAATAAATACAATTCCGTATACAATAATACCTTATAATATAACTTAAAACTATTGTAGTTCCCCCCAAATTCAGTTTATGAAGTGCACAAAAATTCCTATCTTACGTTAATATCTTTTTCAAACACAAGCAAATCTAAAAATGGTAAGTTACGTTAATTTTCTCTCTCTCAAAAAGCAAAAACAACCCCTGCCTATCTTATAATCTAAGCTATCTTATGTCTACGCAAGCTATCTTATATCTCTAGACTATGTTAAGCTATGTTGAAGTGAGAGAGAGATATACGAGAGCTAAAACAAAAAGTGAGGACTCCGGGGCGGTCCTCACAGTAGTTTACGTGGGGGCTTGGCCGACCCCAGTCGCGACCCCTAGGGTTTACAGCCTACAAACGCGAGCCAATTAAGGACAAGGGAAGCAATTAAGTGATATTCCACGGCTTGGATGCAATAAAGAGCTACTCCCGATGGCATCGCCCGGCCATTCCCGAAACACCTGACACCGAACGCGATCAACCCGTGTGCTCAAACAATGTTAAATCAAACAAAAACTTTACTTTGTCTTTAATAATTCGTTGCCATTAAAATTAAACGATGATTACGTTGCCTCCGGATGAGGAGAGCACATAACGCCATAACAGAGTTTCCTGTGTAAGCATTCAGGTTTGTTTAAAACTTTTCTCATTTGAGTCTAGCGGTTTTAAAGCGTCCAAACTAGAGCAGAGGCCGATACGAACGGCGGTCAGCACTGGTACAAAAGAATTAAACTGTCCCTAGAAACATTCACACAAGTGTGAAGCGATCCACCAGAATAAACAACTGGTTTCACATGGCGTTGCGAATTACTATACATATCAGTCCACTCAATTATGGAAATCGCGCACGAACCCTACCTAACCATCCCACTAACCGTCAATGTTAATAATAATAAAAAAGAAATAAGGAAACCCGAACCCACAAACAAGTTTCGAATCTCACACCCCCTACTTCCTGATTCTCTCACCATTCGACAGCAAGCATGCCCCGACACACCAATTCATACAATTTTTTTTTTCACATTCACTCTCCCTAGATGCCGTCTGGGCAATCAAAACGCACGATTTTATGATGAATCATCGAAAGGGAAAAGCACTTCGACTAAATAAAATTATTATTAATTTGTTAAAGAAAACGCGTGTTTGCTCAACGGCGCGATGAGCCAAAGTTTAATTAAGACCTGAAAATACATTTCAAAGAACTTAAAACTAACTTATGTTCTATATTATTCTTCACATAAGAATAGCATTGTACAATAATGCTTCGTTTATAGGTAATTCGCTTTATAATCTGTTGACAACGAATAGAAAACTATTTTTTTCTACATTGCGCAATGTTATTCTTATGTGAAAAATTCTATACTATATTAATTTAATCTTCTTGATGTCCGATTCCTGAAAAATATATGCTAATCATATGTTTCCAGATATTGATTTTATTGATTAACAGTCGGCATTTCAATTTTAAATCATTTGAAAATTATACAGACATTCATGAAAGTTATATTTCTTTCAATGTAGTACTCAAAATCGAATTTGAGTTTAAGATAATATTTAAACATTTATAATAGTCATATTTCGTTGACTAAGTTCTCATGGTTGAATATGAGAACAAGTTAATAATTAGGCATATAGTCATAATCCTTTGACTATACGTTCTCATGGTTGAGTATGAGAACAAAATATTTTATAAAAAATTAAAGTGCCTACCAGTTCATCCATCGATGGTCGTCTGTCTACGCCGTAGAAGATTTATGTGGAGCTCAGCTATCCTTCAGACAAGCTGCTGTAGAAGATTTGCAGTGTTGAAATCGAAAGCTGGATCCAAATACTCCCAAGTTTCTTGACATCTCAGACCAGCCAAATGTCTGCCTATTAAATAATACTTATTAGTTTGTGCTGATCTTTAAACCATTTCAAAAACTGTTGGACAAAATTTCGTACGGCAAACGTGTCTTCATTACACAAGACACTAGATTTATATGATGAATGTATCATGTGATATTTTATCCAACAGTTTTTAAATGGTTTCAAAAGTATTTAAAATTTGCTTCAATTTGATATTTCAAAAGCACATTTGATAAAAAATATTGCAGAGAAATTCATTTTGCACCACCCTGTCCGTCGGGTAGTTATACAAGTGGAAAGTGCACTACTTTTCAAATGCTTAGTTATTCTAGTGCAAATATTTCACGCACAATACAAATAAAACTATTTCATTTCTTATTGACTAGTAACTAGATTTGAACTAGTTAATTTTTATTCCAAGTTTCTAGTCTTGGATTATAAAGTATTGTTGCATTACCAACAATATTAGCGGTTCCAACCACATAAATACATTTAATAATGATAAAAAGAATAAAAGTTAAATAAAACAGAATTGTAAAGCAAATAGTATGAAATCTAGTAAGATTCTTACCTTACACATGCTGACGGCACGCTTGAATTTTTGAGTTGTGAGGCCCCAATGTAGTAACTCCGTTGTCTCCTGTTTCTCCCAAAGGTGCTCTGCCTTCTTCTGCTCCCACTTCCATGTTTCCGAAGCCTTCATGGTCATGCATGCAAACTGAAATAGAAAGAGAAATGAGTTACTTTAGTTATGCTTTTGCGGCTTTCATTTTGTTCGTTATTATATATTTTCGTTGGTACATCTTTAAAAATCGTTACAAAAAAAAAGTTGTAAACAATTAAAAATATAAGTATAACAAAATTGATATCTGACTTACATTTTCCACATGATTTCAGTGGAGAAAACCACCGCGAATGGACACGTATTTCATCGCCACGCCGCGTTGTTGCTTCAGTTTACCTTCACAGCCGTAATGTCTTTCGAGATGGAGCAACATCTATGCGAATACATGGAACAATTTTCGAAATATCGCCAAGTCTAGAGGGGTTAAACGAAGATTTTCAAACATGATTTTTGTGAATTTTGCTGAACTTTAACGGAATATGTTGCTCAACAGAATTGATGTCTGATTTACATTTTCCACATGATTTCAGCTGAGAAAACCATCGCGAATGGATACGTATTTCATCGCCACGCCACGTTTTTTCTTCAGTTCACCTACGCCGCCGTATTGTCTTTGGAGATAGAGTAGTATCTATGCGAATACGTGGAACAATTTTCGAAATATCGCCAAGTCTGGAAGATTTTCAAACATGATTTTTTGTGAATTCTGCTGAACTTTAACGGAAAATGTTGCTCGGTTTATAATTTCACAATATTTGAATTCTTCGTTCAATACTGCGTCTGTATGTGTTATATTTTCAAAATAATTGATTTAATTATGAAGATATCAGCGACAAAAACTTTAATTCGATTTGATGTATCTTGTAATTAGGTTAAATCAAATTTCTGTCGCATTCTTTGGCGTGGACGACGTTTGCTGTTCATTTAGCGTTAACCAGAGGGCACGTGTGGTATTCTACCACGGACGCGAACAGCTTTACCCCCCATTCAAATTAAATTGGTTGTATTCTAGCACCACCAATTTTGAATTTCTTCCTAAAGCTGTGAAAGATGTATCCGTTTTCTGTAAATAAAATGTTCAATTCTCAAACAATAATTATAATTTATTGGTACAGAGATAAATATATTGTAAGACAGAGACAACATGACATAGAATAACAAGGGCAGGATAGAACACTCACTCACAAATATTTATTTTTTGTAAGACATTCTAATGGACTCTTCTTTTTACTGAAATTTTTGTTGGGAAACATGGTGTAAAGTACGCAGCATATCTAGGTGACAAATTGTATTTTTGTAGAAAACTATACAAAAAAAAATATCTCGGGAACGGTAAGATATTTCTATTTTTTTTTTCAAATATAAACACAGAAAGGTTAACCGTATTTGTATATATGGAAAAATAGTGAAGTAATTGTTTAAAAAATAAACGAACTTTGGTTCAAATCTGGTATTTTTATAGGTAAACATATATGTAAAAACTATTTAATATCTCTTGAATCAGGGTTGAGATGATTTAAATCAGTTGATTAAAATCATGATTTTAATCGATGATTTTAATCAAGTGATTTTTATTTTACAAAATCATGATTAAAATTTAAAAAAACATTTATTCATCATTCTATACAAAAAAGAATCTAATCTGAAAGAATATCAAAATATTATGGCACTTTTATGGTACTTAAGTGTTATAATGCTTAAAAAGAAATACTAATTTAGCTGGTTTTTCATTGCCTAGTCTGTTTCTGATATCCGAATTAAAGAATCCATACATTCTTGATTATTTCATCCGAAAACATAGTTTTGTGAAAAGGGTCCGACCTGGCTTCCAACTTAATTATCAATGGTAATAATCCCATGACTGCAAAATATTCGGAAACAGTATCTAAAGCATCTCTCTTTTCTTCAGGCAGTAAAGAGTATTCTTTCTTTGTTTATTGTGGGATCCAATATATATGCGAAGAAGTGAAAAGGGGTTAAAGCTTGGTCATATCTTTTGACGCAAACTTCTTTTCTCTACAAAGCTGTCAAAAATAGCCATTAATTTTTCCACGTTTGAACTGCTTGAAATAAACATGCACCTTTCAGTTGTATTGCGTCAAGGGCTATAGAAATTGGTTTTAGTAACTGTAAAAAATCTTCAGCCATTCTTTTAATATAAGGGACAGGAACATATAGAAAATATATGTATAATTAAGAACTAACCTAAAATTAAATGTTTAGAAAAAAAATCAAAAAAAACATGATTTTCTAAAAAAATCGCCGATTTTTGATTTTTATTAAAAAAGCATGATTTTTATCAACCCTGTATTGAATAGTACAAGTATTCTCTATTTACCTCCCGCCATTCCGTAGGTAAGGGAGGTAATGTTTTCGATTCAAAAATTCTATAGTGAGTTTTAAGTGAATAAGCACGAATTAGAGTCCTCACCAACACGTTTTTACTATTTTTTACAATGTCTGTGTGTGTGACGATTTTTTCTTCCACGATAACTCTTATGTCCAACTTCCAAAAATTACTATTTTCTGTATTTAAAATCCTGCATTCATATAAAAAGTTAATTTTAGATTTTGGGTAATATTGGACAACCGGAAGAACTATATTAAAATATAATCCAAAACTTTTCAATTTTAGTATTTAAGACTTTCATATCAAGGGAAACAACGTATTATATTTTGACTAGAATTGATAAACCGGAAGTGATACTTTATTTGAAGCCCATAACAGTTTTTAATGAAGAACTATATTAAAATATAATCCAAAACTTTTCAATTTTAGTATTTAAGACTTTCATATCAAGGGAAACAACGTATTATATTTTGACTAGAATTGATAAACCGGAAGTGATACTTTATTTGAAGCCCATAACAGTTTTTAATGAAGAACTATATTAAAATATGATCCAAAACTTTTCAATTTTAGTATTTAAGACTTTTATATCAAGGGAAACAACGTATTACATTTTGACTAGAATTGATATCCCGGAAGTGATACTTTACTTGAAGCCCATAACAGTTTTTAATGAAGAACTATATCAAAATATGATCCAAAACTTTTCAATTTTAGTATTTAAGACTTTTATATCAAGGGAAACAACATATTACATTTTGACTAGAATTGATAAACCGGAAGTGATACTTTACTTGAAGCCCATAACAGTTTTTAATGAAGAACTATATCAAAATATGATCCAAAACTTTTCAATTTTAGTATTTAAGACTTTTATATCAAGGGAAACAACATATTACATTTTGACTAGAATTGATAAACCGGAAGTGATACTTTACTTGAAGCCCATAACAGTTTTTAATGAAGAACTATATCAAAATATGATCCAAAACTTTTCAATTTTAGTATTTAAGACTTTTATATCAAGGGAAACAACGTATTACATTTTGACTAGAATTGATAACCCGGAAGTGATACTTTACTTGAAGCCCATAACATGAAGAACTATATTAAAATATGATCCAAAACTTTTCAATTTTAGTATTTAAGACTTTCATATCAAGGGAAACAACGTATTATATTTTGACTAGAATTGATAAACCGGAAGTGATACTTTACTTGAAGCCCATAACAGTTTTTAATGAAGAACTATATCAAAATATGATCCAAAACTTTTCAATTTTAGTATTTAAGACTTTCATATCAAGGGAAACAATGTATTACATTTTGACTAGAATTGATAAACCGGAAGTGATACTTTACTTGAAGCCCATAACAGTTTTTAATGAAGAACTATATTAAAATATGATCCAAAACTTTTCAATTTTAGTATTTAAGACTTTCATATCAAGGGAAACAACATATTATATTTTGACTAGAATTGATAAACCGGAAGTGATACTTTATTTGAAGCCCATAACAGTTTTTAATGAAGAACTATATTAAAATATGATCCAAAACTTTTCAATTTTAGTATTTAAGACTTTTATATCAAGGGAAACAACGTATTACATTTTTACTAGAATTGATAACCCGGAAGTGATACTTTACTTGAAGCCCATAACAGTTTTTAATGAAGAACTATATTAAAATATGATCCAAAACTTTTCAATTTTAGTATTTAAGACTTTCATATCAAGGGAAACAATGTATTACATTTTGACTAGAATTGATAACCCGGAAGTGATACTTTACTCGAAGGCCGTAACAGTTTTTAATGAAGAACTATATTAAAATATGATCCAAAACTTTTCCAATTTTAATATTTAGACTTTTATATCAAGGGAAACAACATATTAGATTTTGACTAGAAATGATAAACCGGAAGTGATACTTTAAGCTCTGAATAGATTTTCGTGAAAAATATATTATGATATAATCCAAAACTTTTCAATTTCAGTATTCAAGACTTTTATATTAAGGGAAACAACATATTAGATTTTGACTAGAATTGATAAATCAGAAACCGGAAGTGATACTTAACTTGAAGCTCTGAACAGATTTTCGTAAAAAATATATTATGATAATAATCTAAAACTTATGAGAACGACATATTAGATTTTTTCTAAAATTGATAAACAGATTTTCTTGAAAAAAATATATTAAAATATGATCCAAAACTTCTCAAATTTGGTATTTAAAACTTGTATAAAATTGGAAATAGCATATTAGATTTAGACTATATATGATAAAGCGGAAGTTGTACTTAATTTGGAATTCTCAACATATTTGCGAGGAAAAGCAATAAAATATAATCAAAAATTTCGTATTACAGACTTTTCTATTTATTGGAATAAATTAGATTTTGTTTACAAACGATCAACCGGAAGTGATACGTTTCTTAAAGCTTATTGCTATTTTAAACATAAAATTGGCAGGAAGTCATGTGCTGGCCACATCAGACTTTTTTAAATAGCATGGTATATATTTATTAGGTCCAATCGATAGAGTATTTTTTTTTCTGAATTCAACCATGTAAACAATTTATATTCTTACATAACAAAAATATTTTAAAAAAAGATTTCAATTGAAATTTAAATAAATTTTTAGTTTTCGGTGTATGAAAAAAATTGAATTTAAATTAAAACAAAACATAAATATTTGTTCATAACTTCATAAATAGCAACAATAGGAATTATGCACTAAATAATTCAAATTGACAGATAGCAGAGATTTGTTTTTCATATATATAGCCTGCTGAAAAATAATTATCATAAAATTTATTTAAATTTCAATTGAATTTTTCTCAATATTTTTGTTATGTAAGGATATGAAGTGATTACATGGTTGAATTCAGAAAAAAATACTCTATCAAATGAGCCTAAAAAACATATACCATCCAATTTAAATTATAATTTGAGAACCACTGGTTAAAAAAATGTTTCTCTTCATGAAGTGAATGTCCCCTTTAATATTACAACTTTTATTTGAATAATTTTCTTCTATATCCAATAATAAATAAAATAATCAAGGTGTCCCTTATTCGATAAACACCCTGCATCATTTTGAGTAAGAAAATACATACAGGTTAGTCACAGGAGAGGAGAGAGGCTTTGAAAGTCCGTTTGTTTGCAACCCAAAATACTAATGACCACAGACACTTGATACCATATTTAATTTTATTCGAATGAGTGAACAAAATAATTTGGATGAAAACACAAAATGACAGTTTATCAAAATAAGAGAACATGAAATTTTAAATTAATAGACTAGTCGACTAGCGTAACAAATGTTCAAATTGTCCCCCATTGGCTCGTAGACATGCTTCAAGTCTGTTAAAAAACGATTGTCTTACACGCTGTAAAGTTGATGGCGTTAACAGCCCTACACTTTCGTCGTATTCTGTCCTTCAAATCCTCGACATTTGATTTTGCTGTTTTTGGCCAATATCTTTATTGATTCGAATGTCTTAAACAATTAAAGTCACTAATTTAGTGATGTTTAAAAAACTGCTTCTAAAGATTATTTCATCTACATGCAAAATGTAAATCGTATAAAATTTACTGACCATTGGTGATATAACATTTTTAATTTCCGTCAGCTAT
Organism: Harpalus rufipes; assembly: GCA_951394225.1. Lineage (NCBI taxonomy): Eukaryota > Metazoa > Arthropoda > Insecta > Coleoptera > Carabidae > Harpalus > Harpalus rufipes. Next base: position 8,062,358 of record OX596289.1, on the reverse strand, counting down.
GGGTAAACAAGACATTGTCTTTCGTCAAAAAAATCGTTGGTAAGTTTTTAATGAATAAGCACGTTTTAGGGTTCATAATACGAATTTACAAAATTCACAATGATATCTGTATGTGGGTAAATTAAAACGCAAATAAACTAATTATATTTGGGGGGCTCTACTTAAAAAAATGTCCATTTTAAATAGGCACCATTGCTATCTCGAGAACTATAAGACCTCAAAGAAGGTTAAATGGGCAAACAATTTCTATTTTAAGCAGGTGTTCAACACTGAAACGAACGTTGTTATCTAAAAGTGTTTGCTAACATGTTCGCTAACAAATTTGTTAAGCAGTTGTAGAATGTTCGTTCTAACATTTTGCGGCGTAATAACAATGCTCGTTAACAAAAATTGAATATTAAATGTATATTTTGTATTAGAAAAGTTAGTGAATAATTTTCCTGGAAATTAGTGTCCTGGCGAGGAAGTTTGGACCCAATTAAATTTATTAAAAATTTGATGGTGACATTCATATAAAAACTTTAAAGCCACTGCCGTCTTCGATTTACAAATTTAACAAAAGCAAAACTTTTCTTTTTTTCTGAAAACTGTGGCGAAATTGTAGTACGGACATTATACAGAGTAGTGACCACCACAGCCAAACATAGGACTTTAACATATAAAATTAGACTTTCATAATTTCCTGCTTTCTTAATTATTTAGGTAAAAAAGCTTGGGCATCTGAATCAATAAACAAAATTAATTTTGTGTACCTTGTAACGGCAGAAATTAGGTATGAAAATGTCGAAAATCACCCCAAAAATTAACAAATGTTAACGATTTATCCGTCAAGCTAGGTTAATTTATTTTTATTATTATTTGCAATTTCTGTTCAAGTGAACAAATACCAATTTAAAATAACAATTAATTGTTAACTGGAACAGAAATTAGAAATAATACTTAATAAAAATAAATTACCCTAACATGACAGATAAACCGTTAGACATATTATGTTATTTATTTTGTCTCAATCCCATGGTTATTGATATTTTTGAGGTAATTTTCGATATTTTTATACCTAATTCCTGCCGTTACAAGGCATAAAAATTTAATTTTGCTTTTTGATTCAGAAGCAGAATTTTATACTCTACAATTTTTATAAAGTCCTAAGTTCGGTTGTGCTGGTCACCACCCCGTATGTTAACTAATAATATTGCCAACAATTATTCACGAACTATATTGTTGAACATTTGTTCGCTAACAAAAAATGTTGGCTAACAATGTTCGTTTCAAGGTGAACCCGGCATTTAAATATTTAACACCAAATATAATTTGATTACGTAGGGGTGTTAGAATATACATATAAATTGTATGTATACATTATACATACAGAGGAACAATATATTCAACAAGGTATAAAAACAGCAAAACCTTGTAAGCGTCTCATTTATAAAACGCATTTTCCCTTGGAAAAAATTATGTAACTTACCATCTGATAACATATTTTCAACACAGGTGCCTTCGTCTAAATTCTAAATACATCCGTATTTGTATAAGTGTTCATACTTCGCTTTAAATGTTAGTTTAAATATAAATTTTTACTGCACAGATATATACGTCCATTCGCTCCAATGTCTCACAAGACTCTTAAGTTGTGCCAAGGCGTACCAGCCTGCCGCTTTAAACAGGTTACGCACGGCTCACGGCAACACAAATTAATGTAAAATAAAATGATATTTTTTAAAGATTTATAAAAATAATATATAAATGTATAAAGAGTAAAAATATTTTTTTAAGAAAATACGCGAATGTACAAAAAATGTAATTCAAAATATTTTTATTATACAGGGTGTTTATTAAACATGCGGCAAAAATTGAAGGGGCTATTCCCTGGACCATTCTAAGATGATTTTTGAAAAGCCGCTTTGTTTCGAAAATACAGGGCGAAAAAAAATTCGACAAAACCAATTTTGATATTTTTCAAATTTATTAATCCAATACCAGCAGGCAAGTTATGTGTCAAATTTGGTGAGACTGATTCACGTTTGGCTGTTTGACGTGTATTTTCTGTCTATAATACTTAAACTTTTGTTAGTGATTTAATTTATTCTATTTTTTTACAACTAGATTCTAAAAAACCTGTTGTGGCCAGCACAATACCTTCCGTCAATCCTGTGTATTATGTATAAATTCCATACATAAATTTTCTTGCAAAAAATTCTAATTTCCAGTAAAATTATTTCATAAACAAACTATGCAAATTGCACTTGACACTAACATCTTCTTCTTTAGCTTTCCCCATTCGTTAGTGTTAAAGTTAATTTACCAAATACGAATAAGACCACAACACATAGATGATAATATTTATTTTAATATATAAAGACTTCAATGACAATTCAAATTATTTATATTATCTATTGTTATTCTGTCAAAATCTAGGCTAACTATATTTATTACCGATAATAATTTTATTGTTTTCCAACACCCCTCCTCAATAAAATTATTATAACGTTTATTCAAAAATTGTCAAACCTAAACGAACAAAAATTTTCAAATTTTTGCTTAAATAAGGGTTTTGTAAATACATCTGCAATCTGGTCTTCTGTAGCAACATATTTCAATTGAACGACCTCTTCAGCAATTTTTTCTCGGATGAAGTGATGTTTTATGTCGATATGTTTCATTCGTTTGTGATTTTCAGGGTTTTTCGCTAGTCGAATCGCGGCTTGATTATCTTCGAATAAGATAATATTCTTGATAGGAATTCCAAATTCTTCGATAATACTTTTTAACGAACAAGCCTCGCTTACAGCAGAACTTAGCGCAACATACTCAGCTTCAGCTGAAGAAATGGCAACAGAAGTTTGCTTCCTAGAACACCAAGTTATAGAACAGTTAAACAATTTAAATACGTATCCGGTGGTTGATTTTCTGTCCGTTGAATCTCCGGCCCAGTTCGAATCAACATACCCACAAATTGGATTTACTTTGTTATCTTCTGTATTGTACACTAGATTCATATTTAGTGTCCCTTTCACATATCTCATTATTCTTTTTAGTGCAGTCCATAATTTTGAAGTTGGGTAACTTTGATATCTGCTTAAAATTGAAACGGAGGAACATAAGTCTGGTCTCGAACCTAAAACCGAATACATCAAGCAACCAATGACTTGACGACATTTTATTTCCATTTGTCTTCTTTCTTCATAATTTAATTCTTCATTGCAGCTTTTTAATTCATCAAAATTAAACTTCTGGTCCATAGGGGTTGATATGGGTTTACAATCAGTCATTCCAAATCTGTGAAGAACATTTTTCAAATAAGAAGTTTGATTAATTTTTATTATCTTGTTTTCTATGTCATGTTCTATTTTAATACCAAGGTAAGTTGTTACACCTCCCAAATCTTTCATTTTAAAATGATCAGTTAAATTCTTTTTAACTTCTTCTATTTGTTTTTCATCCGAACCTACTATTAATAAATCGTCAACATATACCAGTAAGTATAATTTATCTTTTTTCGTAGTTTTTATATATAAACAATAGTCATTTTTGGATCTTGTAAATCCTTGTAATTCCATTACAGAATTAAATTTATTATTCCAATATCTTGGGGATTTTTTCAAGCCATAAATTGATTTTTGTAATTTACACACTATTTGCTTATCTGTATCCAGACCTTCTGGCAATTCCATAAAAACATCTTCATCGATTTCTCCATACAGAAAAGCGCTTCTGACGTCCATTTGATGAATTTTTAGACTATATTTAATCGTTATTGCCAAAATAATTCTTAAAGTTGTTAATTTAACAACTGGGGAATAAATTTCTGATAGTTCAAAGTTTTCATCTTGTTGAAAGCCTTTTGCTACAAGACGTGCTTTATATTGCACAGGTGTTCCTTCTTCATTCCTTTTAACTTTAAAGACCCATTTATTTCCTATTATATTAGTATTTTCTGGACGATCTACTTCAAGCCATGTTTTATTTTCTGCTAATACTTCCAATTCTGTTTTAATTGCACGCTTCCATTTTTCAGATTCCTCGCTTTCCATAGCTTCTTTGTAAGTTAAAGGTTCATCTATTTCCGTTATTCCAAAGAAACAAGTTTCGTAACTTTGGTAATATTTTGGTTTCTTTAGAAATCTTCTATCTCTTAAAGTCATAATATTTTCTTCAGAATTTTCTTCTTTAACTTCATCAGTTTCTTCATTTGTAAAAATTTCTGTTAGTTTTTGACTATCATCCTCTCTGTTTATGTTATTTATATTTTCTCTTTGTTCTTCGTCTTCTTCTAAATTTTGTATAACATTTTTATCTTGTTTTTGTATCTCAGGATGAAAAACAACATCTCTGCTGCATTCTATTTTCTTGTCTTCTGTCAAGAAAACTCTGTACCCCTTCTTATTTTCCTCATAGCCTACAAGAATTCCTGTTTTACTTTTTGAGTCCCACTTTCTCCTTTTTTCTTTTGGAACATGTACATAAACCTTGGACCCAAAAATTTTAAGACTGTTTAAATCAAATTTTCTTCCAAACCATAATTCATATGGTGTAGTTCCTTCTATAGAACTTGTTCCTGTACGATTCAGTACATATACAGTCGTATTGATACTTTCTGCCCAAAATTCTTTTCCTAAACCTTTTGCTAATAACATAGTTCTTGCAGATTCAACTAACGTTCTCATATCCCTTTCTGCTTTACCATTTTGTTCAGGTGTATAACAATTAGTAGTCTGATGACGAATACCATACTTTTCTAAGATTTTCCTCACATCGTTATTAACAATTTCTGTTCCATTATCTGACCTAATAATTTTAATTCGATTTCCGGTATCATTTCCAGCACTAATTATGAATGTTTTCATTATTCCTTTTACTTCATTTTTGGTTTTTAAAAAGTAAACGCTTCTGTAATTCGAAAAGTCATCCTTAAATAAAATAAAATACCTTGAACCACCTAAAGATTCTTTTTCCATAGGTCCACAAAGATCAACATGTATAATTTCACAAGTCTTTGAAGTTCTAGATTTACTTCTGGAGAATGGCAAACGATGCTGTTTTCCTTTCAAACAAGGTTCACAGAAAAAATCTATAGAATCGTCACAAATTACATTATGTTGTTTTAAAACCTTTTTAACGTGGTTTATATTTTGGTGAACCAATTTCTCATGCCAGAGTTTCAAATTTTCTGTATTCTGTTTTAAACTAAAATTAGCATTACTCACCCAGTTTACTTTAAATTCCATTTTATAAAGTTTTCCTACTCTTTGTGCTCGAGCGCATACTTTTCCATTTTTAAGAAAATTACAAAATTTATTGTCGGAATGAAGTTCGTACCCTTTATCTAATGCTGTTCCCTGAGAAAATAAATTGATTTTTAAATCGGGAACATAAAATACATTACTTAGTGTAGTTGGAATCCACGAATATCCATTATATGCTTTAACTGAAATACTCCCAGAACCTATTGCTTTGATGATTGACCCATCTCCAATTTTTACAGCCTTTTCTTCAGTAAATGGATTAAAATCTTGGAACATATTTCTTTGGCAACACATATGTTCGCTAGCTCCACTATCTTGATACCAGTCTACGTCATTCAAAGTTTCGCCAATTAACGCTGTACTTATGAAAACATTTGCATCTTTCTTCATATTATTTTGGTTCTTTTTATTCTTATATCTGCAATCTTTGATTAAATGTCCATATTTTTTGCAATAGTGACACATCTTGTTCTTAAAACAATTCTTCTTTGTGTGTCCCAATTTCCCGCATGTAAAACATTTTAAATCGTTGTGCTTCACAACTAAAGCTGCTGCTGTTTCCGATGATTCACTAGCTTTTAATCGTTCTTCTTCAATTAAAAGACGAGACGTTAATTCGTTTATGGTTTTATTTGACGACGAGACAGATTCCCATGCTGAAATAAAATGTCTATATTGATCAGGCAGTGACATTATGATTTTTGTAATTATCATCCTTTCTGGTATTTCTTCTCCATGTTGTTGCAGCTGATTCGCTAGCTCCTCTATTTTGGAAATATATGAAGCAATTCCTTCTCCTTCATATTTAATAGTAAAGAATTTTTGCTGAATCAAATGTACAGAAACATCTGATTTTTGTTCATATATTGCAAGCAATTTACTCCACATTTGACTCGATGTTTCACATGTAAGAAGATGACTTAAAGGGCCTTCATCCATCCTTGTGGTTATTATTTCTTGAGCTTTTACATCTTTCAATAGCCAATCTTTCATATTTCCTTCAAATATATTTTTATCATCCCCTTCTTTCAGAACTGGTTTTGCTATAACTCCATTGACTATCTCAAAGTATCCTTTTGACCTTAAAATAATTTGAATTTGAAATTTCCATAATTTCCAATTACCTGTACCAACTAATCTTATCAATGATGTGCTATCCATATCGCGTACTTTATTTTATACAATTCTATATCAATTTCGGTCAACCACGATATGATTATTTTCTTTTCCGTATTTTGGTATATATTTGAACTACGCGTTTCTGGGCACCATAACCTGTTAAAGTTAATTTACCAAATACGAATAAGACCACAACACATAGATGATAATATTTATTTTAATATATAAAGACTTCAATGACAATTCAAATTATTTATATTATCTATTGTTATTCTGTCAAAATCTAGGCTAACTATATTTATTACCGATAATAATTTTATTGTTTTCCAACAGTTAGGGGTCGCTATTTTTTATTTTCTTCTTCCACTCATTTCTGTTTTACGTGTCATTCTCATTTAGTTGCTTTTCTCTCAAGTCTTCCGCAATGCAGTCCTTCCATCTTATCTTTGGTCTTCCTTTGTTTCTTGAACCTTCTATTACTAAGCTATTCATTCTTCATCCAATATATTCTTCATTTCTCCTCATGACATTTTCAAACCAATGTAATCTTCCCTCTTATATCTTTCTTGAAACTTATAACACGAGAATTATTTCCTTACCTATCTTTCCGTGTCTTCTCTAACATCTACTTCAACATTCTCATCTCTGCCACATTAATTTACTTTTTATTGATACTGACATCTGTCAATTTGAATTATATGAATATATTAGTAGTTTCCATGTTTAGCATAGCTGGCTGATTTATAAAATTTAATTTCTTTAAAATTCTTTAACTCTATATCTATTGAATATTAATAAGAATTATTTGCGACCATCCGTAACATATTTAAACATAGAAGTAGGCCGTAGGGTCGAGGAATTATTGTAATAATTCCTCGACCCTACGGCCTACTTCTATGTTTAAATATTGAATATTAAGTATAAAATGTAATCAAATCGTATAGAGAATAATATATTCTTTAAGTTATAATAACATTAAATGTCAAAAATTAAATTTAACTATTAAATCTTCAAATGAGGCTACTTCCGGTTCACCAATTATAACCAAAATCTAATCCGTTGTTCTTCTGGATGTAAACTTGAGGAATACGAAAAAAATATAATTTTTGGAATCGTAGTATTGAAGTTATGCGATCCGAAACTTTCTTCATATATATATACACACACACATACATACAGACATCATCGTAAAAATGGTAAAATTGTATTATACGGACCCTAAAAATGCTTATTCACTAAAAACTCATCATTGAATTTTTTGACCAAAGACAATACCTTCCTTACCTAAAGGTGACGGAAAGTAAAAAGTATCTGATAACAATTTGCATTGAAATACCGAAATTTGTGATCTTCCTAATAAATCTACGTAATAATATTTGTTAGGAACATGTAGTAGGAGATTGAAATATCGGGTGTAAATATTATAATACGAGTATATTTTATTTTTATGGTTATACAAATAATTAAAAATTATACAGATTTAATAACGTATAAGTATTTTTGTGTATTATCTAATAAAAATTGCAATGTTACTATAAAAAGAGTTTCTAAGTATCACGTATCAAATATTTATTCAACAATCAAGGTTACCCCCCTCTAAAATAAAACGAGATAAATTAGAAAATTGTATTTCTTAACAAGTAGTTGTTATTCGCAAGTATATAAGTTAACATCTGTTGCAATGTGTTCAGCGTATCAAATTTCTAAAAATGATTGTATTCACATTCTTCAAAAACATTTAGGAACAACGAATTTTGAACTTATAGAATATGAAGAAAAATCCTTATCGGGAGAAGTTGTTGGAATTATGTCTGGTCACTACAAACTTACAACAAAAGCGAAGATGGAAAATAAAATAATTACTAACAATTTTTTTGTTAAAAGGATGAGATCACAATACGCAGTCCAAACACAATTCATAAAAGAACAAGGTGCATACGGAAAAGAAAACTTTGCTTATGGATTACTGAGGCAACTATACGAGGAAGATAACGAAAACATGTGCGATTACATGGCAAACTGTTATTTGTCAGTAGCAAACGAGTTATTTGTATTTGAAGATGTAACCGAAAAAGGATATACAGTCAATAAATGTAAAAATGATGTCCTGGATACAAAACATATGCAAGTAGCTCTAGATATGACAGCCAAATTCCACGCTGGATCAATAATACATGAACATAAAAAATCGACAAATGGTTGTATTTATAAAATGCCTGATGATTATTCTTCATATTTTAAAGATCCAAATTACAGGAAGAATGAACATTTTATAGGGGATCAATTTTACAAAACATGTGTTAAAGCTGTTTTGCACTTGATAGATATTGTGCCTTATTACAAAAACAATAATAAAGAAATCAAAAATAAATTTTTAGAACAAGTTGATAGAGTTTACGAGTTAGTCAAACCGTCAAAAGAATTTTTGAATGTTATATGTCATGGTGATTTATGGAACAGCAATTTATTATTTAAATATGATAAGAATGATAATCCAATACATTGTAAAATATTAGACTTTCAAGCTGTTAGATATACAATTCCAGCTCATGATTTTATGTATCTTATACACGCCAACGCCTTTGGAAATGATAGAACTAATAATGCATTATCTCAATTTTATTATAATTCTCTGAAAAAATATTTAAATAAGAGTGATATAGATATAAACGAATACATGACTTACGAACAATTTCTGGCCAGTATTGATTATATTTATCCATTTATTGTTGTACAAAATGCTTGTTTTGCGAATCTATCTATAGCTAGGCTAAATAAAAATATTTCTCAAAATGAGAAACTTTTTACAAAATGTATGTATGAAGATAGGTCTGATTGGTGTACTGAAGCATATTTAAACAATGAAGTGTTTAGAAATATTGTAGATCAATCATTGAAATATTTAAATACTTTATAGGAAATAAATGGTATTATTGTTTCTGTATGTATTTTATTTATAATTAAATACAGCCTAAAAATATGAACTAATATTTACCTATTTTATATCCAAAAACTGTTTGAAATTCTCGTTATCTCGTTTCATCACTAAGTAATTCTATGAGAATATAATTCCTTAGTCACGTGACATGTTTTCCGCCAATCAACATTCAGAATCTCCCTAGCTACGCGTTTATCACAGCGATGATAAAAAATAAGGAAATTATCACCGTATTTATAGTCGTTACTAAGGAATTTGTTTTCTTTATTTACGACATTGACAGTTAATTTTGAGTATAAAAATAAATAATAACAATAATTCAAACTCCGAAATATTAAATAAAACTCGTAAGTACCATGTTTTAATACAATATGAATATGTATATCAAAAGTTAGGTAAGGTTAGATTGCAAAAATTCATTATATTCTCTCATTAAATATAAGCTCGTGAAATGATTAATAATCGAAGATATTGCTCGTGAAACCGAAACAGCACATTTCAACTCGTCCTTCGGACTCGTGAAATCTGCAGCTCGGTTTCACTCGAGAATATCATCGATGATAATCATATCACTTGTTATATTACGTATGAAAATATTTTCCTGGTGAAATAAAAGTTATGAAACAACAAGTAACATAATCTAAAAATAGAACTTTAATTTACACAACCAACTATGCTGAAAAGCATAGATGCACGATTGTACTGATCTCCCCAAGGTCGAAAACTTAAATTTTACATTAAAGTCCCAACCTAAACAACATATATTAAAATCAGAACAACCCCAACTTTTTGTAAGGCAAAAATTTTTTTGGTGTCTATTGACTGGACTAAATACCCACTAATTTGCAAACATTTGAAAATCATTTTCTAGTAATGTTTTGCAAACACTTTCAGGAATGCCGACATCACTGTCAAAAGAGCTTTTTTTAAGAATAGTTAATTTAAAATCACTAGTAATTTTTGTCACTTAATATTTATAACAAATTTCGACACGATTAAAGTTACACAATATTACGTATTTAATACGTGGCGAAATTTCAGATGAAAAATAAGTTCTAAACCGATTTGCAAATATTAAAATTTTTAGAGAAATTTCATGTAAGTTTAATTTGTTAGTAACTCGCGAATCACTCATCGAATTAAAAAATCGTGTAATACATGACATGTAGGAGAATTTCATGCTGAATTCAAATTTTGAAGCCCCGTTATCGTATTTGTAACCGCGTCAGGGTGGTGGATGAATTTGTAGGAAAGCGTTGACAAAAATTATTTAATAATTATCGATAATTTACTTCTTTCGATGCCACGATGAATGTAAATTGTTATAAATAGCAAAACCTATTAAAACTAAGTTTTAAATACCTAATATAAATAAAACTAAAACAATTACCCCTTAACCTTAAAATAATAATATAAGCTATAAGCTATATACGTATTTCGAGAACTAAGTTCTCATCATCAGTAGAACAAAACAAAAGTTTAAGCAGAGAAGTTAATATAGTTTATTTTTTGAGTAATTTAAATTTCTTTCATAAATTATTATTCTGGTTAATTATTTTTTAACATAACTCTTTGACAGGTTATCCTGGGTATAAAATGTAAAAACATTTTTTACCTCCCGCTACCCTTGGTAAGGAAGGTATAAGGATCGTGCTAAAAATCGCATTCGCATATCGAGATTTGGGTTTTAAGATCCCTATAATCCAATTTAATATTTTCACGATGAGGTTAATTCGTTTATTGAAAAATGGGTTCGTGTGCGGTTCTGGTTCATGCATTAATAAAATTTGCGGTTTTGTTCCGTGTTCAGGTTCAGTTCGATCTAATGAACATTGAATTAATGTTTTTTGAATAACAATCTTTATAGGTTTGGGTTCGATGCCCTAATTTTAATGCTGTTTATCTCAAGTTCTATTAATATTTAACAAATTATTAAAATCAGGGACCTGAACCGAAATATATTTATGGTTCAGGTTCAGGAAATAAATATCGATTCAGGTTTAGGTTCGGTTCAAGAAATTAAAAATTATAATAGTTCATTTGTTTTGGGTTCGGGTTCGAATTTTAGTTCATAGCAATAAATGATTACAAACACAAAAAGATGATTATATTTATTAAATTTAAAATCACATTAAATAAAATATTTTTAATTGTACATTTAATGGGTTAGTTATCATATGTTAAAATTTAATGGAATTATTATTTGTTTACAATATATGACTCATAATAAGATATATACTGCAATAAAATTCGTCATTTATTATATAAATATTTCAAAAAAGTTATTTAAAATACTAATGATTCAGATCGACCTCTTCTCTGTGACGTCACGCTTACATATTTACAGTCCATACGATGTAACTTGGCGAGTTGGGGCAATTCACATTATCACTGCGGTAATGGGAAAGTTATAAAATCCATAGGCGTACCGAAGAAAAATGAAGTTCAATAAAATTATGAATATTACAAAAAAAGAAATTATTTATACAAAAAAATATATTACAAATATTGGAATGAATTATTTGTTATATAAATCATATTATAATTAATTATTTTTTAAATTAATAAAGTTAAGAAAAAGAAAATTTCTATTGCTATTGAGAAAAAAATGCACCAACGCTTATGTATGAATATAACTTCTTGGGTTGAAAAGTACCTGACACCCCGAGTTTGAGTGTATTAGGATGAAATTTGCTTTGTGTAAGGCAATAAAACATTGTAAAATCAGTATTTCACTTCTGTGCGGCATCGAAGTAAAAGTAAATATTTGACAAAACGCAACTTAGGAATAGTGAACTGAATTACATTCTTTTGGCTCGCCAAGTTAAAGCGCATGGACTGTAAAGCCGCAAATATCTCTAGTGTCGTTTTACAGCGATGGGATATGATATGTCAAAGTGACAGTTGATGGTGATACTGACGCCGTGGACATAACCTTGTTTCTATTTATCAACTGTAATACAAAACGTCGTTACAAACTTGCTCAAACAAAAATAAATAAGTGAAAATACGTGCTAACTTGACAGCAATCTAACCTGACAAACAAGTTACCCTTAGGCCGCAGGACATATACGTCGCAAAATATCTTTGTCATACTTAGAGCAACACGTCGGAACTAAGTTGCACCGGAAACGGCAAGAGTAACGTCACAGTGGCGGGAATAGATATGTCCAGTATTTTCAGTAATTTTTTTCTCATTTAAAAACAAAAATTGTGCAAAATAAACAAATATGGAAAATTTAAAAATACTTTTCTAATAAAAAATCAAAAAAGTCAAAAATACCCCATTGACCTCTGAATCGTATCTGAATTTAAAACGGTTTAAATTCGGTTCAGGTTTATTGACCTTCGCAAATAAAGGTTCGGTTCGGGTTCATGTTCACCAATAATTTGGATTAATTCGGGTTTTCGGCTCAGGTTCGGGTTCAGTTTCAGGTCCCTGATTAAAATACGAATATATTATTTTTTCTTCAGTCTGCATAGAAAGTAGCCATTTGGGCTCTCTTTTGTCAACGCAAAATGTCACTTTGCCGCTCTAGCGCGACAAAGTAGAAAAAAGGCGCTGTCCAAATTTCTAACTATACAATATTGAGAAATGTCACTTGTCTACATTCTTAATGGAAACGTTTAGTCAGGAACTAATGGCACTGTAGTGACACATTTACCACCTTTACAAATCAATCTGACATATAACTGCTCTGTCGGTTGTTGCATAACCAAAAAAATAATGCCGCACTATTGTGAAAATAAAATTCATTTATAAAAACGAAAGTATAAAATGTTTAGATTAGATTGAAGCAATAGGTCAAGAAGAATGGGAAATACCGGTAAATTAAAATTAAATATTAAAGACGTTTTTACTTCCTTGTACGTAAGTAAAGGAAGTATTGTAATCGCGAAAAATTTCGGTTTTCAGATTTCAGCGGAAATATTCATTTTGATCATCCCTGAATCCATTTTGACTAATTTCGTCGTGACGTCTGTACGTACGTATCTCGCATAACTCAAAAACGGTAAGCCGTAGAAAGTTGAAATTTTGTATTTAGGACTCCTATAACATCTAGTTGTGCACCTCCCTTTCTGGTTATTACACAATTTCCAGAAGTGGCACTTTACATGAAGCCTATAATAGATTTTAATGAAAAACTGTTTTAAAATATAATCCAAAACTTTTCAAATTTGGTATACAAGACTTTTATGTCAATCGAAATAACATAATAGATTTTGGTTAAAATAGGCTAACCGGAAGTGGTACATTACTTGAAGTTGTTAACAGTTTTTCTTGAATAAAATGATTTTATTTTGATTTTAGAAATAAATGCTTCAAATAAAAGTTTTAGAGATTTAATTTATACGTCTAGCACATCAAGTATTATTAAATTAGCCCTTTGTATAAGCGAGATATGTAAATTTAAAAATTGTATACTTTTTTTGTTTTTGTAATAAAGCTTGCTATGATGGATTAGGACAAAAACATAAAAAAAATGTTCATGTCAAATTACATTAAATACGTGCAATTTTATGATTCGTACAATAACAAATATTATATTTCTATAGTGAAATTAGTCATATTCATTGTTGTAATCAAATATTTCTTTGTTGTAATCAAAACTCTCTTTAAAAATAACCGGGATAGATTATGGTCGCTATATATCTTACTGTTTTGAAGTTAAAATTAATATTTTGTAATTTATTTATTAAAAAAATATGTATAGTTTAATAATCGTACAGGGAAGTCGTGTGGTGTCCACATCAGATTTTTTCTTTATATTAATCCTTATTAATTAAGTAGTAGTGTAAGTACAAAGTGTACATTTTATTATTTTTTGTTATGGTAGCGACTGTACAAAAAATCTTGTGTGTGTTTCGAGCGCAAATGGACATGTCGATTTCGAGAGAATGCCGCGTTCCTATTTTGCGCTCTTAATACACAAATAAATAGCTATTTGCAGATTGGAAACAACTGTGGCATAATTGCAGTATATTTAAAGCATGGGGTATACTTTGAAGGGGAAAATATTCATTTTGATAAATAAATTATTACTTTTTAAAACAAAAAAAAAATCGTTGTTTTGTCAAACAAAATGTAATACGTACCTATTTATTGGCGTTTAGATTTCTTGGAACTTAAAAACGCTTTAATTATTACAAAAAATGATAATAAAAAAGGTACACAAATAGTTATTTTAACTCTTATGTTAATAAATATATTAATATTTTCTCTGTATTTTATGAAAGTCAGACATCCCAATATTAGATGTACTCATACGGTACACACTGTATATTATCATTTTATTATTTAAATAGTGTTATTGTATTTAACCTTCATAAATATTATGATAGCAAAAATCATGTGTTCAGTTAGTCATATATTATAACTATGTCCTACTTTCCTCATAAATTACTTTAAATTAACGTTGTACATCTTAACCAGATCTCAATCTCAAAATGTCTCGTAGACACAACATTACAGTAAAACCTGCAAGAATAACTCATGAAGAATGTGAAGTAATTATAAAAAAGAAATTTAACAACAAATTCAAAAATTACAAAGTTGTACATCATAAACTTATAGGATTCGATGTGAAAAATGGTTTTTTGGGTGATCACAGGCAGTTAATAATAACTATATCAAATAATAACAATGAAAACGAGCAAGTTTATTGTTTTGCAAAATTTCTACCCGATAATCAAGCTCAAATTGATTTCAGTGTTATCTGTGGAGTGTTTAAAAAAGAAGTGTTTATTTATGAAGAATTATTTCCAAAAATTATTGATCTAGGAATAGATTTTTTGTTGAAATGTGTTCCGGAATGTTATTTAACAGAAGACAACCACATATTAGTGTTTGAAGATGTTACTAAACGAGGTTTCAAACCACTTTCTAAATTCAAATATCTGGATTACAACCATGTTCTTGTAACATTAACAGCAATGGCTAAACTACACGCCAGTAGTTTAATTTTTGAAGAAAAAAAATCAAAAACAATACAACAATATAGACTGTTAGATGATTATTCCGAATATTTTTACGAAACATTTTATGTTGATGATCCAAATCACAAAGGAGGGCAAGGAGTGCAAGCTTCATTAAAAGGTCTTTATACTGGTTTTTCTTTATTTCCTGAAGAAAATTTTAATATATCCGATGAAAAATTCAAATCACAAGTTACTAAAGTGTGTTTGGATATTTTTGAACAAGTAAAACCATCGAAAAAATACCGCAATGTTATTTGTCACGGCGATCTATGGGCTACAAACATTATGGTCAAATATGAAAACAACAGACCTATAGAAAGTATATTAATTGATTTTCAAACTGTTAGATATTGTCCACCTGGCCATGACTTTATGTCATTCATCTATTTAACAACAACTAGACAATTTAGAAAACAGCATTTTGAAAAATTACAACAAATATATTACAATGAATTGGAAAACATATTACAAAATTGTGGGTATAGCTTAAAATCAATAATACCATATCAAGAGTTTTTAAAAAGTTGTGAAGAACAAAAATCTTTTGCAATAATACAAAATGTAACATATGTTCAATTAACGCAGGCCCAAGATAAATGGATAATGGAATATTTAAAAAATGTTGAATTATGGGAAGAAGCACTTTATGGGGATCGTAGCAAAATGGTCATTGAAAACTGTGAGCAAGATCCACATTATAGATATGTGTTCAAAGAAGGATTGAAAGATTTGAAAGAATTTTGTGATAGTGCAGCATGACTAGCATATCTTTATCCATTCGTAAGTAAATATAATTTGAAATTATACAGGTGTCTCTATAAGCTTACTCACTATTGGTATTTTTTTATTTGAAAAGATACGAAGTTTGTTTAATGAGCAACATTGTGTCGTTTTGAATAAGAAAGTTGGTGATCAGCAAAAAAATTATGGGGTCATTTCACATTTTCTAATTTATTTTTTTCTTCAAGATGGGATTGAAGGACCAAACGTGAAATTTATGTTGTTTATGCAGTGAAAAAAGGCTTGATGGTCAGTGTCGGATTAAACCATGTGGAGGCCCATAGGCAATGGAAATCTCGCCCCCCCCCCTCACTTTTCTCAATTTTAAAGTACATAGTGAAATATTTGATGGTTTTTTTAATAAATTTATTTTGAAATAAGTATTTTTTAAAGGGTTTTCGTTGTTTTTCTATCTCTACTTAAGGAGACGTGTTAGTAATCTACCTATAACACTTTTTAAAAAAGGTTTTAAGTTTATTACAATAAGCCCTTCATTTATTGTAAATACAAAAAATTTATAGCATCGTTAATCGTTATGCAAAAAAAATATTACAAAAATCAACATAAAATAGTAAACACTGCTATTTGGTTTTGGTATTATAAAAATCGAGTTGTAACAGTAGGGTCTTGTAATATTGATTGACATTTTTTATTATTGTAATCAAGATTCCATTAATGTAAATAAGCATTTCTTTGTTGTAATCAAAATTTCTTTATTTAAGGATTTCTTTGTTTGTAATAAAAAAAATTTATCTCAAAATTAAATCAATATTATTTTAATCTAATGTAGCGGGCCGCGGGCCCCCTAAAAGGCGCGGGGTCCATAGGCAATTGCCTAGTCTGCCTATTGGGTAATCCGGCACTGTTGATGGTCCACGTAATGTATTCTTTATTAAATACGGAAGTTTCGGGTATTTTGGTAGCATACAGGAAAATAAGTAACACAGTTTGTTTTCTCTTACCTAATTACAAAAGTTGTACAAACTAATATAAAACTTAACAGTAAATCAACGTGGTGTGCATGTTACATTGTAAAAATTAAGTTTTTAGCACTCAACCAAAACCGAATCTTTTCGGAGTTGGCGAGATACTGAAGTGTGAAACGTGAATCTGGTAGCATAATTAACAAAACTACAAACAGGGAAATTATTGTGTTAGTGCTTTTTAATTTTATCAATCAAGTGGTTATCTTTAAATTTTATATTATCAATAATTTTGACATCTTTAAAGTTAAACTTGTGTCCAGTATCAACCGCTTTGACAGAATGGGCGGAGCTAAAATCTTAATTCATACAATTCGTAGATGACCTTGATCGGCCAATTTTTTTTTTACTGTAACTCGTTTATTTGGAAAAATTGTACATAAACAACATTTTGAAACCTTGTATGTCTACCTCACTCTTATATGGAAAGATGCCATTAGATTTTGGAGTAAATCGGATAACCAAAAATGGCACTTTACTGAAAGCTCAAAATAGTTTTTCCTTTAAAAGTTATTTTTTCGAGATTTATGTTATATAAAGATATATAAGATTATTAACTTTTCTACAGGTTTGCATTAATACTTTTACTATATATATTTTATGGATAAATTTATAAAACTATCTATAATGGAGTCATTTAAAAAAAAAACGTTTTTTTTTATTAAATCGTGAAATCCGTCTCATTTAATAAATATAGTAATATAAAATAACATGAAATATGCGACTTTTCATTCATAAATTTGCTAATAAACTTTCGCAGCTGTAAAACTCGTGACGTCACGGCTTGTTACTCACACACACACAAAAGTCCACGTGATTTCCGTTTGCTGTTGTAAACAACCTAACCTAAAATTGTGACAGGTGACAGCAAAGATAAGAGTAAAGGTATGTAAATAAAACATTTATTAATATAAATACCAAAAGTTGTATGAAATATGTTTTCGTTAACAATATGTTGCTGTCACAAAATCAAACTGACAAGTGATAACCCAAACAATTACAGTTCCAAACACAACAGGTAGAGAGTTACTGCCGCATCCGCCAAGCCGTGACGTATAGCCGTGATGTCAGCGTCCAAATATTTGAAATTTAAGACATTTAAAAAATCATATCTCTGATTCTAAAGACTTGTAAGGTGTAAAACATACACCTACATATTTAATTTGACCTATTCTGTGAAATGACCCCATTACACAGTTAAGATCTCAAATGCGTGTAACTGACAGATATATGTCACTGTCAACAAATTAAGCATTTCAAATATAGTAACGTTTTAAAAAGAAAATAGTAAATGCAACAATAATTATATGGAAAAGTACTTAATACAGTTTCCAGCATAAGTAAATATGTAGGAATTACAGGCAAGATAATAAAAATATATAATATATCATCACGGCATTGCTGGGTGAGCCAATATGCTTTGTACACAGATGTCGGTAATAATGATGACATATTTGTACCGTGTGGGCGTTTACCAGGCGTCATTTCATGCCAATATGGAGAACGGGTTCGATGCCGACCGACGCCAAATATTTTAGAATTTGAAATGGCACAAAATTGTCCCCTGGGATGCACTCTCCTCACCAGCAATGAATATAGATAAGTATATAAATAAATAAAATAAATATATTATCACGGTATATTACCCATTGCTGGGTCTGCCAATCTGCTTTGTACACAGATTTCGGTAACGGTGACATATTTGTACCGTGCGGGCGTTTACCAGCACTTATTGCTGGCGTGGAGAGTGCACCACAGGGGTCATTTTTGTGCCATTTAAAATTCGAAATATTTGGCGTCGGTCGGGATCGAATCCGGTATTTAAATTTAATTTTAAGTATTTACATGAATAAAGAATAAATTAAACGGCAGGTATTGTGTTGGCCACATCAGATTTTTTTTCTTCTGATATCATTCATTTTCTCATTCAAAATAGCACAATTTTTGCTAATTTAATCAATCTCGTACCTCTTCAAATAAAAAAAGTTACTAATAGTGAGCAAGTTTATAGACACCTGTATATTGCAGTTACAATTTACAGAGAATAATTTGTAATTTTTACGGTTGAAAATCATTTATCACTTGCAGATAACAAGGTTATCCCCACTTATATAATGAGATGTTTCCTACTCTGATGCAGTACAGAATCACACGCGCAGTATTAATATTCACAATGGGTGATAAAAATATTCTAACATTAGAACACTGTAATAAAATTATAGAAGAAGACCTACATACTAAAGAATTTGAAATAATAAGTTATGAAGAAGTATTTTCATCTCAAGAAATTACTGGCATTATGTCAGGAAACTGCAAACTTCTAATCAAGTTCAAGGTAAATGATGGAACAAAACAGAAACAATATTTCGTCAAACGATTAGTTTCAAAATACGATATACAGAACCACATGATAAAAGTACAAGGTGCGTATGATAAAGAAAAATTTACTTATGATTTTTTGAAACAAGTATCAAAAATACAACCAAAATACTCAAACGAATTCGTTCCAAAATGTTTTTTAAGTATTAAGGAAAAGTTATTCGTTCTGGAAGATCTTCATCAAGATGGATTTATAGCAAATAAATTTGGAGCGTATTTGTTGGACTTGCAGCATTTAAAAACTGCGCTGGACTTAATGGCCAAATTCCACAGTAGTTCATTGATTTACGAACACAAAAAGTCCTTAGAAACTGGCACCAAATATAAAATACTGGATGAGTATGCGAAATATTTCAAAGATCCTTTATACAGAAAAGAAGAAAAGGATTATGTAGGAAACAAATTGCAAGAACAATTAATAGAAGCGACTATTGCTTTAATTGACATATGTATTATTTATACTCCAGAAGAAAAAGAAGAATTAAAAAGAAAAGTATTGGAAAGAGCTGATTGTTTCTTCAATTTTTTTAAAGCATCAGATAAATTTTGCAATGTTATAAATCATGGAGATATGTGGTGTAACAATATTCTTTTTAAATATGTTAATGAAGAAATAATTGACAGCAAACTAATAGATTTTCAAGCAATAAGATACTGCCCTCCAGCAAACGATTTCTTCTATTTGTTTTATTCTGCAGGTAACACCGAGTTCACCAAGAAAAATCAAAAAGATATGCAGGTACATTACTACAATTCATTGAAACAATGTTTGAAAAATTGTGATATTAATATTAAGAATTATTTCACGTACGAAGAATTTGAAGAATCTTTGGAATATTTCCAGCCTTTAGCAATATTACAAAGAGTAGGTTACAGCTCTATGTTTTGTTGTTTTATTGATCCTAGTATTTTGGATCCTGAGAATTTTGAATCATTTATGTACAAAAATCGAGCTCATTATTGTATCACCGTTTATGAAACAAGCGATGAGTTTAAAGAACTAATACATGATTCATTTATAAATTTAAAATTATTGTAATATTACTAATAGATCATATATTTGTTATAAGTATTCATTTAGATATTGTACACTGATTTCTAATAAATATACTTGAGAATATAATTCCTTAGTCACGTGACATGTTTTCCGCCAATCAACATTCAGAAACTCCCTAGCTACATGTCTTATCACAGCGATGATAAAAACAAGGAAATTCTCACCGTATTTATAGTCGTTACTAAGGGATTTGTTTTCTTTATTTATGACATTGACAGTTAATTTTGAATATAAAAATAAATAATAACAATAATTCAAACTCCCAAATATTAAATAAAACTCGTAAGTACCATGTTTTAACACAATATGAATATGTATATCAAAAGTTAGGTTAGGTTAGATTGCAAAAAATTCATTATATTCTCTCATTAAATATAAGCTCGTAATATGATTAATAATCGAAGATATTGCTCGTGAAACCGAAGCAGCACATTTCAACTCGTCCTTCGGACTCGTGAAATCTGCAGCTCGGTTTCACTCGAGAATATCATCGATGATAATCATATCACTTGTTACGTATGAAAATAGATAAAAACATTTATGTTAGGGTCAACATTTTTGTCCCAGGGCGTCACAGGTAAGTGCTTTGAAATATACAGGCTGATCACGCGAGAATGAACCAGCAATGGGGAAGTTTAGTGTATTTTATTTTATTAAGAATGTCTTCTATATTGTATTTTATTCAAAGATGCCCAAATTTCTCTAAAAATGAAATTTTCTAAAATAATGACGTCAGAGAAGTTCATGGAGAACGTAGTCTACCTTAAAAGCATTGCGCGTTGAGTTCACATGGCAACAGGAAATTTTAAAAATGGCATCCACACGTCATAACATTTTGACGTTTATAAGCAGTGTCTGTGTTGTAATTATTATAGTTTTGTTGATCTTCTTGTGCAAACGACTGGTTCTATTTATTTCATTTAGTGTATTTTTGTATTGAATATTAAGAATCGTATAATAATTTTGAAAACAAATACAATTCCAATTCGAAATAAAAACTCATAACCTCACTCAGCGAAAACGTAAACAAACCCACGTGAACTAGCCAGCAGTGTGTAGTATAATACCTCAACAATCTCAACATACGTTCAAGAAGTCAGGTCTCACCATCCTTTCTAGGCATGCGCTTAAGTCACTTGTGACGTCACAAAAGTTCGATGATAAATAATTATAAATAAATTGGAACTTAATTTTAACTTTCAATTACATTTTAAGTTATAATTATTCATATATTTACGATTAAAAAATATTTCACATGTAATTTCAATCACGCTAAACTTCCCCATTATCTCCATTACACAGCGATTATCTGAAAATAAGCAAATTTAGCTTTTTTCCCACATAAAGTATGGTATATTTTTTTGGGGGAATTTATTTCATGCGACCTGAGTATTTCTGCTGCGGAAGCGGGCAATTCGCAATATGTTCAAATTTCAATTGACTTTTTTTCTCAATATTTTATTATATAAGAATGTAAAATAATCACATAGTTGAATTCAGAAAAAATACTCTATCGAACGGGCCTACAAAATATATATCATCCCATTTAAAAATATATAACTTGACAACCACTGATATAAAAAACATTTTCTTCTCTAATGGGATGTCCCACTAGAAATAAGAATAATTTTGTACTAATAAAACACAAAACTAAATTATTTGAAAATAACCAGTATTATGTAAGTAGTATTGTTTTTACCCGTACAAATTAAAAACTGTAAAACACTGTACTCATTTAAAAACAATTGAAGAAACAATTTATTTAACAATGTTATTATTATTATTCTATAAATAAATATTTAAATTGTTAATCAAGTTTATATTTTTTTGTGTATATTGACGGACCCTATATTACTTTATAATCTTATTGGGAAATAAAGACTATGAATAAATGCATAATGGGATATTAAAAAATAAATAAAGATCTTAGTAAAATAGTTAAAGAAAATTGCGAGCGAGATCTATATTATAGATATGTATGTGTAATGTGTAAGGAATGTAGTTTGAAAGATTTTTTGTGATAGTGGTGCTAGTATATGTAGCATGAGTTGCATATATTTATCGTAAATGATAAGTAAATATTTTATTGCATTACATTTTACAATTTAAGTTTTAAGATTAACTCGTAATTATATCATAACTTGGAGTTATTTATAAAATCGTATTATCATTGTGGTATAATTGTTTGTATTGATTAAACATGGCACATGGCAAGGCTATACCCACTTAAATAATGAGATGCAATTCAGAATCTTTAGTAGTTTGTTTTGTACATTTGAACGCAGCAGTATTAATATTTACAATGGATGATAACAATATTTTAACAATGGAACAATGTAGTAAAATCATAGAAGAAGACCTACATACCAAAGTATTTGAAATAATAAACTTTGACGAGAAATATTTATCTGATGACGAAATTTTTGGCCTCATGTCAAGTAATTTTATACTTCTTATCACGGTGAAAGTCAATGATATAACAAAACAGCAGGAATATTTTGTGAAAAGACTGATTTCAAAATACGACATACAAAACCAAATGATAAAATCAATGGGTGCGTATGACAAAGAAAAATTTACTTATGATTTTTTAAAACAAGTATCAAAAATTGAACCAAAATATTCAATCGAATTTATTCCAAAATGTTTTCTATCAATTAAGGAAAAGTTATTCGTTCTTGAAGATCTTCGGCAAGACGGATTTATAGCGAATAAATCAAGAACATTTATGATGGACTTTCAGCAACTAAAATGTGCGACGGAATTACTGGCTAAGTTCCATAGCAGTTCAATTATTTACGAACACAAGAAGTCCCTAGAAACTGGCGCCAAATATAAAATGCTGGATGAATACGCGCAATATTTCAAAGATCCTTTATTCAGAAAAGAAGAAAAAGATTACTTAGGAAACAAGTTGCAAGTGCAATTAATAGCAACGACTATTTTTTTGATTGACAAATTTATTATTTACACTCCAGAGGAAAAAGAAAAATTAAAAAGAAAAGTTTTAGAAAGAGCAGATTGTTTCTTTAATTTTTTTAAAGCATCAGATAAATTTTTCAATGTTATAAATCATGGAGATATGTGGTCTAATAATATTCTTTTTAAATATGATAATGAAGAAATAGTTGACAGCAAGCTAATAGATTTTCAAGGAATAAGATACACGCCTCCAGCAAATGATTTCTTATATTTAGTTTATTCTATAGGTAACACAGAATACATCAACAAAGCTCAAAAAGATTTGCAGGTACATTACTACAACTCATTGCAACAATGTTTGAAAAATTGTGATATTGATGTTAATAATTATCTCACATACGAAGAATTTGAAGAATCTTTGGAATATTTCCGACCTTTAGCGATTTTACAACAAGCAGGATTTAGCGCCTTGTATTGTATGCAGGTTGATCCTAGTATTGCAAATACTGAGAATTTTGAATCATTTATATTTGAAAATAGAGCACAATATTGTGATACCATTTATGACACAAGTGAGAAGTTCAGGGAAGTTGTACATGATGCATTTAAAAATTTAACATTATTGTAATATTACTTATAAATAATATGTAAGTATTTGTTGTATATATATTCATTTTATAGTTTTTTTTAAATAAATTTACATAAAAATAAATAATAGCTATTTATTTACAACGACGAAATATAACTAGACAAAACATTCTCTATCCCTCGTCATTGAATGTTTTGATCATCCACTGTGAAAGTCAAAATTTCAGAGCTATTTATTTTAAATTTTAAAATTAGAATACACCACGAAACGAAAGTTATTGTAAACAATGTAACAAGAATAAGATTTTTTTTATTCCGGTATCTTATTTACTAAGGTAGATAGGTACTGAATTAATCGGCTTAAAATATGTTGAATTATAATCAGGGTATCGAACCCGCCAAAAACCGGGTTCGGTTCAGGTTAATTTATTTTTTGCGTGATGGGTTCGGGTGCGATTCTGGTGCTAACATTAATAAAATTTGCGGTTTTGTTCCGGGTTCAGATATTGGGTTCAGGTTTGGTTCGACCTAATGAAAATTGAATTAATGTTTTTTGAATAACAATCTTCCTATAGAAATAATTTAAAATGCGAGCCAAAATTTACGCATGACAAGAACACGAACACAATTTTCACAAATAGACAACACAGGCGTCGATAATTGGCTATATTATGATTACGCTTACGTTTCGTAATCAAAATGAACCTGAACCGGAGCTTAACCCTGAACCCGAATTTTAATACCCGGTTCGGTTTCGACTCGGGTTCAATTGAAAAATATATTTGAGGTTTAGTTCCAGGTTTGGGTTCGCCAAAATGTTACGGTTTGGTTCCGGTTTTGGTTCTGTTCAGGTTCGGGTTCGAAGCCTTGATTATAATTCGTTTGTTGGTTTTAATCATAATTTAATAGCTTTATTTTTTTATTTCCAAAAAATATATTATTAAAACCACTTGCGCCTCTAGTGAGCAATGCTCACACGAGACTAAACATATCTCTATCTCTAGTTGTTTCTGTTTGGCCAGCCGAAATTAAAACAAACCAAATGAAGTTTTGTCTAGTTATATTTCGTCGTTGATTTATTATGTCCTAAGCAATGGCGTAACTAAGAGTTCGGTAAAAAATAAAAATGTACTCACATATAACAGGCAAGACAACTGGTAAAAGATGTGAAGATATAGCTGAAGCATTTTCATCCGTGAAAGAAGCATTTCCATTTTTTCTATCCCTGAAGAAGCATTTGCGTTTCTGAAAAGAATAAATAAATAATTGGTAGAAATCACTAACAATCACATAGGAACATTATTCATTTATGTTAGCATAGCATCAGTAAATTTCCCTTGCTTCCTTTAAAATCGATTAAAAAGAATGGTTGGTTTCTTATCATAAAAAAAGTGAACACATAAACAACCATAATTATACGATATTTATTATTAAAAAAAAAACTTGTTACAAATTCATCATTTTCACCATGGTGAACTTACCGGCAAGTCTAGCAACATTCAACTTCAAATATGGTTATTTAACATAACGCAATGTTTTCAAACTATTTTAGTAGCACAAAGTGCTTAACGACCACTATATTATACTTAAACACTACTTTTCACTATATTAATTCAATATTATTGCATAAAATTGATCAAATTACATTGTTTTTGAGAGACACGTGGTTTCGACAAACGCAACGTGGAAGAAGCTTGTTCAGCATTGCGTGCGCAGCTCACCTAATGCACTAATAAAAGACAGAGGGTAGCTCCTAAATTAATTGCGTTCAAAATAGATAAAATATTGTTAAAATAACAATTTCACAAATTTTTAATTTTATGTTAAAAATATATGTTTATTTATTGTACAAGTTTTCATATTGTAGTTTTACGAATAGATTTTGAATCTAAATAATTAATTTTCTAAATAAAATTCACAAAGATTATTTTTGAAATAAATTAACTTTTCTGTAGAATCTAAAATAGTAAACTCGAAAAAATGGCATTTTCTATGTAATTTTTCATAATTATCCGAATGTTTCAAAATGTTTAGGATATTTATTATATTATTAAATATATGGGGAAAATAACAGGTATAGATGTTTTTTTGTTAAAATATGTTTAATAACTACATATTACACTACACACTCGTTCATACCATGAGTTGTTTGTGTATCATTGTTAGAAAGGTAAAAAATGATTGTGGAACAGGTTTCATCACAAAAGGATCCGCTTCGCTTTAAAAGAGTCGCCAATATGAATAATGGAATCGGACCCGGGTGTAAAAGCATCATACAGAAGTGCAAAGAATAGAACATAATCACTATCAAAACGACTTAGTTTTCGACGAAATCGGCTGGAATTCCTTGAACATTTGCAGTCGTTCACCTTTTTTCATTATTTTATGAATAAGTAAAAGTAAAAATAATAATAGATAAATAAAGAATTTATGCAGAAATTACTATAAAATTGCACTAGCAACACGTGGTAAAACAAATATGTATATGTAAAATAATTATCATAAGGTTGACAACACTGCATTTCCTGAACTTTTGACGATTTTTGTGCACTTTAGCGACGATTTCAAATAAAATACTTTTATATTGTTATATACTTTAGTAATGTACTTATTTAATATTAAAATAATTTAATTAAATTTAAATATTTGGACCATTTAGGGAAAATTCATGACAAGCGAGACATTTCTCATTTGTAGACTGGACACCTGTTTTTGATAGATGTCGTAAATGATAGATACATTTCTTGTAATGCTCTAATATTGTAATATAAAAAGGTAGTAAAATGTCATATCAGCTTTATAGAAATACAACACTTGGACACACATTACAAGAAAGCTTAGACGAACTAATACAAGTAAGAATATACAAGCACGTTTGCAAAAATATAAAAATAACCTTATTTTTTAAAAATAATTTTCAGTATGGACAAATAACGCCTCACATAGCTTCCAAAGTGCTGCTTCAATTTGACAAATCTATTAATCAATCGCTAGCGACAAGGGTGAAATCAAGACTAACGTTCAAAGCCGGCAAACTCAACACTTACCGTTTTTGTGATAATGTATGGACATTCATGTTAAACGATGTAGAATTTCGAGAAGTTCAAGAAGTTGCTAAAATTGATAAGGTTAAAATAGTAGCTTGCGACGGGAAAAGTGAGTAAGATTCTTTACACACTGTTCTCTTTCAAATACCGAGCACTGCTTACTAAACACAATCTAGCAAATTTCATCGTTCGTAACAATAGGTGGTGGTTCAACAGTTTTTTCCTTTGCTTTTGTATAACTGGTGATCATAGGTCTTTATTTCATATGTATAAATCCGCTTGTAATATGTGCAAACATAGTATGTATACATAATAAAACAACATGGAACACTTTTTGTAATCCGGTTTTGTACTTTATTATGTGTGTTTCATTTTAGATGTGGGGGATGAAGGAAGCTCAAAAAAATAATTATTCTACAATGTTAGTACAATAAATAAGTGCACATATTTTACTATAAATATATTCTTATAATATTTGTAATTACGATTTCATGTTCCTTAAATATATTTATAAATTTATTTGTGTTTTCATACTTTGACCCACTATATAAAATAATACTTTAAATAAACATTTTCTATAACTAAATACCATAGGTATGTAATATTTTTGTAGTTCGATTATATAGTCTACTATAATACATTTTATTATTTTACAATGTTAATGTTCTTAAAAATAAAACTGATTAAAATTGAACATAGTCTACTTTACTTTTTATTAAATGCACAGGAGGTACTGTCTGCTTCTGGCAAGCACACTTCAATCCTGAGGTATAATCAAAAGATCCTACTCTATTATTACATTCTGGACAATTTAATTTTCCTTTTGTCCAGTTTTCTGTCTCTATGACAGACGATATCCAAGCAGGCAAAAATGATTCATCCAGAAACAATAACGAACTATCGTCACATGTTTCTGATTCTTCTTTGTTTTTTATTCCATGTGCAGTTATTACAACAGAATTGTCAATTAATATATTCCTGCATTTTTTGCACTTTATGTTTGTCATTTTCTTTTTTAGTAAAAATCGCTTATGTTATTTTTTTGCCGTGGTCTTAGCGTTTTTAACCTTAAAATCAAAATAAATCACATGATAAACAACTAAAAATTGAGAAAAAAAAATAAAATAGATGACCAACTTAACACATGAAATGTGTGTGAAAGCTTATACTTTGTTATGAAAAATATAACCTCAAAAAGCGATAAATTTTGTCTATTTTGCACACGAGTAAATATGTTTACTATGTGAAATTTAATACGATCATATTTCTAATAATGTGATAATATATTTTAATTATATATGCTCAAAGTAGTTTAGAAATATGAATCGTAGAAGTAATATAAATTTAGAATTGTTATTGTATTTTATATGTTGGATTTCTTCTGTAAGTTACGCTATTTATTCAATTGCTGTGGCTGCTAATGGTAAATAAATATATTTATATTTTTATGATTAAGCTGGTAATTTTTTTGTTAATGTTCGACATTCAAAAAAAAAAGTTGTATTATGAATGTACACGAATCAAAAGTTATAGATTTAAATATAAAGCGACCCCTAGAAGTTCTATAATTTTGCACAATGTTTTTATTTTGCCAAACAAAACTTGTCTTACTTTTTTTCCTCAAAATATCTGTCTATAGGTATGATTGAAGAATAATGTGCAGTTTCAACATAACTTTTGTCAATGAAAGCAAGTTAATGGCAAAACTTAATTTCACATAAAAAATAGTGCTGGTTTAGATAGGGATATAAATTCTGTCCTTTGATTGGTCAAAATGCAAACCTAGTTCACAAAAATTTAAAAATATCACCTGTCAGTTGTCATTTATCAAATAAAATCTACAGAATTAAGTGATGTTTAACCATGTTTTGTTGTAATTTGCCATCTACTATTTTCTTATGTGAAATGAAGTATACTGCATTCACGATAGCGAGGGAATTTTGAACAGAAACAAGTAATTTTATTGGTCAAAAGAGGGAAATTTTGAAGCCGAACCAGTAGAGCGAAGCAGACACGTGATTTAAGCGACCTTGAAGTACTTGACATCAGCTGATTTGTATGCGCTTGTCATTTTGACAAAAACAATATTTTGATTTTGAACTGCTAAATAGTTATTATTTTGAATATTTCAGCCAATAAAACACATGCTATTAAAAATAATAACTTTTTAACAGGTAAAAATTAAAATAAATCGAAACATTGGTCTTGTCAAAGTTAGAAGCGTTCAGAAATCAACCAAGCACTTCAAGGACGCTCAAGTCACGTGTCTGCTCGCGCCCATAGAAAGACTTGCCATTCAAGAATTAATTCCAAATTATTTCGCTATCGTGAATGAAGAACAGATAGTAAATGATAAATTGAATTATTGCACTATTTATTGAAGCATCAATATTATTAAACAATTTAATAAAAACCGGCTCTAAGCCTTTCAATATATTTCACGGAGGCTTACATTTTAACAAATTATAAAACCTGCACAAATGATGAATAATTTGTACAAAATTCTTTCAAGTTCTTTAAATATAGACTTAAAACTTACAAAAACTGTGAGTCAAATGATAGATAATAATTCGACCGGCATTTAAAGAGTCATCTTTCTAGTCCACATTTGTCTTCTACCGAGACCGTTTACTTTTGGCACAATATAAAAAACTCCGTATAAATCAAGTGTGTACAATAAAACCTACCTTGCAAGACATTTGGGACAATTCTCTAATAGAAGAACCGAAAGAAATTTGTGTAATTTTTTTTTTTTTAGCTTGAGCTCGTAGATCGGTAGTTACCTGCTTCCACAATGACGAACTAAAAACTTCGAGATAGTTTTATTTTTGTACTTAATTCTTATACCAATGTTCTTAAACCATATTTTCCATCAAATGTTTTGATTTTGCGTTGTAGACAACATCTCTATTCATAATATTGTTTAATATCATTTATTGCGCAACATTATCGAACGTCTAGGGGCCTTCTTTATTGAACGATAACTGTTTGACCTTGATTAATTATTAAATCAATTTCAGAATATTTTCAATCAAATGATTTTGAAGATACATACAATGATTTTACAAAAGGCTGGACTTTTTTCAATAGATATAAAGATATTTCAGATACCGAATGGAAATACGTAAAAACTGTTCTTATAGATTTGTTGCCATGGTGTACAACACATTTAATTGTCGCGGAAATTCTGCGAAAAACATATCAACAGGTAGTATTTTTCTCTGTAATCCAGTATTTTACGTATTATTTCTTTTTTTTAGTATTTAATTTATTGGTATACTGCAATTAGTTTTTTATTCATTACTACAAATTTTGGATTGACAACTTTAATATTTTTCTCTACTCAACCAGTATTAGGATACGCGGCACTTCAATTCAAAAGTAAAACTGCTGTATGGATATATTTCAGCTTATGTTTAATAATTATGAACACTATGAAGTATCTATATGCGGAAATTTTCGGCCAAAATAATTATTTAGAATACGTTAATATTACAGGAATTTTTTGGGTAAACCTAAGAAGCTTGAATTATTTTTTGGAGGCAGTAAATGATAGAAATATTCAAAAAATAAATTTTAAAAATATTTTGACTTCACTTTGTTACTGTTTATATTTACCATTTTTATTTACTGGTCCTTTAGTATTGTTTGTTGATTTTAAAACAATATTTGATTCTAAATTCAAAAGTATGTCGCAAAGATTAATAGATTTGGGGAAAAATTTATTGCGATTTATTTTTTGGGCTTACTTTATTGAATTTGCACTTCAATTTGTATATATCAATGCACTTACGTTTCAACCTCAGGTAAGATAATTAAAAAATTATAAATGTTGATAATAAACAAAAGTTTTTAAAGATTATGAAAAAATTGAACTCTTGGGCTTTATACGGAGCTGGCTACTGTATGGGACAATACTTTCAAATGAAGTATGTAGTATTTTACGGTTTAAGTACCAGTATAGCAAATTTTGAAGGAATTCCATCACTTAAAATACCAATTTGTATAGGACGAGTGCATCTGTATTCCGATATGTGGAAGTATTTTGATAGAGGACTATATTCATTTTTACTTAAGTATGGTTTAATTTAAAAATATAAATACCCATTTAATTATTATTTTTTAGATACATATACATTCCATTACATAATAAAGACAACAAAATATTAAGAAAAATGTTCGCATCATTTTTGTGTTTTCTTTTCGTGTACGTTTGGCATGGAATTTACGATTTTATAGCTGTTTGGTCCATTTTAAATTTTATCGGTGTTACAATAGAAACTATTGTTTATAAAATCTCTCAACTAAGTTTTATTAAATCAAAAATAATGTCAAATATAAGTGATAATATGTACAGAAGACTGAAATGTATTATAGCTACACCACTTTTTGCAATGTCTGCTATTTCGAATTTTTATTTTTTTGCCGGTAAAGAAATAGGAGACATTTACGTATATAGATTTTTAACAGGTAAAAAATGATTGAATATACAGTCCATGACACCAAAGACAGCTGGTGCGGTAAGGGCGAGTATTCCACCAATAACCAATGTGGGAAACAATCGGCCAAATGTCACTTTTAAATAGTGTTCATGCCACTGCTATACTGCATCGACAAAGCGGTTCATATGTTGCGTATAACAAGTCATAATAAAATATTTCTGAATGTAGTGTCGCTTTACAGAAATTCTGATAGAATTTAAACATTCCTCAGACCGTTTTTCTTTTGTGTCATGGATTATATATCTTTAGATCAGCGTTTCCCAAACTGAGCTCGCGGGCGGTGAATGTATTTCGTGAAAAAATATCTAATTTATTATTAATAATAAATATAATTTATTTAATGGGGTCCTATACCATTTTTTTATTTGTTTCCTGAATGTACAGGATGAACTATGGTTTATGGTAAAAATAGGAGTATTATTTAATAATTATGGAACCTGATTATAAAAAGGCTGATTCTGGTAATTTATCTGTTGTGGATTCCGCCGCGCAACAAATCAATTTGACGTCACAGTTTTCAAGGACGTTTGTAGAGTTGTAAAAATTCCAATTTTCTAACATTAAATTATGAATTAAAACTTTTTATTAAATATGTTTTATTATATTTTCCTACTATATGAAGATGTAAAACTATAGAAAAAAGTTACTATTTTATATCATTTCTATGTCATTGGAATACCCCATTGCTTAGGACATGGTACGTCAATTATTAATCGACTACAGTCGCTTGTTGTTTGCGAACTAATTAATATTTAACAAACTTTTTTCTATTTAGTTGTTCTTATGAGTCTATAAAAGCACTGATAATAACACGTCGTTAAGAAGATTTATAAGCGTACTATTTAGATACAATCAGACAAAATTCGCAACACACAAATACACAAACTATCAAAATGTGAAATTTCAATTGTTAGCAAAAAGCGCTATCCAAAAAAAAACCCAAATCATGTATTTGACAAAAAGATTACTATTCAAGGTCACTTGTTCGTAGAAAGAATACACAGCACTTTACAGTAGTAGCTTAGCAACATTTCATGTAGTAGTTTATGCTGTGTGAGAGATATACGTACATGGTTACATTACTTTCTAATACATTACAAATAATAATGACGTATGTCGTAGAGTTACAGATATCTAATTATCTACTACACTGCCCTCTGTGCTGTATACCCAGTGACGTTGACGTTTAAATCGAATTATTAATCCATCGCGTATGTCAAGTCTATGTTTTTGTTTTGCAGAAACATAGGTGAAGAGCAAAGTCTTCGAGAAGGGCATTATTTAAAAATAAACATAATTTTCAAATAAATTACACTTATTTTTTTTGTTAAAATGTATCCATAAATATTTTATGTTACACGTCTATATATACGAAATGCAGTGAAGTTATCTGCTAGTTAATAAATGATCTTGAATAGTCATCTTTGTGAACCAAACTATACTTGTTTTTTAATGTACTTCTAGCTAAGATAGTTAATATTTGACTATGGTATAGTACCCCAGTTTCCCAACGCAAAGATTCTACCCTACAAAAAAACTTCAACTGTTCCGATAAAAATTTGGGCAACGGGAAGTGTTCCAGTGGGAAACGCTGCTTTAGATATTTGAAAGTGTGATTTGTTTTAGATCCTTTATACATAACAATAAATATTTTAATAATATTGTATTTTGGAAGTCAGGTTTCATCAGAAATAAAGTTATGGGAAAAGGCAAAAGAATGCAAAAAGGTGCCTTAAATACAAAATATTTTATATGTATTTACACCTTATAAAAATATTAAATACAACATAATTACTGAACAGTTTCCATATTGTAAATTGATGAAATATGAAAATAAAAATATCAAAATGCAAAAAACTTGCCATTATTTCAAAATCACAGTAAAATTCATTCAAAAACAATAATTCACCTTTTTTGGGACAACTTTCTTGCTTGATTCTTCCGTAACCTTTCCAAAGCTTGTAGTCTTTTCCGTTCTATATCGTACTGCTTCCTTTTTAGTTCTAGTTTCGCTCTAGCTTCTTGGCGTTTCTTCTCGATTTCTTCTGGGGAACATTGAATTCTATTTAAATTTCCAGATTCATCTGACTTTGTTCTGGATACTAAATTAGATCTGGTAACTGTTGAAGTAGGTTTAGGTTTTGTGAAAATCTCAATAGGAACTGAATTAGTTCTAGATATTGATCTAGGACTAGAAACTGTGTGATTGGGCTTAGTTATTTTTTGTTGTGGAGGACTTGATGAGGAACTGGCTTGAGATAATTTTTCGATATCAACGGCCTCTAGGAAGATATCAAAAGAATCATCTTGAATTGTTTCGTCTAAATATGATTTGTTTTCTTTAGGTTTATTGTTGTTATTCATTATCGACGTACACCATTTATTTAACATGTAAGTTTCTTCTATTTTTTGACTACATTTTATCATTTCTTCATCAAAGGAATCATCGTCAAACAAGTTGGTCGTGGAGGGCAATGGATTTTTAGGAACAATAAATATATCTTCTGAATCAGATAACTTCTTTGTTGCTGTTACAATATCACTTTTTAGTAAATTAACTTCAGAATCACAAGAATTACTTCCCGAACTTGTAACGTTTAAATTAAAAGCTAATTGCTCCAACTCTGCTTTAAGAGAATTAAAGTGATTCTTTTCATTGGGAACTTGTTTTTTTGTTTGTATTTTAGGCGACGAATGTAAAATTCGTTTCCTAAGTGAACGGTTTGGTTTGCTTCGGGGAGATTCCCAATCCCACACTACATCAAGATCATCTTGACCAGTGTCTTGAGTGAGTCTCATAAAGAATGGGCTTAAACGGTCATCATCGTCTGTCATTTCGTCTCTACTTATATTCTTTTTACTAACTGGGGTAGTATTTATCGATGCAATCTTCTCTTGTGATTCGGACAGTTTTATATCAGATTCTTTATTTTTAACGGTATCAACTGTAAAATTATATTGAAAATAAATAAATTACTGGATTTGAAAATAACGGCTCACCTTTCTTTCCTAGATGTATATCTTTACACTGCAATCTCGACAACTTTGATTTACTACTCATATTTGATAACAGTATAATATCAAATATTTGTAATAATTATTAATTTTGAAACACTATTTATGGCACATTTACTGAAATTCTTGCTTTGTTACCGTGAATGTCATTTGTAGTTGACAGATCTAAACACAAATTGCAGTACTGCCAACATTCTTTTTCCCGCTCAACAAATATTGGGCGCATTCATTAGATCTCTGTTTTCACTGTTCACTGAACATCTCACAGAACGGGCACCGAACAAAGAAGTCTCATGCACTTTTCACCATATACCTAATATATTACTAATGCTCCTATCCTTCACGTGGAGACTAGTTAAAGCCTTGACTGACAGACGGGAATATCATTGCTATATAAATCTAGCTGAATGCACATATTTGAATTCTATTGGCTAACGCTGACGGCTGCCGCCAGCTGATGCAGCGAGCACATGGTTTGATTCAATAATCAGAACTCAGATATTGTCGTTAGCCAATAGAATTCAAATATTACATGCATGCAGCTTGGGTACTTGTGTGAAATAGATTTATGCAGCAATGATATTCCCATCTCTCAGTCAAGGCTTCACGGAGAGCAAGGGAACCGTAATATATTAGTTAATATCATTGACCTTTGACCTCTATATACAAAATGGACCGGCGGCTTGAATAACTTGCATCGAAGGCGCCTGACTGGTCACACCCCAAACATGGATTGGTCACTTGGGTCCCATGTGATCCTGCGATGATCACGTCAAGGCCAGCTGGGTAAATGGCCGTTCAGTGAACAGTACATTCAGCAGAAAAATTATGAACATGTTTAGTGACCACATGTCTGCTGAATGCGCCCATTACCAACAATGTTCAAATATGTCAAATAGACAGCTGTCACACGTATACATTTTAAAATGATTGAAATTACGGCAAAACTTATACGAGGATCAGTTTATTTATCTGGAGAAACCATAGAATGCTGTATAACCTTCAGTCATCCGTTATCACCGGAACATAGGATTTCACAAAGTCATTTTGATACATTTGAAAGTTTAGCTTGGGCATCAGCTCAAATTCATTGCCAGTGCACAACAGATGCAAAAGTGTGTAAAGAAAATGATTCAAAAGCAATTCTTCCAACGAATAGTGATACAGCTTTAGCTATCGGAGGCCAAGATTCTGGTAAAATTGAAATTGCAACGAAACCAAGAATTTTATTCTGTGATTTGAGACTTTCTCCAGGCGAAACTAGATCATGTATGTTTCTTAATAATTTTTATTTGATTATAATATAAAATATAATTAATTCTGCAGTTATTTATCGTGAAACACTGCCTAGTGATGCTCCACCCTCATACAGAGGACAATTAGTAAAATACTCATATAAAATTACGATTGGAACCCAACGAATAAATAATCCTATAAAATTATTACGAGTTCCTTTGAGAGTTCTTCCTATTAGTACTTTAGGTTTAGCTGATATTGGTCTACTTTGTAATGATACTAGTGAAGAATTAACACCTGCCAATCCGTTTATGGAAACAACTCAAAGAGAAACTCCTTTAGATGTCGCTTTACAAGATTTACAAGTACGTTTTGTTATATTAGTTCATAAATTGAGGGATTGAAAGGAGAATAAATGCGAGATCACATTTTCTTGAAAGAATGGATCAAATTGAATATGTTAGATGTACGTTTTACACCTTACAAATCTAGAATCAAATATGTTTTGTTAATAGTTCAATATTTAAGTAAATAAATGTTTAAAATTTTAGAATATAACTGCCAGAAGAAGCCCTAACTTCTATATGATATCAAATACTCGAGGAAAAGTTGGTCGATTTTGTTTGTTTAAATCAACATATAAACTTGGAGAAGATATTGTGGGAACGTTTGATTTCTCAGTTGCGACTGTTCGATGTGTTCAAGTTTCTGTTTCATTACAATGTGAAGAGGAAACTTTTGTTGAAATTAGAAATAAGAAAATTAAACAATCTAGAATTGTTACGTATAATAAACACCATGAAGTTTGTTTGGGACTAAAACTTTCTGAATTAATACTACCTATACCTCTTCATGTTACTCCGGCATTCTCTACGCCGTTAGGTAAGATATTTATAATCTCAAATAAATTTCAAAATACTAAGCACTTTTTAAATAGAATACTTATGAAAATATACAAAAAAGATGGATAATTGATTGTAGAACATTTATAATACGTTATCAATTTAATTTTCAAAAATAAGATGTAGTATACAATTGTCAATTAATTTTTGGCCGCTATTTTCAATGCTAATGCTACACACACATAAAAAAATTTAAAATACTTCACGTGAATGTTTTTTGAAGCACTAAAGTTATTGTAACACAGAGTGTGCAACAAAACGCGAAACATACGAGGTCTGTCTATAAATAATCCGACCTTCAATTTTCCCGCGAAAAATAATGAGGTAGGGCGGCGCCACTTTCCACAGTGGAGGGGGACACCTGCATGCGCATGCCTGAATTTTCGCTTAGTCATCGGGTGCGTCATTCGCTGCTTGGTAGCTGCTATGTTCCAAGTATTCGTCGGATTTCCGATTCGAAGTGAATGAACATGTTGGCAAAGATGCTGCATCAAGTTTTGTCAAAAGATTGGTGACTCTCAAAGCGAAATATTTCTTAAGATTCTCCGGGTGTTTGGAGCGATGCCATGAGAGGAACTCAAATAAGGGGGTGGTTCAACCGAAAAACTAACAGTTGCATCATGACATTGCTCCAGCTCATTCATCGTACCTGATCCAGATTTGCTGAGCGGATAATGGAATTCCAGTCGTTCGCCAAGATCTCTACTCTCCAGACGCCACGTCATTTCTTAAGATTCACCAGGTGTGAGCCATGGGAGGAACACAAATAAAGGCGTGGTTCAACCGAAAAACTAGCACTTACATAATAACATTGCTCCAGCTCATTCATCGCACCTGATCCTGACTTTCTTAGCGGAAAATGAAATTCCAGTCGTTCGCCAAGATCTCTACTCTCCAGACGTGGCGTCTGGAGAGTAGAGATCTTGGAGAAGTTGCAAGTAGCCACTATTTGCAACTTCTGGTTGTTTCCGAAATTAAAAAGGGCACTGAAAGGATCCCGTTTTGAGAGTAGAGAAGAGATAATGCGGAACACGACGGGGGAGCTGCAGATCATTCTTAAAGAAGGTTTCCAGAGGTGTTCCTAGCAGTGAAAAGATCGGTGGACTAAACCCCGACAGGTACGCAATATTTTTTCCCAGCCAAAAGTCGGATTCTTTTTAGACAGGCCTCGTAGGATTTTAAAAATGTGCGGAAATTAACTCTCCTGTATATATATTAATTCAAAAATACCAAGAACGAAAAGTTATTTCATATAATACAATAGAATATCTGTAGCACTAGATATTTAGAATATAAAATATGTTACTTACACCTCTGTAGCATTACCATTTAGTATAAGTACCTACAAAATTAAAATTTTGATTTATATTTTTAGTGAGTTTGAAGTGGCGTCTACATTTCGAATTTGTTACAAGCACCTGTAAAGGTTTAGAAGTACCCGGGTTAGACCAATGTGGATGGCAAGCCCCTACAGATATTGCAATTGAAACTATGGTTTGGAGTTTACCTATAAGGCTGCTGTCTACAACACCATTACAAGTTTCGCAAGGATTACAGTTCAACCCGACTCATACTTTAATCATTCGTTAATTAATAATTATATGTATATTTTATATTAAATATTTATATATTTCATATGAACAATGTTATTTTATTAATACATTAGGGATATAATTTTCTTCGTTGTAGTTTTACTGATTTATTTCAACTATAATATGATTATTACATAGATCAACATCACTTAACAATAAAACAAATTCTGTAGTATAAAATTTAATGAACAATATCCCTGTACCCACTCTTACAATGATTTACATCAAAATACATACGACAAAATGTTTAATTCACTTTACAAATACTAGATCATGAATATTAACTTAATAATACTGAAGCACATTAATTAGGCCTTTTGTTCTTAACAACATTTTCCTTCTAATTATAAGTTAATTTTGCCGCGATTCAAATTAAATTTTTGCGAGAACTATTGTCATCACAGTTTAAATTTTACTAAAGTTAAGCAGAATGTAAGGATGTAAAAAATGAAGTACCGGAGTAATTTAAAGTATTATAGGATCATTATAGTTATTAATGAATTGTATCTTTGCTACAATATATAGTGGAAAGATAGTTTCTTAAAATAATTTTCAATCACACATATAGACATCCATTATATAAGAACATTCATTAGAAATTTAAATAAATTGTTCAAAATTCTAATCCTGAGTGCTTTTGAAATACGTTAGACTTCATTTTTTACATTAAATATTAAATGGTGTTTCAAGTTACTACAGCAATTGAAATGGAAATAGAATCTGTTTATTGCTTAAAGTGCATTTCGTTCAATAAATAAAATAAGTAAAATCTGTTTTGGAATGATTTTGATTCGGTAATTATTTTTAAAATATTTCATGTGTCAAAAATTTATGATAAAATGCGATGCATTTCTATTATCTCCAAGCTTTTTGAGTATAAAGTTGAAAGCAAAATTTCTATTTAACATTTTCGGCGATTCTCAGCGCTATATAGTCAACAACTTAATCATATACACTTAAATATAAAATTGACGTAATAATGATTCCACTATCACAAAAATGATAATTTAAA
Organism: Harpalus rufipes; assembly: GCA_951394225.1. Taxonomy (NCBI): domain Eukaryota; kingdom Metazoa; phylum Arthropoda; class Insecta; order Coleoptera; family Carabidae; genus Harpalus; species Harpalus rufipes. The sequence goes on along the minus strand of OX596289.1, from coordinate 8,023,061 downwards.
TTAACATTTTTCACTAACTTTATTCGAAAAGTTTAAATACCAGCAAAGTTTGAATTAGTAACAAGTGCAACTCTGAACAAAAATATAATATATTTCTCTAATAAAAATATATATCTTTTACTGCCTGAGCAATAATAATTGAGTATTGAGCAATTTAAGAGTAAATAATATGTTACAATGAGATATGTGACCATTTTAGCATTTAATTTCTACTGAAAAACAGGCCACTCCAAATATTTTTTTTTAGTAATAATTATTTTTTTATTTTCTTGATATATTTTTAAATTAGGCTTAGGGGCTCATAAAGGATGGTAGCGCTTTCGGTCTAACCGGAAGTGACAACTTTCATATTTCAAATGGGACATATTTTGAACAATATACTTGAAGTGCATTTTTATTGAGGAAATAAATTATAAAAACGTAAGAGAAAATTATGAATAATTAACCTGTTATGCCATGATATCAGACAGGCTGTAAAAACAGTTGAGATAATATTGAGTAATATTCAAGTTAGTTGTTTAAATAGTACGTTATTTTTGTAAAATTCTATATTTCTCTTACATATTAGTAATTTATTTCTTCAAGAAAAAAACATTTCAAACATATCGCTGAATTCGTAATTTTACAGAGTTTATTTTATCAGTAAACATAAGAGTAGTTTCATTACCATAGTTAAAAAATGCTGTCATTTTGTATGAAGCGTTTATTTTACGAGTAAACATAGGCTGGGTTCGGTTTTACGCTCTAAGCGGTCTTGAGCGCTCGATGCCGTTCGGTAATTACATCTGAGCGATCTTTTTACTCATCTCTACGTTCGGTTATTAGCTCACGGAGCGCACTGAGCCCGATCTGTTCGCTCGTTCTGTAACCATGGAGCATATTGAGCAGTTGTCTAACGCATGCGTATTTAAGCGCAAATTTAAAATGTTTGTCGCCGGCAATGCAAACAGTGTCTATTCTATGTATGAAAGCTGTCGTTTTCGTATATCAATCAGAAATGTTTGAAATGTATAAATTAGTCATTTTAGGAAACATTTTTCTATATAATTTTCAACTTTAAGTTGTCCATAATCATTTCCACATTCTTAATCAGTATCATCAAAAAAAAACGTTAATAACTCGTGCACAGTACACATGTTAACAGTTGTTTATTATTTTCCGTTTTTATTCTGGCGCAAATTATTAAGCGTCAAAATGGCAGCTAAACGCTCTATCCGTCCGGTTATTCAAGCTACAGATCGGATATCGCAGATGAATCTGTCACGTGATCAGATTGCTCGACAGATTTAAATACCGAACGCACCCATAGGGAATAGTTGTCAGACTCGTCAAATCGAGCCAGACCCTGCCCAGCACCAATTCAAAAAATTTATAATAATTATAGCTTGCACCAAATGATTTTTTTTCTTTGAGGAAATGTGTACAATGGTGAGAGAATGAACACTGAACAATTAAAAAACAGAATTAGTGGAGCTTCACAAAATATTACTACCCAGCAAAAAAAACGAATACTATTAATTCTTTTTATAATTGTTTAGGATGTTGTTTGGAAGTTAGTGGTTCCAATTTTGAGTATTTGATAGTTAATTTAAAAATTCCTCACTAGTTTAATGTAATTCTTAAGTGTATAAACATAAATAAATAATTTCTCATTTCTTTAATTCATAATTTAATATTTATTGTAATGTGTTTACTTATAAAATAAACGCTTTAATACATTGCTGTCAATAATTTTAAATATATTGTAACTATTGTAATGACACCCTGAAAGTTAATATTACTTCCGGGTAAACCGGAAGCGCTACCATCATAACAAATACCATCATTTATGAGCCCCTAAGTATATAAAGAAAATTAAAAATCTCAGTTGTCGACATACTTAATGAATTTCTAAAAATTCTGTTTTACAGATAGTTCCATAAATATGTCAATTTTTTTAAATAAAATTAATGTTCAAAACTAATCACTAATTAATTGTGAATAAAATAGTATATATATATATATATATATATATATATATATATATATATATATATATATCTCGCGGGGATGCTTATTCCAGCCTCGCGCTCATACCTTAGCTCAGTCTCAGTATAACTTGGTCATCTAACTCAGCGTTCGGCCGTAATAGAACATTTTCCGGCTAGGTAAGTAATATACTACATTGGTTCATATTCAAAGGTCGAAAAATACGAGTTTTAAACTAAAAACTACGTTTTTTGAAGGTGAATAAAATAAAAAGTATTGCTAATAGACAAAATTTATTTGTGTGTACTTGTGTAAAGAATTTTAACTTAATTATTAGTAACTATATGTAAGGTATATTACAGTCCGTAACACAAAAAAAGAAACTGGTGCGGTAAAGGAGAGCATTCCACGTACTGTCTTCCACAACTCACCAACGTTTATAAGACCAGTGGGGAACAGTCGGCCAACTGTAGTTTCAAAATAACGTCACTGTGAAATCGTGTTCATGCCACTGGTATACTGCGGTTAATTTTGATCGACAAAGCGGTTCAAGTATTGCGTAAAACAAGTTAATTTACAGAAATTCTGATAGAATTTAACAACATTCCTTAGGCCGTTTTTCTTTCGTGTCATGAACTGTACATCATTATCAGTTAAATTTATTGAAATTTTCATAACTAAACGCCTCTATTCAAGAAAAGGACACTGAATAGCACGCGACTCTTTCCGATTACTGATCGCATTTTTATATTTACAATAATTATATTTAATAGAAAAAAAAATAACTATCAAATATTAATCACCCCTATTCTGTAAGAAAGTTGTTAAGTTTTAGCAACATTGCTAAAAAAATATCCTATAGAAACAAATGTAAATCCTGTCATGTTCTTATTTTCTTCAGTGTTTGCAAATATTATTTATTTGCCATTGGGAATTGATTTTTTTTAAAATAAGATCGTAGCGCCAAGATGGCTTTAAAAGGAACTAACGTTGATATAATAAATTGACATTTAATAGTTTTTTTTTTTTACTTAAATGTATATTATTATGAAGTGCTATATTTCTAAAAGTAATATAAATATAATGGACAAGTTTTTTGTCTATGCAACCAAACTAATGTCACATAATATTAACTTATCCTACCAACGATAGTTCCGCAAAATATCACCAGATGTCATATTGCTCATTTACAATCCCCATTAACAATCGATGTATAGTTCGTATCCAAATGTGTAATAATTAGAAGAATATCGACGGATGATGGATAAATTGGAGGAAATAAAATATACTCCTTGTTGCAAACGTTTCGGATTTTATTAATCCATCCTCAATGCTATGGAGGAAAGGAAGAATAAACAGTTACAGAGTAAAAAACAGCAAAGTCCAGCAATAATTACACAGTAATAAATCATGCTTACCATCAGAAGATTGTTACAATAAACTATTAAATACATGAAGTGATACATGTGACAAAATTAGTTGAAAAAATACATTGTGCTTTCTGCCGCAGTGTAAGTACAACTGCGAGAGAAAGATACAGAAAGTTAACAAATAAAAAATATACAATGTTACCAGTACAAATTGGTTATAACACAAAAATAAAAAAATAATACAAAAATATTATTTTTGTGTTATAACCAATTTGTACTGGTAACATTGTATATTTTTTATTTGTTAACTTTCTGTATCTTTCTCTCGCAGTTGTACTTACACTGTGGCAGAAAGCACAATGTATTTTTTTCAACTAATTTTGTCACATGTATCACTTCATGTATTTAAAAGTTTATTGTAACAATCTTCTGATAGTAAGCATGATTTATTACTGTGTAATTATTGCTGGGCTTTGCTGTTTTTTACTCTGTAACTGTTTATTCTTCCTTTCCTCCATAGCATTCAGGATGGATTAATAAAATCCGAAACGTTTGCAACAAGGAGTATATTTTATTTCATCCAATTTATCCATCATCCGTCTATATTCTTCTAATTTCTACCCATTAACAATGTTGCTAAGAGTGAGCAACTTTGTTACAGAGTTGGGGTGATTACCTAAATAAATTTTTAGTATTTACGATAATAAAAAATGTTATATTTAAAAATATATTAGTATATTCTTTTAATTTGCTTATGGTCACATGCCCCATTGAAAATTAATCAGTTCACTGGTATTTTAACTATTTGTTCGTCAGCTCATCAGATCTCGATTTACGAATGAGTATTTGAAAATCATCTAAAACCACGTAACATCAATTCCTTAAGCGGATGGTTCAAAGATTATACTTCATATTAAATGCATCCACATTTATAATATACTGTATTTACAAAATATAAATAAAGTAGCGTGCATGAGTATATTTCTTCCTAAATCTATAAGTACGTATAAATAAATATAACAAACTAAATTACGAAATATTATTCGTTGTTTGTATAAAAATTGCACGTTTATTACATGAATAATATGTAATTCTTAATATAAGACCACTCATCTAACTGACCACCTTGAAGCTTAGCAACTTTATAGCTACGAGTAAACAAATTTAAGTATTTAGACACAACCATGTAAAGTTCGCAACAAATAAATGATTTAATCACCACTTGGAACGAACGTGTAAATAATTGATTCTCTCTTGAGATTGATCAAATTTAAAAAATAATATAAATAAGATATAAAAAATATATGTTATCTTCTAAATTAGGGAAGAACTTTAAGTTGAACTTAATCTAAAACGTTTTCGTGCTCAATTCCTTTTTCGAAATCACAAATTTCATTCCGTAAATTATATTTTAATGTGTCGCCAGCGGTTTCGAGCATTTTGGAACCAGTTGTTTTTATTTTTGCCAGGTCAGACTCTACCTGTATTGTAAGTTTCCCAACGAGCATCATCCGATTCGTGAGTGAGATAACGACATCCTACCTGAGATTCCAATTTGCGAAGATCACACCAAGTTACGTAGTCCTAAGTTCATATATTGTTATTATTTTCTCATATTATAAAAAAATGTTTCTATTCTACACAACTAAAGCGAGATAAAGTTGTTATCTTGTTAATAAATTAGTGCAAATCATGCAAATTTATAAATATTTTTGTACATAAGTGATATTTTGCAATTATCATCATCGGAATGATTTATTTTCGTAATTTTGTAATCTTTATTATTATTTTGCCAATTTTGTTTTTAAATACAGAATGTTGTAATTCATGCACGCATTTTCAATATCAAATGAGCAGTTTTCAAACATTTGTTATCATTTTAAATATCCAAACATTCGAAATACATATTTCTTTTATATAAAATCATAAACAAACCGCATATCAAAACAACAAATAAAATAATTGTACTAACCTGTAACCAAATATGCTGTAAGGATTTATCCACTGTATACCTCTTCCTCTGTTTAACTTGTAATAAATTATTGATTAAATCAATCGCATCCGACGAAATTTCTTTCCACGGGTTAGCTGGATACATAAACGCTGCATTTTGAATTTGTTCGTTGATGTCTTCGTCTTCATTAAAGGGAAAAGTCCCACTGAGACTCACATACACAATTACACCAACACTCCACATATCTAAAGATCGGTTATAACCTTTATTCCTCAAAACTTCAGGGGCTAAGTAAGCAGGTGTACCAACAACAGATCTTCGAAAAGATTTCTCCCCAATAATTCTCGCAAAGCCAAAATCACAAAGTTTAACTTGCGGGAACTCGTTATCAGAACTTAGAAGAACATTCTCGGGCTTTAAATCACAATGTACGATATTTTTACTGTGTAGATGTTTGAGTGCTATTAAGATTTGAGTGATTAAGAATTTAGTAACTCGTTCACTTAGCCGCCCATTATCATGATGCAGAATCATTTCCAACATATCGCCTTTTAGTTTTTCCATAACTACGAATATTCTTTCAGTAGTTTCAAACATTCTCTCCAAATTAACAACTCCAGCATGGGATAAATTTTGAAGAATAGCAACTTCATTTTTGAGTTGTGCTTCTTGTTTAGTTGGGAATCGAAGTTTGTCGATTACTTTAATAGCGACTGAACGTTGAGAACGTTTGTGAATTCCGCCGTAGACTATTCCAAATTGACCAGAACCAAGAACTTCATCGGGGAATATTTCATATACTTGGCTCATGTCTGTTACCCTGTCTTCTGATTCGCCATTATCTTCTGCTTCTGTTGGGATAATCATGTTTTTATTTTACGTAGGAATTATAAACGTTTAAAATTAGGAAGTGTCTTCTACACGGTCCAGACAGAGTCGCAAAAAAAAAATGTAAACTCTCGTACATGCGCAGAAATGGACATAGATTTGTATAAGTATTTGGGGTGTTTTATATTTGGTGTCTCCGACTTACGCAACCACTAATTTGATTGTTTCAAATAATAATAAAATATTGACGAGGGTTACAGGGTCCAACAAAACTATTTTTTGTCCAATATTAAATTTCAGCCCCTCCTTCATTTGTTAAAACCACAATTAATGTAGTTCTTGTCATCCCTGAAAAGTTAGGGATGTTTTATTAAACGGAGCGTTTGTGTAATATAACGACTACACTATTCTGAATACCGCCTACAATGCCCAATTGATAATTCATAATTGGTAGACGGTAGTTTTTAGATTCTATTCGAGAAGTGGCCGCTAGATTCCGTCTGGTCCATTTCTACGCATGTGCGAGAGTTCACTATTTTTTTTGCGTCTGTCTGGAGTGCAGTAGACACTGCCTTAAAATTATTCAAAATTATGAAAACACTGTGGTATGTGTCATTTATTGTAAAACTAAGTTTTAACTTTCGAAGTTTGCTTCTTGCATCGCTAACAGAAATTATAAGACAATATATATCGATTGACCTAAACATGCTGTTTTGCTTCCAGATAGCGAAAACAAAATTTAATAACAACATTGCGAAGATTGTGTTCTAAACACATTTTGGAATAATTCTACTAATTATTATGTTTCAGTAAAAAGCACATGATGTGCACATTGCCCGGAAAATGTAGAGATTCACTTACAATTGTTTTCGCTTGTAATTCAACTAAATATAACAACAATAACCTCACCTAACTTTAAGGTACTCATAAGTAAACAACTTGCTCATCATACCTTAAAGATTCACTTTTAGTCCTTGATACAAAATACTATTAACTTATATCTTTTTGGTATTCATTTTTATAAACAAACCATTCCATCCCCCTTTTAAAACATCTCTCCGGCTCAGCTAACAAATATGACCCCACAACGCGAATATACTTTTTAGTTCAGAATAAACCAATAGATGTCTCGTGCGTGAGGCGTTCTCAGCCACCGGTGCAAACGCTGGCAAAGATGTGGACTGCAGTTGAAAGAGGATGGAATGTACTGCAATATGTTATTCGCCACCTTAATGAGTCCATACCTCGACGTATAGTAGCGGTAATTAATGCACGCAATGCACATAGTCCTTATTAATTTTCTCTTGTTCTTTATTGTTTAGTGAAATTTTAATCGTTTACCCTACTACTAATAATAAGCAACTTCTACGCTAAATCTCATTTATTTATTCTTAATATTTTATTTTTTGGTGTTGCATTTTCAACGACCGCTACTGTATTTATTATTTATATAATTAAATTTATATAATTTAAAACGCTGTGTATTCGATACCCGGCGTTTATTAGAAAAGTGACCCGATTTAACATTAATTAAAGCTATAAGTTTTACTAACAAATGATGCACATTTTATTTTCATCAGTAATAATTATTACGTTATTATAAATAAGAGTAACTGAAGCTTGTTGAAGTTTGAATAAAGAAATAATGTGAACGTTTTTATCGTGTGTGTGTGATCAAATTAATTTTAAATATATGCAATGCATTTATAAATAATAATTATTACTGAATTTATCTTTAAAAGTTTAATTATAAAACCTTTTTGAGAGATATAATGTGTCAAACAACTACCACTGTCGAAAACTCACATCGTGAAATTAAATGTTAAATATATAAATTCAGAAAGTGTTTCCATGATTTTGACTCACCCAGTGTATAAAGCAACTTACTACTTGAGCTGGTGACCGGCAGCAAAGCTTGTCGAATAGAAGTCTCCCAACTTTTGGCCAAATATGCACCTACCCCACTGTCAGGTGGTGGTAGATTCATATCCCCATTTTGAAGATTGTACAAGGGGTCTTGGCCCACAAAATAGTCGATATTTGTGGTGCGTAACTCAAAACAGTGCATATGTTCTGAGAAAGATTGTAGAAAAATGTGAATGAAGTGAAATATTATAGAAGTGTGTAAAATAGAAAAATAAATTACCTCCTTGTTTAACTCGAGCAGTATCAACTGCAATAATGTCTGAAAGAGGAATTTCTTTATAATATTTCGATCCCTGATCACTTTGGAACAATGTGATGGATTTTGTGTCAAGTCTCCAATAATGACGACGAATCTATAATCATTTAAAAATATTTAATTAGATTTACTACATATTATAACGGCATTTTATCACTATTAGCTTCTAGCAAATATAGCTATGTATATGGCACACATGAAATTTTTAATAGAAATAATCACAAATTAATTTATTTGCTATTCAACAGGCGATTTCGTTTATTTCTCAAAAAGTTAGATTTGTGTGATGACGTCATCAGATGGTGTAGATTGTTCAAAATACTTGTGTAAATAACGAACAAGATCATTTTATAGTGGGAATTTCAATATTCTAATATTTATTTTACTACGAAATAGAATGAAACATAATTATATATGAAATTTATTTTTATTGAAATATTTATTGCTCGAAACGACACTCTGTTTTTTCAAATTCGCTTCGACACACCAATATACACATAAGTAAAGCGGTGAGCGTGTAGTATAGAAGAAACGACGCCGATATACCGATACACACAAGTAAAATGGCGAGCGAGGAGCGCCGAGCCAAGGCGGCGAGACGGAGAGAACCGACGAGTCACGAAGCTGGCCGAATGACATGATCGTCGTGTCATGAACGCCTTGTTCTTACCCCCCGTATAGGCGCGCCATTAGATGTTTCACATAAAAGAAAACTGTTTACGATATAATTACTGTTGCAATTATAATATTGCATATTTTAAACCCCACTTCTGAAATGAAACGCCTAGTTTCAAAACTCAACAAATCCATGTTTGGTTAAAAATGAGTTTCATATGCAACGTATTCGTCTTTTCATTTTCCATAACTTGGGGTGATGTTTACGTACCAAAACTCAACATATCTTTATGATATTTACCTTTAAAATATTGGGTTACTATCAAAACCCAACCAGTTCGGATCTAATGCCAGCAAATCCAAATTAGACAATCAAATCAGCGGTTTGGAAATCCCGTGGTCTTGTTGGTTATACATTTTGTATATATATAATAATAATGTCAATTGTTTCTTAGCAATAATTTAATAGGGAAATAGTGTCCAATGGATTTTATTAGCTACCAAATTTTCGAAGAACTTCAATAATTAAAAATAAAAATAAATAAATATTTCATCACGGCATATTACCCATTGCTGGGTGTGCCAATCTGCTTCGTACACAGATATCGGTAATAATTTATAATAATTAAACAATTGCAAAGTCCGGAGGCGAACACAATACAATTTAAAATAGAGCTTAACAAAGAAAAACTTAAAGATGTTAATGATCTCTAGGAAAATCATAAAAAAATACAATTATTCTTCACAGAACGGTATTATAGTTAAAGAGGATTCTGTATGCAGTATCAATTTGTAGGAAGCAGTTGGTTAGATCCCCGATTTAATAGTCTGACTGTCTTAATTTTTTTGATAGAGTAATTTGGCTTATTTTTGCAAAATAATGGAAGAAACCCCTGTTTTCTTATAAATCAGTTTAGGAAGTAAGTTCAATGAAATCAGCTCGGAAATCAAATACTCAACCCGAAAAATTCATAGTTCAAAATCAAAACTCGACAAATTATTTTTTTAATTTAAATTCTAACATTAATTATTTTTTCTTTTTAAACAAAGTAGTTTCTGGTTCATTATCATACATATTATATATATATTGATGTTTTTATACATTTGCAATTCATTTCGAGCATATCAAAACAGTTTTTTGCGATTTCCCAAAATTAGATCTAAGTGGATTTGTCAGGTTTTGAAACTAGATAATTTATATCTCAGATGCCCACGCATTTCGTACACTATCCCTACAGATTTGTCAGAGCGCGTGAAGGCTCTCGGAGCGTACCAAGAGGTATAAAAAACGAACGCAGATAGGTACGCTCTGAGACAATAAACGAATGCTTTCGATCCGTCAGAATACTCCGATACAATAAACGAAAACGCCTACTATCAGTTACGTGATTACTTAATTCATTATTTTAAAAAATCGTGTTGGCCAATGGGACTATGATTGTATACTTCAAGAATTAAATAAATAATAAGAATTTTTTTTCCGAATTTTGGAAAAATTATAAATAAAATGTGTCGTACCATTTTCTCCTTATTTGTGAAATGAACGAGCCACCCTTCTTTGATAACTTTAGAACCACGTCTCTTGGTGTGTTTAACAGATTGAACTATCCTCATCAATGGAATGTTGGCACTTGGAGATGAGGAAGAACTGCAACTGAAAATAAAAAAATATGAACACCAGCACAACAAAATAAATTTGTCAACTTACACGTTGTGGCAGTTATTCATGAGGCAAGAAAGTAAAACGTAACTATTAATTATGAAGCAAATCATGACATGAAATATTTTTAAAAATCTTACCTGGAAGGCACCGATTGTGTCGAATCATTATCTTCGTCATGAACGGGAATCTCGATGTAGTTGTCTCCGTTTGTTTGTGGGGGAGAAGTTACCACTTTTTCTGTCTCACTATCGTCTTCGTCGATTTGGTTTATGTTGTTCTCACTTTCGCAGAAACTGTCTGCGTATTCGCTGCCTACAAAGTTAATGAATCAAAGCTTGAAAATTTTATTTCATTTGTATATTACCTGTGAAGTCTTTTGGCATTTCGCCAGTGCAATCTTTGGGAATCTTATCTATACATTTTTTGTGCGCGTTGTAATGGCAATCCTTACACTGCAAACCTTGTTTAAACAATCCACGTAATAATTTTTTACAAAATTGACACACTGTAGGTCTGGTATATGAGTGAAGAACAAATGTATGAGGAATCCTGATTCTAGAAGACATTTCTTTTTCTATTCTAATTGGTCTTCCCCCTAAAGACGGGGAACGACTTTTTAAGTTGCTACCCTATGGAAGGAAAACTATATTAATAGAAATAAATACACTCATAAAATAATAAACTTTTATTAATCAATAGAAAATTATAAAATTATAAAACGTAATATAAAATATATAATTATAAACCACAACCATATAAAAATACTTTGAGATTCTTAAAAATACTGCGTTAATACTACTGTCATGAAAAATACTAAAAATGGGCCCATAAACTATAATCAAAATATAACAAATTTATATAAAAATCATAAAATACTTACTGATTAATAAGTAGTGAAATACATTTTTCATTATAAACTAATAACGAATTAAACATTCTATGACGTTTGGCCAGAAATATGAAAACTGAGAATCCCGCCTATAATTCCACAGCGCCCCGCCCACAGACTATCCATTTTCCATGCCCATTGGTGAAAAAGGTGGTGGAACTCTCATGAAAAAAATATAATGCCACTGGTCTGCAACATGTAACGTCACAAACTCATCCCAAAACTTTAAAAAATCATATTTTGTTTAATATAAAAAAATTTCATGTCGGGTTTTTATTAATAATATCTTCGTATAAAATTTCATAAATATAAAAAAAAATGGTTTATGGGCCCAATGTTTATCAACTAAAGCATTTAAATTCAAGGAGATATGCGTACCGAAAAAAATATATTTTTTTCCCAAAAATATTTCTGTACTTAGAAATGGTATAAATGTTAAGAAAAATGAAAAAGTTTTGTGCATTAGAGGTAGTATATACACCAAGAACACAAGTACTAAAATGTTTTAATTAACATGTCGACAAAATTGATGAAAATAATAACTGTAAAACATAAAAATGGAAATGTGATCTCTTTGAATGTAAATGCTTCAATTTTTAGTAACATATTAAAATTATCGAAATATGTGATGTAAAAACAAATATTTGTTTGATAAACATAACAAACATGCTTCTATTACATGCTAATCATCAATCTTAGTGATGTTGCTAAAAAAATTAGCGATCCTTACCAAACCGGACTCCTCCGTGTTAGCGGAGCTCCCAGAAATGAGAGAAGACGTCGACCCTCCAGAAGGGCTACGCGGCACTTGCAGGGTGCTCGACCGACGCCTTTTGTCGATGTTATTGGCACCATTGTTACCCAATAGAGTGTAGGAACAATTATTTGGAACTTTTATAACACAGCGTTTGTGATAGTTTTGTCCACAACCTGAAAGAAACAATAAGTTTGTAATGTAATGTGGGAAAATTTGTCGATTAGCTGATTACAAATATTCGAAATCTCAGACATACAGAATTTCCAAATCAACGAGAAGTTATCGCGCAAACGTCCGCGAAACTGCAGCGATTTATTTATTTTCGCTGCATGCACGGTTTTTGTCACTTTCGCTGTTATTAACTAGTAATATCATTAAAACATTTATAGAAAAATAGATGGATATAGTAATAAAATACTCAATTTGTATTCATTTTTGTAATGTAAATATGGAACCATTGTTATTTTATCGAAATTTATTCCGCGATATTCCAGTTGATCCTTCCTGACTCTACAGTTTTTCAATAATGTCAGCCCATTGTGTTAGTGTTGCTTGCACACGACACCACTGTGTTGAAAGCAAGACAACGTATGGCGCGTGAGTGGGCGGTGCTAGATCATCAAACTTGTGATCACGTTGAAGCTCATGCATCAGACAAAGACAAACTAATTGTAACTTTGCTTGCGTTAAACGAAGATAACTACCATTCTTCTTACACGTGGTCAATGACCAAGTCTATACTTCATTTCACGTAAGAAAATAGCGTTGGTTTAGATAAGGATATGAATTCTGCCCTTTGATTGGTCAGAATACAAACCTAGTTTGCAAATAAAATCTACAGAATTAAATAATGTTTAATCATGCTTTGTTGTAATTTTTAATATTCATGTCTTGTACATTTTTACAGATAAAAATATTTATTATTAACAAAGTTTGGTTTCACAAATTTAAATTATTAATTTAATGCATGTAAAAACGGTCGGCTTACAAGTGACGTCTATTCTTACGTGAAATGAAGTATAGTAGCGGATAGTAAATACTATAAATTATCTAATTTGATCCACCAAATGTTCAACCCACGAGCCGACATTGAGTTTATACCGTCGGTTTTGTAAGAATAAATTCTGTATGGCTGAGATTTTGAGTATTTGTAAACAGCTACTATAAAATTTGTATTTGTAAATAAAAATTAAAGTTTACCTTCGCATTTAAGCCCCTGTCGAACTAAACCAAAGAGCATTTCCCCACAAAAGTCGCAAAAAGTAGGAGCTTTGTACGAGTGTACGGAAAGAGCATGAGGACGAACTCTTGTTATATCAGGATCACTTGTAATTGGTGCAGCTATAAAAATAGTACAAAATTATAAACAAATGTAAATTCATTCGTTACGATTAATGTATTTACCTGTTAAAACTATTTCAACAACAGTTTCGTCAATAATTTCGGAAGCAGCGTTTATAAATTGTAAAATGTTGTTGCTATTGTATTCATGCCTAAATAAAAGTAATCTGTCGTTCAAACGGTTCAACCCATTGTCGGGAATCTATAATTATTGAAAGTTAGACATAGTTACAAATGAATAATAAACAATTATTAACCTTATTATTAATAAAGTCACATGCTAAGTCCTTAAGAGTTTTTAATGTAAGAGTACTCGTAGATACTGTTACTGTGTCTCTTACTAGACCGAATTGGAAGAGAAAAGTTATTTCTGGTCCCTCCATTATTTGTTAATGCAAATCCCTGTGTAGAAAAAACAGAAATAAATAACAGGCCAATAAGTCAGAAAAACTGTTTTATTGTCGATAATTCACGTACTTATACACGGCGTTCAACATAAATGTGTAACAGTACTAAATTTCAATTGATAAATGATAAATATTTGGTGGGCGACTGTTCTCGAGTTTCACTTTAAACTACATAAAAACATGTATACGAATGACAAAATTGAATTTGACATACGTCAGATGTAGGGTTAAACAAGTCGACCAAATGTATATTTTATTTTAGTGTTCAATGTCACAGCCCAAAAATAAAACTGTTCAACTATACCAATAATCTAATCCCGTTAACCACCTGATGAAGATAATCAAAACTTATTTTCCTATGTGTACTAACCCGGATAAATTATAAGATTAACAACTTTTTCTTCAGTTTACATTACAAAGAAAACAATTTTAACTTTAGAACCACGCAGTAGTGTGCCATTTTACTCACATTTCAAGTAATTAAATTTGTAGAGAATCAAAAACACGACACATCAAACTGAAATCAGTAACTTAATTTCATAATTTAGTTGAATTTAGGTTAGACAATGGTAACACTGACTTGACAATGACCAAAATTTAAAGAAAAGTTAATAATACCGTTTCATTGTTACACGACAAATACGCAACAATACTGTATCAAGCTATTTTGATTATATATTTTCTAAATTTGATAATATTTTTAACAGTTTGAGAAAGACAATCGAGACAAATTTCATTGTGAAGGTGACAGCGAAAGCACTATGAGTCAATCTGTCAACCAGTTGTTATCATTTTGAGTTTCTATCATGATAAATTAAATTGAATGTCTGATAGTGATAGTGAAAACGATTTCGCGTCCGAAAATACAAGATTAATGGACGCACACGTCTCCAGAAATACTGGACCTCCCCCAGATACAGGAGAAGGTTCATCCAGGAGGAGAAAAACTCGTGTGGAGGCACCAAATCATGTAAATTACGGAGCAGTACGCAGTTTATGGAGCAAGTGTTACTCATATTTTACTCCCACACAATATTCTAGGCTGATGTATCAGTTCCCGAGGTTGCAATTCGACCATCCACATCCACATCACAAGAAAGAACTCAGCAACCAGATCCTGGAATTCCGGACGACGAGGAGGAGTTGAAATATGGAGCCAAGCATGTTATTAAATTATTTGTCCCGGTTTCTTTGTGCATGTTGGTAGTAGTTGCCACAATAAGTTCTATTACTTTTTACACTACCAAAGATGTTTATCTGTGAGTATTGTTATCTGATTGATAACAATGTTTACTTATTTATTGTTTTTTGTAGTATTTATACACCATTTCACGAAAAAAGTCACGAAACAAGTACGAAAGTATGGAATGCTGTTGCAAATTCACTGATTCTTATGGCGGTTATCATAGTTATGACAATAGTTTTAATAGTTTTGTACAAATATCGTTGCTACAAGGTTATTCATGGGTGGTTAATAGTTTCATCTTTAATGTTACTATTTATATTTTCATATTTATACCTAGAGTAAGTATTTTTTTTCAAATTTATTGTATTTAAACTAATTGAAACACTTTTAAAGGGAAGTACTGCGAGCGTATAATATACCAATGGATTTTATAACAGTGGTTCTTATAATGTGGAACTTTGGGGTCATGGGAATGATTAGCATTCATTGGCATGGGCCCTTAAGACTCCAGCAAGCCTACTTGATTTTCGTTTCTGCCCTTATGGCACTAGTTTTTATAAAATATATGCCTGAATGGACCACATGGGTTGTCTTAGCCGTTATTTCTATATGGGGTAAGTTACATTTATTTTCAGGCTGATTTACAGCCAAATTATTGTGTGCAGAAGGTAGTTATAATTTGTTAAAAAAAATTTTTTTTCTACAATCAATAAAAAAGTAGGATTTAGAACGTCACTTACAGCATTTTTTTTTTCTGGAAGTATAGGATGTACTAAAAGTTTTAGTGCAAACGCGACTTAAATATTTTATATAATAAAGAAGATATGAATTTTTAAAGATCAGAATTTGGTGTGTGACGTAGCTTGTACTCACCAGTGGTCGACAAACTGTCAATTTTAGAATATACAAACTTTTCATATTCGCATAGCTGAAGTATTATTATATATAAACTTATACGTTATATTAATGAAGTAATTATTAAGCATAAATAACAAATAAAATGCATTTTTCCGAATAAATTATAAAACATTGAAACAGTTTAACCATTGTTTGACGGCGCTAGTTTGTCCATTGATGGTTTCAGGATGGGCGGGAGTACAAGATGCGCGAGTCTTAAAATTAGGCATCCAACAAATGGGGTAATTTCGCCTTTTTTGATTTTTTTATTAGAAGCATTTTTAAATTTTCCATATTTTTTTTATTTTACACAATTTTTGTTTTTAAATGAGAAAAAAAATATTGAAAATACCGGACATATCTATTCCCGCCACTGTGACGTTACCCTTGCCGTTTCCTTTGCAACTTAGTTCCGACGTGCTGGTAGAAGTATGATAAAGATATTTTGCGACGTATGTCTTGCGGGGTAAGGGGAACTTGTTTGTTTGGTTAGATTTCTGTCAAGTTACCACGTATTTTTACTTTTTTATTTTAAAGACAATCCGTAATCATGTATATTTTTTTACTTACGAGAAAGATAGAATAAATGCCTAAGAAACAAGGTTATGTCCACGGTGTCAGTATCACCATCAACTGTCACTTTGACATATCACATCCCATCGCTGTAAAACAACGACACTAGCGACATTTGCGGCTTTAAGAATGTAAGCGTGAGTCACAGAAAAGAAGTCGATTTGAATCATGTAATATTTTAAATAACTTTTTTGAAATATTTACATAATAAATGGCGAATTTTATTACAGTATATATCTTATTATGAATCATATATTGTAAACAAATAAGAATTTCATTAAATTCGTCATCCTAATTATTAATCGACTGCAACGGCTTGTAATTTGCTGATTAATATTTAAACAAAAAATTTTCATTAACACTCATTAATTTACGTATATTTTCGCATTCTTATCTAAGGTGGTTAAAATATGACTATGGTATAGTACCCCACTGCAGACCAAAGTAGACTTTTGCGTTCATAGGTTCATAGATATAACTGGTAAATAACTTTTTTTTTTATTAATTCTATTTATAATTCGAATAATCTTCTGGTTGAAAGTATCTTTTCTCGCTGCACTCGGGCGGTATTATCTACTAAATGCCAAAATGTGACATCGGACACGCCTTAACTATAATACTACTGATCGGTGAATAATAATTTGTATTTTGTTGCAGATCTCGTAGCAGTATTAATGCCCAAAGGACCATTACGTATTTTAGTTGAAACAGCTCAAGAAAGAAATGAACAAATTTTCCCTGCCTTAATTTATTCATGTAAGACTTCTCACTTACAAAATAATTTAATGCTAATTTTATCCTATTTTTCAGCTACATTTATGTATAGTTACGTTTCAATGGCAACAGGTGATGAAAGTCAACCTCCACAATCATCTAGAAGACAAAATATAGGTCCTACCGAATCTGAAGGTAAAATAAAAACTCATCTTTCTTTCACTAACAAATTAACTAACATTGAATTTGTATCTAAAATAATAAGATGATCCAGAGAGTGGATTTTCCAACGACTGGGTTGAAAACCACGACGAAAGGGCAGCACGGAGGCAACTTGAAGTTAGAGATGTGTCTACAGGGCGAAATCCGGAGTATAGGACTCAAATGAGGCCATCGCAGCAACCGCAAGAAAATGCTAGACCTTCGCAGCAAGAAATTGTATTAGAAGAGGAAGAACGTGAGTTATTTATAGTGTTTTATTTATAATTTTATAATACATTTTAAAATATAGTTTTATTGGAAACATTGACGCTAAAAAAACTTTGAAAATAATGATTTTTATTATTAATATTTTTAGGTCATCTCTTCTTCTGATATCATGTATTGTAATTTTATTTGAATTTCTTTCTAAGTGATATTTATATTTTTTTAGGTGGAGTGAAATTGGGACTAGGAGATTTTATCTTCTATAGTGTTTTAGTTGGTAAAGCATCATCATACGGCGACTGGAACACGACTTTGGCTTGCTTTGTTGCAATTTTAATTGTAAGTTACCAAAATATTCTTTAAAATGATAATATAACACTTTTTTTTCAGGGTTTATCCTTAACTCTTTTATTACTGGCCATTTTCAAGAAAGCGTTGCCAGCCTTGCCCATTTCCGTAACATTCGGATTAATATTTTATTTCGCAACCCGAGAGATCGTGAAACCATTCGCAGACAGACTAGCAAGTGAACAAGTATTCATTTAGTCTTCCATTCCACAAATAAGTATTCATTAATGATATTAACCTATGGATTGTGGACAAATCTCGAGTATTTTGTCCTCTACATATAACACGAATTTAGATTTAATTTTAGTTCAACACATTCACAAAATGGTTTAGTTCACTAAATGTAGCTGGATGAAATATAAGGGAATACTGCATTCCGAAATAAAAACAATGAATAATAAACACGAACTCAATATTCATCATTTCTCTCGGTATTTATTATCACTTAATTTGAATTTGCTCTTACATTGTACTGACTTATGAATGTCATGTAAGTTTATTCTGTATAAAGGATGTGATTTAATAAATTATGCTTTTTTAACAATTTCAGACTTATTTCACACTTATGCAGCCAGAACTTTTCAAATAAATGTAACATTTTTTTTTTTTAAAAAAGTAACGGGTAATCCAAGTGATTCGATTTTGTAATTTTAAACTTGCTGAAAATAATAAATAATTAATACGAATGTGAATATATCTGTATTATTTATTTCTGTGTAAAATACGTAACTTTAGATTAAAAAAAATCCTACACGTGCTTAAAAAAAACGAAATAACAAATTCTTAAGTCTGAATAAATAACAGTGGGGGGGCCTTTTTACCTGCGGGGCCCTGTACAGCCCATAAAACCCGTGCCTAAATCCGCCCCTGCTACTAGATTAAATACAGGATATTGTAGAGTATTGTAAATAAAATAGTATTAAATAAATATTTATATTGATTGCAATTCTTAAGAACAAACAGAAATATAATACTATCTATGACCTTACTGATTCAGATTCCGTGTGAATCCCCGTATCAGCTTTGGAAGAATGTGCCTGTGCATGAGTTTGATCATTTGTAGTTTCTGAGTCATTAATTTCTATTATTTGCGATACAGCTTCAGTTCTTTCTGACCAAATAGAATAACCTTTTCTCGTATTATAAATTCGAGACGAACCGCATTTTAAACAAGTCTTCCTTAAATGTTTTTCTGGCTTCCTCCGTAATCTCACGCGAGAATTTTCGCCAGGGATTATTCTGCAGTGACATCTTTTACAAATATTGCGTTTAATATCACAATCTCTGAAACCGGTAAGTCTGTTATACTATTTTTGTATCATAATAATAAAACTTACAGTCGAAGAACAGTTTTCTTGGCTACGTTAATTAAGAGGTTAGAATAATAAGTAGCTACAAAATCGGCACATTGCTTGAATTCTGGATTATTAGTCTTTAAAGCTGTTTTAGCCATAAGTTCACTAGCCTGAAATTAACTATTTTAAATATACTATTTATAAATATAACCTTAAAATTGTACCTCATTTAGATAGTGCATTCTCAAATAATTCTCTTTTCCTTGAATATTTTTACTTTGTTTACTCATTTTGTATAAAACTACAATATTATTGCATCATATTACGTAATAAGTTAAAAGTTTGCAAAGCACAATTGCAAAGTACATTTCAAAACAAAAAAATTCTCTTGCAGATGTTAACAAAATACAATCAGCCACTATGAATAGTGTAGATATCAAGTGGCCCCAACCCGACGAGTGCCAAGAACTGATACAAGCGTGCCAAAGATATCAAATATGCCTATGTGAACCACCAGAAAGCTTTGCCTATACACCTTACAGAAGTATTCTTCAAGATGGCCCTCAATGTGGCCTTATAGCTTTAGCAATGTTTTGTCGATATACACTAATGGAAGAAATTAGACAAATTATAGACACCGCAAAGGCCTTAAATTTCACCTATAATGGAGAAATGTTCAGCGCTCAAGATATGTGTACATTGACAAAAAAATATACAAATAAAAATGTAGAATTATACTCAGGGTATTTACATTCTGATCAAATCAAAAAATTTCTATTAAATAAAGGCGCTATGCTGGTTCCCTACGACGCCGATTGTAATCATTCTCCTTGTTTAAAAAATGGACACAAAGCTCATTGGGCTTTAATCTCAGGAATAATAATAAAAGATGGCACTTACATTATTGCTCGTCAAGGAAAGTCCCAACACCTTGGTGTCTGGCCCCTTCAAGACTTGGCTCTAAGCAATGCTCAACTCAACGAGTTCGCCCCATCGCGTAAAGAAAGCAATGTGCAATACAAGTTACCTGACGGAGGTATAGCCGGTCCAAAAGGACTGAAAAACAAGACTGTTTTAATATATAACTAAGGATATTAATACAAATATTTACACAATTGCTTTTTATTTATATAAGCTGATAGTACGTTTGTTAAACATGATTTATAATAAAATAAAAACATTTTTCTATTATGTTGTTCTTTGTTTTTATTATCGAGATACGCTTCTTTCCAACATGTTTACTGCAATAAAATTATGTTATTGCCATTTTTTTGGTGTTTAAATTCTGATGAAATTATTAGATTCAAGGCATCGAACCCGCCAATAAACTGGGTTCGCTTTAGGGTCCAGATTAATTTGTTTTTACCTCCCACTACCCTTGCTAAGGGAGGTATAGGGGGATCGTGCTAAAAATCGCATATCGAGATTTTGGTAAATGATCACGTTTTAAGGTCCCTAGAATCCGATTTTAACATTTTCACGACGATGTCTGTGAGTGTGTGAACTCTTAACTCAAATACTATTATTCAGAAAATTTTGAAACCATGTATTTCTAACTTACTCTAATCAGGGATGGAAAACGTAACGATACCAGATAACGTTATCCAAGTTTACAAATTTTACAAGATATTTGCCTTTTGAAAGTATAATTTCCTGATAATTGATTTGTGTTTTATAATAAATGTGATCATATTTAAATGTTGTACACTTGATTTTGTTTCTAGAATAAGATAAGTACGTAAGTTTTTTTAATACATTGTTTTTAATTTTTACAACAAACTTGAGAAGTATACGGTTATTGTAACTTTATAATAACGAAACACAAATAACGTTATGTTTTTTTTTATTAAGTTATTTATAACGTTATGTAACGAATTATTTATTTTTATAACATTATGAAATAAATGACAATTCGTTAACGTTATCCCATCCCTGATTCTAACACGGAAAGAAGCCATTAGATTTTGGTGTAAATCAGGAAACGGAAATGACAAGTGTCTTGAAGCTCAAAATAGTTTTTCTTCGAAAAATACCTTTAAACGTTATTTTTTTATAAAAATTAAAGATTTTTAAATTTTCTACAGGTTTCCATTAGGTAATACTTTTTCTATATATTTTATGCATAAATTTATAAAACAATCAAGTATAAATCCCGGAGTCTATGCTTTGAACACAACTCCTTGGTTATTTAGTTCAGATTAAATATATGTAACTTACACAAATAAAACAATAATTATATGGAAAGGAACTAAATAATAGCATTAGTAAATATGTAGGTATTGTAGATGTGAATTAATAAAAATAAATGGCGGGAGGTATTGTGTTGGCCACATCAGATTTTTTGAGAGATGAGTTCGTATGCGGTTCTAGTCAAGCATCAATAAAATTTGCTCCGGGTTCAGGTTCAGTTCGACCATCGTTCAACGAGAGAACGGATTTGTTTCGCGTAAGCAACTACCAACGTACCAAAGTTGTATTGTTAATATTTTTAGATTCATATAATTAAAGTACTGTAAATATAAACAAAATTGGTTCGTGAATCTGGGGAAACGGGTTCGATCCCAATCGACGCCAAATATTTCGAATTTTAAATGGCACGAAATTGACCTCTGTAGTGCACTCTCCACGCCAGCAATGAATCATCGAAATCTGTGTACAAAGCAGATTGGCACACCCAGCAATGGGTAAAATGCCGTGATATATTTTTATTTTATTATCACTTTACTCATTTTCGATGAATAAATAATAATAAAATAAAAGAAGATATCCTTGAGCTTTATGAGAACGACAACACTGAAGTGAAATTAAAAAAATAGTTCTCTAGCTTCCGATTCGATTTCAATACTGGCTGTAATTCCCGGACCCGTCTGCCGGGCCGGTAAGTTTACCAGATCGGGCTATGCATGAAAATGATCATTTGAATAATATATTGCATCCGGTGCCGGCTCCAGTTTTGCTGGTGTGTGTTCCGGTTTTGGTTCGATGCCCTGATATTATGAACATAAATTAGCTATTCTCTGGTCAAATTATATTAAAATATTATTAGAACTGATTTTTAAATTTGCAGTAAACATGCTTCTATTTTCAATCGGCTTAATATTAACAGAATAATCAGCATTTATTTTGATTTAAAGATTCCAATATATATAAAAAGAATCTACACGAAACGATTGTTTCTTTACTCGTTTTGTATATAAACAATACTGTTCTTTATATTGCATCTGATCTTGACTTGATATATCAGTCTCCTATATGCTAAACACGAATTTTGCTCTAACTAATCAGACAATATATTGTATAGTAACGAATTTACAATGGAATGAGTCTCCTAACATCTACAGTACAAATTCTCATATTTTTGTTTCTTTTAAATAATCACAGTTACATATATGGCTGCAACATAACTGTTCAGCATGCGATATATTTTTCAGCTGCCAACGAAGAACACTTTTTCAACTTGGTTGGCGCTCTTAAACACTCTTTTATTATCAAACAATTTGAGATTGAAGATAGAATTTTGACGACTCATGCGTTAAAACTTACATAATTTTATAAATAATTTAATTGTTTTTCTTTGGATAACAAATATTTATCAAAGCATGATGTCAAAATTATCAACAATCAGACTTATATATTTTGATAAAAATCATTTAAAAAAATAGCAATAAATTATTGTACAGCACTAATTTTCTACTGACTCATGTACACATCAAGACGTTTTGTAACACACAGTTAAAAACATTTTTTTACTACTCTTCACAATCGAAATTAAAGCTCATAAGCTCACAATCCGTGAAAAATCAACTGTTTCGGCCAAACAGTATAAAATAACTAGACATGATAAATGGGAATATAATACAAGTATTATAAAATAAATATTAATAATTCTACATACATAATGATAATTTTCCGCTAAAATTACTAATATGATTACTTTTATTTCGTACTATTTGGCAGAATGTACCATTAATTATATTTTACATCTAACAACCAGTATAATGAAAGGTACATACAGTTGGTACATTAAACAGCTGATTGAGTAAAATACTACCTATAATAAAATATAAAAAATAAAAGCACTGCTTACTAGAAACCACGTAGAATTTTAATGGTTTTGCCAGCTCTATAGAAAGACAACCTTATACGATAAAACTCGAAGATAAAATTAAAGAATTTAAAATGATTTTACTCTAAAATTAATTAGGAACATATTGAGTAATACTACAAATTTTATATAATACCTGAAACTGACAAGCGACCCCTAGATGTTGATACAATAGGTTTGTTCCAAGTACAAATTTCTGAACAGTAGATTTACGGTAGTTGCTGTTATTAGCGATACATTATGGAACTATACAAAAGTGTTCTAACTCAATAGGAATCATATTTATATGAACTGATACGTTTACGGTCAAATCGGTTCATTCTCCAATTATGACATTTATTGTTAAAACTTAAATAATTTTGACATTTTTTTTTTTAATTCACCTTATAGAGTTAAATAGTTAATGATGATACTAGTACGTAATGCTTTAACTACTCATTGCTCGGCAACTCGAGACTAATAAAAATTTGTTAGTAAACAATCGTTTTACGAAGTTAAAACCAGGAATGGAAAACATAAAGTAACGATACCTGATAACGTTTCATTTTTTTTAATAACGTTACAATTACAAAATAACGATTTTAAGTATAATTTCTTGATAATTTATTTTGTGTTTTAAAATGAATGGATGTCCCTAGTGGTAAAATTCAAAGTTTGAACACTGTATTTCACTTCTAGAATCCGGTGTTTTTTAAATTGCTAATATTGTATCGAAACGAAACGACAAATGAGTAATTCAATATTGCTGTCAAAATTTCGATATGCATTTTTTTGTTTAAGCCTGGCTTAAATTTTAAGGGACAGCGGTGCAACTGGGCATTAGTGTTTTAATTTTAATGAATTTTTATTACAATAATACGATTATTGTAATCTTATAATAACGAAACAAAAATAACTTTATTGTAACGTTACATAACGTTATTTTGTTTTTTTTTGATTAAGATATTTACAACGTTATGTAACGATTTAATTTTTTGTATAATGTTATGAAATAACGTAACAATTCTTTAACGTTATCCCATTCCTGTTTAAAATTGACAACTAAACGTTAATTTTACGCATTATTGTAGATAAATTAAAAATTTGATCAAGATCATATACCCTATTCTTATTAATATTTAAAATAATAAATAATAGTAAATCAAATAGTAATATTTAATGAAATATTTATGTAATATTCAATTGAAATGAAAATTTAAATAAATAAATGGTTCAATAAGTATATATGTAACTAGTTTTTATTCGATCTCGCGGGCAAATAAGTATGCTCTATTTTTCCCTTCTTAGCACCTTTTCTCTTGCCCTGCGGTGTTGTCGCTTTCTCATACCTTAGCATTTTCAACATGGCCGCTGAATTGGCTAGTGTAGAAACCTCCAGTCCATACTTATTTGGCGGCAACTATAATTAAAATTAAGCATACTGTTCGTGTAAACACAACAACGTACAGTAAATAGTTTACAAACTAATTCAATGTACGGTCAGAAAATGATAGTTGGAACAAACATATTGGCAAACATTCAATATATGCTCTAGACTGGCTGGTCTAGATCTAGATTATCAATCATGATTCAATACCAAATATTGCTGAAAAATATCGAACATCCAGAGGCTGCTTTAAATGAGTATTATGAGAGTACATAACATTAAAATATAATATGATAAAATTGAATAAAATGGCTGTTATGTAATCTATGGAACTGGCGTAAAGATATCACAAAACTTGAAACGTGTTTTAAAACAGAGTATTACTCAAAGAATAAAAATTACTGAATTAAAACCGTCGTGCATTGCCTATAACTACTTACAAGTTTATGCTGCACAAATGTAATAACACTTACCTTATTAATCTCATAGTACGATTATACATTATAATAACTGTATAAATATTTTGAGCCATTTAATTATATATTGTCCAATGAATGTGTATACTCAAGATATTTCACTTCTCTTTATTAGCTGGAAGGATTAAATACTTTAGGAAGGGAACATTTTCGACTAGAAACAAATCGCAGCAAAGTTTAAACTCAATTGCACGCCACATTTTTCCAAAACGCAGCGTTGTTTGGAAATATTGCACTATACTCATACTCGCTTAATTTCTTTGAGATTGGGCAGTGGTTTAGTTACTTCGCGTTACTAACGTATGAGATATCATGAGTATACAGTATCATCACATGTATTGTGCTGTTACATTTACGAATGTGTGCGTCTCGCAATCGCAACTCGCAACACAGATTGTTTACGACAACTCGGATGTTGCTAAGGGAACACCGACCAGAGACACGGAGAAGTTTTTTATGTGAGTCTGCCAAGTTGAACTTAACTGGAAGAATTTCACGCCTGTCCAATCCGTGCCATCTATCACCACTAGAAATAATAATAAAATAATGTTAATCTTTTAAAAAAGCAAATGTTGATATTAGCCGTGTTCTTTTGGACTGTGATTGAGATTTTGTCAATCCTGATAAGTTTAATCGTGATCCTTTTAAATCATGATTTAAAAATGATATCAAGAAAACAACTTGAATAATATAAACACCATCTAGCGTCAAATATCATATGCAGACCAATGCAAACTAATTTATTTTATTTAATAAATAATCTACTGTCGAATGTTACAGTCAGCACATTAAAAATGAATCATATAGAAATAATAAAAAAAAATCTTGGTATCATATGAAGTATGTTTACATAAAACAAATCATATTTTCTTTGTTTTCAAAAGTATGGTGGTGATTTTGTAGGAAAATCGTATTTCCTTTGATGCAACAAATCTCACATTGATAAATTTCTACGCTCGTAAACCTCGAAAACCTATTGTCGTTAGCCATTTTTAAATTTGCTCTGAAATGAATCCGTATGATCACTCAAAAAGGATGATTCAGAAGGGAAAGGGAAAGGTTGTCTAGTGATCACAAAATGAGAAAGTGGGGATAACGAATAAGAAACGAAAAAACATACTTCTTCTTAATTAAGATCACTTTGATGATTTAGATTGTGAATCACAGCCCGAAGGAACACGGCTATTATAGTAATTATTTATTAAGGGCATAATTAGAAGATTGTAGCAGGCGGGAATGTATAAAGCTCGACGTGTAGTGGAGAGCTTTAATTTCCCTTCACATCAAAATGAAAACAATATATCAATTTTATTGACTCATTAATCGTACCTATAGTATCGTACACTGTTTTGAAACTTGACTAAATTAATTCAAGAAATAAGAATTTTCGGGATCAGTTCCGCCCGTTAACTACTATTTGCGTACTACAAAATTCCCGGAAAAGATAATATAATATTTCTCTCACAGTAAAATTTCAAAAGTAAAATATTATTAACTAACTAAGGAAAAAAACAACCAAGTCAAATTAATAATGATGTGAATAGTAGAATATGTAAGTAAAATTATTAGGTATCAGAGTGGATAAACAAACAAAATCTCAAAAATTTAAAAATAAATTTCATTACCTCTCATTGGAGCAGAGTGCGAAGTCTTTACCGAGCAAATCAACCTGGAAACTCCTTCCACTGTCTGACTTCTTCCATCACTATCTCTTTCTTTTTCCTTCTTCTTTCCTAATCGCATTACTGAAATAAAAATTAATTTAATATATACAAGAGTACAAAATATATATAAACTATTACTTTTCTGTTTCTTTTCCTTGGTGGTATAGTTCATCGTCAAACTAAAAGTACTCGACGAGTGTCCCAATGGAGGCAACCTAGACACTTGTAGACTTCTAAACACACCTTTCAAGGTGCATTTGCCATCGAGCTTGGACTTTACTGAGTCAGTCTTTGTAGAATCAGCGGACCTTGGAACCTAAAAATAATAATAAAAAAATAACTCAAGGTCTTTACATTTCTTCTTTATTTAGTTACATATGGCATGTTTGGCAATACTTACATCCAGATATATTTAAATGTTATTATATTATATTAACACATAAAATATGGAAATTACTGTATAGTTTGGTTCATGAAAGAGTAGTCATCAGTCACTTGTTCGAAGAAATAATACACAGCACTTTATACAGTAATAGCTTAGCAACATTTCATGTTACAAAGAGAAAGATTATTTGACGTATGTCTTTGTAATTTATGTTGTGTGACAGATTTGCGTAAATTGGTGACATTACTTTCTACCACACTACAAATAATAATGACGTAGTTGCAGAGTTACAGATATCTAATTATCTACTACACTGCCCACTGTATTAATGTTTATTCATTGACGTTGACGTTTAAATAAAATTGTTATTCCATGGTTTAGATTAAGTCTATGTTTTTGTGTTTTGCAAATTTAATAAGAAATATAATTTTCAAATAAATTGCACTTATTACCGTGAATAGTCATCTTCCGTGAACCAAACTATGCGAACTTTACATTAGCGCAATTAGGAATATTTTTATTTAATTTCTTTACATGTTTGGCAACAGTTTTTTATTTAGTTATGTTATATTTACGATTTACTATATTGGGAATCTGGAAATTACAGCTCGAACTTTATACTAGTTCTGTTCGGAATATATATCTTAATCTTACAGGAGGGTATATATCTCGAATTACTTTTCTACATAGTCCCCATAATTTTCATTCACCCTTCTGTAAGCGGGGCACGAGATTTTTGATGCTATATAGTGTCGAACAAGGTTGTCGCCTCCTCTCTTATCTTCGTCTTTTATTTATTTTTTCCTCGCAGATTCTTAAGTAAATTAAGTAAGAAATGAAAATTAGACGATACCAGATCGGGGCTATGTGGCGAATAGTCCAAAATATCCCATCCAAAATTGCCCAGTATAACTTTGGATTCGCGCTGTTTGAGGCTATGAGGACATGTGTTATCGTGAAGCAGACACAAGCCGCGAGCCTTCGGTTTTGAATCACCCTTCGACGTTTCTTATAGCTGTTTTACACTTCACAATAAATTGTACAATTTTGCGACCTTGAATTTATTGGCGATTTATCGGCAAGTGTAATATATAAAAATTGTAACATGTTCTATTTTCTCCGATTTTCTTACAATTTTTTGGTTACTCTTCCAATATATAAATATTTCTGTATGACGTTTGTGTGTATCGCGGTAGTTTTTTATTCTTGTGAAATGTTACGATTTCGATGTTTGACGAAATTGATAGAAAATCGTGAAGTATAAAATGCTATATTTTCAAAATAAATTGTGCGATTTATTATACGATAAATTGTGCAATTTATTGTGAAGTGTAATACGGGCATTAGACACGTCTACACATTCGAGTCGAATCGCAAGGAGAGTGACGGAGCAAATGTGTAATCGGTTCCAAGGTCATTCACGTTGTGGAGACGAACGTGCGAATGTCGGCGAGTAAAGAAGTGAAACACGAGCGCGAATATGTAGATGCGCCTTTAGGATTTTATAGTAGAAATCCGTATTCACAGTACACTCATACAGAAAACGTATGATCGAGAGAATTTCGCAATTGGCGGAAGAGCGAAGGAGTGAATGAGATGCTTCAACGCAAACAGATGCTACTGCCAAAATATTCGCCCTAGAGCTGCTGGAGCACTCGTTTGAAATAGGAGTCCCCCTAAATGACAGTAGTGCCAACTTTCGGAAACAAAATTTCCCCAGGTCACCAGTACCTTTGTATCTTTCATTTTAGGACGATTTATTTAACTATTTTGCTGAAAAATAATAGGGGGACACAATAGTTGAAAATTTCAAAATTAACATTGAATTCACTAGTATGCGTCTTCCGAAGCACCATCTGTATAATAATATCCAATAGTTTAGTTGTTTTAACCGATATCTTGAATGAATATATTACGTTTTTATTAATTCCACTTAATTGTAAAAAGTAAATACTGAGTTTTCTTTTTAATTCGAAAAATAGAATAGTTATTTATCCAGTGAAATAAGGAAAATACATACCTGCCAGTAATCTAACTGCAACTCTAAAGGTTCCCACGGCAGATCTCTATTTTGAACGTTTGGACTAGAAGGTGGAGTGAGAGGAGGAGCAGGGGGACTTGATGATAAGAGAGGTCCTCCGCTATTCTCATCTAAATCTACGCTGAGGGACATACCACTATCTGTAGGTCCCACTCTTACTTCCTGTAATTTATCACACATTTTAAATTATCGCTGTTAAGTTTAAATTGAGGAAATCTTACATTAATGAAAGGAATGAATATTTGACTGGACTCATCATGACAAGTGAGCATGGCTTCCGCAATAGCCATCTGAACGGTGGGTGCAGCTGTTGACGAAACGTATCGCTGCATTCGAGTTATTAATTCTTCCGATTTAATATCAGTTTCTGATGGAAACAGATTGCTATACAAAGAATCCAACGAAGATAAATATCGAGATATTCCGTTTACTCCTGAATAAACATTAAACAATTACAAACATAACAATAATAAAATAATCCGCTACTCTGCGTCTGCGCAAATATTTGCTGTTCGATTCAATGAGCTGGTTTTACATTTTTTTAAAAGTTTAAATTAAAGTTGGAATAACGTTGGTTGAGGGAAGAAAAAAAGTCGGAACGCAGTCTAAAGATGTTTAATTTTGATTTTAAACCGACGTTTCGATAATACAATGATCATCTTCAGGGTTAAATCAAGTCAGAAATAAAAATGTTTTAGTAACAAAACGTTAACAAACATGGATGATTTTTTTATGTGAAATACACAACGTTTAAACATAATAATTTTAACGGCATAGAAGTGAAATACAATTTTATAAAACAATTTTATGAAACTTCCAGTAGTTTCAAGTTTTTCAGAATATTACACAAATTTTAATAATTGTAAAATATTTAATGGATATTTCGTGATATTTTCAAATTCGAGGCTGTTTAAAAAACAATATTTTTAAAATTTTAGTATTTAGAATGCATTTAAAAATTCTTGCAACAGCCCTGCGGTAAAATGCAGCACAGCGAAACGAGCAAACTAATATGGAAAATAAGAAAATATACCTAAAGGTACGACATAAAACCGAAGATAGCTTTGCCAATCCGGCGGTTTTGACGATAGTAAGTCAACGTAATGCCTTAAACAGGAACTAACTATGAAATCACCGCCCAACAAGACCAGCTTTATTGGACTGGGTGGTTTAGCACTGCTGTTACAACTAAAAATATAATTATTATCCACACTGAATCCCAAAACCCGAAAAATAAACTTACAACTTGAGAATTTTATTCAAAAGAGCGTTCAAAACAGCCTTAACTTCAATTGCACTTTGCGGTTGCAACACCCTGTATTGCCCCATCAGTCTCGTAGCTACCAACGACGTCTGAGGCTCTGCACCGGAAATAAGCACCACAGTTTCCGGTAACACGATTTCATCCGCTGGAAGAAGCCTGGCTACTTGCTCTACGAATATTTTTCTCGCCTAAAGTGCATAAATTTTAGCGTAAAACATACAGAAAGTAATAAAACTTACTACAGCTGTTTCTGAGATTCCAGGTTCAGATGTTATACAAAGTGAATGTTTTTTCTTGGTTGCTGAACCTGTACCAGCCGACCGAAATAATTTTGATTTCCGATCTCGGTCTGATGTTTCCTTTAAAATACAACGAACATCAGAGAAAGAAATTTAGAAAAGAAAATGAAACCAAGAAAAAGAATAAAAGTTAAATCAAGAGATACAGACGAACCTCCACTGCATTTGTAATATATAAACATAAACGAACGAATAGAGTATATGTATGTAATGGTGCGATTCCGAACGAAACGCGCCACAGCGTCATAAATATACAGATGTACGTTGCAGCACGCTGTAAATGAAAATTTTACATCGCACTTAAAATGTCTATTCTGAATGTAACACTGATCTACAGCGTTTACTTTAAATTGCAGCTAACTTGAACATTATTTTGTTAAACTGTCATGTTTAGGCGCTTTCTTTTTAGGAGGAAAATGAACTGATCTTACCTCAATACTGAACTGAATTGAAATACTCCTAATAAGAACATTGTTTTTTTTTTTTAAATAAGAAGTAGAAAAGAAAAACATATATAGCATTATATTTATAACGTAATAATCTGCTGAATTTACTTGTAGTCATAATCGGTTGTATATGTGATTTGTGTTTGGACACATTTAAATTATTTTATATTTGAATGTTTAAATATGGATGTATTTCTTAAGGTAATGAAACAATGTAACGTGCGCCACTGACTGAAGAGTATTCGGGCGCCGCTACTGGTGGAATGTTCCCGAGAGATGACGTAATCCCGGCGACTGAATAACCCATACGCGTTGAGAAGTGTTGATGACCTAAATCTATTGTGCTCGGTACCACTGTGGCGTCGGAGGGTTCCAGAAGGACGCTGGGCTATATAAATACCGTCCGAACAATAGCGAAGAAATAGTCTGATATATAGAAGCAACGAGCTATGAACACGGGGTGATATAAATAAACATTCTACGAGTTGTTAACATAAATAAATGTAGTTATATAAATAAATATAGTGATATAAATATTGTTTAAATAAATAATCTTAGTGTTTAAGCATTCTTAGTGTTTATAATTATTTAATTATAGTGTTAGTTACTTTTATTATCTGTTTAATATTCATTTTAATTAGTTAACGTTTAATAAACGTATTATTTTAATTAATAATACTTCTTTGATTTTCACATTTCAAATAAATAAAACGTTACAATAATATAACTTTGAGTGTTTAAATATGGATGTATTTCTTAAGATAAAGAAACATAATATAACGTTTAAACTAATTAATTTCTTCTATTTCTGTCATTTTAATATCAAATACTTACAAACAAGACAAAATACACAGCAGTGCCACATTGATGTGACATTAACATTCAGGATCAGTTTAGAATCAATTTGATCCAGTTTCTATCGTGGTGCTTTCCGGGGCAGCGACAAAAAAAAATGAGTAGTACAAGATCATTTAACCCCCATTACTGTCACATTTAAAATGTTCCTACTTTCGGTAATTTTCTTCCAATAATAAATATTAAAACAGAGACACTATTATATAATAGTTATTAACGTCATTAGGCCGATATAAAGCAAATAACGGACGCGGCTGAAGTTTGTAAACCGAGGCGGTAGCCGAGTCCGTTATTTGCATTTCGGCCGTGTGGCGTTCAATTTTTTTTCGTAATACCATAAAGCTCTTCACGATACTGTGATTTTTTTCTTGGAAATTCTTTATCCATAATAGCAGGTGCCTTAACACCTATTCACTTTTGTTTTTCGTCCCTTTTCACTTATGTGTTTAGTTCTGTTAAATCATAGTATTACGAAAAATTATTAATTAATATATCAGCTGTTAGAATTTACTCAACCACTGTAAAATATCCGTCGTCTGTTTCACTCGACGTAAATTTTACAGCGCTACTGTATCTCTACATAGGTAACATTTAAATACAGAATAGCGTTTTCATTACATTCTGTAACCTCGTCTACTGACAGTGCTTACAGCGCTTATATTCGAGTCCAGAATCGCACCATAAGTAAAATAACGATTTAACTAAAAAAAATAATAAGAACTTACCTTTTCTCTGGGTGGAGACCCTGTTTGTGGATCACTTTGAGCTTCGTAATCCGTCCAACAAAGATCCGCATTTCCATCACTTCCAGAATTCTTCTCCTTGTCATCCGTATGCCTTTCCGTTGAATCTAAATCATAACATATGTTGTATTCTTCAATTTCTTGTTCACCCCGCGGCAGTTGTAAAATCGGCGACGTACCTGCCAGTGACGTCCGTTGAATTGAATCGCCGACCAACGTAGACTGACTTGCGCCCATGCCCATAGGGTCTGGTAAAAACATAAAGCTCAAGCACTACAAGCGACATGGAAGGACATTTTAGGAAGGATAACAATGTATTTTAACCCCCCCCCCCCTCTATAAATAAGGGGGGTATAGGAATCATGCTAAAAATCGAATTTCCAGATTTTGATGAATATGTTTATGATATGATTTGTTACTACCGATGAAATGAGTTCACCGATCAGCCTAAATTAAAGCAACAGTCAAAACAGTGAAGCACAGGTGTTCACCACCTCCCAAAAAGTCAAATGTTAATTCAAAAAAATTCAAATATGTCACAAATTAGCGAATTAACGTAAAACGACTAATGATAATTCATATAACTCCAAAAAAATAATTTTACGTCTACTGCTGCCCTCTCTTAGGCCTCGAATTTATATCCACCCTCGTTGCTTTTCCAGATTTTTTAGTTATTTAATCAATGATACAGGGCGCGAGCAGAAACGTGACTCGAGCAACCTTGAAAACCTTGGAATCAGCTGATTTGTGTGCGCTTATCATTTTGACAGCTTTGACAATATTCACGCAATAAAAAACATGAAATCAACTGATTCCAAGCTCTTCAAGGTTGCTCGAGTCACATGTCTGCTCGCGCCATATTACGTTCAGAAAATGAACTGTGTTTGATCACTTTTTAGACCGGAAATTCTATCTTTATTGATCTAGCTCGGAATATTGTCTATACGGGATCGGAATAGCTATTTATGTATTAAGAGCACAAAATGGTACATTGTCGAATGAGAGGTTGTTCATGTGCGACGTCTCGAAATCGACAATGTACATTTGCGCTCGAAATATACACACGATTTTTTTCTACAGTCGCCACAATGGCTGGTACTACAAAGCCTTGTTTTAATTAAAACGCTGTTTTAAGAAATATCATATTTCATTATTTAATAACAATAATAAATAATATAACATTTATGAAAATATTATTTTAGAGCAGAACATAGTTTGTATTCAAACAAATATTTTAAAAAATCGTTTTTTAAACATAGGGGTGAAATTAAATATTGAAATCTGAATTTGACATTTCATAAAACTGCGTTTTAGTTAAAACAAGGTTCGTGGTACCAGCCAATAAATTTAACATTGAAATCTATTCTTATTTATAAGGTTTCACCGTATATCTGTTATAGGTCATTAAAAATGAACATTGTTTATTTTGTCACTGGTTGTTATTCAATGAATGTTTGCTTTAGTGTTAAAAATTCGAAAAGTGTGTTTTTTTTTGTTTTGATGCACATGAGCGGCAAAGTGACATTTAACGACTACAAATATGAGCGCAAATTCCTAATTTGTATATTGACTGTAAAAAATAGTATATTATGTTATTAGGAGTAGAAAGCGTTCTTTTTGTGTTGAACCCAGCTATTGCGGCCGTGGCGCTAGCCAAGGCCAGGCAAGCTGGGTAAAACACAAA
Organism: Harpalus rufipes; assembly: GCA_951394225.1. Taxonomy (NCBI): domain Eukaryota; kingdom Metazoa; phylum Arthropoda; class Insecta; order Coleoptera; family Carabidae; genus Harpalus; species Harpalus rufipes. The sequence goes on along the minus strand of OX596289.1, from coordinate 7,988,320 downwards.
AAGGGCGTTCTACTCCGAATAACATATACTATTTTTTCTTCAAGTGTTTCAAAGAAAACTAGGGGTTTTTTAATATTTTTTTTTGAAATTAGTTTACTTGTAGAATTTGCAATTTCTGCCGAAGTTGGCTGTGTACACAACAAAGCACAAACGATACAACTGTCAAATAACAATTTTCAATATGGTTTGTGTTGCTGTGACGACTACTGCCGCCAGCGGTGAACTACGAAGCTAACATTTTTTTACTAGTACAATAATGAACAACATTGTTGTACTAGTAAGAAAATGAATATCTTCTATAGTGTGTGTACAGTAGCATAATATGAATATTATAATTATAATACGCTTGAAGAAAAAGTTACTTTCCGATCCCCATATGAATGTTTCCATGACAATCAGTTGTTTATTTATTTCCTCACAATAAAATAATGCATCTATAGATTTTTATTTAACCTTTTTTTCAGAACCGCGAAAAAATATTGTACCCAACATGACCTGAAAGTGTCGTTACTGGGCTCACAAGCTTCCAAAGCTCACCTACGGCTCGCCTTGGAGTATGCTTGCTCACCCAGTAAAGTACAGCGTGTTCAGAAAAAAACTTACTCGGCGTAGGTTCTGAACAGAGAAACGTATGTCTGCTCATTATTCAATTCAAAAGTCAAGTTGTCAAAACTGATAACGAAATGTAATTTTCCTGCATTGTAACAGAAAAAAATATTGCCATTCGCCATTTTCTAATTTAATTCCATCTCCAAAATAAAATTCAAGAAGAAAAGCTTTGATTTCTTTAGTTAACATTTTTAACAATATCTCATGTTAAATTGTCATTCAATTAAATACTTTCAAATTAAGACATACCATTCTCTGTTCATAACCTACTACGAGTTTCGTGGAAATATACGCATATATAAATTTTTAAAATAAAATAGAAATGGTGGGAGGAAATGTACTGGGAATCAGACTTTTCCGATATTGTCAAACAGATTTATATTCTGCTCTTGTTCTAGATGAATCAGTACTTCAAACCTTGGCCCAAAAAGGCGTAGCACGAGTGCAGATTATTAAAAAGGACAAAGTAAAAATAAAAACATTTAATTACTAAATCTTGTTAAAAGTAATTCAGTAATTGGATGAAGTAGGATAACAAGGAAATCCCGGAAGGATTACGTTGTATTTTGGTCCTAATAAGATACAACTCTTCCGTATGTAACAAATTTACTTATCTGCAATAATATGGCATAACTAAAAGAACAATAAAAGGATTATTCCAATTGCGCCGGCCATAACAATATTTATTATTAAGCAAACATCCTATTAAATTTAATACCGCAAAAGCGATTTTCATGCACGTTTTGCGTGAGACATAAATAATAAATAAAAATGCTTTATATTTCCCAGTATTTCTCCCCAATATAAAAGTATGTAAGAATTATCACGTATCAATGAATAATAGAAAATGTTACAAATAACTTCTATTTTAAGACATCTAATATCTTATTTATCAGGTCACTGTCCACAAATCGATAAATAAAGATGCATTATATGTAATTTATTTTATAATTATTATCTTATTTGTGAGTATTTACATACTAAGAGAAAAATTATTTTGTGACGCAATTTGAATATCCTAATATTTCTAATATTGTCTAATCAATAATTTCAAAACAAGTTCATCAAAATCACAGGTTATCACGCGTGATAATACTAGTTAAATAATTGAAGATAAAAAAAACAAGATTAACTTCCGGTATTTAAAATATGCACTGACCATGAGTATTTAATAAATTAACAGAAATTTTGTACAACATATAATAAAATAATGAAACTATTTATTTTATGACCAAAATAAATGTAATAGAAATTCTGACGTCAATATAGTATTGACGATAATGAAAACACATAAAAAATTCCTAATACAGATAAATATTTCGGTAATAAATTGTACTAAGTCATTTTATTTGATTGTATAGTGATATATGATTAAAAAAAACATGTTTTGAAAAGTGTAAACAATCAATATCACGAAACAATGCGTCAAATGAACTTATATGTAAAACAGTTAACAATTAAATCAATTAATGACTCATCCTATCTAATTATACCAAAAGCTGAAAATTTGTCGCGTAAAATAAAATGTTTAGGTTTTCATTTCCTGTGTATGAAATATTAAAACATCAATTTCTTTTGCACTACTAACAATTTATTCCTGTACTATGAGAAATTTATAAAGTAGAAATAACTCACAAAATAACTTCAGCGCAAACCAAACATAATAAAAACGGAATCTGAACCAGAAAAATTTGATTAAATAACAATAATATTATTATGTAGATTGCAATGCTTAGAAATAAGTTATTACAGTTTTATTACCTCGTAATGTTTGTTTAGACAAAACAGCAATGATTTATTTATTGCCGTAAGAACAAATACTTAACAATGAGTAAAATAATAGTTTTGATAAGTGTAATTACGTCATTGTTACAACAGTGTTTCTCAAAAGGTGTGCCGCGAAAATCTTTAAGTGTGCCGTGTCTTACAAAACTTAGGATTTTGAACTCTCAATACATAATATGAAAAATTAGACCAAAAAATCTCGAGAACGAACTGAGTAAATATAACAAAATATTGTCAGTCAAATATCTCACATTAGTTGAAACTTTTTGTAAACATTTACTTAATATCTTATCAAATATTTTTATGAGTAAATAGTTATTTAAATATTAAGGTCAGTAAATGATTCCTACAGATTGAGGATTATTTTGGAGATTGAGACGAAGTCGAAATCTACAACAATACCCTCGCTACCGGTAGAAGAGGACTTACTGACCGCTATGTAATAGGTAGTAAAAATTATATTTTACAGACTGCTAGCTATCAAAAAAAAATCGCACTTTAATGTCAATCGGCAAAAAATAGCATTAAAAGTGAGACTTTTTTAACAGCTAACATTCGGTAAAATGTCACTTTTACTGCCTATTGTTGCTATGGCTATAGCAATTGCTCAACAAACGCATAGCAACCGTTCAACAAATGCATAGCAACATAATTTGATGGCGATAACTTTCAAAATATGTATTAAAAATAATCACTAAATTAATATTCTAAAATCGGCAAAAAATATTTGTGTTTAACTAGGCACTAAACACAAATTTAAAGCTTCGGCAGCCGAAGTTGTAAATTTGGAATTTTGTGCCTAGTTAAATAACTATTTTTTGTCGATTTTAGAATATTTATTTAGTGATAATTTTTAATACATTTTTTGAAAGCCATCAAATTATGTTGCTATGCTTTTGTTGAACGGTTGCTATGCATGTGTTCAGCACTTGCTATAGCCATAGCAACAATAGGCAGTTAAAGTGACATTTTACAGACTGTTAACTGTCAAAAAAATCGCACTTTTAATGTCAATCGGCAAAAAAATATATTTTTTCTGTAAAATGATGTGTATAATCTCCCTATAAAGTTTTACGGGACAGATACTATTTGAATAAAAAACTGTTTCTCAAATTAAACGTTATAATTAAAAGTATAGTTGAAATTATTTTTCGTTCATTTACTAACAACAGCGTATTTTATACTGTCTCGCGAAAAAAAATTTCTTCGGATAGTGTGCCCCGAGTTAAATGGTTGAGAAACACTGGTTTACAATAATAAATAGTTATTTTTCTATTTCCGTTAAAAATAGTGCACTTTTTTTTCAATGAAATATGTCTCTAAAATTCGTATTTTTTATACAATGAAAACGGGAAAAAATGAGTGTTTTATTTTTTACGTTAAAAATAATAATATTTTGTTTTGTTAATTGATATTTATTTTACTTTTTAAAATGCAGATAAAAGTAAAAAAATATTGCATCATATTTTTATAGGTATATTTTTGATAAAAGTATCTATCTGAATCATCGCTCAAAAATCACTGTGAAATAATCCATGACGATATATTTATAACAAATATGATTGCTAGATTACAAAAACAATATTTTAAAATTCTACATAACAGATGACACACAAATGATTGTTTTTTTCTTTAAAACAGTACGAAGTAATAAAAGATAAAATGTATAATATTGATAATAATTAACAATTTAAAAAAATATCTCAAATTTCCCTTGTTCAAATATTTAAACAAACTTAAAACTTTAACAATCACTTTAATTACCTGTAGTCGCTCCAGTATCCAATAAACTCCTACTACTGCTAAAGAACGGCCTAAGACTTGGTTTAGGTGTACTGCTGATGGACATAGTATCCTGTTCTCCTGTCGAATCCTCATCACAAGACAAAGATTCTAATTCGTGGAATAAAGCCTGGATGTCGCTAGTGTTCCCTAATGTGGCTCCCAGGGCGGCTCTAGATGCTTCGGTATCAGGGACTCGGAATCGACGAAGTAGCGAAACGAAACGTTGTTTGAGATTATGCTAAAATATAAAAGGAATACAAATTATGAGAATGGGATATGCTACGAAATTTAAATTTAGTAGGCGTGTAGATCAATATGGTGGAGGACCCCAATGACAGTTTCAAATTTGTGAAAATAACAATACATAAGAAAAAAAATGCATAAAAATATCAGATGATAGATCATCTATGGCTGCCATCCAGCTCCCGTTTTCGGTACACTCTCATGTACAAAATTAATGAGAAAAAATCGAGCGGTAAATATACATCAAAATAATTTGTAATAATTTTTGCATTATTGTTATTTTACGATATTAATTATTTGTATTAAATTCCATCAGGGTTTGTCTTATTTTCCCCAATTCAAAAAAACCCACACGGATTTAAAAAATACTTAAATCACCCATAAAAGAACAATAAAAGTCAGATTAGCTATTTATGTATTTAGTTCCAAAATAATAATGATTTTTGCACTTCATTTCATGTAATAAAATAGTAGATGGCACTTGGTATTAATTGAGCCAACCGTTTTTACATGCATTAAATATTTTTTTTAAATTCGTGAAACCAAACTTTGTCAATAATAAATATTTTTATCTGAAAAATGTACAAGACCTGATTATTAAAAACAACACTTAATTATGTAGATTTTATTTGATCTCACAACTAAAAGGTTTTTCGTTATTGTGAACTAGGTTTGTATTATGTCCAAAGTGCAGAATTTATATCCCTATCTATACCAACGCTATTTTCTTACGTGAAATGAAGATGCCATGTGCAAAAAACATGATTTTGCAACGTATCACTTACTATGTTTTTTCTAATTCGGTTGAAATTTAACAAGACACAAATAATGAATTATTATAAATTAGAATTGTCGGTTTTTATATTAGTCCGAAAAAGTGACAGGATATCATTCAGTGGCTGATTTGGTTACTTTTTCGCATTAGTTTGAAAAAATGGCAGATAAACGCACTATTGCGAAAAAGAATATCATTTTGATTTAATTCCCATGCCATTATTTAAATTATTAATTCAAAATGGCAAAAGCGGCGATTCACATTAGATTTTTGCATATAAGAATAACAGAATTATCTTTTTTGTAGAACATGAGACAGAATTTATTTCTGTTCAATGACCAATCCTTAAAACCTTAATCCGTACAACAACAATCGATTAAGTATCATTCCTGTCAGCAAGGAGACAACGAGATTATTTTATTTTAAACCACTCAACAGGATGAAATTGTATGTATGTATAAACTTCCATGCCTTAGCTGGATTCGAACCCGGGACCCCTAAAGTGCTCATGACTAACAGCCGTTGTTCTAACTATTGAACCACACGGACTACCGGAAACGGTAATACACCACATATTTAATGGCCAATTTAATGCCAACTACTAGTCATTACATCGCATGCAAGTGATTGTGATTAAATTTTAGTACGAGGGTCGAAGGTGGGATGATAACTAGTGCGACAATATTTTGAACAAAATTTTATTTTAATATTTAAAAATCATACTTGACAAGTTGCACAAGTCTTTGAATAAATCTTTCGGTCATTTATCAGAGACTGGTCCACTCATCCAAAACCGCAGACGCGTTTCGCTCTTATTGGAGCTCATCAGTGTGGTGCATTGAAGACTGTAGGAGGCACTGACCAAGTTAAGTGGACAGATGATAAACCATCCAAAGATATGATGACTGTATTGGATCTGATAAATGACCGAGAGGTTGATTCAGAAACTGAAATCTTGTGAAACTTGTCATACGATTTTTAAATATTATATTAAAACAGTTTCATCGAGTATCGTAATTATACTTATGTACATTAAAAATTTATTTTTCTACTTCTTATCTCAACGCACTTTATCCAACGAAGCTTATTTTTTTTGATATCCTTCTTAAAGTGTATTTTATCCAGGCCCTCAAAATATGCGTTTACAAACGATATCACTTGACTATATGATTTCTTTCCAACCAAAAATTATTTTTAAATTAGGAAAGAGATGACAGTCGGAACGTTAAATCCAGAGAATAAAGGATATCGAACAATCATTTTTCCAACATAACCAGTGATGGGATAACGTTAACGAATTGTTACGTTATTTCATAACGTTATAAAAAAAATATTCGTTACGTAACTTTATAAATAACTTAATAAAAAACAAAATAACATTATGTAACTTTATAATAACTTATTTTTTGTTTCGTTATTATAACATTACAATAAACGTATTTTTCTCAAGTTTGTAATAAAAATTCATTAAAAATTGAAATTAAAAACAATATATTAAAAAGCTTACACACTTATCTTATTCTAGTAATGAAATAAAGTGTTCAACATTTTAATTTGACCACTAGTGACATCTATACATTATAAAATACGAAATAAATTATCAGGAAATTATATTTTCAAACGGCAAGTCTTGTAAAATGTGTAAACTTGGATAACGTTATAGTGAAACGTTATTTGTTATGTTACGGTTACATAACGTTATTTTGTAATTATAACGTTATTAAAAAAATTGCTGAAACGTTATTTATAACGTTAATGGGTATCGTTACGTTACGTTTTCCATCCCTGAACACAACACCACTGGAATGAACGAAAGCATTATCGTGATGGTACAATTTTTTTATTTTTTTTGTCAAAGCGAGGTGTTTTTCTGGTATATTTTCAACTTAAACTAAGCGATCCAGATCAGCATAAAATTCTGATGTTATAGTCATATACTCGTAGTAAAGCCTTTTTAAAGATAATCAATAAACAACACGCCTTTGGAATCCCAAAAAACCTTGCCGGCCGATGTGACCACTTCAGCCTTTCATGGAGACGGAGTACCATGATGAATATATTGCTTGATCTCAGGCCTATAATGGATCCACGTTTCGTCCATGGTGAAAAAGTAACATAATAAATCTGTATGGTTAAATTTAACCAAACCAACCTAAGAAACTTGACATTGAATTGATTTATTTTCAGACAGCAAACGCGGTACTTATTACGCGGATAACTTGTTCATATCCAATTCAGTTTTTAAAACGTTACAATAGGTTCGTTCAACTACCCTGCGTTTGCCGCAAACCGCGGCGGTGAAAATTGCTAGATGCTGTTTTATTCAATTCGCGGTTAACTGTAAAGTCACTAGATTCTGTTCGTTCCGTTTTTCTAGTAATTTGCGGTAAAACGCTGCTGTAGCTGGGAATGATAATGTTTATGGTGGCTCATGACTCAGTGGTAAAAAAATAATCGGTGTTCGTGTCTGCATATGATATTTTTCAATAAGCATGCTATTCGATGTTTCAGTTTGAGAAACTGAAATACATTTGTAAAATAAATAAATGTCTAGTTATATGAATTATGATTTGTAATAAGGTAAATTTATTTGATAACAAAGTAAACAATATAATGGAAAATGGAATAATATATTTTTACTGAGTATCCTTTATATAGAGCCTGTAGTATCATCGAAAATAACAAAATAATTTAACGCAACCGGGTCGAACAGAAAAACAATTTTAAATTATTATCGCGACGATAGGCAGTAAATCGCAAAAAGCAACGCAGCGACAATTACCGCCGCGTTTTGCGGTAAAACGCAGCATAGCGGAACAAACAAACCTATTATCGCTACCATCTTTGCTACCTCTGACAATTTAAATCGCCTGCCCTCTAAAACGATATGGTGGACTTTGTCAATCATTTTTGGAGGTGAGACGATTTTCGGGCATCAGCGGCAAACAGTTGTATATAAAGGGGCATCCTCCCTCAATTTATTCACCAAGACACGGATTTCATTTACCAACAAATTATTCTTTAGGAACATTTAAAACAAAAATCGTGAAATCAATCTCATTTAATAAATATATTATTTATAAATAATGTGAAATATGCCACTTTTCATTCATAAATTGGATAATAAACTTTCGCGCCTGTAAACATTGATTAAATTTATGACGTCATAGCTTCATACTCACATAGATATTTCTTTCACACACGCACACACATTTACGTTCCTCATGATTTCCGTTTTATCCATTGTTACAAAACAGTAATCTAACTTAAAATTGTGACAGGTGACACCAGAATATGTAAATAAAATATTTATTTAAATAAATACCAAACCAATCATAGTTCCATACTAAACCGGAAGAGCTCGACTGTCGTTATTCGTGAAGCTGAGACTTCAGCGTTGAAATATTTGAAATTAAAGGTAACTTCAAGAATTTTTCGTAATATGGCGCTAAAAAATAATTTACTTGCGGGAGGGGAGTTACAGATGCATTTCACTAGATGTCACTATGGTATAAACAAAAACCAAAATTTCATAATCTCAATTATTGATAAATTTTAAAATCGTAATCAAGTTCGTTTTGTTTTTGAAAATCAAGTATTATTATCAATGTTAAAATTGTACTATTTTTCCGGCTTTTGGCCATAATAAGCGATATATAAAATTGTAATAAATATATGTTTAATAAATTTATTGTTTTTCGTTCTTCTTTAAAATCATAGATGGGGCTGAGCCCTATCGTACCTCTTTCTGCAGGCGCCCATGACAATTAAAAAATTACATCTCTGATTCTAAAGACCTGTAAAGTGTAAAAAAATACACCTACATATTTAATTTGACCTAATTCTTTCAAGAAAAAATAAATAAATCACAAAATGTAAAATAACCCCATTTTCCATTAAAAAAAAGCTACACCAACTTAAAATGTTTACTAAAACCAAACTAAGCGACGGAACCAAACGAAATATAAAAGTTGATATACTTAGAAATGGCTACATAATTCCTGTATAATCTTCTGGTTCCATCCTTCAGTACTAATTTGCAACTACTTCTCATCCCAACCTCGTATTTTTATAGCTTATACACTAGCAGTCAGTAGATTAAAACCGAAGTACATGCAAATATAAATAACATGACAATTTATTAACAAGAATAGATAACAAATTTCATTTTTATATAAAACTATGATAATACTTTGTGCTTCCTGGTACTCATACTACACTTGCATAATATCACGTAACAAAAAATATACTTTTTCAGAAGCAGATAACAATTTATATTAACTTTTAACACAGACTTGGTGATATCTGTTATAAATTTAAGTTTAAAATTAGATTTTCAAATTTAATTTTTATAAATTGTTGTCCGCCCACAGTATAAAATTGGCAACTGTGAAACTGTGATACGGACGATCAAATTCAAATGGAGTCAATTATTTACAAATTTATGCTCCATACACGGTATGTACTAATAAAACCTACAATTGGAAATCACAAATTTATTGTATTTGAAACGTTTTCTTTTACAAAGTACTCATTACTGTAAATAAATGTTATTTAAACTTTCTACAAGTCGGCAAATTACAAATCATTTACCTAGAAAATTAAACACTTTTTAATATAGCGAAAAAAGCTATCATTTAATGAAAAAGTATGGATTAGATGATTAATTAAATTTCTATTTCAGTGTGATGGAATTCCAGGATTCATATTAAAATTGTATCACGAACTGAAATGACAAACATGTAAAATATTTTGCATGTCATTTGCACAAATATCATCAATGTCCTCAAATTTGTTTATTAAACTATATATAAAACAGAATGAAATTTATCTTTATTGTTTAAGATATGGCGAAAAGTATATATTTGTTCAAATTATGTTTTATTATCATGTTTACAGTATCACAAACTGTCATTTGCTTTGGAAGTACAATATTTGAATGATCATTGACTTCGATAATTTAGAAATTATCGACCGGACATCCAAATGATACCAGAAAAGGAGTTTTCAAATTACTTCTTAACTAATGGATTTCACCAATCTTTTATTTACAATGTGTGGTGCGTATTCGAATTAAATAATCGATACACAATTACAGGACAAAACCAAAACTACGAATGTTACTATTCACGGAATAAAACCACATTATTTGAATAGGGGTTTCTAAGTCTGCGGTTAAAAAAATACTTATTGGATATATATGTTCATTATGTATAGTATAGTGTTCAAAAAAACTTAACTTGTAGTAGGCTATGCACAGAGAAACGTATGTCTGATCATTATTCAATTCAACGACTTTTGAGTCGTTGTCAAAATTGATCTTGAAATGTAATTTGATGAAAAAAAAAAGATAGAAACAGAATATTTCCATTCGCCTTTTTCTAATTCATTTCTATTTCTAAACTGAGATTCAAGAAGAAAAGCTTTGATTTCTTGAGATAACATTTTTGATAATATCTCGTGTCAAATTGACATTTAATTAAATACTTTTAAATTAAGACATATGTTTCCTTGTTTATAGCCTACTCTGAATTAGTTTTTTTGTACTATTAAGGTAAATAGAATCGTTAATTTTCGATTTTTTTTTAACTTAATAACAAAATGAAGCTTTGATACATTTAAATCGAGTAACGGCCATATTTGTGACGTGCTGGGCACTGGCAACTGTTCGAACGTAAGCCACGCCTCCGCCATGTTCGTGCTGGTTTTGACATGACACGAATGACGTAGCCAGCGCTTTTGTCATATATCCGTCTCACTCAGTTCTAGAAACGTATGTTCTCAGTATAGATGACGTCACACGCACCGTCGAATTTCTCTGTCTTCATTTATAGAAATTTTAATATTTTTTTGCGTATTAGCAACTTTTCCGCGAAAATACAAAAGACGAATCACAGGTCTAATATTTTTATATACAGATTAACATATTAAAACATGAAAAAACTTGGAAACCCCTACTGTGGCTTTAAGTTTCCAAAGATAAGATAAAGTGAAAGAGTAATTTAATGCTGCTTTAAGATATGAATTTTAATTTGCCAAGTTTAAATTACTATAAATTATGATAAAAGCTGCAACTTTATGATTATGCAGAACATAATTTCGAAGTAATTACAACATTAAAAGCAAAATTTCTCACATTTAAACAAACATAATTACATTTTTTTTAAATATTTTGCATATTTATAAGTTTATTTTTACACTTAAATTGTAAAAAAATGCGATAAACATCTGACGATCAATACAAACAATAACAAAACAACATCCGGAGTTTTTGTTTTATAGATCAATGACTTTTGTTTTGAATATCATAATATTTCAACCTTGTTTCCGCAAAAACAGATTTTTTTATCTGATTATTGATTAACCATTAAACTATTTGTTTCGTTTCTTCTATTCATGTTTATCGTACACAATCGGATACACAATAAATACTTTTGTGTATAATTATATTTCATTCATAAAATCGATAAGTGAAAAATCTTACCCTTGCATGTGGTAATTTACTTCTTAATGGCTCGCTGTCAGACAACTCTGCTTCCTCGCCGCTGCTGAATTCTGCGTCGTCTTCTTCATCGGAAAATTCAGTGACTCGAATTAAATGGCTACTCTTTTGTTCTTGGTCAACTGGAGTAGAAGACAATTGCAAGACGGTTAGCTTGGCAACTGTTTGCATATTTGATCCTTTATCCTTATTTCCGCTGTCAGCAACAAGTTCTAATTCCATGTCCATTTGTTTTTGAAGGACCTGAATTTGGAAGGTAATAAAATTTTGAACTAAAGAGGGAAATAAAACTTTACTTGATCCATTCTGATGATGCCTTCGGCGAGTGTTTTATACCCAAGCATGGTTCGATTTTTGTAGCGTTTTCTTCTTTGTAATAAAATATGAAGACGATTGCCATCCCGTTTCAAAAAATGTGGATATTGCAATGAAAACGTCATTTCAAGACCTGTGTCGAGCAACCCGTTCGGCGGAAGCAATAACTCATTCGATCTGAGTGTTCGCTTGCTTGATTGCATTTTAACTGCTATTGATATTGAAGCAAGATCGGAACCGAGAGGCTTAAATACCACTAGTCTTGAAAGTGTTAATGAACACAGCCTACAAGTTTATTACCCTCCTATAGACTCGTTACCAAAACAAGAAGTATTTTTTTGAAAAGCCAAACCTAAATTTGTTTACTTTAGAAAGTGTTTATTAAAATTAAGCGTGCATGGAATTATAAATAAACAATACAAAGAGACATTTGTTTTAATTTCCAACAAAGTTTTTATTCATTCAGGAAACAGATTTTTGAATGAGTCACATTATTCCGCGAAACTATCTGTCACTTGTCACGATCACGAATCGGTGAAATAGCATCTTCACGAAAAATACGTGATGTAATACAGAAATAATGTGATAAATATGTAAAATTAAAAAAGGGAAAAGAAGGGCGCGAATGTCCCGGCGTGATTGTAATGCAAAGAATTGCCTGTTATCAAAAATAGCATTTGACTTTTCGTAAACAGCTTGTAAATAGTTTTACCTTGGTATACAATTGGAAGGTGTCCTGTCGACTTCCCAAGTCGCAAAAAACTTCATGGGGACAGGTTTCGTAGGGGCTGGTGCCCCCGCCCCAGTCATTGTTTTATTCAACTTGTCAGACATAGCTGTCAACGTCGCACTTTAATGCATTTTTACATATTTTAACTCACTTAAATTTAATTCAACACAATCACATGGAACATTTTATCTCATATGTAGTAAGTATAACGCAAACTGAAAGAGTTACATTTACAAATAACAACAACGGTACATAAGTTCAAAAACTATGAATGAACCTCCCCGCACAACAGCTCGGATGCGACTGGAACTTCGGGTAACTTTTATTTCTATTTTCGTGCTGTTGGTACGTCGGTAAATATTTGGCGCTCATTTGAATTTGTATATTTTTAGCCTTTATACTTTATAATTAAATTACCTTTGGCCACATGCAGTATTTTTACCGCCAAGTTTATCAATACAATCCATAATTACCTTCATAACAATCGATCTTCATTAATCACTACAGCAACTACAAATAACAAGTTATTTCTGAATCTTAGAAATATTTAAATAAATCTTTGTCCAGACGGTTTTAAGATTTGGGAATGAGTTAATTTATATTTGAAACCCCGTATAACACAAATTTCGTGTCAATTTGAAGATAATTAAAACCATTGAGGAGTTGTGAGCAAAATAAAATGCATGTTTTCGGGGATTTTTTTTCCCAATATTTCGTTCCTATTTTCCAGAATCCCTATGGCCCTTTTGACATTTAAAATATTAATATATTAAAAATCGACCCTTCAGAACTCATTTTTTGCAAGAACTAACCAAAAATTTAACCACTTTTATACTGGAATACAAATCAACCCTTTATAGTTCATTTTTGAAGAATGACCGCTAGTATGAACAAGTGATTAAAGGTGATTAACGAGCATTTAACTAGCATTGTTTTATCTCTGTCAATCGTTTATAGATTATTTTAGAGAAAAATACTTCAAATAATAGTTATAGAAAAATTAATTGCACGAATCTTTTATTTGAAGTATTTTTCTCTAAAATAATCTATAAATGATTGACAGAGATAAAACAATGCTATACTTCATTTCACATAAGAAAATAGCGTTGGTTTAGATAAGGATTGGTCAGAATGCAAATCACTGTTCATACTATACTTCATTTCCCGTAAGAAAATAGCGTTAGTTTAGATAGGGATATAAATTCTACCCTTTCCTTTAATTATTCAAAATGCAAACCTAGTTCACAAAAACCTGTTAGTTGTCAGTTATCAAATAAAATATACAGAATTAAGTGATATTTAACCATGTTTTGTTGTAATTTTCTTATATTCAGGTCTTGTACATTTTTACAGATAAAAATATTTATTATTGACAATGTTTGCTTTCACGAATTTAAATTATCTATTTAATGTATGTATAAACGGTTGATTCTCAAGTATAACGGCCTCTATCTTCAACCGAAATCGAGATATTGAACCATTTTTAATTTCGCATTTTTGCCGAAACTAAATATGAAAACATGCATTTTTGGGGACTCATAACTCCTGAACTGAATCAACACTCAAATTGTGTTATACGGGGTTAAAATATAAATTGACTTGCGGCTGCGTACCCCGCGGGATATCAGCCATTGGTAAATAAATAAATCAACAATAGATTACAAATTATTACCATATATTTATTATTATCCTCATTGTAATTGCAAATAAAATATATTAAAACATTATTCTGTAACACTCAAAAACCTAGCATTTTTTAATATCACATTTATGATTATCGATCAGTATAACTACTAGGTAACAAAAATACATTTACCAAATTGGTATTAATTTCAATCTAAGTATAAAATCTTCTATATATTTATATATCGGATCTGTTTACTGGAGTCGTAAGTGTAAAAATCTATCATGCGATTACAGAATATACCTAAAGCGGCATTTAGGTATGGTATATAGAATTGTTAAACAGTGGTTACTTCGAAGATCCCTGTTCGAATTGAAATATGAAACTCTAATATCTAGGATCAACACATGTAAAAAAATAATACATTGTGCTATTCAATTACTTATTAGAGAAGATTATAATAAAAGCCATAAAATAATTGGCACCTAAAATGAATCTACGTTATGAAATATTCCGAGAAAATTACGCATTTCTCTCAAAAATATGTACAATACATAAAATTAAAAATAAACAAAAATTCAATATTCTCATTATTTTTTTTTTTTTTTGGTTATAAATATATAAAAAAATAAGATTCTTGTATAATTTAACCAACTGATGATTTAAGATAAACTACTACTTCAAGAATCAGAGTTCAGAGTCAGAATACAAGAAGAGAATTTGCTAACAAGAGGACAGATAGACGAGGAAGGATTGAAACGCAACTATGACGGTTTCCGGTGACTATTTTCCGGTCCAGCCCCGCCAGATAGATGCGAGACTAGCAGCCGCGGAAGTCACTAAACCTCCGGCCATGCTCGTTGTTTGAGTCGCTGTCATCTGTTGAGATTGCAAAGTTGCTGAACCTGCTGCTACTTCGGGACATTGTACGTGAGGAACCTGAGACACATAAACAATAACGAAAAACAATGAAAAATAAAGGAAAGAACAGGAGGAGCTTTGGTAAATTTAAAATATTATTAAGGAGGTTTGAGCGAATCTCGCGTAAAAATTAATTTCCAACCTTTTGGTTTCAAACGATTCTAAAAATTAAAAAAAAAATCTACCAGCTAATTCTTGGAAAAAAAATGATCTTATGGTAGAAGCATTTCCGTAGATACTTTTTTTGTTTTACATTGATCTTTCCTATTTTGTTTAACAAAAAACAAATATAATAAAACTGAAGTCTCGTAGTATATTATAAGAGGTTTATAATGCCTTCTTGCCATTCAAATTAACTTGAATATTAATGTTACATTTTTTTATTCATTCTCGTTTGATAGTAGCAGAACAGATGAAGAAGGACTTAGCAACGTTTTACGGGACAGCTGATATAAAGGAAAAATATAAGAATACGCGCTGTTGCCACATGACTTTCTTCGACCACATATGTTCAAAATACTGGTCATTTCAGTATTTTTTTTTATTAAATACAAATTAATTATGTACTTATAGGCTCAATATACTTTTATTAATTAATATTATAAGATTTTGCTATTACTTTAGAAGTTAAAAGAACAACAAAATATAAATATTATTTTGACTCATTAGTTCCACTACAACCTCCTTAATAGCGATTGTTCCACACGTATCTTTAAATGCAAATGTAGATAGTATAAGCAAAAATCCCAATTGTTAAAATAATAAATAATATAAATATACGATCATACTTAATAAAAAAACATATGTAGTATGTACCTATGTATTTGTAGATTCCTAAATGTTTCGAATAAAAATAAAAAAAATGTAAAGAATAGAATAATCTGGAAGTTATAATATTGAAGAGGTAAAATTTGCGTGTTTAGATAGAAATATTTGTAGCACAAAATTTTTGAGTAACTGATATTCAGCTTT
Source organism: Harpalus rufipes (assembly GCA_951394225.1). Taxonomy (NCBI): domain Eukaryota; kingdom Metazoa; phylum Arthropoda; class Insecta; order Coleoptera; family Carabidae; genus Harpalus; species Harpalus rufipes. Next base: position 7,972,059 of record OX596289.1, on the reverse strand, counting down.
TTATCGCACGATGTACACATGTGTACAGGTTGCGGCAGAATAACCTCCCGTTTTATTATGGCATTGTGAATCGAGTAGAGGTCGTAAAAAGGTGGGGGTGGTTTCTATAGAGGCAGGTGGATGGGAAGTTTTTGTTACAAAAAAAAAAAACAATCGTATACATAATGTGGACGAAAGGACAACGCGGTTTCGCCGTGGAAGCGAAAACGGGTCTACCGCCGTCTAACGCGCATTTAGTACTCGGTTCCAAATACCTCCGCGCCAAGCAGTTCTCGTCCGAAAATCGATTACCTTGTTGGTAAAATACTTTAGGGAAACAGGATCTGTATTCAGGAAAAGACCTGGACAACTATGGATTGCTCGAACACTCAAAAATATCGACGAAGAGAAATCGGGCAGTTAGCATCAATTTAGAGGGTGTGTGAGCCTGTTCCAGATTTTTTTGCCCCAATTCTTGAAGAACATAAAATTTTCTTCGGGCACTTGATTTCCCTGATGCGACATTCCTTAATCGTAAGCCGAGGAACCTGCAAACCCTAAAGGAGGCAATCCGGACAGAAATCCGCTGTATACCCTAAGAAATGCTCGAAAGAGTTATGCGAACCTTCATAAGTCGCTTGTAACAGTGTTTGAACAATGACGGACACCACTTTGCTGATATTATTTTCATAACCACATGAGATAAAACTTCCTGTTGTAATTCAGGATGTAAAAATATTTTTTATCTCCAGTATTCATTTTTTAATTTACTTTCAAAACTAGGGAGGTTATTTTGCCGCGCCTGTCTATTTAAGTATCTGTGCATAATCGGGTATGAAATTTATTTGCAGACAACTTCTAAATGTTATGCACTCACGATAAAAATAAAATTCTTGGTATTGTAAAGGTTCACCTAACTAAGTTAAGTGATTTTGTACGTGACTATATTATTTATAGATGTATCCAAGAAATTTGTTTCATGATGTAAAAAGATATTTTATATTGGTGATTCAAATTAACTTTTCCCGCCGTTATATAGCCCTGTTGTGACGTCCCAATTGGGATGTACGAGCTGTCAATCTGTCACTGATACTGTATTTTACACTTTTTAGAGAAATTAAAAACATGAGGCTTGTGTTAAAGAATATTTTAAATTATTTAAATGGCTTGCAAACTCTACAAAAATTCTATGAAAGGAAGCTGGGCATATTTTTAGTTCAAAATTTAGCCACCAGATAGAGTTGCTTAACTTGAATCGCGATTAGAAAAAATAACACAGCTTACCTAAATATGGAATACAATTCCACGTATAAATTATTTGGAATATTTCGGAATACGTTTATTCATCTTGAAATAAAGGGTAGTTAGGGAAAAAGGGTTGAAAAAAAAAGATAAATACATACCGCTTCCCACTCGTAAGGCAACGTATCACCCTCTTCGGAATCAGAATCCTCACTAGTTTCCAAATCTTTTGATAGCTGTTCCTCCAGTGAACTAGCCAGTTCTGGTTCTATTTCAATAGGTCCCAACCTTTAATAAAGATAAATTAATACACAAAAATTAAAACAATATTTTAGATTTTACCGTCCCAAATCTCCAACTTCAGTGTTTAACAGTTGTAAAATGTTGTGTAACGTACGCGGAGGATGCAAAACATCTGGTCTAACATTTTGAGAAAAGCAGAGTTGTAAAACATTAGAATTTAAACGCGCAACACGACGGGCAAACTGTTGTTCGTTCATATCGCTGCCACAAAAATCGCTGAAAAAATTTCATTAATCTTGGTTCTACTTATAAGAGCCTAAACCCACACTATTTCGGTCGCTTTATATACCTACGCAAATGGTCGAGAAATTTCGACTAGTTTTAATTATAGCTTTTAAACTTACAAAAACTGAATACGTTATTCAAGTATTCCGCCATTTAATATTGGCTTACAAGGTAGGTTATACTGTATGCACTGGATTTTTACGAAGATGTTCTTCATTGTGCCAAAAGTAAAAGGTCTAGGCAAAAGCTAAATCTGGACTAGAAGATGATCAGTTTTTCCTTTTAAGTCGATAGGGCGGTGACCGGCACAGTCTAACATATAAAATAAGGCTTCCCTAATTTCCTGCTTCCCTAATTATTTTAGATAAAAAAGCTTTAAATAAAAGTTACAGAGCATAATTTTGCATCTGATCAATAAGAAATAGATAGAAAGGAGAGCGAGTGCGGGATGTAAGGTAATGGGTGCTCTGGGTACGTTTGCACGAAACGTTAACGTATCAAGGGATGCTCGGTTAAGTGTATATAATGGAGTGCTAGTTCCTGCTTTGATGTATGGAAGCGAATGCTGGGCATGGACGGGAAAACATAAAAAGAGAGTGACTGCCGTGGAAATGAGGTATTTACGTGGTGTATGTGGGTATGTCAGACGGGATCGCGTGAGGAATAATTTGGTGTATGAAGAGTGTATGGTTAGGAACAATGTGATTAAGAGAGTTGGTGTGAGTCAGTTGAGATGGTTTGGGCATGTGGAGAGAATGGCGAGTGAACGGCTTGTTAAGCGTATATATCTTGGTGAAGTTGAGGGTTTTCGATTGCGTGGCCGACCAGTGTGTAAGTGGTTGGATGTGATTTGTAGGGTGCTTAAGAGAGAGAATTTCCAAGTATGAAGAGAAGAAGAACATGTATGAATGCGAATGTGTGGCGAATGATGATTGTTTCCTAACTATTATTGTGATCCGGATGCGGTATTTCGCTACCGAAAATCGGTCACTTTAATATGTTTAAGAGTAAGGATTTGTTGTATGATGTTGATGTTGTTCTTATTGTTATCGGGTTTGTGCGAACCCACTAAGTGGGACACGCGTGATTTTATGTATGTATGTATGTATCAATAAGAAAAATTTTGTATGCATTTAGCGGCAGAAAATAGGTATGAAAATGTCGAAAATCACCTCAAAAATAGCAATAGCCATGGAATTGAGACAAAATAAATAACAAATGTCTAACGGTTTATCTGTCATGTTAGGATAATTTATTTTTATTATGTATTATTTCATTTCTGTTCCAGTTAACAATTATCTGTTAATTTAAATTGATATTTGTTTACTTAAACAGAAATAACAAATAATAATAAAAATAAATTAACGTAGCTTGACAGATAAATCGTTAACATTTGTTAATTTTTTGTTTCAATTCCATGGCTATAGCTATTTATGGGGTAATTTTAGACATTTTCATATCTAATTTCTGCCGTTACAAGGCACACAAAATTAATTTTGTTTATTGATTCATATGTAGAATTTTATGCTCTACAACTTTTGTTTGAAGCTTTTTCACCTAACATTAGGGAAGCAGGAAATTACGAAAGTCTGATTTTACATGTTAAAGTCCTATGTTTGTCTGTGCCGGTCACTATCCTGTAATTCAAAGTATTTGAAAGAATTCTGTAGAAATTTCGAACCATTTGTGTACGATTTATAATATATTGGTAAAATACCTGTATATCATTTTATAAGGCAATCTAACATCCAAATAAAATGCCAAAATATTGACAAGTTGCGTGGTGTATGTCAACGCTGCTGTGATATTAAAAGCAGGGTTGTGATCAACCACTGAAGTATTACTTGTTCCAGGAACTCCATCTTTATTTTCAGCAACTTTACAACAAATATATTAGAAATAATTTAAAAACAATAATATTTTTATTTACCCCAAAGGTTGTAGGCAGAATAGTCACCAGAGCCAGGCAGAGTTGGTGCTACAATAGAATGATGTAATTCTCCCGAACTGTCCGTGAACACCCAACGTCCTTTTACATACGCTGTGCGAGTAGCCTCTGCTAAAGCACTGACAGTGTCTTGCTCTCCGCTTAAATCTACTTCACTATATAAAGAAAAAATCAAAATAACAAATTTCTAGAGGTACATTTACAACAAATGAGGTCCTCCACTTTGTTTATGACACCATCTAAATGTCTAAAATGAAAGCGATTTGAGTTCTAGAGTCTTTTTATTCATTTGCAATGTTTTTTCCAATTTTCTATGACGTACGTAAATGTTAAGCTCATTACCGTGTCTGGAAAGTTCATCGAGTGAAAATTAATCGCGAGGAAAATTTGTCGCAGAAATATTAACCGCCGGGAAAATTGGTCACCTGTAAATTGGTCTCTAACATAATTTATTGCGGAAAAATTGACTGCCAGAAAATTTAATAATCGGTAAATTAATTTCAAGGAAAAAGGAACGCTAGGTATTTAATCGTTCAACAAATCAGACAAAATTATGGACATCAATTCTAATGTAAATACAAACTATAAAATAGGGGTTTCCAATTATTTTTTTCATTTTTGAATATGCTACTCTGTGCATAAAAATATTAGATCCGTATTTTCACCGAAAAAAATCGAATATGCCAGAAAAAAATATTAAAAGTTTCAATAAATGAGGACAGAGAAATCGACGGCGCGTTTGACGTCATTTACATCGAGAACATACGTTTCTAGAGCTGAACAACTATTATATTCACTTTCATATACTTTATTTATACATGATGAACACTGATATCGAATAATTTGTTTCAAAAAGCCGTAGACTTGGAAACCCGTATTTTATAGTTTTGCATGTGTGAGTTTTCTCGTTAAAGTATGTTTAGAAAAATTACAATGCGAAAATATCCATGTATTCATTTTATATTTTGTCTGCTGTCTAATCAGTTTTAATTGCCATTGGCTTGCACGTAATCTATATTTTCTGGGATTGATTTCTCGGCAACAAATTTTCTTGAGACTAATTTTCTTCCGATCTATTTTCCTAGCACTCAATTTTTTCCGCTATAAATTTATTGGTGATAAATTTTCTACGCAACCAATTTTCCAGTGATCAATTTACCGAGGACAGATTTTCGCCTCGATAAATTTTCCGTGATCAATTTTCAAGGAATTGCTCGTTTTTTTCTTAAACAGTGGAGTTCGTTAATAATTCGTGTCACTTAAATTGACCCATTTCAACACTTATAAAAATAATAATGGTCGTAGTTTCTATCTTGCGTGACATTGTTAATTGAAACAAGTATTATTTTGGTTAACTTTCGTTATTTTCTGCATTCATTTATTAGAAAATAGATTACGGATTTCAAGTAGATGTGGACGTAGATTTTAATTCTTAACTGGTGACTTGGATGAAATTGAACACAACTGGAGACCTGGGGTCTCTCAGGACCCTTTTGATTTCATTTTTGGAAATCATTTGCCTTAATTTTTGTTGTTGTTGAGAGAAAATGTGAAAATGAGTGTATATTGGTATGTGATATACTTTTCACGCATGAAGTTGAGATTGACCTTGAATGCGCAGAAACTAAAATTCGTACTTAGACAAGTCGAAATGTAATAGTAATTATAATATGCTATTGTTATAACGAGAAAAAGACTCCGTCAACATCTAAAATTGGTATAAAGGGAAAAAGGATTCATCTATAAACCAAAGTATGTGTAGGTTTAGTTTCAACTTCACGCGCACCACTTAAACAATAATTAGCTTCTAAAAAAAATATGAAGTGGAAATATTCAATTAAAATATTATTGGTGTTGAAAAATAAGTTTTTGTTTGGTGAGGTCCCGATCCCGATTAGCACTATGCTACCATTAAGATCATTAGAAACTCAAATATATTTTAATAACTAATACTTTTTTAAACATTGATAGCCGCTATTATACAGTTTTAAGGTCTAGTTTCAATAAAAAATAACCTATGTTCTAATTTGTAACTATGGTAGGGGACCCCATTTCATGTTTGTTTAAAATTGTAAGTTCAGTGTAACGATGTAACCATTTACAACGAAAATTATTAGTCAGCATACTTCGACTCCAAATACTTGAAATTTGCAAGCTGCAAGTTTTTACTGTTTCGGTTCTTCTTAACATCATTTTAAATACGAATTATACGAGTAATTGATGAAAAACAGAGTCCATGACAACATTTTCACTTTATTATCGAACTGGGGCTTCGATTTTGTAACTTTAAATTCTACTCAAATTGGATAAGAATAAAAAATAAAACATGTCAAGCATAAACGATAGAAATTAATTTTACTGTTCCACACCAGTAGAATTTCAAATCTATTCATATTTTGAGAAAGAGTGGAGAAAAATCTCAATTCTAGTCAAATTTGAAATCTAGTACAATTTAAAGTTACAAAATCGAGGCCCTGGTTGTAAATTTGTAAATGAAAGAAATTTGAATAAATATATTTATGTATTTTAATGTTAACGAGTATTAATGTTAATTTTAAATGGTAAGCAGAAAATATTTAAAATCATCAGAGAAAATAAAAGTATTTTTTTTAGAATGCTAAAGAAAAAAAAACACCATCAATTAGTTTCCGTGTTTCAATAAAATGATGAGTACCAATTAGTAATTAGATGAAAAATAAATAGGATTGCTGTCCAATTTTTTTTATTTAATCTGAAGCCAACATTTCGTTGCCACGTTCATCAGAGCAAAAGACTAAGGCGTTAAAAATAAATAAAAACGGCTTAGTCTGTAAGCTGGAAGTAGCAGCGAAACGTTGGCTTCAGATTAAATAAAAAAAAATGGATTGCAATTCTGTTTATTTTTTCATCTTATCAACAACAACACAGTCGTTTATTCCATATTACACCAATTATTTGATATTTTCAAGTTAAAATCATTCGCAGAATTTTGCTAGTGTCTTACCTTCGGGAAGGTTGCAGTTGACTAATAGGAAAAATATATTCTATCAGCTGATGAACTCGAGTCCTAGCCAATTTCTTCAACTTCTCCCGTTCCTCCGCAAGCAAATTCCGACTTTCTTCCACCTTCTCGGCCTTTTGTGCCACGTACCGTTCCAATTTTTCAACTCTGTCATCATATTTTGGCAGTCTGATATTTGAGGCTTTTACTTCATTAATTAAAAACTTCAATCTATTTTTGTTAGTTTCTTGTCTATCTTTAGCTTCGTGTAGTAAAAGTTTAAGTAATCGGACACGCTCCGTGTAGTGTCTGATTTTATTGTTCTAGAATAGTTATGTAAAATTTACTACACAAACAAGAGAAAGGTGAAAACAATAACTTACTGCATCATCGATCTTTTGTTTCTTGGAGAGATACTCACAGCATCGATCTTCAACAACTCGACGCAAAGATTTTAATTTCAATAACCGTATTTGTTTGTCAGCAAATCTTAAAATTACGCACAATGAATATGATGTATGTTGTAAATATTTTGACAGCTGTACCTTTCAGAATAGTGTGACGAGGAACTTACGAAATCTCCATTTTGAATACATTCCTTACAGTAAAACTTCTTCCTGAAATTGTTACAAAGCTGGCACTTGTGATGGTATGGACTTAATCTACTGCCACTATCCACCGAGGAAGATAAATGGAAATCTTTTGGTGCTGTGCTGCTTTCATCTGAACTGCTCGTCGCCATAACAGTTGCATCCCATTCGAACTAGCATTTCCTTGCTGTTAGTGTTATTTTCTCTTCACAAAATATATTTATATATTTTTATAAAACTACTATACTTACGTATTTTAAAGATTCCATTGAAACAATTAATTTTTAAACGTTTGGAGAGGTTACATCAGATTAGTTTTTGTTTAAACAATGACTAACCGCGTATTTCATTCCAACTTACACAACTTTTCAATTTAAAAATTGAGGAGTAACTGACTGAAAACAAAGTTTTATATTGTACAGTGGTGTTTATTATACCTCATTACTTCTTATTTATACTTTATTTCATATTTTAACACCTAATATCATACGCGCACTATTCAAAATTACTCCCTCTAACGGACCTTTCAATTTTTGTACTTATTTGATTTTTTTGGGGTAATGAAAGGTATATGGTAGGAACTTTCTTGTAATACAGTATTTATTATAGAGTTATTCTGTTATCAGCTTGTTTACAAATCCACATTAGTCTGAGGTATATGTAACATTTGAGGTTTCAGGTCCGAGAACCCATATACATAATTATTTACAAACAAATTTCATCGCTTCTAATGTTTAAATGAAAGAAATTTCAAAGAATTACAATGTAACATATCAATTTCCCTTAAAAATAAAAAGTTCTTGTAATATATAGCATAAAATTCGGGTATTTGTTCATTTTTGGTCTGCACTGTTATTCAACACTAGCAACTTCAGAATCCTGTAATAAAGACTGATGTCAAATAAAAGAAAGTGCAATTTTGTCAAAAATATTATATAAAACATGCTATTAATTTAAATGCTTCCAAAATCATTCCATATATACTGGTCAACTACTTCAAATCTGAAACATTTATTCAGGGCATCGAATTCGAACCTGAACCGAACTAAACCGTCACATTTTTGCGAACCCAAACTCAGAACCGAACCTCATATATATTTTTCAGTTGAACACGAGTTGTAATCGAACCGGGTATTAATATTTGGGTTTACGGTTCAGGTTCATTTTCAGTTCGAAACGTAAACGTAATAATAGTTCTATCCGATCTTTGACGTATCCTTGTCTTGCGTTGCATTATAAATTCCGACTCGCATTTAAATTTTTTTCTATGCAAGGATGATAGCGTTAAAGTGAACATACGGATTTAACATGGGACTTTAGTTTTATGCAATTTCCTGGTCTCCTGTTCATTTTACAACAAAAACTGTGGAGTGCAAAGTTATTCAGAATTAAAAGTCGCATACAAAACTGTTTTTGTGTTTTTTATTGTTTCTATACTTCATTTCACGTAGGAAAATAGATGGCGCTTGAGAGCTGACCGTTTTTACATGCATTAAATAATTTAAATTCATGAAACCAAACTTCGTCAATAATAAATAAGTCTGTAAATTTTATTTGATATTTTTTTTCGTTTTTGTGAACTAAGTTTGCATTCTGACCAATCAAAAGGCAGAATTTATATCCCTATCTAAACCAATGCTATTTTCTTCATGAAGAAAGTTTTTCACAATTTTAAAAAGAAATTTCGTAATTTCTGTTCATTTGTTTTCTTTTTTTCTAGTTCCATAAATTATTTATAAACGTCAATCTAACTTATGGTAAATAAATTCCGGATTCTTCGATTACTATTTCCACCATAATTCTTTAAGAGACGTTTTTCATTGGAATAATCATTCACTATTTAATTTTTGTTTACAAAAAGAAATTGACAGTATATCATCATATCATGACTATTGCTACGAATGAATAGAAATTTTGAAATTTCTTTTTAAAATTGTGAAGATCTAGAAACATAATATAAAACGCAAAACCAGTTTTGTATGCAACTTTTAATTTTAAAAATGAACAGGAGAGTAGAAAATTGCATAAAACTAAAATCCCTGTTCACCCCTAACCGCCACCAACCTATATACAGATTGATATTCAAAAACGTTAAATCAATTTTTATTATATCAAACCGAATCTGTATCCAATAGCTGAACCCTGAACAAAACCGCAAATTTTATTATTGCTTGAACCCATCTCTTAAAATAATCTGAACCGAACCCAATTTTTGGCGGGTTCGATGCCCTGCATTTACTTCAAAATATTGACTTATGACTGTTCAGTTTGGAAGTAAATGAGCGAAAATGATTAGAAATAGCGTTGCGATGAAAGAAATTAAATATGTACAACCAATGGAATAACATATTTACCTCTTAAACATTTTAATTTAAAAGTTTTTACATTAAAAATATATTAATTAAATCCTTCTCCATTTAATGATTAAAAAATGTACAATCTTTGAATGAAGATGGGAATCAACCAAGAGAGTTATCTTTAAAACTGTATCATTAATATAATTAATAACAAATGGATTTTATTAACAAAATTAATTGTACAACCATGCATGAGAGTAAAAAATCAAGCTTAATCATAATTACTAGTAAATCATCACGAGTTACTGATTATATGCATTTATCATACGTAATTATGTACAAATTTCTACAATAATCAACATGATTAAAGTATAAGACAAGCTTATTGTATTTAAATCATTATACACAAACATCATAATAATCATTATAAATATCTCTGATTTTTTAAGTCTATCGTAACTGTGCATTTAGTAAAATTAACATCTTCAGCACAATTATAACTATTGCGTTTGTTTTAAAATAGTTATACTACAAAATACACAGATATTTTGTTGTTCCCTAGTTTCGTTAAAAAAAGAAAAAATAAAACAAACGAAGAAACAAAAAACAAAATAAAATATCGTGCGCGACTTGAAGTACGGGTCAATGGGGTCATTAAAAAAAATGTCGATTTTTTTTATAAAATCGTGAAATCCAATCTCATATAATAAAAAAGTAATATAAAATAATTTGAAATATGCGACTTTTCATTCATAAATTTACTAATAATTTTCGCGGCTCTAAACAATGATTAAATTTGTGACGTCACAGCTTCATACTCACATTTTTTTCCACACACGCACAAAACAGCAATCTAACCTAAAATTATAACAAATGACAGCAGAGTATACAAAAAAGATCATTATTGTGTATTTCTTTAAAAAATAATGTAAATAAAACCTTTACTTAAATAAATACTAAACCAAACAATTATAGTTCCAAATTAAACCGGTAGAGCTCGACTGTCGTTATCCGTGAAGCTGTGACGTCAGCGTTGAAATATTTGAAATTAAAGGCAATTATTAAAAAACTATATAACTGATTCTAAAGACTTGTAAGGTGTAAAAAGAAAAAAAAAATCAGAAAATGTGAATGACCCCATTGTCATTTATTTACCTTACTGATCTTTACTGATTCCTTTATTGTCCACAAATTTAAGCACCAGTCCAACATTTAGCAAAAAACCCGTTTAATTTTATGACTCCCTTTACTTTTTAATAAAAATAACAACACGATCTTTTTCATTATTCAATACAAATACAACTAATTTGAAATATAATTTTGTGATGCTTATATTCAAATTTCTTTAACTATTACTAAAATATGTAGTGAATAATGAAAAAGAGAAAATTAAAACCTATATAAAAATAAAAAAGAAATGACTGACTGCGTTTCTAGATTTAAAATCAACACATCGCTCTTAAAACTCGGCGCTAAGTTTTATAGCGGGCACAACAACAACGTGATTTACTTTTTAATTACTAGATATTTTACGTTTTAAATACCGACAATATCGCGAAATAATTAAAAAGTTATTAGCGCTCACAATCACTATCAAAACGAAATGGATAGAAGAAAAGCAGTCAGTAGAAACTAATACACTAACATCTTTGTCACTAGATTTTTTTTTTGCTTTTTTGTTCAGCGTATCGAAACGAAAGTTCACTACGACAGAAAATAGATTTTTATTTTTACACATTTACAGGTTCCCAAAAGGAATATTTCCACTGAAATTTTATACCAAAAATAGAATGATCACAATTTGAAAACATGTGAATCAAGCTAAAAGCCGAAAATTTCGGATGAAATATTGCAAGTTTGGGTAGTTCTGTATACATCCTCCGACTGTACTGATTTAAACAGTTGTTTGAAAGTTAGGAAAGTAACTTGCAGTTATTTTTACAAAAGTTCGTACAAGAATATAAAACGTATGTTCTCCAAGTACATTTCAGTGCGAGAGTCGTGGTTGCACGACTATAACACTGAGTTTATTAAAAATTAAAATAGAACCTATGCCAAATGTACAAGTAAGAACGTCAGTTCCGTGGGTGCAAGTTTAATACAGACAATACAGACAGATTAGAGTGGTGAAGATTGTTTTGTTTAGTAGTTCGATTCATAACACTGACTTACACTTTCCGCCTGCCCTGGGCAAAGTTCTTTGAAAACATGTTCAATGAATGTTCGTCTGCAACAAATTATCACAAAAAAAAAATTAGAATCTAATCTACAAATAACAAGCGAACCACCAAAAACCAGTTCAAAACAAAAACAACTGCACTTACTTGGCAGCGAGGCCTCCCCCTGGCGGCAAACCTTGAATGTCCAACTCTATAAGCTTCTGAAGCAGACACGGAAAGTCTACGTTGTCGCCCTGATCCACGAGCTCTGCAAACATTCAAACAAAGCGAACGCGTTAAACAAAAATAGTCAAAAAAGGCAACACAAATGTTTCAGTTTCAGATTGCTTTTTATTCAGTCCTACAAATACAAATCACAAACGAGGGTTTTGTGGAACAATTTCATTAACAATAAGGAAGAACGGTTCATTATTAGATTTACTAATTAATTTTAAAATGTTGGTAGAAAATGTTCACCTTGACGTAGTTTGTTTGGCAGTTATTTTTATACTTATTGGGGTCAACTAATTATAGAATGTTTAAATTATAAACTCACTAGGAACTAAAAATTCTAAATCTATGAATTTCTTATGAATAAAGAACAAGGTAAATGACTAGAAACTTGAGCAATATTTGTCAACAATAACAATCCCCATCACAGAATAATACTGAGCAAGAAAACATGCAACTAAGAATGTAATTTATATTAAGATAATTTAGGTATAAAACTACAACAACCTTTGATTCGCCGTTCGATGGTGGTCTCCAGGTCTTGCTCCGCCTTGAGGGCGTCGGGACAAGGCCGAGGAGCCCCAGGAAATACCACCAGCACGATACTCATGTTGTCTCTACTTCCCTGTGACAAATAATCATGCGAAATTTGAAATATACTAACACATGACAGCTGTAAAATTAGAAACGTTACCTTATAAAGACAGGTGTCCACAACTTGACTAGTGATGAGTTCAAGATCATCGGTGACTTTTAATCGCGAATGAATGTACTGACAGAGATCTTCATTGCTCATAACATCCCAGATACCGTCACAAGCGAGAACGAGAAACTCATCCGATTCGTCATCGCGATCGCGTGAGAAAATTTCCGGTTCTGGTGAGACGAGCTGTTCACACTGTCCTCTGCCTTCCACGTTCTTGTACTCGTAGTCCCCTAGCGCGCGGCTGACAGCTAGCGAGCCATTGACGCGCTGGATCATCACCGAACCACCGGCCTTCTGGATTCTCTCTCGTTCCGCAGGTAACGCAGGCTTGTGGTCACGGGTGGAGAAAATCGGCATCCCATCACGGCACAACACAGCTCTCGAGTCGCCACAATTGGCAATGTATATCTGTCTGGGTGAAATGAACGCACACACTGCAGTCGAACCACTTTTATCTTCACCTGAAGACATCTCAGGAAGTTCTCGCATGCGGATGTCCAGCTCCAAGAACCCACAGTGGATTCCTTTCGTAACATCTTCCTGGAATTCTTCAGTCTGCATGATTGACTCCAGGAGGTGTTCGGAGCAATGAGCGGAAACTCGGGCACCCGCGTGGCCGTCGAACACGGCGAAGTAGGACCAGTCTTTTAGTGCCCCATCCAGACCCGTTTTCGCTCGATGTGCGTCTTCCATCTCGACGCGCCAGCCTTGCATGCTGGCCACGCCGTAACGAAGACCGTTACCGGATCCATGTTCTTGGTATTTGTCTGTCTTTGGTTTGTCGAGAAACGCACCCATTCTGTCTGTGCGCTATGTAGTATATATCTATCGATGCCACATATTTATTGAAAACTATACATCCCTGTCAAAACAAAGAAAAACAATGATATAGTAATTTGTTGGTTACATAGTTTCAAAAAATATTTACCTACAAATTTCTTTTTACCATAAAATGTTATCTAAAAAAAAAGTGTCATAATCCAATGTCAGTAAAAACGTTAGTACATACACACCTTTGTACTTTTTTAGGGTTAACAATCCTTATAAAATTACGCATTTAGTTATTTTATATTATCATTATAATAATAAACACAGACAGAAATTCTAAAAATGGCGGAATCAAAATACGTTACGCGTGCGCTTCGCTAAAAATAGCTTCGAGAATTACGTCATTTTTGTCCAATCATAGACAGCACGTCATACAGAAATAACTTTCAAATGAATTTAGCTCCTATCCAGATAAAGAAAATAAAAATATACATTTCATACTTACTTTTTATCGCCTGTGCAATATCTAAATTATATACACACATTTAACTATCCAGAATATTACACCTTTTATATTCGAAACCTATTATGCAAAGTTTTACAATTATCCTTTTGTGTACCTACTTTCAAATGATTCCTTTATTCTTTTGTTGAGTGAAACAGCCAATCAGAGTGATGAATTTTACTTGATATTTCCCGCCATCTTCATGGATGTTACATAAAATAGAAAAAAATGTCTATTTTGGAAAATAGAATAATTTGGGATGAGTCAGATGTTATTAAAATTAGGAATTATTAACATTAGAGTGTAAAACGTATCATTTATTATGAAAAGTAACAATACAATAAAAAATTATTTATGAAAATTAATATTTTATAATTTGAAAATATGAAATTGATGAAATAAATATATTGAAATGTACCCCTGCAGATCAATTGCACGTGGGGCCTTGACCTAGGAGGAGATTGACCTTGACCGAACCGCAATGCAGTATGAAAAGCGATTTTCCTTTGCATGCCTATTTGGCCTTTTCGTCCTAAATTTATTCTTGGGCTGCCTTCCGGGCTTTATGAGAAAATCACCTCCTTTTCTTCATTTTACACGATTATTTCATTTAAATGATCTTAAAATTTGCATAAAGTGAAGTATTATAAAAAAATGCATATTCTTGAGTTAATATTCGTTTTAAATGCATCCTTTATTATGTAATAACTGTTTTTAAAATAATTATAATAATTTTCTATGCAAAAATAATACAGAAAGCTCAATTTGCCAAAGAATATAAAAAATTCGATCGTTTATCTCGGAGCGTCAATAGTTTGCCCCAGAAACGCAGGAAAATGGATATAATAACTCCTTTTGTTGTGACGAAAATTGGTTGCATAATGATATGACGTCACAAAAAGGTCATATAACCTGTGTCCTCGTTTATAAATTACTGCTTATACGTTAGTATTTAAATCTATAAGTATTTTTACAACACAATAATACAAAACAATGTAAAATACTTTTTAAATAACTAATTTGTACTATTGTACTTGTTTAAATTTTGCTGCGCATGTGTACTGGAAGCAGGATGGAACTTGCCGTAATTTCCACGGTGCCAGCAGCATATAGAGAGTAAAGCGTCGGAGGTGAGGAGACGAAAACGGCGTCCCGACGGCTAGTACTCGCGTTGTAATCATGCGTCTGATAGTACAAATCCAGACGTTCTTGAGAGGCAATCTCATTCGTAAAAATCATCGATAAATGTGTAAAAATGTATGAAAAACTAGTGAACTATTGTTTATAAACTCAGAAAATTGATTAAAACAATTGATTTCCCAACAATCAACCGTAATATTCAAATTACCGACCCTATTTTAGTAATCATAAATTAAAGTCATGCAATGTAGCATGTAAAAAATACATACATTCATAATAATGCATATTTTCTTCAACCAATTTCGCAGTTTATAAAATGTTGTGATGGTGAATGTTTAAAAATGTTTGTTAAAAATTATAAATTCGAATCAAAGCCAAACAAAATGTAATAATAGATTATTTACTGGATATGTGCCCATTGGTACTGTGACAACAATATAAAAACAAACCGATAAAAATTTTATTTACCAATTATAAAGTGCAGTGAAATTAATTTTTCATTGTTGTTAATTGTGATATGCAAGTTGTTCGACAAACATACATAAATGGTAAATAATTTTCATCATTTTTTCATTTTTATAATTATTACACTTATTTTATAAATTTGAATAAGATTAATATATATTTATGTCATGAAATAAGTATGATTAATTATTAAAAACAGTTTTGTTGTAAATTTTGAAAACTAACTCCTTGGATGTTCGTGACCCGTCATACGCGAAAGTTAATGATTGCTGTATAGGTCAAATTTAGTGTGATAATCTCTTATTAAAATGCATTAAATTGTGCAGAAAAAGTTCGTAATTTTTATCGATGGTCTATAAAAATGATGGATGGGGCCACAAAAGTTCATTCTACAAGAAATGTGCCGCTAAGATCGATGTACAGTCTGTAGAGAGGAAATATATCTTTGTGTATGTTGAACATGTGTATGTCGCCGGTCGCCCCAGTTTAACTTTACGAAACCAATAACGTTTTAATGAAATTTTGATAAAGGTATATTATGTTTTTTGTTTAAACCCATACATTTTTATGATTCAATATACTTTTATTTATATTGACGTTTAAATATGAAACATAAGAACATCGTTACCTTGGAATGAAACTAGAAAACATGAAAAGGAAAATTAAATAAATATTTAATAAATTTGTCCTTGTTTAAAATTTAAATTGGATTTTCAAGGACCAAACAAATTATTTCGCAGGCTGTTTAATTTATCAGAAAAGTATTAAACTTTTCTTGTTATTTAAAAATACTTTTTGCGAAAATCAATGGACAAATTAGCATAATTCATTATTCAATTCAATTGGGAATAATCTATTTTACCTTTCAATCACAAATTAGATTAGTTGTTTGTAATACAGCAGGCGCATTTATAATGACAAATGAAGTGATGAATTCGTTATCCATTTGGAACTTTGGAAGTGGATAAATCTGTTATTGATGAATGAAATTTTATGTAATTTTGATTTTTATAGTCATTTTCCAGTAGGCTATGTATGAAAAACAATTGAGGTTAAATTAAAATGTAACACATTTGTTAATAACATTAGAAACTGTGTTTTATTTAATTTCTATTCTAAATAATCTAAATTGGCAAATAGCAGTTTTTGTTTTTATACATAGCCTACTGAAAAATGACTATAAAAATCAAATTTATTTAAATTTCAATTGAATTTTTCTCAATATTTTTGTTATATAAGGATATAAAATAATATCACATAATATCACATGGTTAAATTCAAGCTAGGTTAATTTATTTTTATTATTTGTATTTTCTGTGCAAGTGAATAAATATCAATTTAAATTAATAGATAATTGTTAATAGGAAAAGAAATTAGAAATAATACCTAATAAAAATAAATTACCCTAACATGACAGATAAACCGTCAAACATTTGTTATTTAGCTTGTCTCAATTCCATGGCTATTGCTATTTTAGAGGTGATTTTCGAAATTTTCATACCTAATTTCTGCCGTTACAAGGCCTACAAAATTTTGCTCATTGATTCCAATGCAGAATTTTATGCTCTACAACTTTTATTTGAAGCGTTTTTAGGTAAAATAATTAGGGAAGCAGAAAATTAGGAAAGTCTGAATGTACATAAAAACCAAAAGTTCCCAAATTATTTTAGACAAAAATACTTCAAATAAATGTTGTAGAGAAGTAAATTCTGGAGCCGAATTAGTAATACGATTTTATTTTTGATATTTGATAACCGGGAAAATCAATTTTAATTTTTTCTGGACATAGCTGATTTATAGCGGTAGCCATGGAACTCAAACAAAATTACGAACAATTGTATGCCATCTTAACTGTCAAAAAAAGTTTGTGTTTTGTGATTTTCGTTCAATAACCTATTTCTTTGAAAGTATGGAACAATTTTCTCATATTATAAAATGGTGGACAAATTTTGTTTGAGTTGCATGGCTGTCGCTATAAATCAGCAATCATCAAAAAAATTTAAAATTGATTTTCTCGGTTATTAAATGTCAAAAATAAAATATTATTACTAACTCGGGTGCAGAATCAAATTCTCTACAACATTTATTTGAAGTATTTTTGTCTAAAATAGTTTGGGAACCATTGCGCAAGGAAAAACTGATTTCCCATGTTAAACTTGAGAACCTCTGGTTTAAAAAATATATTTTTTTCTCAAATCGGAACTCCCCCTTTGTCTTCTATAAGATTGTCTTATAGTATTGTACGCTTATATTCTATACCCCCAAAAAACACCCTTTTTAATTCTCTGTATATTGTTTTACAATACATCGTATAAAAATTCCCAAAAAAGAGCAAATTACGTGCAACTGTGATTTCGAGTAATTGTTAATATCTTATTCAATTAGGTTTAGAAATGAGGAAAAGAATCAAAATGTTGAAAAAGCTAAACCCTGATGTTAAGATTTGGTTGAATAGATTTGTAGGATAAGGGTTACAGGATAAAAATCTTTAGGGATGCTGACAAATAGCTTTCGGCACTATACTAACGTACAGTGTTCAATATGAATGTTGGTGCTGATGTAGTGTATTTATTATAGAAAGCAAATTATTCTGTAATATAGTAGAACTATTTTTGGCGTAAATAAAATAAATAAACTGTTTTTAAAGAACAATTATTTAAATTTAGAAGTCTGAACAAAATATGCTCGAAAATATGTTTATGTAATAGTTTGATTATAGTATTTAATTTTAAATTTGGCTTAAAGATTTTAAAAATAAATAGAAAAACAGACGCAAACTGTTAAAAGGAGTGGGTCGGATAAGTACAGTTCAAGCCTGGCTCATTTAAAAATTGTTTCAATTACTTCAATTTTTTTAAAAAGGTTGTTTTTTGTAATGAAATTTGGTAATTCATTTATTATTTCACTAATTTTACTTAAAATCTGAGGTAAATTAACAACAAATTTCCATTTTAAAAATTAAAATTGATTACAATAATTCAAATAAATAAGAGAAAATTAAAAAAAAAAAATTTTTAAACAAATAGATAGAATATTATTTAAAATAATTTAGAATAATTTCCAAAAATCGGTATTTAAAATGATAAAATTTTCAAAAACATTTTAAAAACCTTTAAAGTGATATAAACAGTGACAGAATTGTACTAAAGATTTAAGTACGGTGGGTGACTAGACGTCTGGATGTTTTATTTTTATTTGTGTCCGGGGACTTTCGAGCGCATTATTAAAATTTGTCTGCAGCAGTGCAGCTTAGATTAAGGAAATATATTTGGCCCAAATCCGGAGTTTTCATTACGTTGGTATTTTTGTTATTTGAACAAATTAATTTATCATGACATTGCCTCATTATTAGAATATTTTAAAGATTAATTTGTTTTTTCTGAAAAATATACAGGTTATTAGATAATTACAAAAATTCAAATTTTGCCGATTTTTATCTTTACAAATAATTTCTTGGTATAAAATAATTACATATTACAGAATTTTGGTTTGTAGTTCTTTAGAATACTTTTTCAAGCTATTTCAAATGGTGATGTTTAATTTTTTACCTTCCGTCACTTTTAGGTATGAGTTGAAAAGGTTTTGGTAGCAATTGGACAACCGGAAGTATCAGATTCTTAAAAAGTTGTTCTAAATATTATTTTTTGAAAAAAAAAATTCTTGCAAATATTAAAGAAGATTAAATTCTCTATTTCATACATTTAAATATTTTATTGATTTAGAGTTAAAAGAATATAATATATAAAATAATCTGTTGTAATAAATCTCACAGCCCGAATAATGTCATGGAAACCAATTGAAAAATTATAATGTTTGTAACTGACAGATAAATGTCAGTGTCAAAAATCCAAAGACATTATTGAAGACTTTTCTGGGAAGTACATACCAACATTTATTATTTCTTATTGTATTAATAGTTAAATATTTAAAATTATAGGTATATTACATATTCCCTTCAGAAATATTGTCAATCTCGACAATGAATTGGAAACATCTCGAAAAATTTGAAGAGTAGGAGAAAATTTCTTCATAGAATGAATTTAAAATTTAAAAATCTAAATATAAAGAACAGGTATAAGTAGAATTTTTGGTGTAGAGTGTAGGTATACAAGAAATGTTAAATACAATATTTGATAATTCCTCGACTGGATAAATGAATGAATGACAAATCGGAGAAAAACAGTTTACAAATTTTTAAGACTGGTTTTCTCCGATTTTCCCATTTATTCGTTAAATACACTACTTATGTAACAAAAACGGTAGTGGCGAGAGGTATTGTTCTGGCCACAACAGATTATTGAAACTTTTTATTGCTATCTTTTTGTGGTCATTTATAAAATGGGTTCATAACTCGCTCGAAAATTAATAGCGTATGGTTCGTGCGTTGACTCACTCGGTTGCGCCTCGTACGTCAAACTTCTTACTCGCACGATATTTTTCACTTTCGATACTCGTTATGAAAATACTATTATTTCTTATTTTAAAATAAATCATGTTATTTTCCCTTAAAATAAATAAAATACCATGGTTTAAAAAGTGGGAAATTATTCAAATTTTGAAATTTTTAGATTAAAATAATTGATCTATACCGATTTATCAAACTTTAAAATATGAACGGAATAAACGATGATGTATTTATTAATTTTTATGAATTTCTTAAATCGTTACAAGTTTAAAGTATGTATGTATATTTATGCTCCTATTAACTAAAAATAATCATGAGGTTGAATCATTTTGACACTATAAATCACTGAAATATGAGAAAAATATTGAAAACAGGTGGAAAATCTGTCTCGTGTCCCATATACTCGCAAAAAAATATTGATTTATGTATTAATTAGCTGCAGTTCATTGGTTATTGTGATATTTAATTTAATATAGGTCATAACGGGTGTTTATCTTTTTTCTGAGCATATAGGAAATTTCTTTACATATTGCAATATTGCAAAAGATGTTCAAAATTACAAACTGCATCTAGTGAGTTCAAAATTATTGAGCAAATAATATTTTTTGCACGATCAGTTTTTTTTAAACTTTACCGATAGGGTTTCCAAGGCAGTAAGTTATGTTTACAAATTACTATGATCAGTAAGTGATGTGGTACTGATCAGTAAGTGATGTGACTGACCGGTAAGTGATGTGACTACCTACCGATCTGGAGGCGGTGAAAATTACATAAATAAAAAATAAATGTACAATTTTTAAAGCTTTAACGATAACAAAACAACGATCATAGCTTACTTAAAAATGACTACTATTTTTTTTTAAATATCAAAATAATTTTTAAATAATTCTAAACTAATCCTCAACCGGTAAGGTGCACTTACTGCCCTTAATACTTAAATAACTATATGTATGCTATGGGTTAAAATTTTAAATATATTGGAGTGAAAAAATGATAATTATTACCAACACACCACTAGATGTTAAAATTGTTGAAGATGATGATGATGATAGATATTGGCATGTATTGCTAATATACGTATAAACTTAAGTTTATACGTATATTGTATTGCTAAGCGATATGATATCTGGTGGCAAAATAATAAACTACAAGTTGACTTGTTATTAAAGTATGTAATATTAGAAATTTGTTAAATATTATACGTATTTGTGTATCTAAATTGACATATATATTGTAATATGGGTAACAATTATTGCTGCTTACTTGAGTGCACATTGTCACGTTAGAAAGGCAATAAATTGTCACGAATTCCCGCGTAAACGAAAAGTTCGTGTTTACATTAAAAATATGCTTGACAAGATGAAAAAAGATAATAATACAGTGCGTGGATCAGAAAATTATAAATTAATATATCCGTCTTGTATAGTTTGAAGATTTATTCATTATATTTCAAAGAAAACTTTGTTTCAAAACGAGGTTAGTTTTACAAATGTTCATAAAAATATTATTTAAGTTATCTTCACTTCCACGAATACATCTTATACTAATGTTCACAAGTGAATAAGAAGTATAATAATGAAATTTTGCTATTTTAATTATTTTTTTGAAGATATCTAAAAAGAAGTGGTTATACAATTTGAGTTAAAGTTTTATAAAAGTGTACTAGGAATTTACATTAATTTACCCTTAATAGATAATATAAAACCTACTATAAAATAATATAAAAAGAAAATTAAATATAATACGGTACTATGAGAAATACACAATTCTATAATGTGTTTTTCGACCTGTAGTTCAAAACTTGCCACCCCAGCGCTGCGATCTTAAAAATATCGCCATGTAAAAAAAGTTCAAGAAATCAAGACCGCAAACTAGGAAAGTACCTACCTGCACCTACATAGTATGCAGATTTGTAAAGAAAAATGATGTTTCTGTATGACTGGATTGCAATAAATAAATATTTTCATAATTGATTTAAACTTGTATAGTCACTTGCCACTATTTTCCATTAATATAATTAACACTTAAAATATCGATGGGGTCGTAACGACCCCATTGTGCTCACCGTGTTACAAAAATAGGTCATGAATTCGATAGGTTAAATATGTTAGGTGTCGTAACAACATCTACATTGCTGCCTTGGATACAATAGTATCCAAATATTGTTGCACGAATTAAGAACTTAAACTGGTCTAGTACGACTGGGGCATTCACTGCATATTACATGTACCTCGACATGTACCATGAATTTTTAATAGAGACATCCCAGGGGGAACAATGTTGTTTACAGCTACTATCGACTTTTTATTTTAAAAAGACTATAAGAAATTTAAATCGCATTTTAAAATATTACTCCATCAATGGAATAAATGTAAAAAAATTAGCTAAAATGGATAAAATTTAAATATGACTGCGACACCGAAATATAAATCTTTAACATGTAAAATCATACTTTCGTAATTTTCTGCTTCCCTAATTATTTTAGTTTAAAAAAAACTTGAAATGTTAATTTTGCAACTCTATAACGGCAGAAATTAGGTATGAAAATGTAGGAAATCACCCGAAAAACAGCTATAGCCATAGAATTCTAACTAAAAATTAACAAATGTTGGCGGTTTATCTGTCAAGCTAGGCTTATTTACTTATATTATTATTTGTAATTTCTGTAAAGTGAAAAATTATTTATTTAAATTATTAGATAATTGTTCACTTCAACAGATATTACAAATAATACCTAATAAAAATATATTAACCTATTTTGATAGGTAAAACGTCAAACATTTGTTAATTATTCTGTTTTAATTTGAGGACTGTCGCTTTTTGGGGTGATTTTCAATATTTTCATACCTAATTTCTGCCGTTACAAAGCATCTAAAATTAATTTTGCTTATTGATTCAGATGCAGAATCTGAAACTTTACAATTTTTATTTGAAGTGTTTTACCAAAAATAATTAGGGAAGCATGAAATTACGAAAATATGATTTTACATGTTAAAGTTTGTTCCAGTATCGCGGTCAACACCCTGTATGTAGATTAAAAACTAATGAAAACTTACAGTGCCGCTCCGTGGGTAAAAAGCGCCTTTGAGCCTACTTCAATATTGTAAAATTATTTCTTATTTTTAATATCATTTTTCTCGAAATAATTGCTATACAACCGCATATCATATTTATATCGTTGAAATCAGAAAAAAAATCTCTATCTAATGGACAAAAAATTTATATAGGTTGCCATTTAAAAAAATATAATTTTATTCTACCGTTTGAGAACCACTGGTTGATTTTTTTATTTATTATTCCTCATAAATTAAGCCCTTTTTCCTGGTAATTTTTTGTATATAACATTTTTCCCTAAAGTCATTAGTTCGCCCAAAAAAGCGCTGGTTGTTTTAAAGGAAACACCCTATATTGTTCACTTCTATTACCTTACTGTGTAAGTTACATAGTATTTTTTTCTTTGCGAATAAGATCATTTTATAATAAGTAACTATTATTTACTGTCTTCAAATGCCCTCATGGACAGGCGCTTTTGTTCGGGGCACAACCTGCCAACCCGCACGGGCGGCCCTGAAACTTATAATTTTAATTTTTCAAATTTCATTTCAAATTATGATGATCATGGCATGCTAATGTCCAGAGAGATGATTAGCTCTAATTATGATAGTTGCCATGTGACAAACAGTTGCACGTAGGTACTCTAGTCAACTAAATAACAAGGTATTTCCTAAACTTTCTTTCTCTATTTGGCCATTATTCGTCTTTGTTTAACGGTGCACTAATGACGTCTTTACTTTTATTTAAAAATAATTGTTGGAAAGCTAAATGATTTAAACAATATTACTGTTTTATTAATTGCCCTATTGTCAATACAGGGTGCCTATTTTATCTGTTCCCGCCTGAAAATTCATGAATAGGCAATCTATGTTACATTTCGTAATTTTGTTTTGCTCTTGTATATAATGTAAAAGCGCGCTCCATAAATGCACTTTTATTATAAAAGTGCGCTTGGAATACGGGCTCTAATATTTACCAAATGGTTTATGAAATGTATTCTGTTTTGCCTGTTCTTAAAATTTCAGGCGTAAATTCCAAATATATAAAAATATACAGGATGTTTCCTTTAAAACAAGCAGCGCTTTTTTAGGCGAACTTATGATTTTAGAGAAAAATGTTATTTACAAAAAACGATCAAGAATAAGGTGTTAATTTGCTAGAACTAATAACAAATTGAATATTCAAGCAGTGGTTATCAAATAGTAGAACAAAATTATATATTTTTAAATGGTACTCTATATAATTTTTTAGCCCATTATATAGTTTTTTTTTCTAATTTCAACGATATACGAGTGATATACGTACTGTATAAGGTTGGTAACACACGTATCAAACCTGTATATAGCATAGCCTATTATAATATTATTTTTAAATTTTAATACCATTTTTCTTGAAATAAAAAAAAAAATCTTTTTCTACAGTCTACGTAGAAAGTAACCAACGCAAAATGTCACTTTGCCGCTCTAGCGCGACAAAGTAGAAAAAACGCTCGCTGTCCCAAATTTCTAACTATACAATGTTGAGAAATGCCACTTGTCTACATTCTTGATGGAAACGTTTAGTTAGGAACTAATGGCACTGTAGTGACACATTTACCACCATAAATCTGACATAACTGCTATGTCGGTATATTACAACAACCAAAAAAAAAAAAAAATGCCGCACTATTGTGAAAATAAAATAGAGCATTCATTTACAAAAACGAAAGTAAAAAATGTTTAGATCAGATTGAAGCAATAGGCCAAGAAGAATATGAAATAACGATAAATTAAAATTAAATGTAAAAGACGTTTTTTCTTCATATTATTCCTTATTAATTGAGTAGTAGTGTAAGTACAAAGTGTACATTTTAGTATTTTTTGTTATGGTGGAGGACCCCACTGTGGCGACTGAAGAAAAAATCTTGTGTGTGTTTCGAGCGCAAATGGACATTGTCGATTTCGAGACAACCTCTCAATCGACAACGACCTATTTTGCGCTATTAATACACAAATAGCTATTACCTAACGGGCTAAAAAATTGTATAGGGTACCATTTAAAAAATAATAATTTTGTTTTACCGTTTGAGAACCACTTGTCGAATTGTCAGTTTGTTATTACTGATAAATTAGCCCCTTATTTTTAATCATTTTTTTGTATAAAACATTTTTCTCTATAGTTATTAGTTCGCTCAAAAAAGTGCTGGTTGTTTTAAAGAAAACACCCTGTATTTGAAATATAAACCGGAAGCGCTACCATTATGCCAAATACCATAATTTGTGAGCCCCCAAGCCTAGTTTACAAATATCTCGAGAAAATTAAAAAGTAATTATAAATAAAAAAAGTCCGGCACCGACTTCCAATCCTACTCTGTATTTGTATGTATAGGGACCCCAACACGGCTCACCTCCTCCACGTCAACCGTACACCTGATGACGCCGTCGCAGTCGCAGGGCCCCCTCCCGGGGCAGCAGCCCGCGCAGGGGCTTACAGCCCTGTTGGTCATGATCGCAGTGCTCGTCATTCTGCTCGCGTATTGCTTCTGGGGCGCTCCTTGGTGCCGTGCATTTTGCAGACGAAGGGTTTGCTGTTTCTGCCCCATGGATGACCCCGAGGGATTGGAGTTGAGTACCAGTCAGGTAGGGGTTAAAGTCATGGCTTGTGTCGTTAATTTTGGAATTTGGGCAAGGGCAAGAGTAAATGTGAGGTATGTAAACGTCTTGGTATGTGTACAGAAAAAAAAATCTGTTGTGGCTAGCACAATACCTCTCGCCACTTCCTTTTTTGGTTACATAAGTATAGGGCGCTAACAGTCATGTTACATTGTTGGCCTTGATAAGCAGATGTGGGGGCCCGTTTCAGAACGATAATTAGTAATTATGTACATAGATGTCAAATGTCAGAATTTTTCATTAAAAATTTCAAGATTTTCTAAATTCACTTGGTTAATTTGTCACCAGGAGTGTGGAATTTACTTGTCAAGGAAAATAAACCACATGGAATTGGAAAATCACTAAATTTAGAATGAGAAATTATGATATTTGACATCTGTATACATAATTACTAGCTATCATTCTGACATGGGCCCCCATATCTGCTTGTCAAGGCCAACAAAGTCACATGACTGGTCGCGCCCTAATGTATTTAACATTTCTTGTATACCTACACTCTACACCAAAAATTCTACTTATATCTATTCCTTATATTTAGATTTTTTTAAACTTAAATTCATTCTATGAAGAAATTTTGTCCTACTCTTCTAATTTTTCGAGATGTTTCCAATTCATTGTCGGGAGTAACAGTATTTCTGAAGGGTATGTGTAATATACCTATAATATTAAATATTTAACTATTAATACATTAAGAAATAATATAATGTATGTACTTCCCAGAAAAAGTCTTCAGTAATGTCTCCGGATTTGTGACACTGACATTTATCTGTCAGTTACAAACAATTTAAATTTTCAACTATTTTGCATGGCATTCTTTCGGCTGTAAAATTTATGACAACAGATTATTTTATATATTATATTTCTTTTATCTCTAAATCTCTAGAATATATAATAAAATATTTAAATGTATCAGATAGAGAATTTAATTTTCTTTAATATTACCAAGAAAAAATTTCAAAAAATAATATTTAGAAGATTTTTTTTCAAGAATCTTCTACTTCCGGTTGTCCAATTGTTACCAAAACCTTTTCAGATCTTCCCATGAATGTCCGATTGGGAAACACGTAGTTAAACAAATATAAAGTCTTATAGTTTTTGAGTAATCGTCCTTCCAACACACACATACATACACACACACATCCACACACACACACAGACATCATCGTAAAAATGTTAAAATCGGATTAAAATCTGGATATGCGATTTTTAGCATGAATCCAATACCTCTCTTAGCGAGAGGTAAAAATATTGTATTTTAGTTATCAGTCTACAATCAATTCTGTTTACCGTTTTTAAAAACGGCTGCTTTTGCTGGCCAATCCCATAGGAAAAGAACGTAATAATTCTGAATAATAAGTTGGCATAACTTTCAGAGAGTAACGCTGCATCTGCACAACTGGGAGAGCTAAACTAAATAAATTATTCGCGAGTTTTATTAGGTACCTACTAAATATTTATAAATGTATAGTAAAAAAAAATCTGATGTGGCCAGTGCATGACCTCCCGCCAATACCATGTTTAAAATAGCTATGAGCTTTAAGTAAAGTATCAGTTCCGGTTGATCGCTTGTAAACAAAATCTAATTTGTTGTTCCAATAAATAGAAAAGTCCGTATTACGAAATTTTGGATTATATTATATTATTTTTTCTTTGAAAATATGTTAAGAGCTCCAAATAAGTATTTCATTCGGTTTGTCATATACATATACAGGTCATTAGATATAGATTTTTTTTCTGATTTCAACGATATAGATATTTTATAAGATTGTATAACAATTATTTCGAGTAAAATGGTATTAAAAATTAGAAATAATGTAATAAAAAGTGGCTTTATTACTAGTGTAACCTAGGCAACAGACGTATCAACACTTGTATATTGCATAGCCTATTTTAATATTGTAACATTATTTTAAATTTTTAATACCATTTTTCTCGAAATAATTGTTATACAACCCTATACAATATTTATATTATTGAAATCAGAAAAAAAATCTCTATTTAATGGACTAAAAAAATATATAGAGTATCAATTAAAAAAATATTATTTTGATCTACCGTATGAGAACCAGTGGTTGAATTTACGGTTTGTTATTATTGATAAATTATACCCTTATTCTTGATCATTTTTTGTAGATAACATTTTTCTCTAAAGTCATTAATCCGCCCAAAAAAGCGCTGGTTGTTTTAAAGGAAACACCCTGTATAGTTAAAATCTAAATCTAATATGTTGTTTCCAGTCATATACGAGTTTTAAATACCAAATTTGAGAAGTTTTGGATCATATTTTAATATATGTTTTCAAGAAAATCTATTCAGAGCTTCAAGTAAAGTACCACTTCCGGTTCTCCAATTTTATCTAACATTTAATCAACATGGGGTCTCGTGGCCGTGTGTCTGAGTGTCTGGTCGCGAATCTGGGGACCCGGGTTCGATCCCGACCGACGCCAAAAATTACATCGCATTTTAATGGCACAAAATTGACCCCTGTGGCGCACTCTCCACGCCAGCAATGAGTGCCCGTGAGGTGACGCCTGGTAAGCGCCCACACGGTACAAATATTCCATCATTATCGATATCTGTGTATGAAGCAGATTGGCACACCCAGCAATGGGTAATATGCCGTGATGAAATATTTATATTTATTTTATTTATTTATTTAATCAACTCTTTATATTAATGCAGAAAGATTAAATACGGAAATAAGAAATTTTTGGAAGTTTTTTATGAGATCGTGGAAGAAAAACACACAGACAACATTGTAAAAATAGTGAAAACGTGTTGTGGTGATCCTAATTCATGCTTATCCACTGAAAACATTACCTCCCTTACTTATGTATGTAGGGAATTGAAAAACAAAATTTATTATAAAAAATATTTCGCAAATCAAAATTAACATATAACTACAAAGAAATAAATTGTTAAAACAAAGATTTCTAATCAACAATGAATGTCTAAAATGTCACGCAAAGGTTTGAAACTGATTATCAAACAAAACATCTAGAATTGTTATCACAAGGTATGAGAAGCCGGCGGAGATGATACTCAATCTAAACTTTCCAAAGGATAACACGAACTTGTAGATAAGTTTAATGAAAAACAAAGTAATATGTTACGCATCAAGTCAAAGTCCGTGTTATTTTATCGGTTAAGAAGACAACTTGTAGAACGAACCCTGAAAGCATTCTGATCCACTAATATGAATTTCCGAACTTGGTATGGTCGTTGTTTTTTGTTACCTTCCGTTACCGCTAGGCAAGGAAGGTATTGTCTTTGGTCAAAAAATTCGGTGATAGGTTTCAATGAATGTCTGTGTATGTGTGATTATAATTTTGGCCGCGATATTTCCAATACTAGAATTCCAAAA
Organism: Harpalus rufipes; assembly: GCA_951394225.1. NCBI lineage: Eukaryota > Metazoa > Arthropoda > Insecta > Coleoptera > Carabidae > Harpalus > Harpalus rufipes. The sequence continues at coordinate 7,943,047 of OX596289.1, read as the reverse complement.
ATTACAATTTTTATGTATTCCTCTTCCTTGCATCATGCAAGGAAGACTTGCATTCATATGCAGACTTGATTAGATTTTGGTTATAATTGGTCAACCAGAGTACGCTAATTTGAAGATTATTAAATTATTATTAAATATAATTGTTTGACATTTAATGTTATTATAAATATTAAAGAATATTTTTATCTATACGAATTGATTGCATTTTATGTTTCATATTCAATGGATATAAAGTTAAAGAATTATAAAGAAATTAAATTTTATAAATCAGCCAGCTATGCTATATATAACCATGGAAACAGCTAGAATATTAAGAAAATTCTAACTGACCGATGTAAGTGTCAATGAAAAGAAAATGAATGTGGCAGAATGAGGACGACACGCAAAAGAGAAAAGAAAAAATAGCGACCCCTAACGAACGGAAAAAGCTAAAGAAGATGTCAATGTCAATTGCAATTTACATAGTTTGTTTATGAAATAATTTTACTAAAAATTAGGGATCTTTTGCAAGAAAATTTATGAATAGGGCGTGAGCAGTCACGTGACTTTGCTGACCTTGGCAAGCAGATATGAGGACTCGTGTCAAAATGATAGCTATTAATTACGTCCATAACTGACAAATGGTCATAATTTTTCATTCAAAATTTCATGATTTTCTTATTTCATGTGGTTTATTTTTTTGTTGTCAGGAGTATGGAATTTGTTCATAATACACAGGATTGACGGAAGGTAATGTGCTAGCCACATCAGATTTTTTATCTGCTGTCGAGAATATCTTGAGAAGTAGAATAATTTACTAAAAATTAACGTAAAATGACTCTCCGGTCGTCTGCAACTAGCAATATATTCAAATATTGAAAGAAGTTTTCAGAACTCATAATATAATGAAATAAAAACAATATTTGGGATTAGTTCTGTATACAGTGCCGGATTAAACCATAGTGGAGGCCCCTAGGCAATCGAAATCTTGCCCCCCCCCCAATAAGTTTACGATTTTACCCCCAACAATTTTAATAAAATAATTTTATTATATAAAAAAATAAATTAACATACTTTTAAACAAATTAATATAAAATATATACCTATAAACATTCAGTTTTCTCAATTTTAATCAAATCAATATTATTTTAATCTAATGTAGTGGGGCGCGGGGCCCATAGGCAATTGCCTAGTCTGCTTATTGGGTAATCCGGCACTGTCTGTATAAATTTTATTATTTAACGACGTTTTGTCAACGAAGAGCTTCATCAGGACTATATGTACTTTTGTTATTTACCTGATGAAGACAGGACTTCGCTGTCGAAACGTCGTTAAATAATAAAATTTATACAGAACTAATCCCAAATATTGTTTTTATTTCGCAATATATTCACTTATGAATGCGTTATGAAAACTAAAATGGGTTGCTTATTTATGAATTTTCAACCAGGAGCAGATAAAATGGGTATCTGTATATTAAAGTTTTTGAGTGCGAAAGGGAAGCTTGTAACACCCGCGGGTATGAATATGGGCGAGGTAAAAAAGGTGTATTTGAATGGCACGTGTGACGGCCGGGGGATGTTTATTGCATGATTGAATTACCGGTTCGTGTCAACTCAAATCGTGGACGTTGGAATGGATGCGTGTATAAATGTATATGTGTATATTTTTAACCCAATAGATTTTTATTACACAATGTTTTGTGCCATTACTATATATAAAGCGGGAAATGTTAAAATCGTATAGAGTGGTAGCGGTACGCTTCAGCCATTTTCGAAAACCTGTATAAGCCACATACATATATAAGAAGTGTATACCGTGGCCGCGTGCCTGAGTGTCTGGTCGCGAATCTGGAGAACCGGGTGCGATCACGACTAACGCCAAACATTTCGAATTTTAAATGGCATTGACTTGACCCCTGTGGTGCACTCTCCACGCCAGCAAAGAATGCACGTGCGGTGACATCTGGTAAACGGCCACACGGTACCAATATGTCATCATCATTACCGAAATCTGTATACAAAGCAGAGTGGCACACCCAGCAATGGGTAATATACCGTTTTTACGACAAAAACTGTAGAGTGAAAAGTAGTAGAGAATTAAAAGTTTCATATAAACTGTTTTTACATTTTTACCTTCCGTTACCTTTAGGTAAGGAAGGTATTGTCTTTGGTCAAAAAATTCAATGATGAGTTTTTAGTGAATAAGCATGTTTTAGGATTCCTATAATACGATTTTACCATTTTTACGATGATGTCTGTATGTATGTGTGTGTATCTGTGTGTGTGTGACAAAAGTTCCGGATCCCATAACTTCAATACCACGATACCAAAAATTATAATTTTTTCGTATTCATCAAGTTTACATTCAGAAGAACAAGTGATTAGATTTTGGTTATAATTGGTGAACCGGAGGTACCCTCATTTGAAGATTTAACAGTTAAATTTGATTTATTGACATTTCACGTTATTATAACTTAAAGAATATATTATTCTCTACACGATTTGATTACATTTTATACTTCACATTCAATAGGTACAGAGTTAAAGAATTTTAAAGAAATTAAAATTTATAATTCAGCCAGCTATGCTAAACATGAAAACTATTAATATATTCATATAATTCAAACTGACAGATGTCAGTATCAATAAAAAGTAAATTAATGTGGCAGAGATGAGGATGTTGAAGTAGATGTTGGGGAAAACACGGAAAGATACGGTAAGAAAATAACTCTAGTATTACAAGTTTCTAGAAAGACACAAGAAAGATGATTACATTGGTTTGAATATGTCATGAGGAGAAATGAAGAATTATATTGGAACAAGAATGAATAGTTTAGTAATAGGATGTTGAAGAAACAGAGGAAGACCAAAAATAAGATGGAAGGACTGTATTGCGGAAGACTTGAGAGAAAAGGAACTGAATGATAACGACACGCAAAAATAGCGACCCCTAACGAATGGGAAAAGCTAAAGAAGAAGAAGGTGTCAGTGTCAAGTGCAATTTGAATAGTTTTTTATGAAATTATTTTACTGGAAATTTAGAATCTTTTGCAAGAAAAATTATGTATGGAATTTATATATTATATACAGGATTGACGGAAGGTATTGTGCTGGCCACAACAAATTTTTTATTATGTTTCTAGTTTCATCACAATTTAAAAAATCTGATGTGGCCAGCATATGACCTCCCGCCAATTTCATAATTTAGTTGTTCCAATAAATAGAAAAGTCTGTAATACGAAATTTTGAATTATATTTTATTATGTTTTCCCTCGAAAATCTGTTAAGAGCTCCAAATAAGTACCACTTATCATTATATCGGCCAAATCTAATATGTTTTGGATCATATTTTAATATATTTTTTCAAGAAAAGCTTTTAGTAAAGTACCACTTCCGGTTTATCAATTTTAGAAAAAATCTAATATATTGTTCCCCTTGATATAAAAGTCTGAAATACTAAAATTGAAAAGTTTTGGATTATATTTTAATATAGTTCTTCATTTAAAAACTTTTATGAGCTTCATGTAAAGTATCTCTTCCGATTGTCGAATATTACCTAAAATCTAATCAACTCTTTATATGAATGCAGGAAGCTTAAATACAGAAAATATAATTTTTTGGAAGTTTTACATACGAGTTATCGTGGAAAAAAAATCGTCACACACACAAACATCATTGTAAAAATAGTAAAAACGTGTTGTAGTGAAGGGTCCCTAATTCGTACTTATTCACTGAAAACTTACTATCATTGTTTTGTTTGTAGGTGCAAGAAACAGGCGCACCAGCTGCAACTCCAACAATTATCCTCCTGCCGTTTGGCAGGATGCTAGTCGTAGATGGCGCAGTGTTCGCCCAGCTCCAAGCCGACTCCCGAGGCCTCGACCTCATGGAACTCGGGGAGAATATCATCCGCACGCAGCGGTACCAAACAGGCAGCTCGCCTAGCATATTTCAGGTGGGTAAGCTCCCATTTGCAAGTCTAATTCTGACCTCACTGTTCGAAGCGAATCATTTTCGGAAGCGGATTTGTAGTGTAGAGTAGTTATTAATTTTGATGGATAGAGTAAAAATATTATTGTAGGTATTTTAAAATGTCTACCAAAATTAGGTACAGATCTTATTAAATGATAAAGGTAAGCTTATAAAATGGGCAATTTTAAAACTGTAATAACTGTTACGCTGACAGAATTAAATAAATTAAAAACTCACATAGGTAATAAATTTTTAATGCACATCTTAATATTTTTAAGGAGAAACAAGGTATAAAATTATGGTGAAAATGATTAGGCAGAAAACTCACGTCATCAACCTGAAAAAAACCTTATAAAAAAATATAACTTGTAGAGTGTTATTAAAAAAAAATCTGTTGTGGCCAGCACAATACCTCTCGCCATTTTCATTTTATGTTGAATAGGACGCGAGCAGTTATGTGACTTTGTTGGCCTTGGCAAGCAGATATGGGGGCCCGTGTCAGAATGATAACTAGTAATTATGTAAATAGGTGTCAAGTATCATAAGTTTTCATTCAAAACTATGATTTTCCAAATCCATGTGTATTATTTTCCTCGGCAAGTATATTCCATACTATTGATGACAAATAAACATCAGAATCCAATACCTCTCTTAGCGACAGGTAAAAAAGAAGATAAAATATACTAGTATGTATTAAAGAAACGTATATAATAATGAATATACAATTATTTCTAAGTCAATCCTTATTCCTTTTACGGAATATAAAATTATTTGACACAACATGATCATTCTCAGTAGTGCCAACGTATGGTACGAAAATAAACTACAATTATTTCAAATAATTTTATATTCCGTAAAAGGAATAACGATTGGCTTAGAAATAATTGTAAATATCATTAATATATAAATTACTTAATACTAGTACTTTTTTCTTCTTCTTCTTTTAAAAATAAATTACATCCAAGAATTTCTACAAGTTAATTTTATTTTATAAGGTTTTTTTTAGGTTGGTAACGTGAGTTCTTCTACCTAATCATTTTCATTATACTCGTTTCATTGGTTTATCCTATATTTTAGCTAGCTTGAGGTGCAACAAAATAAGCAAATGTGCGTTTTGTTCAAAATACCTTTCAAAAAGGTAATAAGTCATTTGAAACTCCGGAAATGAATCAAATGGAAACGTCACTAAGCTTTATTAAACCAAATCCCCTATCGTAAATCGGAAATAACAAAAAAGATCATCAATAATAGGAATCAGAAATATGAACAATTTAAGTTTCGATTTCTGCCAATATCGATTTATTTTTTTCTTTAAGAGAAGTCTTACAATACGCTCTCGGCTATTGTATACAGTGGCGGATCCAGCCAATTTTCTCGAAGGGGGCATTAGGTTTAGGCAGGGATGTAAGAAAATAAAACATAGAAATAAATTTTATTTTACATCTTTAATTTAATTTAAATATTTATATAAAATTATACAATAATAAACTTTTAAACAATGAAACATTCAGGATTTCAAGTATACCCTGTTCCACTTTACCAATTCAATATTGTATTTAAAATACACTCTGTTTGAAATAATGGGGTCATTTCACATTTTCTAATTTATTTTTTTCTTGCAAGAATAGGTCAAATTAATGTTTTACACTTAACAAGTTTTTAGAATCAGAGATAGGATTTTTCAAAAGTTGTCTTTAATTTCAAATATTTGGACGCTGACGTCACCGCTACGTCACGGCATATCGGATGCTGTAGTAAACTATCAGGTGTGTTAATGAGGGCGATTAATGATCGAGATATTTTAACGCGTTCGCTACGCTCACGCGTTAATTGTTGAGATCATTAATCGCCAATTAACACACGTGTTAGTTACAATATTTTTTCGTTGACCGTATCTTACTTAAATGGAAAATCTAATTTTATTCCATGACAAATTTTTTTAGGTTAGTAATGGTTGACCGAACGTCAAATTTTACGTCAGAAAATCAATAAGTTTTGTCATCAATTGTTTTCAGTGGGTGCGTTCAGTTTACTTATTGCTAGACAACACATGCGGTTTTTTATGTTATTTGAGGAATTTTATTCTTTCAAATTCATCTTAAAGGTATGCTACGTGAATATACCTAGTTAGTAAGTGTAAAAAGCATGACTTTTAATTCTGTCTACCTTTTTGCTACAACTTAGCGTTAGCAATACATGCTGTGTTGCATGTGGTGCACGTATCCAATAAATCGTTTATTAATAAAAATCATGCATTAATAGGGGTCATTAATGAATGATTTTCTATACATTAAGATAGCCTATTAATAAACGGTCGACGGAAAATGAAATTAATTAAACTAACTTTTTTAAAAATGAAAAAATGTACTGTGCATAATAAGGGATTAACACCAAAATAAACGGTCGACGGAAAATGAAATTAATTAAACTAACTTTTTTAAAAATGAAAAAATGTACTGTGCATAATAAGGGATTAACACCAAAAGAAAATTTAGGAAGACGTAGCAAATACTTTGATATTTTAGAGATCAGTTAGACATAATTTATCTCTAGATAATTTTGAGTTTTGATTTCTAATTTTCAGACTTTTTCACAGGTGGATTCCGAAACCACCAGCAAAGGAATGTCTCCGATTTTAGACACTTTCCCGCCACCAACATACGACTCCATCTTCGGTTCTCGTTTGTTTATAAACGATCTCCCTCCATCGTATAGTGAAGTCAGTCTGCAGTTGAGAAATCTCGCGCAATCTCATACTGTCAATGAGAATGAGATGAATTTTAGAAATCAGAGAAGCAGAGCGTCTTCAGTCCACAGACTGGGAGAGAGTATTTGTCCAATAGCGGAAGAAGAAAGCGATAGAATTGCCGCCAGTGAAGAAGATATCAGAGAAAGTAGAGTGTGAAGATAAAAACTGTGGTGTACATACGTTTAAAAGTGATATGTGATGTAACTGCAAACAGTGATGTTCTAAAAAATAGTATATATGCGATACTATCATTTTTAAACACATTTTCGTAGATTCAACTTGAATTTCAATGTTTTGCAAAGTATAAAGATGGTATATTTACTTAAATTGAAACGTTCAAATTTAAACTTCCAAACAAACTTAACAAATTCAAAAATACTCGTAAATCATGGAAAACACTATTTCAAAGTTTACGAAAACTATGCGCACATCAATACTTCAAAGTACTTGGCTTTTATTTTTTGGACTTTAGAACAAGTTGTGAATTTAAAAAGTTTAGTGAAATTATTACAAGTTCATGTGAATGGTTTAAAAATTATAGCGATATACATATTTCTATAAAAAACTAGATACAAACTATCATAAAACATTGTTGCATCAAAGAATAAATAATTTCTGTCTCTAATATAAAATTAAGGGTGTGAGATTATTTTATGATAGGTACTCGTATAAATACGATAAGGATTGCAATGATCGGTCATGTTACATAATTGTATAATGTGATATTTTTGCGTGATTTATGAATGTAAAAAAAAACTATCGAAATAATGGTCTTGTCTGCCTACATGTGCGTTTTTTTATGCAGAAAAAGATAGTTTTCTAGTCGGTATCAGCACAGATTATAGAGCGAATTGAACTACCTATAATCCTATAAACGAAACATTGCGCGATGCCATTCTTAGGTGAAGAATACTATAGGTACAGTGCTCGTCACGAGTGATGGCGAGCTGCCGCGCATATCAGGCTACGCCTTACTTAAATATGATTGGTGCGAAAAAAACAGTAGCGTGCAAGATAATTAACTTGAATAGAGTATAAATGTAATAATAATGTTACGGCACTGATTTGAAACAAATAGACCATTTCAGAAATTTGAACAACCTCTACATTTACTTTTTGAACTAAAAAGTTTCTGCCGTTAAAAGGCGGCATTTCAATTTTATAGATTTAAATTTAAATTTTAGAATTACACAAGAGTTGTTAAAATGAATTTGAGTATACGGTATGGTTTAAATTCGTATTTTACAAATAAAAACTTTTTTTAATATGTGAAAAAGTGAAGTATATTCATCAATCAATTATAAAATATTGTATTTCATAAATATAATCTCACTTTTTATTAATCAAACCAGAAAAAACATTTCAAATGCAAGTTCTTCGTTTGTAATATCATAATTGTGTACAGCAAAATTTTTGAAAGATGTCCGATGAAGGTCATCTACGAATTGTTGGAATTCAGATTTTTGCTCCGCCCATTCTGACAAATTTAATAGTGCCACTTGCTTAGTTTTCAAGAAGGTATATAAGATACTACCATTATTTTATTATTATATAAATATATGTTACGCTAAAAGCATTCAAAATTTAAAAATAAGTCAACTGGTAAGTTTATTAGCAAATGTAAAATCAAATACGTGAACAATAAAATACTGACACGATGTCAGTGTCAGTGACACTGACAGAAAATAACGTTATTCGTACTGCTATGAATCAAGGTAATGTATCTGATTTAATAAATAAACTTACAGCGAAAGTATTATCAATAATAGGCATCGTTTTAAAGTGGAATGTCTTAACTTAGTCGAAACAATGTGAATTTTTGAAAGACAAGCGTGTAAATCCATCCTTATCAGACACGCTTATATTTGCAAAGGAAAGAGATAAATGTATGCCAATTTGTTAATTCGTTCATGATACAGCTGACCTTGATCGGACATCTTTAAAAAAAATACTATACGTGTCCATTGATGTCACACGCAAGAGAGAGATAGAACATCTCGATACAAACAAACCCCCTTCTGTTGTTTTTAAAATCAGTCAAGTACTGTGAATGGCTGACATTTCTTTTTCTGTATTGCCATAACCTTAGCAACCATTACTTCTAAATTGTGTCGCTAGATGCGCTATATACAAAGTGTATTTGTGTCTGTTTGGTCTTCTGCGCATATTTTTCTCTCGCCATCACTCGTGACGACCACTGCAGTTAGTTTACTAAAAGATTACATGCCATGATTTCTTAGAAATGTAATTTTGTAACTAACTTTTATTTTCAATTGTGTGTTGAAATACATTTTAAAAGTATTTTTCACTGTACAGCTTATGCCTAAATCTAAATTACTGCGCAACTAGAATACCTTTCAAGTGCACAACTATTCTTATTGAGCTGTACTATCTACTAATATTACTTCCCTTGTGTGCAGATGTGAAACGTTATTTAAAAATCGTTTAATGTGATTATACAACTTCTGCCTTCTAACTTACATTTTAAAGAATGTAAAAATATTAAATTATATTAATTTATTTAGTAGTAAAAAAATACGAATTGTTTATAAACTGTTCACACCTGCCTCAAGTCAGGCCTGCTTTTCGATTGTATTAATACTGTAGATTCCTTAGTCCGTGCGATAACTTTTGACTGGCTATTGTAATCAAGACGGTGACAGGATATTTCAAGACAACCTTGACTATATATTTTACAGTAAAAAATGGTACAATCGTTTCGACTGAATATGAACAATTTGGAAATTGTATTTTTCGGCTTACTTGCCGGCTGTTAACTCGCATGGCTACTACATCTGCATATTAGTAGCAGCAACAAATGTTCAAATATTAATATATACAGAATAAAAATGAGACAGACCTACCGTTTCGTAACAATTTTAACATTTAGATGTAGCAATCTTGTTCTTGTTTTATGATAATTGCTATTCTATTACTTTAGAACATCACTGGATGTAAACTATGTTAATGATTCAAATAAAAAACTTACATTTTCACGCAAATAGAAAATAAGTTCGCATTTGTAGGACGTTTACAAATAGTTAACAACTAGATCTTATGATTACAACAATCTCTATAATATACACATTTTGTTCTATAATATTTCTTGACGTTTTGGGAAAGTTTATATTTTTTAACTACCAATGTTTGGTAATATTTCGGATAATAATCAAAACATCGAAAATAACACCAAGAAAAGTCAGTTAATTCTGGTTTTCGAATATTACTAAAATTATCTATTGTAAATATAAAGCTCAAATTATTTTATACAAACTTTTATATTTAATTTGAAGTTCTAGAAAGCTTACCTTATGCTGTAGTAAGAAATTTATATACCTACGAATGGGAAGCTATAATTTTATTATAAATTATTGATTTTATCTATTTATGTACCTTTGTAAACATGAATTCTTTGAAATATTTATAAAATCAATATTTATTTAACAGATGAGAGGGTTTATATTTATTTATAAGCTCATGAGAGGAAAACATATCTGCTAAAGCAATATCTTTCAAAATATAAAATATAACGATAATAATAAACTGTTTATTATTGTGTATATAATAACTGTATATAAAATATTGTTTAATATTTTATTTGAGTGAATTCAAAATAAACTACGATATTCACTATTTAAAGATGTGAAATGAATGTGAATATAATTTATTTTATCTTCCTTATTTTTTTACCATGGAAATTCTGGATGTTTCCTGATTCTAGAGGGAAAAAAATCAAATCAATCATCATAAAACCAATAAAATCTTATTTCTTACCCTTTGAAGAAACTAAAATCACAAATCCTAGCCTTATCTCCTTCATCAAGAGCTTTCAGTCTACTACAATCTTCATCACTCAGTTTAAAATCGAAAATAGAGAAATTTTGCTTCAATCGTTCAGGATTTGTGCTCTTAGGAATAACTGCAATTCCTCTTTGAACTGTGTAACGAAGTAAAATTTGGGCTGGAGTTCTACCATTCTTTTCAGCAATTGCTTTTACTTCTGGGTTGTCAATTAGGTCGGGGATATTTGGACTACAAAATAAAAATAAAATTAATGTTATTAAATGTATGAATTTGAAAAAAATAAGAATTTAAAACAGTTTATAAAATATTATTAATTATTGATCACAGTTTTCGCTGCTAATTTTAAACACCGTAATAATATTAACAGTTGAAATTTAAACGCAAAGTAAAAAATTGAAAACAGACTAGTAGTATTAAATCAAAATTTTAGCCACCCTAATTAACTAATGACCATGGATACCATTTACAAGATGGTACCTAAAATATCCTAGAATTATTTTCTGGCGGTTGCTAAGGTGTTAGTTCCAACTTCTCCCGCTAGGTGCCTTCACTAGACACCCTTTTGGATCTGCTGCCCAAGCAAGCATCATCCTTGGAGTAACATCCGAGCAGTCAGTGCAATTTTTTTTAAGCACTGTTACGTGTTCGGCGATTTTTTAATGGCAGACAGTAAAGTTTTATTTCCTGCTAGAGAAATCAATTTAGACTGAAAATTTGAAGATGAAATTTGTTCCACGATAGCACGACCAATGACCAGAGAGCTAACTATTTGAATGTCTGCCAGAATTTGAAAGATGTCAGAAATCGATCCGGAATTTTTGTTAGCTTTCCCAAACATTGCTGTTGATTTTAGTGACAGAAAACAGGCGCTTACAAAAAAAATCACATTGACGGCTCAGATGTTTCCTTAAGGATGACGCTTAGGCAACAGATCCAAAAGGGTGTTTAGGAAAGACACCTAGCAAGAGAAGTCGGAACTTGCGCCCTATCATCCACCAGAAAATAATTCTCCAATTTTGTCTTAGATAATTCCTTAACGTTCGTGATTTTTTTTTGTTTTTTTGCACGATCGACGTATATAATTTTAAAATATAAGATTTCAAAATTATTTTGACATATTAAAGAAAATTTGTTGTCACTTTTAAAATACAGGCTGTCCGTATTTCGAAGGCCACCATTGGGATCTCGAAAACTATAAGAGATACTACTTTGGTTAAATGGGACATGTGGTGCGCCATTGTGGGGCACCTTAAATGTGCTTTTGTTTTGCCAAAAATTCTCATAGGTTACTAGATAACGGCGGAAAACTGAATTTGGTCAATTTTTTTTTTCATTTTGAAATTACTTCTAAACTATCAGTAATTGAGAAAAATGTTTTAAATTTTTATTGTCTATCCACAATAACATATCTAAGAAGACCCCCAAAGGCGCACCACACCCGAAGTCGTATATCTTATAGTTTCCGAGATCCCAAATGTGGCCTTCGAAATCTGGACACGTGTATATTAAAGAATATTTGTAAAAAAAAATCATTTAGCAGTTAGATATGATAATGAAATAGAAAGTACATAGACAACCAACGTTGCAACTTTATTATTAAATAAAAAAGCGTAGTAATCAGTCGACGAACTTCTACATTTAAATTATTTCTTACTTGAGTCCTGTTTCCTTCATTATTTGTGCAAGACCTCTGGACCCTAATGGGGAGTATGCAGTGACACTAATATGGTTCTTTTTACAGAAAGCAACCATCTCATTCTGTTGGAAGTAAACATGGCATTCTACTTGTTGCGTTGCAGGAGGAATTTTCGCAATGGATAAAATACGCTCAATTTGACTAATGTTAAAGTTAGAAACGCCGATTGTGCGAGCTAGACCTTTTTCTACAAATTTTTCCATTTCCTGAAACAAAGTACATTTATTTATATAAATAATTCACTCAAAAGGACAAAAGTCCCAATTATACATTGAGAATAAAGCAGTGGTGCGCAACCTTTTTAAATCGCGGACAAAAAAACTCATTTTCCACTTAGATAAGATAGCAAAAATTTTGTATTCGAAATTATAAAAATAAATGGATAGGTACATAATTGATACTAATAATAATTAACCTATTAATACCTGTATTATTCCAAACACAAATAATAACAAAAATAACATATCGTTGTGCAAATTGCCTCGGAAAATAAAACAATGAACAATTATTATGACAAAAAAATATTATTTCGTTTAATAATAATAGTTACAATTATTTTAGTTCATTGTTTTATTTCAAGCCACAGTCATGGCTCACTATTCTCTTTTCAACTAGGTGTATAAAAAGTGCCCGCCATTTTACTTTTTAATAATGTAACATATGGATTATTTTACATGATTGTAAAGTAAATTTGATGCACTTTTCAAATTTGTAAAAAAATATAGTATGTTTCATTTGAAATTTCAAAGTTGATATTAATTACTAATAAACCGGAAGTGGTATCATGAATGTACATCCGTCATCAAGTAGCTTACATATTGCTGTATAAATCATGTTATATGAAAGAAATTACTAACTTAATAAATAAGCGAGATATTTGCTGGGTCCATTAAAATATAACATTCTGTATAATAATAATTAAACCGTTACTGACAATATTTTTTTTTGTTTAAGCGAATTAATGAGTGAACCACTATTGTCCATAAAGTTAACATTATAAATAAAATACTAACTTACTTTCCAGATTGCAATCAAATCTGTATCCATTTCCAACATAATCTCCCCATTTTCGTGTTTGGGGTGACTATCCCCCTCTACTTCTGTAAACGTGAATGGCGTATGCACCAAATACTGATCAATGTATTCTAATTGAAGCAGCTCCAAGCTTTTTTTGAAGTATTTCTCCACCGTGGCGGTCCTGTTACCACATGGAGCTAGCTTAGTGACAATAAACAGATCCTCCCGCTTTACTTTTCCAGAGGAAATCCAACGATTTAGCACGCGACCAATCACGGCTTCGTTCTCGTAGGCGTAAGCGGTGTCAATGTGGCGGTAGCCAGCTGTCAATGCGGCTTCGAGGGCTGCGTCCAATTCGGCGTCGCTGGCCTACAACAAAGAAAATTATAATGTTATTGGCAGAGTAGAATCTATTTTATAGTACATTTTTATGTAAATCTAAATAGGGTATTTCTTTAATTAATTCGAGTCAACCCTTAAATCTTGCTCACTACACTACATAACTAATTATTAAATACTTTTTTACACACTAGATGGCGACCAAAATATTTGAATTGTATAATTATGAGTTCTGAAATATTTTTTAATAATTTAAATATCCTTGTTTAGTCAAATATGCTATTTTGTCATAAAATTATTAATAATTAACAATTTATCTTTGAAATCATCTTATTATAAGAGATAAACATTGAGAATTTACAACAATTATGAGAAATATTACCGAGAAACAAAACCTTCTCTTTTAATCATTTATCATTATCATTTCATAATCGTCAAGCAAAAAATCATTCATCACCGAAGGTAAATAAGTATGATAAAAACTAGTGACAAATCGACCTTGAATAATGCAATTTGCAAGTAATAGCAACTCTATTTTTAATATTTAATTACTTCATGCTCGATTATCAATACAATATTATAAATTAAATAATGTATTCAACAATAACATGAGTAATATATCGTCTGCATTTGATAATAATTTGAAAAATATATCAAGGCTAATTTTAAAACATGAACAAAAGATGAAGAAATCCTTTATTGTTGTTGGGAATTCTAACCAACAGGTTTTTTATGACACTTAATAGTCTGAAGTTTATTTTTATTTTATTTAATTTATATTTGTGTTGCAAAATAAATATTAGTTTAATGTTCGAATTATCGAAATAATTTAAGAAATAATTATATGTTACTGGTTTTGAACAATAAATTGCAATTAATTATTTCATTTTATCGGTAATTGAGAAATACATACTTAAATCAACGCTATAATACAAATTATTATAAAGGCGGTTGCACAGTACCCGTAAACGGACGTAATCCAAACATATTTTACCAACATCAAATGCCATGATCTTTACAATGATTTGCCTATTCACTATTTGAAATCAAATACGAACCCCAATGTGTAAAAATAAATTGAAAATAATTTGTTCTATAATCGGAATCTGTCAAAAATTCCTTGAAGTGTGTGGTTAGATCGCTGTCTAATAGTTTGATGGTGTATTTAAAATTATCACATTATTTATTAATTTACAATTCAAAATCAAAATATCATCATTCTCATCAAAAATATTTAATATATCCATTTTGTTAATATCTGTACTTTGTAGAAATGTAAAGAACATACGAATAAACCATTTATTCGTTACACATCTACCGAATAATTTATTCTGCGAATAACAGATATTATTCTTTCGAATAAATTTATTTACAAGTGAAAAGACAACATTTATCCGAATATTAAATTTACCTAAAGTTTTATTCGCAAGTGAAAATACCGGCCCTAAATGTAACAAGTAGGTAAGTACCTTACTACGGAACTGCAGTATTATAACTATAACTACGATGCAAAGCAATAATAACAATTGAAAATATATAAACAAAATTACCTGCCAAGTACCAAATCCTAAAATGGGCATTTTGAACCCTCCCGTCAATTCCAAACATGGCACACCCATTTTTTTCAAAAAACAAAACGGATGAAAATGAAACCGAATCTATTGATGCAGATACACCTTCTTCAGACTGTCAACTGATCTTGTGGCTTTCACCATCTGTGTTACTAGTTTTCCGTTCCCTCTCCAAACGTAACTAAGGTCATGTATGTGACCCTGAGTACTTGAACTAGAGGCTGCAAACGAATGAATGGGTTTTATTTTGTTACATTTGTCAATAACTGTAAAATTAAGAGCTAGATTGTATAACCGACATTGAAAATTGTTTATCTTACGGTATGCTACACTTTCATCATGTAAATTTATGATAAAGTTAGGTAAATATTTAATTACGCATAAAGATTATATAAGTTATTTAAATGAACGGTGTATTAGTGTTGCTATGGTGAAAAATGAATAAAGGTGGAAGAATACATGGTTTTACGCTAGTTAATTATTTACCGCGCCTAAATTTATATTATTTTTACTTCCCGTTAATCCAAGGTAAAATAATTAACGTTAACACTGAACAATAAAAAAAAAATGTTGAAATTTATGCCAAAACTTTTAGGATGTATGTTAATAACGGAGGGCGTATTGTGTTGACATATTTTTTAAGCAAATTGTTCACTTATGAACTTTTGTCCTATTATTATTAAAATGAAATATGTATTATGTATTTAAATTTTACCTTCCGTCACCTTTAGGTAAGGAAGGTATATTGTCTTTGGTCAAAAAAATCAATGATGAGTTTTTAGTGAATAAGCATGTTTTAGGGTCCCTATAATACGATTTTACCATTTTTACGATGATGTCTGTATGTATGTGTGTCTGTGTGTGTGACAAAAGTTCCGGATCCCATAATTTCAATACCACGATTCCAAAAATTATAATTTTTTCGTATTCCTCAAGTTTACATCCAGAAGAACAAGTGATTAGATTTTGGTTATAATTGGTGAACTGGAAGTAGCCCCTTTTGAAGATTTAACAGTTAAATTTGATTTATTGACATTTCACGTTATTATAACTTAAAGAATACATTATTCTCTATACGATTTGATTATATTTTATACTTCATATTCAATAGATACAGAGTTAAAGAATTTTAAAGAAATTAAATTTTATAATTCAGCCAGCTATGCTAAACATGGCAACTACTAATATATTCATATAATTCAAATTGACAGATGTCAAAATCAATAAAAAGTAAATTAATGTGGCAGAGATGAGAATGTTGAAGTAGATGTTGGGGAACACACGGAAAGATATGGTAAGAAAATAACTCTAGTGTTACAAGTTTCTAGAAAGATACAAGAAAGACGATTACATTGGTTTGAACATGTCATGAGGAGAAATAACGAATTATATTTGAACAAGAATGAGTAGTTTATTAACAGGAGGTTGAAGAAACAAAGGAAGACCAAAAATAAGATGGAAGGACTGTATTGCGGAAGACTTGAGAGAAAAAGAACTGAATGAGAACGACACGCAAAAATAGGGACCCCTAACGAATGGGAAAAGCTAAAGAGGAAGAAGATGTCAGTGTCAAGTGCAATTTAAATAGTTTGTTTATGAAATAATTTTACTGGAAATTTAGAATCTTTTGCAAGAAAAATTATGTATGGAATTTATACATTATACACAGGATTGACGGAAGGTATTGTGCTGGCCACAACAGATTTTTTTTATTATAATTACATTACATTGATACTGTTATAAATAGGATTAAATGTAGGATAAATCTATTTGTTTTCACTAGGAATATACAAATACTTTATCTCATGCAGGTCACAGATTTAAACCTCAATTTGTACGTTTGTAGATAACATCAGCGCCTTTTCACAGATCTAAGATAATATTTGTGTATGTAATTTGTGGTGAAGTCAACCGAAACCACATAAAAGATAAGGGATTGTATTATTGTTGGATTGTTACATTCAAATGAGGGTTCAGCCACTTCAAGTGCCCACTTTAAATATTTGTAACTATTATACTTTACCCCTCTTATGCAAGGGACGTAAGTACTCGTATTTACAGAGACATTGAGCAGAATTCAGTACTAATTTTTAACTGAAGAATCTTAATTGAATATAACAAAATAAAGAGAGATATACGTATACAATGATTCTACGCACTAGGCAAAAGAAGTAAAAATTCAGTAACAAAATATTTACGCAAACGCAAGCCTGGGCTTCAGGCGCAAACTTTTACAGGAGGCGCAAAAATCCTACAAGTCCATTTTTTTATATAATTTCATCTGACAGTTTAAATGAAACTAAGACTATTGGTGAAAATCCGGTGAAAAAATATTAAAAATATTAAAAGTATTAATAAGCGAGTTATGCCCGCCGAAATTTGAAAATATAGATGTGAGGTCACGAATATAAGTTTTATATCAAACTGTTTTATTCGTGGATCTTAATGTTCTTGAAAAATACACAATACCTCTCGCCACTTCCGTTTTTTTGTTACATAAGTATAGGGCGCGAGCAGTCATGTGACATAGTTGGCCATAACAAGCAGATATGGGGGCCCGTGTCAGAATGAAAATTAGTAATAATATACATAGATATCAAATGTTAAAATTTTTCATTACAAATTTCAAGATTTTCTAAATTCACATAGTTAATTTGTCACCGGGATCTGTTTCTCAAAAAATACGGGACTAGTGTTACTAGTCTCTACACTAGTAATACTAATGAAGTTTATTAGTTTTTGTTTCTGAAATATACAAGTGTAAAATACTAGTTAAAAGTTGGGAACTAGTATTTACTAGTGTATTTGATAAAAATTACTAGTATTTTGTTTCTCAAAATATGTATGTTGTCTATCAGACTAGTAATTTAGAGAAAAGCTACAAGTGTCAAAAGTATTGTAAATTTTGAATGTAAATTTTACTAGTATTATTTTATAGTTTAAGTATTTTTTTCTCTTTCATAAGTTATTCTATGGTTCTTTGTTAATTGTTTATTTAGTTACATGTTGTGTTTGTCCTTGTTTACTGTTAATATATTTTAAAAAAATAATATAATAATGTGATCAAGTGACTCTGTGTCCAGTGATGAAGAAGTAGTTGTGCATCGTCAAAAACTATTTAAAGCATGAGTAATAAATTAGGCCCATACAGAAACCTCATATAAGTTCAACGAGAGATTTAGACTCACGGCAAATAAATTAGAAACATTAATTAATTTATTTGGACCTATTCTTCAGAGAGATATGAACAGAAACCATGCATTATCCAAAAAGTGTCCCTGATATATTTGTAAGCCTTCTCCTGTCTTACTAAACCCAAAGCGTGAAAAGTTTGGCAGATTTTTATCCATTTAATTACTGTATCTGCTTATTAGAGAATGCCAAAATAAAATACCTTTAGCGTCTCGAATCATTCCCAAAACAGTTAATTTCGCATCCAGCGTAGACATTTTTATTGAAAAATAATTTAATTTCAATATTCAGTCAGAAAATTGAATTACTTGATTTATAATACTTGTATTTTTTTAACTATTAGACTACATATTACTATTTTACTTGAGTAATAAAATTTCACTTGTAACTAGTAACTTGTGAACTAGTAAAATACAATTTACTAGTAGTACTATTAAAAATTTCACTTGTAACTAGTAACTTGTAAACTAGTATTTTTTGAGAAACAGGCCCCGCTCATTTCACGATGCTTGTCTATTTCTGAATGTAGCGGAGTGCAAGTCAGTAGATACTAACTAAGATATTTGAAATTCATAAAAGTTACGAACATTATTTTTTAGACGAGCATAAATAAATTTTACTTTATTTATAAAACTAAAATTTAGGTTCAAACGTACGGACAGATGACAAATGAATAATGTATATACATATATTTATTTATTACAAATGTTTATTTTACATTTTAATTACATATTATTATTAAAAATTTACCATCTTAACACATTTTAACTTGCTATCTGGAAAATAATGACATAGTAACTTAGCAACCGTGTCAACTACGAGTATTATTACGATATGAAATATATCGTAACAGAAATGTCATAAGTTTAATACTAAGTGTTAGGATACTACGTTGATATGCCATACTTATCACAATGGTCGTATAAAAAATTAATAAAATAAACTTTCATGTTATAATACAATGAAAAGTGAAAACGTCAACAAGAATAAAACTTGTGATAACTTTCCTTTCATCTTCTCATATTTCAATAACTCTCTCATTCGCTGATCCCATATAGATCGTACAAGTTAATAAAAATTTTATCTCATTTTCCAATCAACGTTTAATTTCCGAATGACAAAGTAATATCGCGGCCTGCTGGGTTACGCGAAGCAGAAAAAATATGTGAAAGATTGTTTCCAAGATATAGGTATGTTATCAGATCCAGGCGAGACGGCCCATAGACGTCCGTCACACGGGCACAGGGGTGAAACTTGAGTGGATATTGTGGAAAACCACTTTAAGTGCTTGTGTTACAATAAATGGTTGACAATATGGTTGTGAAATAACAATAGGATGCAGCAGATGTTTCACAAAATAATTAATAGTGAATGATACAATTAAATATACAACTTTACATCGAGTCCGTGTGCATGCGTGTCTGGTCGTGAATCTGGGGATCCAGGTTTGATTCCGACCGATGCCAAAAATGACTTCGAATTTTAATGGCACTAAATTGACCCGTGTGGAGCACTCTCCCAAGAATGAGTGCCCATACGAGGACGCCTGGTAATCGCTCGGACGGTACAAATATTTCATCATATCTTCACCAATATCTTTGTACAAAGCAGATTGGCACACCCAGCAATTGGTCTAAATCTAAATCCAGAATTTTTTGAGGGGGGAGGGGGTCTCGGATGATTCTTGGGTAGGTCAACCATAATTGAATAGTCGAGAAAAGGACGCCGAGCGAAGCGACCTTAAGACCGCCGGAGGCGAATTTTATTTCTTTTTTAAAACGGCGTGGTCGAATTTTATGCAATTTTATTAGCACAAATACTATAGATATTGGCATAAAAATATAAACACTTAGTTTGCAAAATTAGAAAATGAGTAAAATTATTTCATAAACAAACTATGGAAATTGTACTTGACACTGACATCTTCCTCTTTAGCTTTTCCCATTCGTTAGGGGTCTCTATTTCTTATTTTCTTCTTCCACTCATTTTTGTCTTGCGTGTCGCCCTCATTCAGTTCCTGTTCTCTCAAGTCTTCCGCAATACAGTCCTTTCATCTTATCTTTGGTCTGTCTCTGTTTATTCTTCTTCCAATCTATTCTTTATATTCATGATATGTTCAAACCAATGTAATTGTCTCTCTTGTATCTTTTTAGAAACTTCTAACACTAGAATTATTTCCCTTATTCTTTCATTCCTTACCGTATCTTTCCGTGTCTTCCCCAACATCTATCTCAACATCCTTATCTTTGTCATATTCCTTTTCTTTTCAATTTAATTATAGCGAAAGCATAATTAAAAGTGTTATTTTATCTAGTGTATATTGGTTACTTTTGGGGGCTTTGGTCGTCTGAATAGCACGTGCTCAACTGCTCGGCGTGTTATGATTGGTTCTATTGTCACATAACTTGGCGGTTTATACGAACCGTGCCTGTTTATTGGTGCTGGCTCAGCTGACCTGTAGCAAAATCACGTGCCGGTCGCAAGCATTTGTTTAGACACCGTGACTCTCAAGTTTGAATGGACTATAGGCATTTCGTAAATTTTAGCATAAAAAATAATATTCTCAAAGGATCTGCACAGAATATAGGATCAGTAAAGACTATTATGTACCTACCAACCTACCCTTATTATTTATGTATAAATATACGACAATGACTATGGAAACATAATGTATATACATATAAATTCTATTTAAGATCTCATGAATTTATAAAAATTCTATTAAAAATCACCCTCCTCTAAGTAAGCCGCTTTATTCCTATATCACATTACACTTTCAACAATTGGACCACCTAGAATCATCCCTTGTTTAGGGGACGGGTATCGTTTACAAATTAATTTCTGGTAGTATCAGTGACCACAAAACATTTGTTTTCACTCACGGCACGAGACCACCAATGTAGAAAGATAAATGAAAATCGCTTTGAACAGCGTATATTAAATCAAAATGGCTGTGGATGATGTTACGTCACAGGGAATTACTTCCGGTGTGTAATCAGCGGATGATGTTCTTTTGTCAAGTGTATCAGATTACAACGAGGGTAGATTCGAGCTTGTTTTACATTTCCAATTATTGTAACTGTTTTGTTGAGAGTTATAAGGTTAATATTTAATTATAATATGTAAATACTTATATTACTTTGTGTTTGAGTTTCTATTTAATAAAAAATATAATATAAATTATGTTTGTATTTATTACAGCGTACCTTATTTCTTATTGGATATAGTATTAATTTGTCACGAAAATATGAGGATAATTAAACAAATATATCATCATTTTTGTGGTCTCTTACTTGAATCTTCTAGATTTTTGAAACTCTGTAATATCAATACCAAAATTATTTTATATATCATTGTAAATACGAGGGTCATTCAATAAGTAAAGAGACGAATTCTATAATTTTAAAACTATTCAATGAATGTGTACAATCTTTTCAGGGGTGTTAGTTGGCAACCTTGGGATATGCTCTGATCAGCTGTTTCATCATTTTATGTCAACATAACCACAAAATTTTCAGTTCACCATGGCAAGTCCACTAGAAGATTGCACCTTAGAAGAGCAGCGCTCAGTCATTAGATTTTTAGTCGCAGAAGGTGTAAAACCAAGTGAATTTTTTTCTAGAATGTTAATACAGTACGGTAAAAGTTGTATGAACCGTGCGAATTTTTACAAGTGGGTTGATCGGTTTAAAAGTGGCCGAACATGTGGACGTCCATCTTTTGGGACTCACAGGGTCCAGTCTATTGCGATTTCCTTGAAGATCAGCGAACTATCAATAGCCAATACTACTCTGAGATGCTAGAACACAAAGTTAGATCAGTTATCAGGAGCAAACGCCGTGGACTCTTGTCAAAAGGAGTCATTCTTCAGCACGATAACGCCCGCCGTCGTACAGCCCAGCTGACCCGTGATAAGCTTCAAGAATTGGGTTGGGAGGTCTTACCTCATCCTGCCTACAGTCCCGACCTCGCCCCATCTGATTTTTACTCAAAGACGCCCTACGTGGAAAAAGATTTGCTAACAATGAGGAAGTTAAGGAAGCGGTGCAAAAGTGGCTTCGGGGTAAATCGAAAGAATTCTTCGCCAAGGGAATTAGGAAGCTGCAAGAAAGATGGGACAAGTGCATAACTGTGGGGGGTGATTATGTTGAAAAATAGCCTTAATTTTGAAAGATTGAAATAAACCGTTTTTGAGCTATAGCCATTTGTCTCTTTACTTATTGAATGACCCTCGTATTTTCCTTTTCCATGTTTTTACCTCTCACTCAGAGAGGTATTGGATTCATGCTAAAAATCGCATATCCAGATTTTAATAATTAAGCACGTTTACGGTCCCTACAATCTGATTTTAATATTTTTACAAAGTAGCAGATTCTTAAAATAAATTCTTCTAAATATTATTTTTTGATTATTTTTATTCTTGCTAGTATTAAAGAAGAGTAAATTCTCTATCAGATGTATAAATATTTTATTATGAATATCTTTTATAGATATAGAGATAAAGAAATATAAGTATATAACATATAATCTGTTGTAATAAATCTCACAGCCCAAATAATGTCATGGAAACCAATTGAAAAATTAAATTGTTTGTAACTGACAGATAAATGTCAGTGTCAAAAATCCAGAGTCATTACTGTAGATTATTTCTGGGAAGTACATACATTATATTATTTCTTATTGTATTAATAGTTAAATATTTAAAATTATAGGTATATTACATATACTCTTTAAAAATGCTGTCAATCCCGACAATAAATTGGAAACATTTCGAAAAATTAGAAGAGCACAAAATTTCTTCATAGAATGTATTAAAAATTAAAAAATCTAAATATAAAGAATAGATGTAAGTAGAATTATTATTAACGAAGTTCGCTGTCTGAGAACAAAATTATCTCTATATATACATCATAGAATATTAAAAAAATATTACAGCTTAACGAATAATAATAAAGACTTTCTGAAGATACAGATCGTTTTGTTTACCCTAAATATTTGCAAAAACATATGTTTGAATCCCACTTTAAATCACTTTCCAAAAATAAAGCAACCCTTTTAACTTAATCCCCCAACAAAATAAAAGATCTTCATCTTATCTGTCGATCTATTTTGGTCAAACGCATGAAATAATAACTACTTAACTAGCAACTGTATGTAACTTGATATAAGCTATCAGCTATCAACAGAAGAACATCGAAGTTTAACCCCATTTTGGAAGATAATTGCTTTTAGAGCGAAAGAAAAGGAGAAAAGATGGATTTCAAACAAGAGGGTTGAAGAAGGAAAATCGGTAATATAAGGATTATGTTGAAAGGGCACGAGCGAAGTTTTGCAGATTTTGAGTTCCACAGCAGGGGTGTAATTAAAATTATTTTAATACAGATATGAGATAATAGTTTTTTTCTCCAAATATACTTATAGTGTCGTAACTAATGTAACACGTCAATGATAAAGATCGATAAAAAAAAAATCTGATGTGACCAACACAGTACCTCCCGCCATTTACCTATGCATATAATTTTTATATTACTTTATAAATTTATCCATACAATATAAAGAAAAAGTATTAAAGCAAACTTGTAGAAAATGGAATAATTTTTAATTTTTATAATAACAAATTGAGAAAAAAATACATTTAAAGGTATATTTTGAAGAAAAACTATCTTGAGCTTCAAGTAAACTGCCATTTCCGGTTATCCGATTGCCACCAAAATCTAATCAGTTCTTTCCATATTAGAATAAGGTAGAAATACATGGTTTCAAAACTTTCTGAATGATAGTATTTGAGTTAGAGCGTAAACAGGATCCACACACACACATACATACATACACACAGACATCATCGTGAAAATGTTAAAATTGGATTGTAGGGACCTTAAAACGTGGTCATTTACCAAAATCTCGATATGCAATTTTTAGCACGATCCCTATACCTCCCTTATCAAGGGTAGTGGGAGGTAAAAATGTAATTACAAAACATTTATAATAAATACATGTGTATTATAGTGCCGTACAAAAGTTTTGAGCCAAACAAATTATTAAACTATGTCATATATTTTAAAGATGATAAAAAAATTAAACAGTTGTATCAATAAACATATGCATTTGTACATAAAATATTTTCATATTATAAACCAGAAACTAGGTAAATAAACTTATGTAGTAACAAAATAATTTATCGTACTGTGCAAAAATATTGCGCCAAAAATATACATGTTTTAAAACTATAAAAAAAAAATCTATTGTGGCCAGCACATTACCTTCCGTCAATCCTGTGTATTATGTACAAATTCCATACACAAATTTTCTTGCAAAAGATCCTATATTTCTAGTAAATTTATTTCATAAACAAACTATGCAAATTGCACTTGACACTACCATCTTCTCTTTCTTTAGCTATTCCCATTCGTTAGGTGTCGCTATTTTTTATTTTCTTCTTCCACTCATTTCTGTTTTGCGTATCGTCCTCATTCAGTTCCTTTTCTCTCAAGTCTTCCGCAATACAGTCCTTTCATCTTATCTTTGGTCTTCCTCTGTTTCTTCAACCTTCTATTACTAAGCTATTCATTCATCTTCCAATATATCGCTCAAACCATTTCTTTTTATTATTACCCCATCTTTCCGTGTCTTCCCCCAACATCTATTTCAATATACAAATCTTTGCCACATTAATTTTTTTTTTCATTGATACTGACATCTGTCAATTTGAATTATCTGAATATATTAGTAGTTTCCAGCTAGCTGATTTATGAAATTTAATATCTTTATAATTCTTTAACTCTATATCTATTGAATATGAAGTATAAAATGAAATCAAATCGTATAGAGAATAATATATTCTTTAAATTTTATGATCATTAAATGTCAATAAATGATATTCAACTGCGTTTTTTTTAAGAGAAACTGTTAAAAGTTGCAATTGAGGGTACTTCTGGTGGACCAATTTTAACCAAAATCTAATCAAGTTTACATATGGATGTAAGGAAGAGGAATGCGTAAAAATTGTAAGTTTTGGAATTCTAGTATTGGAGGTATCGCGGCCGAAATTATAGTCACACACACGCACACACACGCGCGCACCCACACACAGAGACATCATCGTAAAAATAGTAAAATCGTATTGTATGAACCCTAAAAAGTGATTATTCATTTTAAACTCACCACCTATTTTTTTGACCAAAGACAATACTTTCCTTACCTAGAGGTGACAGAAGGTAAAAAATGGTTTAATCTTCTTTTATTTATGATTTTATACTCTATATTTAATACTTTATCGCCATTCCTTTTAATGCAGTCACTACCTCACTACAGCAAACTGTCGAGGCATATTGATTTTATTAAATTTCTAATACTGTCTTGTGGTACATTTTGCCACTCACTGCCGGAATTGACTGGAAAGGCCAGTATAAATTAAATTTTGATTTATCTGAAAATAGCAGTTTTCATAATAGGATTCAGTTGAATGTTTCTATTTTTTTTGCAAAATTTAGTTTCGAATTTTTATTTTTCTACTTACTAAAAGTTTTTTAATATTGACACGTCTTATGAATGCTATTTCTTTAAGACATCAAGACAAAGTACCTACTACGGCTGACACTGGCAAGATTTTCTATTTGAAGTTCTTTCGAAATACCCACAGATATTGATTTTAGTTTAATTAATTTTCTGTTTGCATTGTTGTTTTACGGTGTTTGTCGCATCTTGCAAAATAACATGTGCTTCGTAAGTCCGGACAATCAAATTTAATCTGTCATTCTTAACTGAAAGAGGAAATTTGACGTAGAAATTTTAAGTGTTCCATAACACTTGCCTTGTTGTACATCCACTGAAAATTTTACGAACTGGTAATTGCAAATACATAATTAATAGATTAACGCTGTACGTGAATTAAGTTTTCCTGTACGCAGACTACACTATAATCCTTGTCTTCCATTATGTTCAAATAATTACTTAAGAGACCTGTAAATTTCATAGAAATTGTAAATTGACATCTTATACTGTTCTATTCGGAATACATAAATAATAGGTACTTCAATTTCATATATAACGAGTCAGAAAATGTTCCATTACAGCCGACCGCGACGTCGATGAGCGTCGGTATCTTCCGTCGTAGTTATTTCCCGATGAGTGGTTTCAAGAATTGAAAAAAAATTAAAAACGACGATAGGCGTAGGTATCTTTTGACACCCGTCGAAGTTGATTACCGGTGAGTGGTTTCAAGAATTGAAAAACTCAAAAACAACCCTTAGCGTCACTACGTCGATGGGAGTCGGTATCTTCCGACACCCGTCGAAGTTGATTCCCGATGGTTTTGAGAATTGATAAAACTTAAAAACGACGCTTAACTGCCTAATCATTTACACCATATCTATAAAATTTTCAGAATGCAATATGTACCGTGTTTTACTATATTAGGGTCGAAATTAAGTGAACAGTTCTATCTTTATTTACTTCACTAAATTAAACTTTAGCATATCTTATCTTAAGTTATCTATCAAGTATTCAATAGTATTTTGAGGATAATTACGGCAAAACTTAACTCAATTTTCTTGCAAAAATTAACTCAATTTTCTTGCTAAAATTCCATACAAGTTTGGTGTACCTATATCCAGCAGCGTGCATTAGATTATATATAATAAACTCAGTCTCAGAACTTTTAATCCTCCATGAATTTCCTTAATCTCCTCTTAAATAATTTACACTGATCTTCTCTAATTCCTTTTTAATACTAAAATTACAGTGTAACTTTAAGATGTAGGCTCGTGTTTACATAATAAGAGAACGTGCCGACATTGTGTTGTGTTTCTCTGAGCTGCTGTATACTGTTGTGGTGTACAGACGCCGCCTGGAAAAGGACATCATCTCCTGTGGCGACGTAATCCGATCTAGTAGAGGGAGCCAGCCACACGTGTAATATGTTGTGATAGTTTCAATTCTCGTTTCATCACAACATGGGATAACCGCCAAAACAGAACATGTTGTTATGGATACCAACCAGCCAGCAGTTAATAGAATTGTTTTGTAATTGTTTTACAAGATTGGAACATTTTGGAGGGAAAAATATTTTTTTTTATATTTTTACCTTCCGTCACCTTTAGGTAAGGAAGGTATTGTCTTTGGTCAAAAAATTCAATGATGAGATTTTACTGAATAAGCACGTTTTAGGGTCCATATAATACGATTTTACCATTTTTACGATGATGTCTGTATGTATGTGTGTCTGTGTGTCCGTGTGTCTGTGTGACAAAAGTTCCGGATTCCATAACTTCAATACCACGATTCCAAAAATTATAATTTTTCCGTATTCCTCAAGTTTATATCCAGAAGAACAACTGATTAGATTTTGGTTATAATTGGTCAACAGGAAGTAGTCTCATTTGAAGATTTAACAGTTAAATTTGATTTATTCACATTTAACGTTATTATAACTTAAAGAATATATTATTCTCTATACGATTTGATTACAATTTATACTTCATATTCAATAGATACAGAGTTAAAGAATTTTAAAGAAATTAAATTTTATAATTCAGTCAGCTATGCCAAACTTGGGAACTAGTAATATATTCATATAATTCAAATTGACAGATGTCAGTATCAATAAAAAGTAAAATAATGTGGTAGATATGAGGATGTTGAAGTAGATATTGGAGAATACACGGAAAGATACGGTAAGAAAATAACTCTAGTGTTACAAGTTTTTAGAAAGATACAAGAAAGACGATTACATTGGTTTGAACATGTCATGAGGAGAAATGAAGAATTATATTGGAACAAGAAAGAATGAGAACGACATGCAAAAATAGAGACCCCTAACGAATGGGAAAAGCTAAAGAAGAAGAAGATACCACTGTCAAGTGCAATTTCAATAGTTTGTTTATGAAATATTTTTACTGGAAATTTAGAATCTTTTGTAAGAAAAATTATGGAATTTATACATTATGCACGAGAATGACGGAAGGTATTGTGCTGGCCACAACAGATTTTTTTTATACAATTTGTAGCACAAAAATTGAAAAAATAAGTACTTTTCAGTATATAAAATATAGAATAACACTTTTTTATTAACAAATAGCTGTATTTATTGTAAATATTATCAGTATATTATAACATTTTTCTCCAACAATATTTTGGAAACTACACATTCCACAACTAAAAATTATGTTGGAATCAAATCAATAATCATTATCATTCCAACAAACTGTGTGGAATAATTCCGCACGCCGTTTGAAATAATTCCGCACGGCTTTCGACAAATCAGAATCTGTTTAGCCGCATATTAGCGCTAGCGCGGTATATAAAATATCTTGGTTTAGTTGCTATGATTACGTCTCTTTGTTTTATTTTTCTGAATTCGCGTTTGACGTTTGACTGATATGTCAACAACAGTCTATAAAATGAAAGTATAATGTTCTGCATTAATACATACAGATAACGTTAGTGTATCGTTTTTAAACAATTTACTTTTTTCTATAATAATAAACATGATGAATAAAGCACATAATTTGAATATTTGTCATATTGACATATGTCAAAATAATTGCTGTTTATCAAAAGGCGTTTATTATTCATGTTAACCGGTGTAACCGGTATGAATAAAATATACTCGGTTACTACAGACGTTTCTGTCAAATTATTTGACATTTGCCAAATATGATTATGGAACCGGGTGTAATAATGTTTAACCATGTTTTGTTGTAATTTTTAATATTCAGGTTTTGCACATTTTTACAAATAAAAATATATTATTGACAAAGTTTGGTTTCATGAATTTATATTATTTATTTAATGCATGTAAAAACAGTCGGCTCTCAAGCACCATCTACTATTTTTTTACGTGAAACGAAGTATAGATGTCTTGAAATCCTCGTTATCTGCGGCAGTTATGATACTCATAACAATCCTAGAAATGTTAATAGCTATAATTTTGTTATTCCTTTCATCGAATTATAATATCCCCTATAATTAGAAATTTATATCCAGCAAGTAAAGCACAGTTTAGGGTCTGTATCTGCAGCTACTGTTTCTATTAGCTCCCGATGGTACAAGAGATAAGCAACCTCTTCTGCTTCACGCGTAATTGCCTTTGGATGGACAGCCCTGCAGATTTCAGCCGAAGAGGGGCATATAAAACCACACGGCCAGGGTAGATGCCCAGTTTAGTGCTACTGTTTACCCAGGGAACATCGAACAAATAAACAAATATTTTATAATGGATAACACAGTGAAATGTGCCGCGAAGAAGTCTGATTTCAGTATCGAACATATTTTGAATAAAGCGGGAAACAAGAATGAAAAAGTGGATAATTTGTTGGCGTTTTCGTGGTTGCAGTGTACGAGATATTGTCCGCCAAAATTGCCCAGTAAGTTTCGGTTTTTAAATACTAGTAAATGTTAATACCAATCTTTGATAATTTTGCATAATATTTGATATTGAATATTATTGATTGCCTAAGAGAATATTGAAAGCTTGTCAAAATGCAGTCTATCAAAGCTTTTTTGAAATATAATATGTATATCAATGTTACGGTTGTTCCATGAAACAACCGATTTACGTCATCAGTAGAAAGTTACTAAATTTTTAAAATAATAAGTTTCATTACAACAGGAAAATTTGATTATAACAATGAAAATGACTAATGGTTGCACATTTTTTTTTATTATTTTATGTGAAAGATTATACAAATTAGTTCAAAGTAAACTGATTTTTTTTTTATTTTGTTCATATTTTAAAAAATATTGAATTAAATAGAATCGCGCTAAAAACTCTAAAACAAAAACTACTCCGCGCTCTTATGACGTAAGAAGGCACCTATTCCTATTGGCTGCCTTAACACAAGCAACAAGTAGCTTAACAACAATTCATATAAGACAGAGAAAGATTATTTGACGTAGGTATGTCTATGTAATTTATGTTATCTGACAGATATACGTAAATGGTGACATTACTTTTGAACACATTACAAATAATAATGACGTATGTCGTAGTGTTACATATATCTAATTATCTACTACACTGCCCTCTGTACTAATATTTACCCAGTGACGTTGACATTTAAATCAAATTATTAGTCCATGGTAGTTGTCAAGTCTATGTTTTGCAAAAATATAGATCAAGAGCATAAATCTTTGAGAAAGGCATTATTTAAAAAGAAATATAATTTTCAAATAAATTACACTTACTTTTTTCAGTTAAAATGTATCCATAAATATTTTATGTTGCACGTCTATGTATACGAAATTCAATGAAGTTATCTGCTAGTAATATTATACCATACGGTTAATAAATGACCTTGAACAGTCATCTTTCGTGTACCAAACTATATCGTGGATTCATGAGACGTGGACCGACTATATTATATAATACAAGGGTTACGCTAGAATTATTGAGAATAAGAAAATTAGGTAGGCTTTGGAAAACAAAATTTGCACTATCATTTTAAACAGTAAATTACGAAAGTTAAGCTAATAAGTTACTTAGGGCCGTTTTCACAATCAGACTCATTTTAAGAGTAATTAAAATTACTTTCAAACTTTATTTTAAAGTAATGCTACAATGCTTTAATTTTATTAAGTGTTAAAGTGAAGATAACATCTATATTGAGGCATTGCTTTAAAAATTAGCTGCATAAATGAGGAATATGTTATGTTTACTGAAGAGTTTTTTTTAAATTTTTCTATAGTGCCATTACTTTTGATTGAATCCTAATGTATATCTACCTCGCGTTAAGTTGAGACTCACCTTGAATGCGCAGAACCTAAAAATCGAACTTGGACAAGTTGAAATGTAATAGTAATTATAATATGTTATTATTATAACGAAGAAAAGACTCTGTCAACATCAAAAATTGGTATAAAGGGGATTTATTCATAAGCCAAAGTGTCATAACTCTATTTCTGGTTGCATATTACGTTCCTATAGATTCGCTAAAATAAAAATATTTATTTTACAGGGTCTCAGAAGAAAGACGGTCCTCAGAAACGACAATTAGGGCGCCATCCGCGTATACCATTTTCTAGTCAACAGTTAGCTGTTTTGGAAGAAAAATTTAAGGAAAGTCCGTACTTGAGTAGCGCAGAAGTTACTCAGATATCTCGTACACTTCAGTTAGCAGATATTCGAGTATGTATTATACTATTATACCAAATATTTACAATAGAAAAGCTTGACGATAATGTAAGAGAATAGTAAATTCATATTCTAGGGACCCCAAAACGTGCGTATTCCTTAGAAACTTTTATGGATAGAGAGATAACACTGTCACCTTTTTATTCATGCCTCAAAAATGAAGTTTTTGAAAACCCGAACGAGAGGTAGAAATTTTTTAACATATTTCAGATCAATATTTTGAAAATAAACAGCCAAATTTTTAGACTATTTCGTACTTGTGTAAAATTATACGATATTCTCCGAACGATTTAGTGACAGTAGAAAAAATAAATATGCATCATTTCAATTATATTATAGTCGCCGTCAAATTAGTATGGACTGATGCTCAATTTTTCCCTTCTCCACACCCTGTCCCAGGCCTTGCGGTGTTGCTGCTTCTTCGTAACTTAGCATTTTGAACATTGTCACTAAATTGTTAACAGTGTAGAAATCCACAGTCTATATTTATTTGACGGCAACTATATTTTAAATTTGTTTACAGGTAAAAATTTGGTTCCAAAATCGACGAGCCCGGGAGAGACGGGAAAAACAGGAACAAGAAGTTCAACAATTAAAACCGTACACAAAAGAAACAAAAAATGTTAATTATAGTCCAGAACACACATATGTGCCTTCCAATGTGAGATATACAGAACAACAATCAGTATTTCATCAAACAAATCCAATTTTTGCCAATTCTTTTATATCACTACCCGCAAATTATGAAGTACATCACACTAATTTTGATACGATAAGACATTTTGTAAACCAAAATCAGTTATGATTGTGTTGTATATAATGTAAATAGAATGTAAAGATGTATACCTATTTTTATAAGAGCATTAATTTATTAAAATATATTTTTATAAAGCATAACCTTCTTACCATATGTTATATTTACAATACCTTAACGATATAAAATTGCATTCTGCCCTGAGATTATTTTCATACTGTAAATGGAGACTATAGGTTGTAAACATTTTAAATTTATTAAAATATGTATAATAAAACAACATTTATGATAAGGTCTTTTTACATCACTCAATCAAATTCAAACTTACTTGAGTAAAATAACTTTTCACATTACCCTAAATATTGCTAGATGTTACATCTTCCAACAACAAATCAGATAAAATTTAATCAAAAATATTCGATTTGTGTGCACAATTACACTAAAAAATACAATTGACCACTAAAATACTGACAAAATATATTAAAATTGCAAATAATACTCGTATATACAAATTTAGAATGAAAGCACCACAATGAAGTTAAAATTCATGATAAAATATGGCCATGTGATTGTACTAAAATGAAACGGAATTTGTCAGTAACATACATTCTATAAGTAACGCAAGCTCTCGGAGCTTTATAAAAGCTAAAGTTGGTGTTAATATCAATAAACGGTGATTATGGACTCTCTACCTTTGCCCACACCTATCCACTTCACTGAAAGAAGAAAAAGTTAATTAATAATCACCTTCAAATAAATCATCTTCATACTAAACAATTGTATCATTAATAAATAATATATAGGATGTTTTACATCGTATGCACCAAACGTTAACGGGTAATATAATTTGATATATTTCAAATAAATAAATCAAATTAAGGGTGTGTTAACACAAAATCTGTAAACTTTATAAATATATTATTTAACTAGGAAAAACAACAAACTAATGGGTCGATTGTGTTCACATCTGTATTACAGATTTATAAATACGTAAATAATGATCAAAGTCGCAACGAAAGCTGCTACTCTTATGTATAATTTTATATTAATCAACAAGAATAGATGTTTTTGTTACTTTTTTACAGATTTACAGATCTGTAAGACTTACAGATGTGAACAGAATCGACCCATAAAACATCTTTACTAAAGTTAAAGAACATGCACAAAAATCCGCCGCTAATTTCGAGTAATTATTAATGTCTACATTATATTTTGAAAAAAAAAAAACATTCCCGCTGTATTGACATCAGTAAACTACAAGAAACGTTTATGAATTCTTGACCGAACTAAATTATCCAGTCAAATTTTAACTATCTTAGATAAGAAAGCGAAAATATACGTACATTGAAGAGTATAAGTGAAAGAATTTTGTTTAAATATTAATTAGTTTGCAAACTACAAGTGATTAAAGTCGATTAATAATTAGGATGACGCATCAGTTCTTTGTAATTTGATTGTTTGCCTGATTTTAAAAACGAGACTCGCGGGCTTTTTTCGCCCGCCTTCTGTGAAACAATCAATGAGAAAATACTAGCGCCATCTGCCGCTATATTAGGATATTTCATTATGCAGAGATGGTGTTGCGTACCAATGTCAAACCTTCAACAAGGGAGCAATTTTGCGCAATTATTCCTGTCAATAGTTTTTCTTTGATTCTTCTTATATTTTGACGTTTCTTTCAGTGTTTATTATTATTTTAGGTAGAGTATATTGGCTTCTATCATGTTTTTTTCAATTGTAGCGGTAGATTATTTTTTTTTTCTTTTTATATACTTTAGTTAGTAGTTATTACGTTATGTTCACAGTTTCGTTTTTTTCTAAAGGGCAGTTTTACAGCGAATATTAGATAATAGTTTAATTGATTGTAAATATTAGTTCTATTATCTATTTTCCATTATATAAACTACGTGCGTAAGTAAAAATATACAAATTTTGCCACCAGGTTCGCATTCTTAATGAAATATCCCAATATTTCTATAATTTACAAGGAAAAAAATGCATTTTATTTGTTATTTATGCTTAATAATAATTTCTTCATGAATATAAAAATATTTCAGCTATGCGAATATAAAACATTTATACTCTGTAGAACTAAAAGTTTGTCGACCTGCTACGTCACGCACCAAATTCTTAATTTTAAAAGTTATCTCGCTTATTACGTAATTTTTTTAAGTGGCATTTGCACTAAAATTCTTAGTTCATCCTCTTTTTCCAGAAAAAACCTCATTAACTAAAAATGTTCTGTTCCTCATATATCTAACAATATAAAATTAAATAATAAGAAAAAACTACGTAATATGAGATTTAGATAAGTATGAGAATTATTTTTTATTTTCTTACCTGGAACATCTAGTATTTCTTCAATTTTTTCTATGTACTTTTTGGCATTTTCAGGTAAATCACAGTATTGCCTAACATCCTCTGTACTTTGATTCCACCCGGGCATTGTGATATATTCGACCTGAAACAATTTTAAGATTGACACAAATTTAAAATGCAAGTCTATTTGGCAAACATTCAGACTATTTAACGCTTTGACATGTTTTCAAGACGTCAGTTAACAGCTTATTGCCCAACAAGTACAATTTTTGACATTGAACTAGTTATATTTTTTAAAAATACGCATTCATATATATTTATTTCTTTCCTTACCTCTACACCTTGAACTTCACTAATGCTACTCGGGAAATAATCAATTGTTTTTCCGTTTATTTTGTAGCCAATAGCGATTTTTAATTCAGGTAATGTATCCAAGATGTCAAGTTTGGTTACACAGAAAGACGTGTATCCGTTGACCATGCCTGTATAACGTAACATGTGGAGGTCCAGCCATCCACAGCGACGTTTCCGTTTCGTGGTCACGCCGATTTCGTGGCCCCTACTCTGCAGAAGATCACCAATATCCTATGAAGAAAGAAAATTCTAGTTAACAATATTAAAATTTTGTTGTATTTTAGAATAATTAAAAGTAAAAAATGCGAGCTAATAAAATGGACGACTTTAAATATTCAGGTTTTCGAAGGGTTTCCAAGTTTTTTTTTTTCATTTTTTAATTTGCTAATCTCTGCATAAAAATATTAGACCCATATTTTGTATCTTCGTCGAAAAGTTTTTAGTACGCCAGAAAAACATATTAAAGTTTCAATAAATGAGGCCGGAAAAATCAACGACGCGTGTGACGTCATCTACACCGAGACGAATATATATCACAAACGCGT
Source organism: Harpalus rufipes (assembly GCA_951394225.1). Lineage (NCBI taxonomy): Eukaryota > Metazoa > Arthropoda > Insecta > Coleoptera > Carabidae > Harpalus > Harpalus rufipes. The sequence continues at coordinate 7,907,625 of OX596289.1, read as the reverse complement.
TGGGTACGTCGTTTCGTGTTACGTCAAAACAGCGGGAACATGGCAGAGGCAATACACATTCTTGGTTTCACGTTAGTCAATAGTCATTACCCAATAGCATTTGCCAGTGCCAAACACGTCACAAACATGGCTGATATTGAATTTTATGCTCTCGATTTAATATGTATATACAAAACACACCGACAAAACTAGAGGAACGCGAAATAAAAAATGTATTTCAAAAAGTATGAACCCTCTGTCTTTCATATTTGTGTTGGTATTTCTGCATCTACAACAAATAACAAATGGCGATATAACACCTTAATGTAGCCACTTAATAAAGATTGATTATCATTTATCGCGGTGTTAAATATTGTTCGGTCTTCAGTTTTATTAAATATGGGTATTTAATACGTGTTCACTATAAATCAAGGGTTAACAATCATTTCTGCTTTTGTTGTCGTTTCAATTTTAAGTATTTAAAGTAAAAAAATATTTTTTCCGTCGACCGTTTATTAATAGGCTATCTTAATGTATAGAAAATCATTCATTAATGACCCCTATTAATGCATGATTTTTATTAATAAACGATTTATTGGGTGCGTTCACCACATGGAACACAGCATGTATTGCTAACGCTAAGTTGTAGCAAAAAGGTAGACAGAATTAAAAGTCATGCTTTTGACACTTACTAGCTAGGTATATTCACGTAGCATATCTTTAAAATGAATTTGAAAGAACAAAATTCCTCAAATAACATAAAAAAACCGCTTGTGTTGTCTAGCATTAAGTAAACTGAACGCACCCACTGAAAACAATTGATGACAAAACTTATTGATTTTCTGACGTAAAATTTGACGTTCGGTCAACCATTACTAACCTAAAAAAATTGTTATGGAATAAAATTAGATTTTCCATTTAAGTAAGATACGGTCAACGAAAAAATATTGTAACTAACACGTGTGTTAATTGGCGATTAATGATCTCAACAATGTCAAAATGTCGCGATCATTAATCGCCCTCATTAACACACTTGATAGTTAAATAACTATTAACAATTAATTTATAAATAATGGTAAATTTATTCACCTGATGAACATTAATATCCAATAAGTATTTTTTTAAAAGCCGTAAACTTGGTCTATTTTGAATTTAGCGCAAAAAATATATATCCGCGGATAGTAGCGTGATATTATAGAAAAATCGTTATAATAAAATACAAACGCTACAAACAAAATATTTCCTAAAAGAACGATGCCACAAATATTTGTTTTATATAAATAGAGTTTCATGTTTATAAATACTGGGACAAATATTATTCTCTAGTTTACATATTAAAGTGATTAATTATTGTGTGACGCAGACAAAACAATAACAAAAACTCACATCAAATAATTCTGTAGGGAAAGGTCCGTCACCAACTCTCGTCGTGTAGGCCTTTACAACTCCAATTACTTCACCAATATATGTAGGAGGGATTCCCAGACCAGTACACACACCCCCTACACTGCAGTTTGAAGACGTAACATAAGGATAAGTACCTAAAAATAGAAAAAAATAAAACTGTATTTTAGTTTGTTTCAACGAAATATTTTTCAATTTGTTATGAAACAGCAAGATATCGTTTTTTTTTAACCAGTTTTCCTTGTATTATTTTGAATAGGTCGTTTGAAAGACCTACGACCTATATTTTCTACCTAAGAAATTAGATAAAGCTGTTATTTTTAGATAAATATGTTGTTTACTACTAAGTTTTAACATAACTTTCTAAATTAATGTGTTATTCCATGACTCATAATAGCCTTTAACGCAAATAAAAGAAATTGGGTAATAAAATATATTAATTGCTATAACTATTAAATAAAGAATTTCCATTCTTAAAAACATTGGCCCGTATTACGAACGCGCTTTTACATTATATTCTTATGATGAGTGTACTCCATAAAAGCGCTTTTATTATAAAAATGTGCTCGTAATCCGGACCAAAATTTATCTGAAAGATAAATGAAACTGATTTCTGGATGACGGTAGCAGATTTATAGTTACCGAAACGTTGTGTTTAATGTGTTTGTGTGTGTTTAGTGTGTGTAAGAACAATAAAGATAATGGAAGCCCAGGAATCAATTTCATTTAATATTGGACCAAAATATTTATAATTGAGGAGCTTTTGGCAATAACAACTGTAATCCAAATATTGTAAATATAAATTACAAAGAGCAACACTTCTAAACTTTTAAGGATGAACAGTTTGTTAAAATTGTTTCTCGCAAAAAAATCTTGGTTACAAGTTATTACATTTTAAAATTTGAGTGTTTCTACAAAAACGTACTATAAAAATGATTAATTATTATATAATTGCGCATCAATGTTCATTTTTTTGTTACTTAACATCCAGTAAATACTTTTGTAATATTGAAACATGATGCTTAGTTAAATTATGTTACGGAAATCTTGAACAGGAAGGAAGCTATACCTCGTTCAACTAGAGAACGTACCCGATTACGAACCAAATTTATGCGGTTTTGCGCAGGTTACGCCTTTTTACTGGCGCGTACAAAAACAGATCCGGACCAAATTGTATTATAGAAAAGTAAAAATGTTATTGCTTCACCTTACTAAGTTCCCCCGCCCAAATTTTGTAGGATGCCTGCGCAAAACTGATACGTATAGAAAATTCTATTTCCCTATCTAAATCAACACTATTTCCTCATGTAAAATGCACCATAACGCAAGTTTCGAAACGAGCGCAGCGAGTTTTGAAATTTGAATGAAGTTTTAGAATCACATTTTCCACATATGTTGTAAACAATATTTTTTCTGCAAAAACAATAAGTAAAGAAAACATACGAAACATATTTGATATATTATCACCCATTTTCTTATATTTTATTTATTTCCCGTACGAGTGCGGAATTGGCCATATTTCGTAATAATTTGCAGTTTAAGAACACTTATTTCCCGCATGACTAGAAAAATAACAATTATTTGTCACTTTTCGCATTTTCTGACATGGAAATTAATGTTTTTCTTTGTTAATGTTGAATAGAAACAAAATCGTTCAACAATCTTCATGTCTAGCACAAAAAAACACCATAATTTTGCAAATAAACACAAAACACACAAGCAGTTCTCCATTTTCATCTAATCTTAATATTACTTCTTTTTATTTAAAATCAAGAACGCAGCTTCACCTATATTGTAATTATTATTTAATAAAATTAATTTTCGTAACTCACCGAAATCAATGTCCAACATGGCTGCATTAGCACCTTCAACAAGAACTTTCTTGCCTTGTTTCATGGCGTGGTTCATATATGAAACAGTATCGCGAACTAACGGCCGGATTTTCTCAGAATATTCTTTATATCGGGCGAGTTCATCTTTTACATCGACTACAAGATCTGGGAACATCCGTTGGTACATTGAAGCTAGCACTTGATATCTAGAAAGGAAAACATTCTGGTTAGGAATGACTAAAATTTCTGCGAGACGGGTCTCCCGTGTTCGTCCGACTTGCTGTTCCGTTATCAAGCTATCCTGAAATGTTTATGGAAAGATTTGTTACTACGATAAGACATTTATAAGATCAGGATTATAGTAAGTGTAGACCTAAAAGGGGACTACGTTGAAAAATACGAAGCTTGTCTAAAAAGAATCCAACCTTCGGTGGGAAAAAATATTGCGTACCTGCCGGGGTTGAGACCCTAACCTCTGCAAACTAGGCCCCTTATGCCTCCATACATTTAGCCCACCGATCCTTCCACTGCTGGAAACACTTCTGGAAGCCTTCTTTTGGAATGATCTGCTGACCCGCAATCGTTTTTCGCATTATCTCTTCTCTACTCTCAAAACGGGATCCTTTCAGTGGCCTCTTTAATTTCGGAAACCAGAAGTCGCAAGGAGCCATGTCTGGAGAGTAGGGAGCTTGGCGAACGACTGGAATTCCATTTTTCGCCAACAAAGTCTGGATCAGGTGCGATGACTGAACTGGACCGTCATGATGCAACTGCCAGGTTTTCGCCGTCCAGAGGTCCGATCTTTTGCGTCGAACTGCATAACGGAGACGGCGGAGATTTTTTTGAAAGCACTCTTTCGCCATTGTTTGTCCTTCCGGTGCGTATTCGTGCGGCACAATTCCATGGCTATCAAAGAAGATTTTGCTTCGAATCTGTCGCGCTTTTTTCGGTCTTGGGGACGAGATATACTTCCATTGCGATGTGCGATGACTCTGCTTTTGTTTCCAGGTTATACCCGTACATCCATGACTTATTACTAACTGAAGTAGTTATTATGGTGTTAAGAGACTCGGGTTCAGCGTTGGCAGTATCCAACATGTCCTGCGAAACGGCAAGGCGGAGTTGTTTTTGTTCTTCCACAGCAAAAAGCAGCGAATGGTGTCTCCCGCCAATGTGGAAAGTAGCGCCGCTCTACCGTCATTATTTTGCGCGGGCAAATTGAAGGTCGGATTCTTTTTAGACAGGCCTCGTAATTTAACAAAAAATAAAAGAATGTCATTCAAACAGCACCTGAACAAATTCGACACACCAGAATAAGTATATTCTTAAGTTGAGGCGGAGCATCACAAAGTAGGAATTCACCCCGTATTTTTCTGAGGGAGTAATTTATAATAAAAAAATGGTTTTTTTTTTCGTATCCTTTAACACCGGCAAAAGTAGAAGAACGGCAAAAAAGCTATGTATTTCAAAATGTATAAAGTCTTTCATATTTGTGTTCATTATTCTACAACTACAACACATAGCAAAGATTAGTTATTTATTGAGGTCTTTTTTTCTATTAAATATGGATGTTTAATTCGTGTTTACTATAGATAAAGGGTTAACAATCATTTCTACTTTTGTTGTTTCAATTCTAAGAATTTAGAGTAGAAAAATTATTTAAAAAAGCGGAAAATTACTATTTTTAAGTAATAATTAATACTTAAAAATAATAATTTTTCATTTTTATTTTAATTAAGAAAACTATACATCGTCATTTGTCATTTATTGTAGATGTAGAATTACCAACACAAATATGAAATAAAAACAGTTCATGCTTTTTGAAACACATAAAAAGCTTATTCAAGACAGTTATAGAAATAAAGAAAAAATAGAATTATAAAATGTATTTAAGAGCCATAAAAAGCGCGATACATATATTTTTTATGGAAAATGCTAAATACTTTTTATCATGTCAGATAAAAATACATTATACAAAATGTTTATTACAAAAAAATTCCTAGAAATCTCAATGTGAGTTATGAGTCATTGTTTAATTAAGATAATGAAAGGAAAAGACGTAAGAGTAATTTTATTACGACACATTTAAAAAAAAGTATGTAATTATTTACAATCTTTGAAGATGTTCAAAACCTATTAAGTCATTGAACTTGATACAGTTTATCAAAATCTTATATAATGCAAATGAATCATGAATGATAAACTTTGAGATTTATCAGTATTTACACATTACAAAATTTCATTCCAGCTTGTCACACAACAATGGGGTCATTTCACATTTACTAATTTATTTTTTTCTTGAAAGAATAGGTCAAATTAAATATGTAGATGTATGTTTTACACTTTACAAGTCTTTAGAATCAGAGATATGATTTTTTAAAAGTTGTCTTTAATTTCAAATATTTGGACGCTGACGTCACGGTTATACGTCACGGCTTGTCGGATGCGGCAGCAGCTCTCTACCGGTTGTGTTTGGAACTATGATTGTTTGAGTTATCACTTGTCACTTTGATTTTGTGACAGCAAAATATTGTTAACGAAAAACATATTTCATACAACTTTTGATATATATTTTAATAAATGTTTTATTTACATACCTTTACTCTTAACTCTGCTGTCACCTATCACAATTTTAGATTAGCTTGTTTATAGCAGCAAACGGATATCACGTGGACCGTTGTGTGTGTGTGAGAGAGGAATGTCTTTGTGTGAGTAACAAGCCGTGACGTCACGAATTTTTTCAGCCGCGAAAGTTTATTAGCAAATTTATGAATGTTGCATATTTCATGTTATTTTATATTACTATATTTATTAAATGAGACGGATTTCACGATTTTATAAAAAAAAACGATTTTTATTTTTTGAAATGACCCCATTTAGTGATAATCATCTTATAAAAATGCAGTTACTTACTTTTCACTAAATAAAGTAAAGTCTCCGAGTAAATCACCTATCCGAAGTCCATTCCTCGTAGCTTTTGATGAGTATGTAGGACCGATTCCTTTTTTTGTGGTGCCAAGTGATTTTTTGCCCTTTTCTTGTTCTTGCAAGCCATCTACTTGTTGATGAAAGTCGAAGACTATGTGTGCTCTATCGGAAATAATTAGTCGTCTATCCCAATCTTTAAGGCCCTTTTTGACATTTTTGTCTAGTTCTTCAAATAAACCTGGGAAATGAATGACGACTCCGTTGCCTGAAAAGTTAAAATAACTTTATGTATTTTGTCATAATTATTTTAGTTTATGTTCAATCAATTTTGAATGGTTAAGTTTTACGTTAATTTATGTATTTTACAAAATATTTATTAAGTTGTACCAGGTACCGTCGATTTAATTAATGCAAATTTACATATTTACCAAAGAATTTAAATACTACAACAATTTACGAGGAATAATTTTCAATATTATGACACTTTATTTGTGACTACAATTTTGATTAATGAAATATTTTATCGTAGTATAAAACATAAATAATATTTAGTACACATTTTTAGAGGTATGCATTATGAAAGTATATTATGCAATTATTTATATTTTCTAAAACCTTCAACCTAACAATATACAAGATCAAACATTGTATTATATTTATAGTCACTGTAGAATGAAATAACAGTAAATCTATAATCAATTTAGTCATAATATCATTTTGATTGAATATAAACACAAATATATTATAATATGTATAATACAGAGTGTATCACGGAAAGTGAAACACATGCGTTTAACATGGGAAATCAGTTTTTCCGTGCGCATTGCTCCCCTAATTATTTTAGACAAAAAGTTTCAAATGGATGTTGTAAAGTAAAAATTTCTACATCCGAATCAATACAAAATATTCATTTTGGCTACTTCATCTGCACTGCAGAAATAAAATTTGAAAATTCACGGAATTACAATTTAATAATATTAGCCATGGAAGAGACAAACAAAAGCGTAACGTTTTATTACGTCAATGTCAGAATTAGGATTGTATAAATGTATAAATACTAATCATTTGACGTATAAAACGTTAACGCTTTTGTTCGTCACTTGTTTCTAATTCCATGGGTAATACTATTAAATTGTAATTCCGTGAATTTTCAAATTTTCTGTTATGAAGTAGTCAAAATGATTTTTTTTATTAATTCGGATGTAAAAATTTCCCAAATATTGGGAAGAATTCAATTTAAAATTAAATAAATTTGATTATCATTGTTATTTTTCAGTAGGCTATGTATGAAAAACAATTGAGATTACCGAATGGGCCTAAAAATATACATATACCATTTCATTTTAAAAAAATATAACTTTGTATTGTAACTTAAGAACAACTGGATTAAAATAGTTATTTACATAACAAGTGCGGAAACCACGTTCACGCACGCGGTTTGTACATTATTATTTGTATGAAAAGTATAATATTTTATTTATTAAAACTTTATTAGATATACACTGTTTTGTAGCTAATTTCGATGTGATGTGTCAATTTTGAATTCTAATTATTTTCATGTTTATTTTTATGTAATGTAGTGTTAATCATGGTATGTAAATAACTATTTATTACTTACCAAGTATTTCAATTAGCAGATTTAAACTTGTTAAATTTCTTATTGTTTTGTTACAATTTACATTAAGTTTTTTGGTTGTGTTACCGACTTTCCGAGTATACTGTCTTGCCGACTTCTGCCGAACTGAAATTATTGCCAACATAGTGAACCAAATGCACTAAATTCATTATTTTAAAATTAAATTTCATTCAATGTGCCACCATTTTCTCTTATTATTATTAAGCGAAAGAGTGGTTTAGAAACTATACTTTATTATTATAAATTTAGTTCTTTAAGAAATGCTTTAGAAATAAGTTTTATAAGATTGTCTTATACAATTTTATTGTATCTTTAATAATATAGAAATTATTGGTGGTAGCTCGTTTAGCTGTTACGCCCTGTATATCGTCATTGCCACACCCAGCAATAGACAATAAACCGTGATGAAAAAGTTAATATACTTTTTTAAATCAGTAACTGACGTGACAAACTGTATTCAATTTCGCATAAGTATTTTTAAATAGAATGATACAATATAAACGAAATGTAAACTCAATTTCCAGTCTAAAATTACTCCCATGCAATCATATTGCACAAGTTTCTTCGAAGTCTAAACTGCAAAAACGCAAATGAGCTCCACGTGATCATATCGTATTCATCTTTTGTTAACCTAATTAAATTCCCGCGCCGCAAACATTCTTGAACTTGACAAACTTCACCTTGGATAACTTTATATTATTTTTATAGGTTATGTTTATATGGCACTACTGCCAAATATTTTTCAAACTTTATAATATATAAATATCAGGAATTGAGCCAGGGTGTACCAGGGCATTATATAATATTTATAATAAACACGCGATTCGATTTGGTCATGAATTATGATTATGAATTCTCATTAATTTGATGTAAACTTTAGCTATTAATGAGAAAATAAACTGTCTGACGACTTATTGATTTCCTCAACCAAAAAATTAATAAATTATGCGCCTAGGTTTTTCATTTGAATTGCAAATAACTTTTGTAGTTGTGTAGACGAAAATTACATGGAATTATTTGAATAATGTTTAGTTTTACAAAACCAATTGCTGTTACGCACGTCATAATCAAATTGTTTTACGGAGAAAATAATTCTGACGGCACGGAAAATTTTAAATATGATTGTAATATTAATGCATGTCTCGCTTAAATCAATTATAGCAATTCAGTTATAAGCAGATCACAGTAGATGCATTTAAATTGTAAAAACAGTTAGCAGCAGCTGACGTAAAAGTGACAAAATTTTTCGCACATTTTAAAATTGAACAATAGACAATGGGAAATAAGCAATATGACAACTGGTGAAATTTTTCGAAACTATAGTTAATGTATAAACATTATTTTCCATATATCTCAATTAACTTATTTATTTAGAATTTTTTCTTCATCTTCATCATACTCGTAATTTATAAAACACAGATCGAGAAAATTCAGTTCTGTGAACTACCGAGTTCTATATTTTCACTGTTAGTAAATATTGTTTTGAATAAAATTTACGTTTCCTATAATTGTATCAACAATCAACAGATATTTGCGGTTGACGTACTTTGACGAAAAACCACAATATTGAAAATGCCTCAATTTTAATGCCAAAAGCATAGTGCCAAATTGTGATGCGTTAACAGTTATCTTTACAAATAACAATAATGAGTAATGTTTATATAAAAACAACCGGGTGATTATTAAAAAAATTCACTGCAACTTCTTAAACGATACTTTTTAAAAAACAGGATCTATTCAACTCGGACTCTGTAAATTAATAGCGATTCAAATTAATTTTTCCCGCCGTTATATAGTCCTGTTGTGACGTCACAACTGGAATATACGAGCTTTTAATCTGTCACTGATACACCATTTTATACATTTTAGAAATTTTCTATGCGAGGAAATAATATATTCCAGCCCTTTTTTACATCAAAATTTAGCCACCAGATAGAGTTTGCGTAACTTGAATCGCGAATTGTAAACAGAAGTTTGGAAGTCTTTTTTTATAATTTTGCTAGATCAGAAACAGTTTATTTTACAAATTTTAATAGGTTATAGAAAAAATATAACAAAAATTTCACCATAAAATTGATTTACAACGTAATATTACGTATTTAATTAAAAGATTAACATTGAGTCGACGCGCGAAATCCGCTGGTTAAAATTTATAATAAAATTATAAAACCTTACCAAATGGTGAGAAATTTCTACAAATTTCTTTCGACTTTTGAGTTATTATTAAATGTGTTCTGATCATGCGCAGTTAAAATTTACAGCGGCAACGGCCCGTCAACGCCGTCAAAAATAGAAATATTTCAACGGCGGCCGTCGCCGTTCGTTGCGTCGAGGCCGTTATACCGTATGACTTCAACCAATCACAGCAAAGAACGGTGTAGCTTCAAAATACCAGTCGAATTATTATCATTTGGCCAATAGTTTTTTAAAGTTTTAAGTCTATATTTACAGTAGCCGAAAGAATTTTATATAAATTTCTAATCATTTGTGTAGATTTTAAAATTTGTTGAAAATGTAAATTAGCCGAATTATGAGTTTAGGCTCTTATAACATTTTTGCTAGATTTTTAAACTTCAATGGGGTAGTTACCATATATAAAAGTTTAATGAAATTCTTATTTGTTTACAATATATGACTCATAATAAGATATATACTGTAATAAAATTTGCCATTTATTATGTAAATATTTCAAAAAAGTTATTTAAAATATTACATGATTCAAATCGACTCTCCTCTGTGACGTCACACTTACATACTTAAGGCCGCAAATGTCGCTAGTGTTGTTGTTTTACAGCGATGGGATGTGACACGTCAAAGTGACAGTTGATGGTGATACTGACACCGTGGACATAACCTTGTTTCTATTTATCAACTATAATACAAAACGTCGTTACAAACTTGCTCAAACAAAAATAAATAAGTAAAAATACGTGCTAACTTGACAGTAATCTAACCTAGCAAATAAGTTCCCCTTATCCCGCAAGACATACGTCGCAAAATATATTTGTCATACTTCGAGCAGCACGTCGGAAGTAAGTTGCAACGGAAGCGACAAGGGTAACGTCACAGTGGCGGGAATAGATATGTCCCGTATTTTCAGTAATTTTTTTCTCATTTAAAAACAAAAATTGTACAAAATAAAAAAAATATGGAAAATTTAAATTTAAAAATACTTGCTTCTAATAAAAAAATCAAGAAGACGAAACTACCCCATCATGCATTGATTCTTGGTCCCGCATAACACGATTTGGTACTACATGAAATTTTTTGTTACTAAACATTTGATTTTCATTATTAATTTAATTTCTATGACGAATATATTATAAAACTATTTATATTTCTGCATTATGATTCCTTAGAAAAAGAGTAAAAATAAATCTTTTAGAAAATATTAACAGAAAAATAAACATATTTACTCATAATGAATTATTGTTGTTTATATTGCTTTATGCTAATAAATATAAAATAACGGATTTTCCTGTTGAATAGCTGACAAATGCATAACAGACTAATGTCTGCAATGATGAATCAGAGCGGTACAGATGTCACCTAACATAACAAAGACTCATTGCCGAAATGGATGAAGCATCACAAAACATATTTTGTGCGATAAATAATTACTAATATTTGATTTCATTTAGTTTCGAACGCATGTTGTCTATACAGGATGTTCATTTTAAAGTTTTAAATAGACCACTATTGCTATCTCGTGACTGTAAGAGCTACAAAAAATTCTAATGTGGCAAACAATTTCTATTTACAACATAAAGTCGTGTTCCTTCGGGCTGTGATTCGCAATCTACATGATCAATGTGATCATGATTAAGAAGAAGTATGTTTTTTCGTTTCCTATTCGTTATCCCCACTTTCTCATTTTGTGATCACTAGACAACCTTCCCCTTTCCTTTCTGAATCATCCTTTTTTAATGACCATACAAATTCATTTCCGAGCAAATTTAAAAATAGCTGACGACAATAGTTTCTCAAGCGTAAAAATTTATCAATGTGGGGTGTGTTGCATCAAAGGAAACATGACTTCCCTACAAAAGCATGTAATGACCCGCCATACTTTTAAAAACAAAGAAAATATATTACATAAAAGATGTTTTAAATAAACAATATTTCATATTCCTTACCAAGAACATTTTTTCTACTTCAATATGATCCATTTTTTAATGCTGACTAACAGTTGACGCTAGGTGTTTATATTATTCAAGTTGTTTTCTTGGTATAATTTTAAATCATGATTCATAAGGATCACGATTAAACTAATCAGGATTCACAAAATCACAACCCGAAGGAACACGGAACAAAAAAAATCAACTAAAAGTTCTCAAAATTCGGGAACTCTTGTTTTTTTTATTTTAAATAGGAAGATATAATTTTTATTGTCTTATTCGTTAGAGAATTTGATTCTAAATTGAATGATATTTTCATACTCTAACATAACGATTTTTTGAGAAAAATGTATATTAATTTATTTAAATATGACTAATAATAGTATGCTATGAATGGAATAAATATATATTAAGGATACAAGTTCGATATAAGCCGTGTTCCTTCGGGCTGTGATTCACAATTTAAATCATCAAAGTGATCATGATTAAGAAGAAGTATGTTTTTTCGTTTTTTATTCGGTATCCCAACTTTCTCATTTTGTGGTCACTAGACAACCTTCCCCTTTTCCTTCTGAATCATCCGTTTTAAGGGATCACACAGATTCATTTCAGAACAAATTTAAATGGCTAACGACAATAGGTTTTCGAGCGTAAAAAATTTTCAATGTGGGGTTTGTTGCATCAAAGGAAATATGATTTTCCTACAAAAGCATGTAATGACCCACCATATTTTTGAAACAAAGAAAATATGTTACATAAAAGATTTGTTTTAAGGAAACATACTTCGTATATTACCAAGAACATTTTTTTATATTTCTATATGATCCATTTTTAATATGCTGACTATAAGACACGACAGTAGATTATTTATAAAATAAAATAAATTAGTTTGCATTGGTCTGTATATGATATTTGACGCTAGATGGTGTTTATACTATTTAATTTGTTTTCTTGATATAATTTTTAAATCATGATTCAAAAGGATCACGATTAAACTAATAAGGATTCACAAAATCACAATCACAGTCCGAAGAAACACGGCTATAGGCGATGGGAAATAAGATCGTAGCGCCAAAGTGGCTTTTAAAGGAACTAATGTTAACGTGATAATTTGACATTTACTAATTGTTTTTATGCATTAAGTGTATAATATTAAGAGATATTACATATGTAAACCTAAATATTATAAACATAATAGATAACACGTGTTTATACAATCAAGAAAATGACACGTGTATAACTTATCCGATTATCTATAAGTTCCGCAAAATACCACCAGATTTTCCCATCGCCTATAGCGTTAATAATGAAACGCATGTGATGTTAAATCACGAGGCGATGAACCAAGTGTTTTTATCACGCAAATATTCACTATGAGGCTACCTATATCAAATGTGCATCCTTCAATATTTTATCTACGACAGTTTAAATTGATCTTAAAATACATTTTTCACTTAATTTTTGACATATTGAGAAACATTGAAATGTTCATTCGTAGCCTACGTTATTAAATCACTCATAATGACATTCAAATTGATGTACTATAGTGAAAATCATTAGACAGAGGACTCACGTCATCAACCTGAAAAAAAACCTTATAAAATGAAATATAATTTGTAGAAATTTTGGGTGTTATTCATTTTTAAAAGAAGAAAAAAGTACTAGTATTAAGTAATGTATATATATTAATGATATTTACAATTATTTTTAAGTCAATCGTTATTCCTTTTACAGAATATAAAATTATTTGAAATAATTGTAGTTTATTTTCGTACCATACGATGGTACTACTGAGAATGATATTGCGTCAAATAATTTTATATTCCGTAAAAGGAATAAGGATTGACTTAGAAATAATTGTAAATTCATTAATATATACGTTTTTTTAATACTAGTATATTTTTTCTTCTTTTTTTAAAAATAAATAGCAACTGATAATTTCTACAAGTTATATTTGTTTTTATAAGATTTTTTTTCATGACGTGGGTCCTCTGCCTAATCATTTTCACTATAATTACATATTAGCGCACTGTCGTAGATAAATGAATATATGTTTTCTTGTATGTAGAATTATACAATTATAATAAAATAAAACTACGTTTGATACAAAATACAATTAAAATAGTATAAATTTAAGGAAATTTTGAAAAAAAAAATGTACATAAAACTTATTAGATTTGGGGTTTTCACGCCAATTATGTTATTTATCAAACTTTAATAATGGAGATAAATATAAATTTTCCCAAATTTGTCCTTACTAACCAATAACGGATGTGCAGTTGGGGTTGATAATACCACTGGGCAATAAATGGAAATCGTATTCATTTCCTTCCGCAACAACTGTGTGGCCGGCATTGTTCCCGCCCTGAAAACAAACAAATAAACAATGAGTTACAAATTAAACTACATTTTATTTTGGGTTACAAAGCTTTAAAAATATTTTTCAAGATTGCGTGTCTCCAAGGTCTTCTCGCAGCTGTCAGTTCTCATGAAGAAATCATTCGTTTTTAATTAAAAATTGAATTAAATTTCAAATAATTTCGCTTTCAATCCTTGGTTTGACTATGCAATTTATTTTTGACGTAGTATTTTATATTATTTGCGCAATTAAAGTAAAAAAGAGTACAAGTGCATACTTCAATATTAAAAGTTGATAAACAAATAATGATAACGAGCATAATAATGCATTTACTTGTACTTCATAGTTTTGTAAACCTGTGAAAAAAAAAGAAAAAAACTCATTTTGAGAATCGAAAATAGTTGTTTATGGCAGAAGTGAGCAGACATATTTTACCCACAAGTGGATAATTTAGCACAAGAGCTTGTAAACTGGTGTGCTAATAATTTCTGCAAGTGGATAAAATACCTTTTCTCTCAAATGGCGTACAACATTTTCGGTGTCTTTATAAGTCCATAAACGCAATGAAAACACGTCGTTAAGAAGATATATAAACGCACTGTTACTGGTGCTTTTTTGCTTTCTGAAGGTGGTTTGACTTCTTTCAAAACTGACAAATAAATGACATTATATTGCTGTTAGTGAACAATGAATTTTCATCTGTGAAGTTTGTTAGGGAGAAGCGCTATAGTTTGGTTCACGAAAGATGACTATTCAAGGTCATTTATTAACAGTATGGTGTAATATTACTTGCAGTTAACTTGACTGCATTTCGTATACATAGACGTGTAACGGTGCAACATAAAATATTTATGGATACATTTTAACAGCAAAAAAAAGAAATTTATTTGAAAATTATGTTTCTTTTTAAATAATGCCTTTCTCAAAGATTTATGCACTTCACCTATGTTTTTGCAAAACACGAAAACATAGACTTGACAAAAACCATGGAATAATAATTTAATTGTCAACGTCACTGGGTAAATATTAGCACAGAGGGCAGTGTAGTCGATAATTAGATATGTGTAACTCTACGACATATGTTATTATTTGTAATGTGTTAGAAGTTAATGTCACCATTTACGTATATCTGTCACACAACATAAACTACATAGACATACGTCAAATGATCTTTTTCTTTCTAACATATGTTGCTAAGCTACTACTGTATAAAGTGCTGTGTATTCTTTCTTCGAACAAGTGACCTTCAATAGTCATCTTTCGTAAACCAAAGTATACCTACATAAATGATAAAAAAAATCTGATGTGGCCAGCGCATAACCTCCTGCCAATTCCATGTTTAAAATAGCAATGAGCTTTAAGTACAATATTCAAATTTAAAGAAATTTAATTAATTAAATATTTCATCAATTTGAATTCCTATATTTCATGGTGACACCTGTTATTTAATATTATCCGATAAGTTTAATACACCATTGTATTTTTTAATAATATAACATATGATTGTTTTTATACCATTGGATATTTTAATATAAAATAAACTTTGTTGAAAAGAAATTCGATAATATTTAAAATAATCGAGTAAAAAAAAAATACAGACCGATGGACCATCCACTATAATTTTTTTCTACTAGTTACATAACTATTGCTCATTAATATGTAAAAAGTTATGTTGTGGATGCATAAAATATTTACTACGGTTCTGTACATAAATTAGTAGGTGGCAAGGTTTATTATATTACATAATTCGATTTAAAAATGTACTTTCGAAATACAAACAATTGTTTAATTTGTACTTTCATGGGTATTTTAATTTACGTTTTTTAAACAATTACATAAATAAACAATATTAATATGCGTGATGCATGACAAAATATAAAAAAAATAATGAAATACGAGTATTTACATTTCCTGTACCTAACAACAAAAAAATTACGTAAAGAAAATATGATTACTCTGTAAAATTATAGGTAGTGTGATAATTGATAACTCAACAGAAATATAATCTGCTTACAATCTATATGAAAAAGTGTTTGCGCAAGGTAAAAATCATATAACTGCTGATTCTGAATAAAATATATATTCAGCGTAAAATGGAAATAAGAGATGCTTTTTTGATACGATTATTCAAGTATAATATGAATCTGAATACATTCATACACAAATTTTGATAACATTTTAATTCGTGAACTATTTTTCGAATGGGAAGGTCGTACTAAAATCAAACTATAGTTCAAAGGTGAATATTTAAATTTTTATTTATAACGAGCCATATAATTGTAAAACATGCCATAAACAATAAACTAATTGAAAATAAATTTATTATTATTAAACTTTGGGTGTAACATTAAAAAAATATTCTTGAAAAACGTCCCGCCAAATTAAAAATATCTCTGCTATTTTAAAGCAGAGCTCTAGTTGTTTCTTTTTACACAACAGAAAAACATTTGAACATTGAAAAGGCATTATAAAATTCAAAGAATGTGCAAATGTTTAAAAATTTCGATAAGCTTACTTAATTTGTTTAGATTATTTGAACCGTACGATAACGAATGATGTAATGAATGGAAATTTTTATTTCTTTTCAATATTTCTGGGCAGAAATTTAAAGGGGATGTAGTGAACGAAATGAAACAGAAACGACTCTCAAGGGCAACAAATTTTTCCCTAATGCGGCCCTGTTATGATGAGTGGCATCACATGACAGCGGGCAAAATGCCAAAGCCAGGACATTTAAAAACATTTGGAACGCTCTTCATTGTCATTTGACGTAAACATAATCAACTTATATACTTATTGATGAATTCATAACATAAAACGTGATAAAACAAAATAAAATCTAGTTGCCATGGAAAAATTAAACATTAAACACATTAAAAAGCACTGGGGGCATGAGGCATTTATTAGTTATAAAAAGGGGTTGTTAGAATGATTAATAAATGGTGACTCATATAATGAATGAAGGATAAAATGAAAAAGCACATGTTCCAATCATACCTGACATCTACAGACAATATCGGCTTCAGTTGCTAACATGTCAACGACTTTTCCTTTGCCCTCGTCGCCCCATTGCGCCCCGACGACGACTGTCACCTTAGAGATGTTGTCAGTTCGGGGTTTTTTCCTGGGGGAAGAAACTGAATCCCCATTCATCTGGACGCGACTAGCAGCCATGTTGCCACAACCGAACGCTACCGAAGCTAAAAGTGCACTGGCGATAATCGCGCGCACTTTTACGATTCGCGCATGTGCTTTATACTCGTTTTATTTTTAAAATTCAGCGACAAATCAGCTGACATTTATACAGATTATTTAAATAAATATAAATAGATTCGATTTATTCCTTGTTGTAGGTGGATATATTGTTAAAGTGTGCCATGAAAACCTGGTAATCGATTAGATGTTGTTTGTGATACAAAGCCACCTACAAAAATTTTGTTTTATATTATACGCACATGATATTTGATCAATAATTATACTTTCTAAAGTGCGTTTGTAGCATACTGCGTATCAAGTTCGGAAAATGTAATTTTACTGCATGAGGTAAGCAATTTTTGGACAAGCCACATAATACTCGTAGTTCTAAAGGCCTCTAAATGCAGTAAAATGAATTTCCGAACGTGGTGTGTACGTTTTTTTTATGTTACCGACAATATATTGAAAAGTAGAATTTATAAAAATATATATTCATTTTTTTATTAATTTCATACTCCAGCAAAACATATTTTATGAATTTTAAAACATGATTTCAGAAATAGTGATTCTCAAACGAATAAATGTTTTTGTTCAACTTGCTCAAAAAGTGACCTTTTTCGTTCCTGTTTTGAGTGCGTAAAGTGGTTAATTTCTTAACAAAATCATACTCCGCACGACTCTTTTACATTGCGCGCGACCTGTTCGTATTGTTAAGAAATGAACCACTTTGCGCACGCAAAACAGACACTCAAAAGGTCCTTTTTGTGCAAATTGGACAAAAAATATCGTGGGTGCCACGTGCGCAAAGCGGTTAGCGCTCGGGTGAGTTACAGCTCTCGCCTCGCGCGAATCGCTTACTTTGCGCATTTGTTACACAATATACTATTTCGGAACGAGCGCTACGAGTTTTGGAATTTGTAATGAACTTCAGAATCTGCAAAACATCCACAAAAATAAAAATACTAAATGTAATTTAAATTTTTGACATCTGCTACTTCGGTGGTCATGCATTGTTCTTCTAAGCGATCATGACAAAAAATGTTTTTATTTTTCAAGTGTTCTCAAACTCAAAGTGAGTTTGGGAAATAGGAAAAAGCCAGTTCTCGCACTAGTGCGGGAAGTAACTAAAACAAGATTTTTGTTTTGATATTATTATGAATGAATAAACATTAAGAATAAATTTATTTTTTTTATTTTTCGACGATTGCAGATGGTTCTAATTATTAAAATATATTTCAAATTATTTAAAGTTCAGATGAAAATTATAGGTATAAATCATTGTACTATTGTTCGATTAACACATTTATTTTTTGTAATATTCACAAAGAAATATTTTTACAAAATTACATGAAAATAGTGATATTTTTATAATTTCATTTCTAATAAAATTATTTATATATTTTAAGTCAATGGATAAATATGACAAAATACATAAATCCCTTTATACACAATTTACCTTTTCATTCATATTTTATTCACATAAGTAGTTTTCTTTTAATTAACATTAAACACAGGTCAAATAAATATCACTCATTTATATCATCACGTTTTTAATCCATGGCAAATCCACTCCATATAAATAAGAGAAGTCAAAAATTATAAGTAAATGGCAGTAAAATACTATCGAAAATATTAAGCGAAATTCATCTTAGCCTATATTAAATAATTCGATCTTACGGTAAAAGATAAATCACACTTTTAGTGATGTCCAGAGCAACAGTGACTATGATTATGAATATGGTTTTGCGGGGGTGCAGCGGGAACCATTTTCTTATTTACTTTACTTAATATTTCATACGGATACTCATTATCGAAATCGTCTGCTGGCGATGTTTCGTCCAATTTATAACTGAAATTATAAACTTTAATACAATATACCGGTGTTTTAGAATAACCTGCCAACATGAGGATCTCAGGAACTGTAAACCTTTTCAATTTAAATATCACAAAAGATTAATCCATTTTGAAAACGACATATTAGATTTTGACATACATTGATAAACCGGAGGTGGTACTGAAACTGTGAACAGATTTTCTTGAAAAATATATTAAAATATGATCCAAAACTTCTCAATTTGGTATTTAAAACATATTAGATTTTGAGTATAAATGATAAACCGGATGTGGCACATAACTTGGGAGCTTTTAACGTATTTTGAATCGGACATTACTGGCTGAAAAAGTTTTGGTAATAACTAGACAACCGGAAGTAGCAGATTCTTAAAAAAATCTTCTAAATATTATTTTTTGATAAAGTTTATTCTTGCTAGTAAAAGAAGAGTAAATTCTCTATCTGATACATATAAATAATTTATTATACCTTTTATAAATTTAGAGAAACCAATTGAAAAATGAAAAGTTTGTAACTGACAGATAAATGTCAGTGTCAAAAATCCAGAGACATTACTGAAGATTTTTTGTGGAAAGTATATACATTATATTATTTCTTATTGTATTAATAGTTAAATATTTAAAATTATATGTATAGTACATATACCCTTCAAAAATACTGTCAAACCCGACAATGAATTGGAAACATTTCGAAAAATTAGAAGAGTACGACAAAATTTCTTCATAGGATGAATTTAAAATAAAAAAATCTAAATATAAAGAATAGATATAAGTAGAATTTTTGGTGTAGAGTGTAGGTAAACAAGAAATACTAAATACAAAAGGGCGCGAGCAGATATGGGGACCGTGACAGATTGATATCCTAGTAATTATGTACATAGATGTCAAATATCATAAGTTTTCATTCTAAGTTTCGTGATTTTCCAATTCTATGTGGTTTATTTTCCTCGACAAATAAATTCCACACTCCTGGTGACAAATTAACAACGTGAACTTAGAAAATCTTGAAATTTTGAATGAAAAATTCTGACATTTGACATCTATGTACATAATTACTAATTGTCATAAACAAAAGACTGCTAAAGATCCTCATGTTGGACAGGTTATCCTAGACACCTGTATATTAAAATATTACTGAAACTTACTTAATAGCTTTGAAGAAATCACTACCAGGATTATTTTTTAAGATAGTTAAGACGACTTTTTTCATGTTATTAGTAAACGCTACAAGCTCCAAAATTTGCATCATAAATTTACCTAAACCCTTTCTTTGGACTGAAGATTCTAGCTGCAATTCGTAGCTAAAAATAACTTTATTACAAATATATTATATCAATGTATTGATTAACTAACCAATAAAGAACTTCGTCCCCATAATCCATATCGAAACGAAAATGAGAAAAACCTAAGTTTGTACCGTCGGAAGAACGAGCTAATAAATACCAAGCAGATTCATCAAATAATTCCTCTCTTTTCTGAGGGTCTTTCCAACCCCACGAACATTGTTCGTACCTACAATCTTCAAAATGAACACAGAAAAGTAAATACTTACTGAAGTATTACATTGTTTGCATATTTTCCTTTGTAAGATTAAAGATCCATTCCTTCGAGTTTTCATCAAGATTTGCAACTTTCTCAATACTTAGATCAGCAGTAATATTATTCTTATTAAATTTCTTAAATACTGGAAATGGTTCTAAAGGATCTTCAAGTTTGTTTGCTCTATCTACAGCTGCTTTTGAAATACTGAGTTTTAACTGTTCCTCTTTTCGTTGAAGACGTTTTTCTTTTCCTTTCGAGTTGTTTTTCCTCTAAACAATATGATCATTTGAGTATTTACTAATAAATATCTATTTATTATTACTTACACCCATTTTAATTGATAATTTGCTATGTGTAATCAATTTTTATAAAGTTATACAACAAAGAGGTTATGAAATTTTGCCGCTTGATTGATCGGAAAAAAGTTTGACATTTTGCTGCAAACTTTAGAAAATATATTACTATAATACAGTGGCGCCGACTTTTTATATTTCTGCCGGGTGCTCAAAATCTAAAAAGTACGTATATAGTTTGGTTCACGAAAGATGACTATTCAAGGTCACTTGTGCGAAGAAAGAATACACAAGTTAAATAGATGCGTTCTGTGAATTTGACAGACGATATCTGACATAAAGTTTTAATAATCATTAATTTCATTGAATAATTTATCAGTAACCATGGGTACATTTATTTAGGATTCTTTTGAAAATAATTATCCGAGTAATTATCTGTATATCAAGGCCGCGACATCTTTCTTTAGCATACCGAGAGAAAAATAGTCGCCGAGACCGTTTCCGGCCAATACAAAATAATTTTAAGGGCGTTAAAGGATTTCGCAGATAAGGTGTACTTATTGTCCTTTTTTAAGAAACGTTACTATCATTGTCATATTATCCGTCATGTTAATTCTCAAGTGTAAAAAAGATTTTCGCTCTCTTGCATGCCGTAAATATCGTTCTCTATCCCTATCGTATGATCTTGTAGCACCCGACGAATAGGGTGATTGCAGATTTTTTTGCAACCTCCTATTCTATTATCACGCTCGAGCCCTGAAGTACCCTGGAGTCGGCGCCATTGCTACAGTTATTATTACATTTATTAATTATTAACTCCCTCTGGGTTTATGTCCAATAAGTATAATTAGGGCATCAAGATATACGTATTGAATATTGTAAAAAAATAAGGTCAAATATTTTATTATAAAAATTGCGTCATCCTTCACCCTTCACTTTTTCCTTTCTCTCTCCTTTGTGAAAACATCAATGGCAACGATCAAAAAAGTGCATGTAAAATACAGCGCACCGTTACACAAAGTCGTACGCAATCCCAATGCATCGAACGGAAGGTAGTATTGATAACATTAACAATTAAATAATCCAGTATAATAGGAAGGGTGTCTGTATGTTATATACGCAACCAGTATGTGTTTCGAGAGAAACACACACATCGTCCTGTTTTCATACATCGCCCCGTTCATTTCTTGTTCATGTTTCCTAACATTCAAATCTTTACCATGAAGTTGGCGTAGATGAACTTAGCGCGCACACAATTTAAAAAGTACACTCCGGAGTAAAAAACGTATATGAAAATTATTTATTGAAATGGAATGGACCTTTTACATTTTTATTGCACCGTGACGTAATTTTTCAATACACCACGTAGTGAAATTTTTATTAACTAGAGATGAGTAGGCACCATGTTGTCAAGTAAAATGATTAAAAGGACAAGCATTTATTTTTGATAAAAAAATATTTAGACAACACAAAAACTTAAATTATTTTGACTTTGATTGTAAAGAAATTATTAATAAAGACAAAACAATTTATTTAAAAATAATAACAATTGTTTTATTCTTGTTTGTAACTTTCTTAATAACAAACTGGCAACTACGCAATTATCTGTCACTTTATGTGGTGTTTATTTCGCGTCTTTAGAACATATATCCACGTTTCTGGTTCCCATTTACCCGTCCTCTCGTCTTGAAATATTTATCATCACAAACGCTTTGTGTGAATTTATTTAATATAGTTACATTCTTATTTCCGCCATTTCAAATTTTGTTTGAAATATATCTGGCCTCCTCTATGCGCAAACAAACTACTGCGCACTACATATATGCCATTTTTTCTCTATCTCTCTCTTTTCATGTAAAAGGTCCATAGGTAGTTAGTATTTTTTTAAAAAAATGTACTGCGGAGTGTACTTTTTAAATTGTGAGCGCACGAAGTTCATCTGAGTTAACTTCGTGATCAAGATTTGAACGTTATGAAACTGAACGAAACAAGAAATCAACAGACTACACTAGTGCTACTAAATTTTAAATTATAAACTTGGACATGTACTCATAATACACGGATTATTATTTAATTGTTAATGTACACAACACTACTTTCCATTCGAGGATATTTGAAATGCGCACAACTTTGTGTAACGGTGGGTTTTAGTTTACACGTTGCTGCACTTTTTTGAACGTTGCCGTTTTCACACAGGTTCCTAACCACACAAATTCGATTTGACGTTGCATGTCATTGTGACAGATTTGAACAGATTTCTCGAATTAAAGAATGACTCAAGTGGAAAATAATATGGCAAACGTGAAAATTGAAGATAATACAATTGTACAAAATGGTGCTGAAGATGACGACTTCGTAGATCCATGGAATGTGGTTAGCAAATCGGAAACAGGCATTGATTATGACAAGCTTATAAGTAAATTATCCATTTATTTATTAATATCATGAATTACAATAAATGTAAATACATTTTAGAACGATTTGGCAGTCAAAGAATTGATGCCGCTCTGTTGGAACGCTTTGAAAAGGTAACTGGAAAACAAGTACACCATTTACTCCGAAGAGGAATATTCTTTTCCCACAGGGATATGAACTTTATCTTGAATGAATATGAAGCTGGAAGATCTTTTTACCTATATACGGGTCGAGGTCCATCTTCTCAATCAATGCATTTGGGTCATCTTATTCCGTTTATGCTGTGCAAATGGTTGCAAGATATTTTCAATGTTTCTTTAATTATTCAATTAACTGATGACGAAAAATTTTTGTGGAAGGACTTAACAGTTGAAGAATCTCAAAGGTTGGCCTATGAAAATGCTAAAGATATCATAGCACTCGGATTCGATGTAGAGAAGACATTTATTTTCTCCGATTTTGATTTGGTTGGGTAAGATAATTTTTACTTTGTGGTAGAAAACGTGATAATATTATTTATCGTACGAGATTATTATCGTTGTATTGTTGTAATACATTAAAATTTAATTAAGATAATGGATTCTTAAATTAATTATAATGTTCATTGTTAATCTCATTTTAAATCGGACATGTATTAGATAAGTTTTCGCAGAAATATAGACTATACTTTCTAAAACAATGACATTACGTCATGATTACAAATAGGTGTGGTGACTGAGCGGGAAAAAGTGGCGTCTCGGGTCGCCCGACAGAAGTGAAAACTTTGTATAATAATATTCTTGCACTTCCGGTGTTAGGGAATTTATGAAAAATAGTGACTTATTTCTATTCGCGATTCAAGTTAAGCAAACTGTATCTGATGGCTAAATTTTGAACTAAAAATATACCCAAAATATATTATTTCCTTCCTTTTATAGAAATTTTCTGGCCATTTAAATAATTTAAAATATCTTTTAACACAAGTTTCATGTCTTCAGATTTTTCTAAAAAGTGTAAAATGCAGTATCAGTGACAGATTGACAGCTCATACATCCTAGTTGTGACGTCACAACACGGCTATGGCTATACAGTAAAATTATTGTCCGATCAAGGTTATTTGTATCATGAACGAATTAACAAATTGGCATACATTTATCTCCTCTGCAGTCTATAAGCGTGTGCGATTAGGATGGATATAACACGTTTGTCTTTCAAAAATTGATATTTTTTCGACTAAGTTAGGACATTCCACTTGAAAACGATATTCGTTGTTGATAATACTTTCGCTGTAACGTAAGCTTATATATTAATTCAGATACATTACCTTGATTCATAGCCGTACAAATAACGTTATTTTCTGTCAGTATCACTGACACTGACATTGTGTCAGTATCTTATTTTTTCACATATTTGGTTTTACATTTGCTAATAATCTTATCAGTTGATTTATTTTTGAAATTTGAATGCTTTTATTGTAACATACATTTTTATAATAATAAAATAACAGTAGTATCTTATGTACCCTTATAAAAACTAAGCAAACGACACTACTGAATTTGTCAGAATGGGCGGAGCAAAAATCTGAATTCATACAATTCGTAGATTACCTTGATCGGACATCTTTCAAAAATTCTACTGTATATTGGGCAGGAAAAGTTAATTTGTACCGCCAATAGGTTACTTCTTTATATAGTAGGAAAATACAATAAAACATATTTAGAAAAAAAGTTTTCATTCATAATTTGGTGTTAGAAAATTGAAATTCTTTACACGTCTAGAAACGTCCTTAAAAACTGTGACGTAATTCTATATGTTGTTGCTTATTTCAGATTAAATATATGCCGCTAGAAACACGAGATGGCGCTAGCAGTTACTACGCGCGTGTATTTTGTATTTGAGATTCACTTTGTGTTTATTATTCCGTGTTCCTCTGATATTTGTTTGTTTACATACGCATACGTTATCTTGTTCAAAAGTTATAAATAGGCAAATGGCTGTCAAAGAATACATGTGTTTGGGCGCTGAAGTTCTGTGCAGATGTTAATATGGAATGCGTAGAGCTTAAAATTCTGCATCAATAAACAAAATTAGGGTGACCAGAAGTCCCGATTTTCCGGGATTCGTCCATGTTTTGAGTTGTATGTCCCGGTGTCCCCATGAACATCTTCGGGACATGTAATTGTCCGGTTTTCATACCCGACTCCAAATTTATTATTTATATCATCTATCGATGTTTGTAATATTTATTTTATTACTAAATTTTTAATTTTTTTTATATACTAATTTTATGTGGTAGATTAATTTTATTTCTTGCATTGTGAATGCGTTATGTATATGTTTTAGCCAATTTATTTATTTTTGTACATGAAAGGGAAAAACAAGCAGCTTCACTTCCATTGAGAAAATGTAACGATTTTGCGATTTATAAATCTGGTCACCCTAAACAAAATTAATATTATGTGCTTTGTAATGGCAGAAATTAGGTATGAAAATGTCGAAAATCACCCCGAATACCCTATTGATGTATACGTATATTTATTGTGACTGTCCTCCATATTTTTGTTCTTAAACACTTAACATTTTATAAAGACGTTTGCAGATTCACGTGTATGTAAAATAGATCAAACTAAAGATTATGTTATTCGTATGTGCTGCGCGCGCACTGGCTTGCCAACTTTCATCGGCAGTTTGGGTACTGAAGTGGAGGTTCATTTTCCCATGAGAAGTTATCACTTCAAAAATTTCTGCGCTCGTTTCGTATACTTACATTCATTACTTATTTTTAAGGACAATTATTAACTTCTAATAATTTACAGCCAGTGTCCCGAATTCTACAGAAACATGCTCCGCGTTCAAAAATGCGTTACATACAATCAAGTCAAAGGAATTTTCGGATTTGGGGATTCCGATCCAATTGGAAAAATCTCTTTCCCAGCAGTTCAAGCAGCTCCATCATTCTCATCATCATTCCCATTCACGTTCGACAAGAAAATTCCTTGTTTGATCCCTTGCGCGATCGATCAAGACCCATATTTCCGAATGACGAGAGACGTAGCCCCAAGGTTAGGTCAATATAAGCCTTGTTTACTCCATTCAACATTCTTCCCGGCTTTGCAAGGCGCCAAAACAAAGATGTCTGCCAGTGATCCCAATACGACTATCTACCTCACAGATACACCGAAACAAATCAAGAACAAAATCAACAAACATGCATTTTCTGGAGGGCAGACCACTGTTGAAGAACATAGGAGGTTAGGAGGCAACTGTGATGTGGATATATCTTATCAGTATTTAACTTTCTTCTTGGAAGACGATGAAAGGCTGGAAAAAGTTAGAAAAGACTATACTAGTGGAGAACTATTAACGGGAGAACTGAAGAAACTTTTAATTGAAACGATCCAGCCGATTATAACACGACATCAAGAAGAAAGAGGGAAAATTACCGGTGAAATTTTGAAACAGTATATGACACCTAGACAACTAAAATAATATTATTTATAAAGCAATTTATTTATTATTGATTTTGTATTGTAAAGTAAGTTAAATACTTAAAATTATGTACAAATATTATGCAAGCTTGTTCACAATAAATTTGCACAAACGATTATATTTGTGTCATTTACCAATTTTTTATCGTTCTTTACAGTGGACCATTTTTTTTCTACACTTATTTATGTTCGTTGGAATTAGAAATGAATGACGAAAATACTAAGAAAAGCAAATAGGTAGGTATTATAGAAAATTTATAACTATATTATTATAATATTTACAATAAGTTATAGTTTACCATCATTGACCTCTATATACAAAATGGACCGGCGCCTAGAATAACTTGCGTGTATCCCCCCATCTACCAAAAATGCAATCCGCCTGACTGGTGGGATCTCTGTCTCTCTCTAACATTTGTGAAAATAGTGAGGCATGACTATGGCTTGAAATAAAACAATTGTAACTATTATTATTAAACGAAATATTTTTTTTGTCATAATAATACAGAAAATAAGAATAAGGAACACTTAATAACAACAAGCCATAGTCATGGCTCACTATTCTCTTTTCGACTAGGTGTTTAAAAAAGTGCCCGCCATTTTACTTTTTAATAATGTAACATATGGATTATTTTACATGAGTGTGAAGCAAATTTGATGTACTTTTCAAATTTGTAAAAAATATAATATGTTCCATTTGAAATCTCAAAGTTGATATTAATTACTAATAAACCGGAAGTGGTATCATGAATGTGAATCCGTCATCAAGTAGCTTACATGTTGCTGTATAAATCATGTTATATGAAAGAAATTACTAACTTAATAAATAAGCGAGATAGTTGCGACAGTTGGTTTTTGAGAAGGTTGCGGTGCGAGATTGTTTTTTTTAAAGGGGGGGATTTTTTGCGTTTTGACATAAAATGTTCATAAATAAAAATAATCATTGTAAGATTTAATTTGAATAAAAGTATATTGCAAGGTTTTTTAATAGATTTAAATCTCTTCGGGGCCCATGAATTTTTCACAAAATCTTTCTTCTTTAATTAAAATTTCCTTGATCATTGAGGCCTATTTCTACGATTAATGCCCGATTGCAGAAACGTTAATCAACGCATTGTTCAGTGAGCGGATGGATAAATTTCTACACTCGAAAACCTATTGTTGTCAGCCATTTTTAAATTTGCTCTGAAATGAATCCATGTGATCACTTAAAAAGGATGATTCAGAAGGGAAAGGGGAATGTTCTCTAGTGATCACAAAATAAGAAAGTGGGGATAACGAATAGGAAACGAAAAAACATTATTCTTCTTAATCTTGATCACTTTGATGATTTAGATTGCGAATCACAGCCGGAAGGAACACGGTTTTTGATGCAACAAACCCCACATTGATAAATATCTACACTCGAAAACCTATTGTCGTTGACCATTTTTAAATTTGCTCTGAAATGAATCTGTATGATCACTTAAAAAGGATGATTCAGAAGGGAAAGGAGAAGGTTGTCTAGTGATCACAAAATGAGAAAGTGGGGATAACGAATAGGAAACGAAAAAACATACTTCTTCTTAATCATGATCACTTTAATGATTTAGATTGCGAATCACAGCCCGACGGAACACAGCTTAGCTTTAAACTTCAAATACGATTTACACGTGGCAAAATGTGTATTTCCCATATAAAATATTTCAAGTAGACACTTGATATAATTAAATGGATTAAAATAAATTGGTTACACTCCATTCTACCGTGTTGCTCGTGACATTATTTCAAACAATCCGGAATTTCGATCATCCGGATCAAGCTTAATCCCGTAAATATTTGATAAACGTGTTTCCACTGTAATATTTATAACATTGCGTCATTCATAATTTTATTTTTTAAGCATCTTATCAAACTATTACTTATCTTATTGGATCTTTTGGTCTGGAGATGAAACATCAATTATCCTTTGCAC
Source organism: Harpalus rufipes (assembly GCA_951394225.1). Taxonomy (NCBI): domain Eukaryota; kingdom Metazoa; phylum Arthropoda; class Insecta; order Coleoptera; family Carabidae; genus Harpalus; species Harpalus rufipes. Next base: position 7,878,652 of record OX596289.1, on the reverse strand, counting down.
CGACTCCGTGATTAAAATTGTACGCAAAAAAAAACAAAAGTCATACGTTACGTCATATTGAAAGATAAAAAATAAATTTCGTATGTCATAAAACATAAAAAAGTATTTATCATTCATAATATTTTACAATAATATAATAAATCTAATTTTAGAAATTAGTTTTATCAATATTTTATAAAAAGGAAGAAATATTTACAAAAATATGGCAGATATAAACACAAAACATAAAGAATTTTTTTATGACGAACCCCAAGGTATTACAACATATTTCGAAAACGATCCGATAAAGGAATCACTTATTAAACCTAGTAAAATAAATATTGTAATTCCTTCTGTGAAGCAGCAATCACAATGTGAATTAGAACCAAATTTGAAGCAAAAATCAGATGAAATATGCAACATAAAGACACAATTTGAAGGAGATGGTCCCAGCACAGAACCTACTTTGAAAAAAAGTAAAGGAAAATTTTTCTACACATCCGCTGAATCCATTTTGCTAAAAGATATCAAAAAATTATTCAAAACCAAGACGAAACGAACCAAAATTAAAGGTTTATTTCTAAAAGAAAAACAGCCTGAATCAGATTGCAGAATAAAAATTTCTGCATGGGCTAAACATGACCCAAATAAATGTCACGAAGATAGTACAGATTTTTCTTATATTGGAGAACTAATTTTTCCGGTTTGTAGTCAAGAAATATTCTACAAATACCCAGGTGTACCTGTAAGAAGAAGTAAAAAGAGTTTCACTATCAACGATCCAGCATCTTTTGGTAAAGAAATTCACCAGGAACGTCTCTTCGCTTTTCCGGACAAAATTCTTCCTGATGATGAAGATTACACAAATGTCTGGACGTATTCTAAAATAAATAATGAAAGTGATTGTAGTGAAATGAACTAAACATGTTTGTTAAAATTTATTATTTTTATATTGTTAATGACGTGAAATATAATTTATGTTTTTATACTCATAGTTTTATAATAATAATATTTATCATACGATAAATTATCAGATTTAAAAAGAATTATACAAGTAAATCTGAATTTTATCTCACTGAATTGATAACTTATGAGTGGCTTGAACAGAACGTGATTTTTTAATCCTTGATTCGCAGAATCGTGAATAATTTACTATCAACTTGTAAAATCATTTTATTAATAAATTAGCTATTAGAAAATGAATAGATAGAAATATACTTCATACTCTCAACGAGAGGGCGTACAGTAAATTTTTTGAAAGATGTCCGATCAAGGTCATTTGTATCATGAACGAATTAACAAATTGGCATACATTTATCTCTCTCCTTTGCAAAGGCTGTAAGCGTGCTATAAGGATGGATATAACACGCTTGTCTTTCAAAAATTCATATTGTTTCGACTAAGTTAGGACATTCCACTTTAAAACGATGCTTATTATTGATAATACTTTCGCTGTAACATAAGTTTATTTATTAATTCAGATACATTACCGTGATTCATAGCCGTACGAATAACGTTATTTTTTGTTAGTGGCACTAACACTGACATCGTGTCAGTATCTTATTTTCACATATTTGGTTTTACATTTGCTAATAAACTTACCAGTTGACTTATTTTTGAATGCTTTTATTGTAACATATATTTTTATAATAATAAAATAACAGTATCATCTTATGTACCCTCATAAAAACTAAGCAAACGACACTACTGAATTTGTCAGAATGGGCGGAGCAAAAATCTGAATTCATACAATTCGTAGATGACCTTGATCGGACATCTTTCAAAATTTTTACTGTACCTGTTTCGCGCAGGCAACTAGAGTGTTTCAAGAAAAGTGATCAGCTGATTATTTTCAAATAAAAATTATAGTAAATCGAGGGGTACATTTACTAATTATTAAAGATTTCTTTTAAAATAATGCTATCAAATCGGATAGAGAATATAATATTTTTTAATATTTATAACAGCATTAAATGCCAAAAAATCTGATGTGGCCAACACAAAACCTCCCGCCATTTAATTTTTATTAATTTAAATACATATACCTATGGGGTCTCATGGCCGCGTGCCTGAGTGTCTGGTCGCGAATCTGGGGAACCGGATTCAATTCCATCAAATATTTCGAATTTTAAATGGCACAAAACTGACCCCTGTGATGCACTCTCCACGCCAAAAATGAGTATAGTTGGAGGAAGAAATATTTGGAACTGACTTATGCAGGGTTTACAATCTTTTATGGACGGTTGGGTTTGTTTGCGGTCAGGACTCATAAATTATTCGAACTTGAAGGCATTAATTTTAGGGTAAGAAATGGGCCGTATTAAAAAAATCTTACTCAATGTTTGTATAAATTGTTATTTGAATACAGAGTTAAAAGTACATAATTAGGAAACATCTTATTATATTTTAATCTCTTTTCACTTTACAAATTGACGTTAGAAGATATACACTTAAAACGAATTATTTTTTTAATACAGATTTAAAAGTACATCTTGAATGCAAATTTCGGGTACGGCCCAGGACAGAAAACTCTACCTGGTTTATAACGACCAATTGGCAGAATCTATAATGAGTTCCAAATATTTCTTCCTCCAACTATACCCGTGTGGTAACGCATGGGAAACGCCCGCACGATACATAGTCATCATCATTACCGAAATCTGTGTACAAAGAAACAAAAACGTTACTGTTATTAATTTGAAATGACTATTTTTTTGACAATAACATTTATCTGCCAGTTACCTACATTTGAACTGAACTGTGTAACTATGGAGTTGTGCATGTGCATAATGTGTTCAACAAGGCACTAAACATAGATTTACAGCTTCGGCAGCATTCATTGCCTCTGCTGACTATTGTACAGTGCTATTGTATTTTCTTTTATTAATGTAAAAATCGCAATGTTTTGTGATATGTCATTTTAAAATGTCAATTTTTTGCATATTTATTTTATTAAAAATATTCTGATTGGTGTATTAGAAGGAATAATGCCTATTATTCCCTTATCATTATTCCCTGTGGGATTAATATATGATATTATATATCAAAAACCACATACTTTAATATCCATATTATTTATTAGTCGTAGATAAAAGGTTTTAGTTAGATTGTATTGAGAAATTTAAAACAATACATGCAGTTTATTCTTATGTCAGAATTTTAAAATTAAAATAATACCTACTTCATTTTCTTTTATTTTTATTGCTCGATAACGTTCAATAATTTTACACAATATTTTTTATTGAACATTATTAATAATCGTCTGGATATTAAATGTTTATGCAATATTTTTTCTGCGATTGATAAAAACTAGGCTTTTCGGACAGTATTTGGTTACAAAAAGTGAATAACAAATTGTAAACATCACAATACCTCTCGCCCTTTCCATTGTGAGTTATTTAAGTATTGCATTTAACATTTATTGTACGCACAAACAATTCTAATTACATCTATTCTTTATATTTAGATATTTTTAAATTCATTCTATGAGCAAGTATTCCCTAATATTCTAAATGTTCGAGGTTCTTCCAATTCATTGACGGGATTGGCGGTATTTCTGAAGGGTGTATGTAATATACCTATAATTTTAATTATTTATTTAATAATACAATAAGAATTATTATATATTGTTCCCAGAAAAAGCCTTGAGTATTATCTATGAATTTTTGACACTAACATTAGTGACATTTATCTGTCAATTATAAACATTTTAATTTCTCAACTGGTTACCATGGAGTTGTTTGGGCTATGAGATTTACTACAACAGATTATTTTATAGATTATATTTTTATATCTCTAAATCTATAGAAGATATAATATATTTTTTAATTGTACCGGATAGAGAATTTAATGTTTTTTAATATTTGTAATACAATAAATTTTCAAATAATAATAATAATAATAATAATAACCTTTGTTAGTTTGAGGAATCCGTGGTTACATAAGTCTTTAGTCATATAGAATTTGAGAAATCGTACTTCCAACACACACACACACACACACACACACACAGGCAGACATCATCGTAAAAATGTTATAATCGGATTCTAGTGACCTTAAAAACTGCTTATTCACTAAAATCTGGCGATTTTTAGGATGAATCCAATACCTCTCTTAGCGAGAGTTAAAAATGGTATCTGTTAATTTTAATTATTTAGTACATAATTTATATTGCTGTAGATTAGATACAACACTATAAAGTTATTAACAAAAATATTGTTTCGCTTCAATTCTTTTTCATACATAGCGTACTGAAAAATTACTAAAAAATAAAATATATTTAAACTTCTATTGAATTTTTTAAAATATTTTTGTGATGTAAGGATATAAAATGATTAAATGGTTGAATTCAAAAAAATACATCGAATAGGCCTAAAAATATATGCCATCCCATTAAAAAAAAAAATTCGTACCACTGGTTTAAAAATAGTATATTATGTGGCAAGTGTGTGAAGCTGAAATTTTTACATGAGGGCAGAGATTGCGACACGAGCCGAAGGCGAGTGTTGCAAACCACCCTAATGTAAAATAGGCTTCACACACGTGTTACATACTATACTTTTTCTACGAGCTTGCAATAAAATATAATATTTTTTTTATAAATTCATAACACATTTCTCATGTTGTTATTTCTACGGACCATTTACCAACACATGGTTTACGTGTATATAAAGATATTCATTGTATGTGTTAAAACTGAACTATTTACTTCACGCACAATGTACAAAAAATCAAGCTTCACACATAAAAATTGATTCGTGAAGTACTCACTTCACGCATGGGAGTAGAAAAAAATATTTTTCGCATCGAATGTCTCCCTTGGTCTCCTGAAAATTGTCTTATAGTATTTTTTTGTATGTTTAATAAAATAGAAACTATTTGAGGTAGTACGTTTAGTTGTTACACCCGGCATACTATTTATATTATTTTGATATTGTCATTTGTGAAGTAAATTACTCAGCAATAATGATATTTATTTTTTGTTAATATTTGGGTAAAATTAGGCTTAAATATATATAATTTTCCAGGTATTTTTATATTGTATAATGTATAACAAATAATGATTAATTTCAAATAAATATTTATTTAAAATTATCTTCCTATTTTTTGAACTTCCTTTTATGCATGGGAAAATTTGATTCCCATTCCAGAAACCCTTTGAAAACGACACAAAAAAATTATCAATTTTTTATTTATTCTATTGTTATCTGCGATTATCTTTTATATAAATATGAGCGGCATCTTCGATCCCTTCAATAGCTTGATAGTCAATTCAATCATAAGATCAGTTAATCACAATGATCTCTATTCACTTATTTGTTGTTTTGGCGTCTTCCATCGCCATGGAAGTTGCTGGGCATGGTATGCTTATGGACCCTGCAAGCAGATCGTCTCAATGGCGACTGGGCTTACCTACACCGATCAACTACGATGATAACGCATTGTTCTGTGGTGGATTCTATGTGAGTATACATAATATTAAAGAAATATTTTTGCCTGCATCTATAAATCGACAGTTTAAAAATTAATAAATAAAAATAAATATATATTTCATCACGGCTGGGTGTGCCAATCTGCTGTGTACACAGATATCGGTAATGATGGAATATTTGTACCGTGCGGGCGCTTACCAGGCGTCACCTCACGGGCACTCATTGATGGCGTGGAGAGTGCACCACAGGGGTCAATTTTGTGCCATTAAAATTCGATGTAATTTTTGGCGTCGGTCGGGATCGAACCCGGATCCCCAGATTCGTGACCAGACACTCAGGCACACGGCCACGAGACCCCATATTAATATCCTTATATTTTACATAATTTTATTTTTTGTTATTCATATATATACAAAAAATATGAAACAGATAATTTCAAATTTTATTTGAATTTAGTTTTTTTCCGTGGTATTAAAGGTTTGAAAATTTTTAAACAGTATCGGGTTTAACACGAGTATGATAAAACAGTTTTACAAGTATATCTTTTTATAAATTTTAAAATGAGTACTACTCGTACAAAATTTTGTTTTGTACCTATGGGGTCATTTAAAAAAAAAGTCGTTTTTATTATAAAATAGTGAAATCCGTCTCATTTAATAAATATAGTAATATAAAATAACATGAAATATGCGATTTTTCAATCATAAATTTGCTAGTAAACTTACGCGGCTGTAAAATTCGTGACGTCACGGCTTGTTACTCAAACAAAGACATTCTTCTCACACACACACAACGGTCCACGTAGTTTCCGTTTGCTGTTGTTTACAAACTAACCTAAAATTGTGACAGGTGACAGCATAGTTAAGAGTAAAGGTATGCAAATAAAACATTTATTAAAATAAATACCAAAAGTTGCATGAAATATGTTTTTCGTTAAAAATATGTTGCTGTCACAAAATCAAACTGACAAGTGATAACCCAAACAATCATAGTTCCAAACACAACCGGTAGAGAGCTACTGCCGCATCCGCCAAGCCGAGACGTATAGCCGTGACGTCAGCGTCCAAATATTTGAAATTAATGACAACTTTTAAAAAATCATATCTCTGATTCTAAAGACTTATAAGGTGTAAAACATACACCTACATATTTAATTTGACCTATTTTTTCAAGAAAAAAAGTTAGAAAATGTGAAATGACCCCATTCGGGTCCATATGCTATACTCCTTCACTATCTAGCGTCGTTTTAGTACGGCTTTTAACTCAAACTTTTATATAGGGTGTTAAAAAAAGGGTCAAAGTTGTAAAAAAAAGCTTAATCAACACAGTGTTTCCGAGGAAGACGAAAAATCGAAGAAAAACTGACAAAAGACAGTGATCTTTCTCATTTTCTAATAGTTACGAAGTTATTTGAAAATTAAATATTAGCTCAGATCGCCACATCATTTAAATTAGTACAATTTTTTTGATTAAAAAAAAACAAAAGCACATCTAAGATTATCTCTGAAAGGTACATAAAAAGTCTTATTTAATCGTAACCCTTATAGTTTTCGAGATAGCAGAGATAAACCCCGTAAGAACTCATTTTTCATTGCCGTATATCTCGGAAACTATTGAAGATTGGATCTATGTTGATTAAGCTTTTTTTACTCATTGTGGTAAGTACTATATGCCTTTAAACAAATTCACCCTTTTTTTAACAACTCAAATATCAAGTAAATACTAATAAAATTGAAAATAATAATTATAATTTCGTTTGTATTAAGTTTAATTAATAGTTATTTACGATACAAGTACGTAAAGCTAGTCTTTAGTCACGAATGGGTCAGAATTAAAACACGAACGTAGCGAGTGTTTTAATTCTGATCCATTCGTGACTAAAGATGTTTTACGTATGTGTATCATACAATATTTTATCTACGATATAATGAAAAAAACCCAATAAATATTAAAAAAAAAACATTTATTTATGAATCAGGATTACAATATTAAATGAGAATTTTGCCATGGTAACAAAATATTCACCCTGGTTTTACAAATTTAGCGTGTTTAAAAATTTTAATCACTCGTTGCTCGGCAACCCGTGAATAATGAAACCTTGTTACTAAACAACCGTTTTACAAACTTAAAACTAACATCTATAAACATCAATTTTACGCACTATCGTAAATAAAATAAATTAAGACTTGCAATACCTATGTAAAAAGTAAAATATAAATTTTGTATTAATAAATATCTAAAATCTGCTCTCATGACAGAACATTGTTTTCATTAATCGTCATATCTTTATACAAAGTTTCATAAAAATCAATAAAAAAATGGTTTATAGGCCCATTATACACAATTTTTGCATATTATTCCATGAAATTGTGCGTTACATTACTACATACAAAATTCAATGTTAAATTTTGTTTTGGCGCTATCTTTTTACCTATTAGTTTTAGAATAAAAGTGTAATGAAGAAAAATGTTCTGAATGGAAAACTGCATCGATTTTGTTGTTCAATTGTTTCTTATGCACGAGTTAGTAGCAAAAGAAAATACACGATTTAAGGCAATTATCAGAGTGCCATATGAAAAACAAATGAATTTATGTTCATTGTTTCTGTCATTTTTGACAGATTTGACATTTCTTTTGATACTATTATTAGTGATTATTTTTTATCTTCTAGATTAAGTCTTCCTGTTATACTAATAATAATAATATTCAAAGAAATATGTCAGATACGTCGGAAACAATAAATATAAATTATTGTTTTATTATTCATAGAACTCGGATAATTTTCTTTTGTTTGGCTTCTAACTCGTACATAAGAAACAAATGAACAACAAACTTGGTACTCAGTCGATTCAGTTTTTCATTCTGAATAATTTTTTTTCAATACACTTTTGTTCTAAAATTAAGAGATATCGCCAAATCAAAATTTCCTATGTTAGGAAAATAAATTAGACACCCGGTATGTAATACTGAACGCGCTTTTATAATAAATGCAGTAAAAATGTAATAATATACAATTATACTTATAAGTTTATTAATATACGAACCTAGACGTCATGTTTAATAAAAGTATTATACTTCATTTCACGTAAGAAAATAGCAGATGCCGCTTGGGAGCCGATCGTTTTTACATACATTAAATAAATAATTTAAATTCGTGAAACCAAACTTTGGCAATAATAAATATTTTTATCTGTAAAAATGTACAAGACCTGAATTTTAAAAATTACAACAAAACATGGTTAAACATCACTTAATTTTATAGATTTTATTTCATAATTGACCACTGACAGGTGATATTTTTTTCGTTTTGGTGAACTAGGTTTGCATTCTGACAAATCAAAGGGCAGAACTTGTATCTCCATCTAAACAACGCTAATTTTACCTCCCGCTACCCTGGTAAGGGTGGTATGGGGATCGTGCTAAAAATCGCATATCGAGATTTTGGTAAATGACCACGTTTTAAGGTCCCTAGAATCCATTTTTAACAGTTTCACGATGATGTCTGTGTATATGTGTGTATGTATGTGTGAGTGGGTGTGGATCCTCTTTACACTCTAACTCAAATACTATCATTCAGAAAGTTTTGAAACCATGTATTTCTACCTTATTTTAATATGGAAAGAAGCCATTAGATTTTGGTGGCAATCGGATAACCGGTTGTTTACTTGAAGCTCAAGATAGTTTTTCTTCAAAAAAATACCTTTAAATGTTATTTTTTCGCAATTTGTTATTATAAAAATTAAAGATTATTTCATTTTCCTACAGGTATGCTTTAATAATTTTTCTGTATATTCTATGGATAAATTTATAAAGTAATATAAAAATTATATATAGGTAAATGGCGGGAGGTATTGTGTTGGTCACATCAGATTTTTTTACGTGAAATGAAGTATAATAAAAGACGGTAGAACAGTTCGTTAAAATCATATTTGAATACAATATTCTATGTACTTAAAAAAGCACTAAATTTAATCTGGATTTTGTTATGATGTATTAACATTTATTTTATTTCCTTTATTAGTCATAAAAAATCGATAATGTAGCGACTTATTTATCATTGTTCAATTAATTGTGTAATAACAATGAGTCAGAAACTGTGTTGAAAAACTTAACCACATAATTTACATTTTAAACACCTAGATATATTTTACATATAATTCACCACCACCTATGTGATAAGTTATCAGTATGTAAATAGTGATAATTTTTTCACGATCATTTGATTTCATATTTACTTTTTACATTTCATATCTTAAGTACCTCTTCAGAACTCACCTATTATCGAAATCTTAGATCTGTATCGTTATTTATATTGAAATAAGATTACAGATACGGTATTTTAATACATAGGAATTTTAAAAACGGACGTTTCAAACATATTATAATTTTAAAATTACGAATATAAAAGTAGATATGAACATTGGAATATTCTAAGTATATACTTTATCTTAATTACATAATTATAATACCTATAGGTATTATAATTTTTAATAAAATAAATTAGTTCATTTATAATAGTTCCATTTCTTTTGGTAACAAATATATTTATAGCCTTAAAGTAAAAGCACAATACCTTCCGTCAATCCTGTGTATATAATATATAAATTCCATACATAATTTTTCTTGCAAAAGATTCTAAATTTCCAGTAGATTTATTTCATAAACAAACTATTTAAATTGCACTTGACACTGACATCTTCTTACTCTTTAGCTTTTCCCATTCGTTAGGGGTCCCTATTTTTGCGTGTCGTTCTCATTCAGTTCATTTTCTCTCAAGTCTTCTGCAATACAGTCCTTCCATCTTATCTTTGGTCTTCCTCTGTTTCTTCAACCTCCTATTAAGAAACTACTCATTCTTGTTCAAATATAATTCTTCACTTCTCCTCATGACATGTTCAAACCAATATAATCGTCTTTCTTGTATTTTTCTAGAAACTTGTAACACTAGAGTTATTTTCTTACCGTATCTTTCCGTGTCTTCCCCAATATCTACTTCAACATCCTCATCTCTGCCACATTAATTTACTTTTATTGATACTGACATCTGTCAATTTGAATTATATGAATATATTAGTAGTTTCCATGTTTAGCATAGCTGGCTGAATTATAAAATTTAATTTCTTTAAAATTCTTTAACTCTGTATCTATTGAATATGAAGTATAAAATGTAATCAAATCGTATAGAGAATAATATATTCTTTAAGTTACAATAACGTTAAATGTCAATATAAAATTTAACTGTTAAATATTCAAATGAGGCTACTTCCGGTTCAGCAATACCTAAAGGAGACGGAAGGTAAAAATGACTCATATAAAAGTTTTATTCTTTTAAATATACTATGTGATGGCAGATATAGATATTTTTTATAAAGTCAGGTTTACAAGATACAACTATTAACTTTTATTTTTTAAATAGCAACCTACAATTATTTTACTAAAATATAAACCGCCATTTTTTTTTCTTTGCAACGATGTATTAGTTTTAATTAATACATTTGAAAAAAAAAACGAGAAAAATAAGATAATTGAGATATATGAGAAATAATTTTTATTCAAATATATTAGGTGGCTATGTGCTTATAAAGAATAAATAAATAGATAAATAAGTAAATAATAAGTTTCATAAAAATTAAAAAGGTGGACCTCATTAACAGAAAAATATAATTTAATTTATATAAACCGGAAGAAAGGAAGAAACTAATTTACATATAATCCTTGTGAGACAAAAAAATCGAATTATTAGTTTTGACTTTTCATATCAGTTGATAACTGGTTTAAATTGGATTTTTAATATTTTTATTTTTAAGTATTATCAGTATCAAAGAAAATGTACAATATGCTATCTAATAATACTTTGAACGTATAGTATAAGAAGTTGATAAGTTTTAGTAAATTTATTTCAAGTACAATATGTTACTAAATGAGTGGAATGGGGTATGCGACCAATTTTTTTATCTCATCTATTTTTTACCTTCCGGCACTTTTTTTAACGGAAGGTACAATTACCACGAATAAAATTACATGACGGTAACATTAACAGTAAAAATGCAGACCAAAACAAAACTGTAAATCTGTTGATCATGAGCCTTGATTCAGAAATCAAGTTAATGGATTGGAACATACGTTCATCTTCAGATCAGCTTGATTCTTTAATCAGCTGTAAGAAACCAATATAATTAATAGATGAAAGATCACAAAAATGGGCCAGACTCTCTCCTGCGAGCGCCAATAGCCTGGAAAAGTTAAAAATAGATGAGTATATTCTCTCAGTGCTTAGGATCCACGTAAATACGCAAGGCCTCAGCCCAACATTGGGATTAGGATAGGATTAGGTACCAGTCCCAGCCGCACTGTACTCTTCCTCAACCCGCAAGCGAGGGTACAGCTAAACCGCAGAATAGCTCTTTCTCAACACCGCAGTGTCAGAGCAATCAGTCCCAGCCGCACTGTAGATTCTTCCTCAGCCCGCAGCGAGGGTACAGCTGAACCGCAGAACAGCTCTTTCTCAACACACCAGCGTGAGAAAAACAACATATAGTAACAACAACTCTAGCACTCACCGTTACTCAAAAAGAAATAAATGCATCCATTATGCCCTGATGTTGCCGCTTCAGCCACTCTAGCACAACTGACCGATAACTAAATAAACAATCATTTAATATATACGATCATGTAATTCAATATAAAGCTGAAATTAAAAGATTAAAGAGGGAAGTAAATAAATATAATACTTGCATAACTCAAAATGGCGCTAACACAGCTGATTATTAATTAACAGATTAATGGTGAAATCGGCCGTTATAGTTATTTAAGTATTAAGGGCAGTAAGTGCACCTTACCGGTTGAGGATTAGTTAAGAGATCGAGACGAAGTCGAGATCTTCAATACATCCGATACCGGTAAGAAGCACTTAATGCCCGCAATTTTTTGCACGATCATCCCAATAATAACAAATTAAAGTTTAGAATTATTTAATAGATATTAAGGATACAAGTTTGATATAGTGTTCATAATGAAACGCGTGTGATGTTAAATCACGAGGCGATGAGCCGAGTGTTTTAATCACGCAAGTTTCATTAGGCTATATCAAATGTGTATCCTTCAATATTTTATCTACGACAGTTTAAATTGATCTTAAAATACATTTTTCATTTAATTTTTGACATAATGAGAAACATTGAAATGTTCATTCGTAGCCTACGTTATTAATACGTATGGGTGATTTAATAGCACTGAGTGTCATTATGAAACTCATAATGACACTCAGGGCCATTAAATCACTCATAATGACATTCTAATTGGTGTACTAATTACATATTAGCGCACTGTCGTAGATAAAAAATATTTTGACATTTTAAAAAAAGTAGTTGTCATTTTTAAGTAAGCTATGATCGTTGTTTTGTTATCGTTAAAGCTTTAAAAATTGTACATTTATTTTTTATTTATGTAATTTTCACCGCCTCCAGATCGGTAGGTAGTCACATCACTTACCGGTCAGTCACATCACTTACTGATCAGTACCACATCACTTACTGATCAGTAATTTGTAAACAAAACTTACTGCCTTGGAAACCCTATCTGTAAAGTTTAAAAAAAACCTGATCGTGCAAAAATGTTATTGAGATATTCTGTATTAAATAAAAGTATGAGATATTCAAAATAACTGAAATTTGTCATATTCCTGCATGATTTGAATGAAAGAATCTAAAATCCCAAAAACGCAACATATCTTTTTCGTGCTTTATGTAATAAAAACATTCTTCCAGGTTCAATGGGAAGTCAACAACGGACAATGCGGAGCCTGTGGCGATGATTTCCGCCTTTCCCAACCTCGCCCTAACGAGAACACCGGCACTTTTGGCGTGGGCGTCATCTCAGCCATTTACAATCATAGTTCCATCATTAACGTTACTGCCCTTATCACAGCCAATCATATGGGGTATTTCACGTTCAGTTTGTGCCAGTTGGACGACCCAAATACCTACGAGAAGGAAGAGTGCTTCCAGAACATCAGGCTAGCCAACGGAGATGAGACATACAAACTACCGAGTTCCGCTGTAGGGAATTATTTAGTGCAGCTGCAGTTGCCTTATGGCGTGACATGTGACAGATGTGTCCTTCGGTGGCAATATACAGCAGGTAGGGAAGATTCCTATTTAAAATAGTAATGTTGGTTCTCACAGTTTGAAAAACACTGATTGAAAAAAATTAATATTACGCTCATTAAAATAGTCTAGTAGAAGAACACCCTGTATAGTACAGAATATTGAATAAAAACCAAACTCGAAGTAGACTATGAACAGAGAAACGTATACCTGATCATTATTCAATTCAAAAGTCAAGTTGTCAAAATTGATTTTGAAATGAAATTTTAAGCAGGTAATAAAGAAGGATACAATATATTCCCCGTTTTCTAATTTGTTTCCATTTCTGAATTACGATTCAAGAAGAAAAGCTTTGATTTCTTTAGATAACATTTTTGACAAAATCACGTGTCAATTTTTTTTTTAACACACTATATTGAAAGACGTGTTATAGTTTGGTTCACGAAAGATGACAATTCAAGGTCATTTATTAACCGTATGGTGTAATATTACTTGCAGATAACTTCACTGCATTTCGTATACTATAGACGTGCAACATGAAATATTTATGGATACATTTTAACTGAAAATTTGAGAATTATGTTTCTTTTTAAATAATGCCTTTCTCAAAGTTTTTTGTTCTTCACCTACGTTTTTGCAAAACACAATAACCTAGACTTGACAAAAACCATGGAATAATAATTTGATTTAAATGTCAACGTCACTGGGTAAATATTAGCATAGAGGGCAGTGTAGTATATAATTAGATATATGTTACTCTACGACATACGTCATTAATATGTGTAACGTGTTAGAAAGTAATGTCAAAATGAACGTATATCTGTCAGACAACATAAACTACATAGACATACGTGAAGTAATCTTTCTCTTTCTAACATGAAATTTTGCTAAGGTACTACTGTATTAAATGTTGTGTATTCTTTCTTCGAACAAGTGACCTTGAATTGTCATCTTTCGTGAACCAAAGTATACATGGGCGCATTCGGCACCCCGCCAGTGCTGGCTGCGATGAGCACTGTTGATCGCCGATGGCGCCGATGTTCCCGAATGCAATTACTGGACCAATTGCATTCGTCCATTCATTGTGTTCGGCAAACTTCGGTACTCAGCGTTGCCAGCGATGACTGGGGCTGAACGCGGCCAATGATGCTTATTGTAATACAAGTACAGTTTGCGTAATCGAGCCGTAGGCGAGTTACGCAAAGTACGAGTATTACAAATGTAAATTGTAATAGGTGTTTTTCATATTATTTTTCCTATTTTCCATTAATTTACTTTTATTTCAAAATTATTATTGAAAGTAATATTAAAATACCAAGGTTGGCAAGACTGACATTATCAATAAACTTTTGAAATTTAATTTATTTTGACATTTGATGTTTTGACAACAGTTACAAGCTAGGTTAGAGTTAAAATGGAAAGTTGAAATTAGATTTTTTATACCTAGTAAAATATTTACATCAAATAGTAAAGCACTTTTTTAAATTAAAATTCAAAGTATTTATTTGTGAATAAAAAACTTTTAAAGACATGAAAAACAGGGCCCCTCCGGGATTTGAACCCGGGACCTCCTGCACCCAAAGCAGGAATTATACCCCTAGACCAAGAGGCCATAATATTTATTTAATTAACACCTGCTGTACCTACCCTGTAATTTATCATTATTTATGTTAAATATTAATTATTATTTTTTCTTTTTTTAGGAAATTCATGGGGAATTTGCGAAAACGGCGTTGGTGCTTTGGGCTGCGGACGACAAGAAAATTTCAGAACTTGTTCAGACATACGTATAATTTCTGTTGATTAATAAATAAAATGATTAACTTGAATTATTTATTATTATTTTAGACTGTTACACTTGTTTGTTGTTTTTTTATTTATTTAATAAAAAGAAACTGTGATACAACATATTGTAAGTAGTTATTTCTAAATTATAGCATTCGTTAAAAGGTAGCGTGCTATATTTTTACCTCTCGCTTTCTGTAACTGTAGGTCATATAAGAATCGTTCTCATATTGAATTTTTGTTAAAAATATGTTTCAAAATATCTATAATCATATTTTAATTAGATAGTGTCTGTCCATCTGCATTAAGTAATCAGATTTTCTCAGATAAAATGAAACAAGTTTTTATTAAAATGTACCTATAAAAAAATATGGTTTTGTCATTGGAACTATTTATTTTTGGAAGTTGATAGTCGGATATTGGACCAAGGGAATTTAATAAAACGAAAGCTCTTTCTCAATTCCTCGACATTTCGATTAAAATTTTAATCATTTTCAAAGAGCTATAATAAAGCAAAATTATAACGTAGATTGTAATACAATTTTTTAAATTTCAAAATATAAAAATTTAAAAATTACGTGCATATTTTTTTTTACATACAGATATATTCAAACAATTGATAAACAGAAGCTGTATTAATATACAAAATAAATTAAATTGTACCTTTACAATTACATAAATAAAATACAAGTAAGTTAATAATTAATTTACATACCGTTGGGTTGAGATTGTGTTATATGTAAAATTTCAACAAGTGGACACTATCTTTTTACAAAGGAACTATTTATGTATCAAAGTTTCAGGTCGATCCGATATGTAAAATAAAATAGATCAAAACTGTAAAACATGATCAGGTTTTCTTAAAAAACGCTGTTAAATATTATTTTTTGACATTTAATGTTATTATAAATATTAAAGAATATTCTTATCTATACGAATTTTATATTTTATATTCATTGGATATAGATTTAAAGAATTATAAAGAAATTAAATTTTATAAATCAGCCAGCTATGCTATAACCATGGAAACAGTTACTATATGTATTAAGAAAATTTTAACTGACAGATGTCAGTGTTAATGAAAAGAAAATGAATGTGGCAAAGATGAGGATGTTGAGATATATGTTGGGGAAGACACGGAAAGATACGGTAAAGAATGTTAGAAGTTTGTAGAAAAATACAAGAGAGACGATACATTGGTTTGAACATGTTATGAGGAAAGATGAAGAATATATTGAAAGAATTAATAGCTTAGTAATAGAACGTGGACGAAACAGAGAAAGACCAAAGGTAAGATGGAAGGACGGTATTGCGGAAGAAAAGGACGACACGCAAAACAGAAATGAGTGGAAGAAGAAAATAAAACATAGCGACCCCTAACGAATGGGAAAAGTTAAAGAAGAAGATGTCAGTGTCAAGTGAATATTGCATAGTTTGTTTAAGAAATAATTTTACTGGAAATATAGGATCTTTTGCAAGAAAATTTATGTATGGAAATTATACATAATACACACAGGATTGACGGAAGGTAATGTGCTGGCCACATCAGACATTTTTTAATGTATTTTCGACCTCTGAATAAAATTTCAAAAGTACAGGCGTTTCTTTTGTGACAACTTGTATAATTATTATGTTCAGTATCATACATAACATTTTTGTAATGCTGGTTACCGTATTACAGTTTTTATATTATTGAACATTTATATTTTAGTACTATAATTTCAATTATTTAGTATTTAAACTAATTAGTTAATATGCGTTATCGTAGGCTTATGCCTGAGTGTCTGGTCGCAATTCTGGGGACCAGGGTTCGATCTCGATCGACGCCAAAACCATTTCAAATTTCTTGGAATTTTCAATCCTTCTCAAATTGTTTATTACAGTAGGAAATTGATAAAATCGAGTGAAATTTTGAGATTGATCCATAGGGTCTTTAAATACGACCTGTCCTCATTTGAGGTCACTGGGCTGTTGTAGTAAAATATACTGGAAATCATATTAGGAGATATTATTCATAGGAAGATATTGCAATAAAAAAAACACGATTATTTGACGAAAATTAATTTTAATTCTTGTAAATAGCTATAATATTATATAATTAGTATAGAGAAAAATTATAACAATACATATTTTGACCACATACAGCCCATAGTTTATAGGCATGTATTTTTGGTTTCTCTATTATAAACTGTTTCAAGCCAGAATGACCATAGTAACGCACCATCATTTCATCTACAGATGTTGAAATACTTTCATCTATTGAAATTTTTGTTGACAAGGTCGAAAAATGATCTCCCTTTGAATGCGCTACCGTTTTTATTTTTTGAAGACTGTGTATTATCTTGAAAGTGAAGACAAGGTTTTATTTCATAATATGTATTCCTGCTAATTGCTTTCTTCACTATATCTACTCGTAAATATCGCTTGACCAGTAATTTATTTCACTGGGAAGTATGTGGTATCCCGAAAAAGGAAATATTCAATAACTGCTTTCATTTCGCTCTCGCATGAAGAGCAAACTTGTGTTTGTTTATTTTTACTTCTTTTCCATATTTTATTGTTTGTTTCTGATCAAGATTATAGTTTTTTACACTGAAATATAATTCAAAAATTTCCAAAGGAGTTTAACTCTATTCAGGGACGTCGCCAGGATATTTTTGTAGGGTGGGCCAGCGGTGGGTCAAAATGTTTTTAGGTGGGCCACTAAGAAAGTTTTGAACTTAGGGTGACCAGTTTTATAAATCGCAAAACCGGGACATTTTTTAAAGGGTTGTAAAACCAGTGGCGGTTTGTGCACCAAAGCTTTGATGAGGCAAGGTATCCAAAAGAATAAACGCCGCAGGCGACATTTTTTTTTCATTCAAGGTCAAATGCCTTATAATTGAAAGTTACATTTTTTCAAGGGATGTGAAGCTGCATGTTTTTCCCCTTTCATTTCTTTTTTATATTCGTCTTCTTTATAAACACACTTTCTTTTTGGCATTTTGAAATTCGATAAATAAATGAACCCGTTTCTGTAAAAATGTGTTTAAAAAATAAAAATAATACTTATACATATAATTTAATATGTCGTAGTTACTTACACTACCCAACCTACAATAAAAAGTTATAAAACAGACATAAGTCAGTTCCAAATATCCTTAAAATTAATGCCAACTCGTCCGTTCTGTTGAAATAATGAAATACATTGAATAAATATATTCTATCTACTCTATACTGTACAGTAATAGTATATTATATCCGAGGTGGGATATGTTTCATTACATTTCTTCGTCGTTGGTGAGTTCATCAGGATCAGGTGGCAAAGCAATGATATCTGCTTCAATTTTAGCCGACAAATAGTATTCGTGGGCCTCTTCCATCGTCTTAAATATTTTATGTGACATTCTAATCATAAGTAAAATATATCCCTAATGCCCAGTGTCCTAAATTGAGGATTTTTAACAAATAGTTAAAGTTTAAGGGTTAAACTTAAAACTTATGAAGAAATTTTAATTTTATTTTACTTACTTGAGTTGTTATTTTAAAAAGATGTAACACGCATATTCGGTCGTTATGAAAATCACTTTGTATTGTAGAAAGGCACAATATTTCTTATTACACAGCAATTGTAAGACTTAAAGAACGGTCTTAGTTAGTTGGTACAGCGAAAAATATTATAGTATATCTCTGGGCGGACTATAAACACACCCGTCCTCAAATGAGGACACTGGGCGCTAATGGATGATGAGTTTTTAGTGAAGCATGTTTTAGGGTCCCTATAATACGATTTTACCATTTTTACGATGATATCTGTATGTTTGTATATGTGTGTGTGTGTGTGTGTGTGTGACGAAAGTTTCGGATCGCATAACTTCAATACTACGATTCCAAAAATTATATTTCTTTCATATACCTCAAGTTTACATCCAGAAGAACAACTGATTAGATTTTGGTTATACTTGGTGAACCGGAAGTAGCCTCATTTGAAGATTTAACATTTAAATTTGATTTATTGACATTTAACGTTATTATAACTTAAAGAATATATTATTCTCTATACGATTTGATTGCATTTTATACTTCATATTGTATAGATATAGAGTTAAAGAATTTTAAAGAAATTAAATTTTATAATTCAGCCAGCTATGCTAAACAGGGAAACTACTAATATATTCATATAATTCAAATTGACAGATGTCAGTATAAATAAAAAGTAAATTAATGTGGCAGAGATAGAATGTTGAAGTAGATGTTGGGGAAGACACGGAAAGATAGGTAAGGAAATAACGCTAGTGTTACAAGTTTCTAGAAGGTACAAGCGAGATGATTACGTTGGTTTGGAAATGTCATGAAGCGAAATGAAGAATATATTGGATGAATGCTTAGTAATAGAAAGTTGAAGAAACAGGGGAAGACCAAAGATAAGATGGAAGGACTGTATTCCGGAAGACTTGAGAGAAAAGAAACTGAATGAGGACGACATGTAAAACAGAAATGAGTGGAAGAAGAAAATAAAAAATAGCGAACCCTGACGAATGGGGAAAGCTAAAGAAGAAGAAGATGATAGTGTCAAGTGCAATTTGCATAGTTTGTTTATGAAATAATTTTACTGGAAATTTAGAATCTTTTGCAAGAAAATTTATGTATGGAATTTATACATAATACACAGGATTGACGGAAGGTATTATTGTGCTGGCCACAACAGATTTTTTTTGTAATTAAAATGTTCCGGTTGAGTGGAAGAACAGCCTTTGGTTGAACCTCACCGTTGACTCTGGTCATTAAAGTTAATATTTATTTATTTATTTATTTATAATATGTCATTATTATTACCGAGATCTGCGTATAACGCACATTAGCACATCCAGCATTGGGTAATATACCGTGATGATATATTTATATTAATATGTAACTAGATTAATATTCAGGAATCATCAGTAATAAAAATGTCGTTGATTAATTGATATTATCTTTATGATTAATTTATTATCCCGAGATTAAAAGTTTTATATGGAATGTTAAGCAAATTAGCAATTAAATTATAGTTATTAGTACTGACCACTAAGTAGACAAATTGTTTATAAACAAAAAACTCATTGTTTCGTACGTCGGAATTAGCTTTAAGTAAAAAACGATGTAAAAATGTCATGTATACAAAAGATAATATAAATTATATAGCTACACTTCCGCTCATAACCCTAAGCCTGCCTTTAGATAAAAATTGTGTTCCAAATTTGAACGTTATACATCACCAATTTCAAGAACTAAAAGATAAATATCTTATCATTTTATCAGAGTATAAATAAAATCGAAATGTATCGTTTGCTATCATTTGTTTTTTTGTGCTTTTGGTCGAAATGGCAGGGTGCAAATTGTCAGTGCTTGCTGCGATTGTCGTCACCACGTATTTGGTGTACGTTTCCGGCCATGGAATGATGATGGAGCCTCCAAATAGGAGCTCTATGTGGAGATTCTTTCCTGATATGCCTCCGAACTATAACGACAATGAGAATTTCTGTGGAGGATTTGGGGTAGGTTGAAACGAGAATATGTATTCATAGATGTATTTGGTTCTGTTTATATTTAAATAGAATAAATTTGTTATTATGGTATAAGTGAGTAAAATAGATATTTTATTTACAAGCGGAATGCTTGGCACACGATCTAAGCTGAGTATGCTATTTTCCAGGTCCAGAAGTAAGTAAATGTCGTCTCTCGAATGGCATAGATCTACCTCATATTTTTAAAGTCCGTTTTAATTAAAAATTGTAGATGATATTAGAAAAAAAAATTAACGTATCTTTCTTATTCTGAAATTCGAACAAGTACCTGCTATAGTTTTAGTAAATATGATTTTCTGTTCAAATATCTGTAAATATTAAATACAGTAGCAATTTAAAAGTATACTATATTTGTATTGGCGCCAAATTACGCTGCCTGTCCATGAAGTCCTAGCCTATAGCCGTGTTCCTTCGGGCTGTGGTTGTGATTATGTGAAACCTGATTAGTTTAATCGTGATCCTTTTGAATCATGATTTAAAAATTATATCAAGAAAACAACTTTAATAATATAAACACCATCTAGCACCAAATATCATATGCAGACCAATGCAAACTAATTTATTTTATTTTATAAATAATCTACTCTCAAGTGTTATATTCTGCACATTAAAAATGGATCATATGAAGTATGTTTACTTAAAACAAACCTTTTATGTAACATATTTTCGTTGTTTTCAAAAGTATGGTGGATCATTACATGCTTTTGTAGAAAAGTCATATTTCCGTTGATGCAACAAACCCCACATTGATAAATTTCTACGCTCGAAAACCTATTGTCGTCACCATTTTTAAATTTGTTCTGAAATGAATCTGTGAGATCACTCAAAAAGGATGATTCAAAAGGGAAAGGGGAAGGTTGTCTAGTGATCACAAAATGAGAAAGTGGGGATAACGAATAGGAAACAAAAAAAAACATACTTCTTCTTAATCATGATCACTTTGATGATTTAGATTGAGAATCACAGCCCGAAGGAACACGGCTAATGACAGGTCTGAAAAGATAAAAATTAAAAAATCGGTCATTTTATTGAAGGGTGTAACAGGGCTCGTGTAATAAAAAAGAATAGCGTATTCCTGAGCTATTTTTGAGCAAAAAAAATATATGAAGGTACAGTAACATTTTTTAAAGATCAAGGTCATCTATGAATTGTATGAATTAAGATTTTAGTTCCGCCCATTCTGTTAAATTCAGATACTGACACAATGTCAGTGTCAGCGACATTGACAGAAAATAACGTTAATCGTATGGCTATATCTGAATTAATAAAGAAACTTACGTTACAACGAAAATGAAGTCAACAAAGAGCATCGATTTAAAATGGAATTTCTTGACTTTGTCAAAGTGGTCAAAAAATATGAATTTTTGAAAGACAAGCATGTTATATCCATCATTATCGCACACGTTTGTAGATTTTGCAAATGACAGAGATAAATGTATGTCAATTTGTTAATTCGTTCATGAAACATATGACCTTGATCGGACATCTTTAATTTTTTTTACTGTATATCCGGAAACTTTTCGTTACAGAGTTACAGGCCGTTAAAAGTGCACCTCATCAAGTACATTTTTATTAATATCTCTGGTACTTGTTGCACTAAAATTTTGAAACTTGATATGAGGATATTACTTATTTAGATGAGTGTTTATACTTTCTTTTTTTTCTGTATCTCAACCAGAGGCGTCTCATATGGAGAAGCTATGAACATTTTTAACGTTATTTTTTTCCTATTAACATTTATTCATTTTTACTTATAAAATATTACATACAATGCAAAAATACACAAAAAATATCCATAGGTCCTATTGTTTTTCGTTACGGAATTACAAGGGATCAAAGTTTAATAAATAGCAGTAATTTAAAAAAAAATTGATACTTAAAAAAAAACATGGAAACATTAAATATATTTATTATATTATTTATAATAAGTGTTAAAATGATATTGTTGTTTCATTGTTTTGTCTTTTGTTGTAGAAGTATCTTGATTATTTTTTTTTAATTGCTGCTATTTGTATAACTTTGATCCCTTGTAATTCCGTAACCAAAAGAAGTATAACCTATATGTATAAGACATTTTTTGTGTATTTTTGCATTTTATGTAATATTTTATAAACAAAAATGAAAAAATATTAGTAGGTAAAAAAATAACGATAAAAAATGTTCATGGCTTCCCCATATGAGACACCTCTCTAGGTGAGATACAGAAACAAAAAAAAATAATATAAACATACATCTTCGTAAGTAGTAAGTTTCAAAATTTTAGTGGAACTAGTATCATAGTTATTAATAAAACTGAGCTTGATGAGGTATTATTTTTTGTTACTCGAGTCCCTGATACACCCTATGTTAATTTAATTAATATTTGTTGTATAACGTACGGTTAATAAGAATGTTGTTAAAAGAGTGGAGTGAATCAGCTGAGCTATTATTGTTGTTGTTGTTATTATTTTTATTGTTGTTTTCACATACGTGCATAGTTTATATAGTGGAAAATAGATAATAGAAGTAATATTTACAATGAATTAAACTACTATTATCTAATATTTGCTGTAAAACCGTCCCCAAGTATTTAAAATGAAAAATAATATTTAATCTACAGCTACTATTAATAAAACAGGACACAAGGCAATATACTCTACCTAAAATAATAATAAACACCGAGAGAAAAGTAAAAATATAAGAAAAATCAAAGAAAAACTATGGACAGCAATGATACGCTTATGGAAGTTAAACAAAAGTGCTCCCTTGACGTTAGTATATACGATGACAATGTTGTTCGGCAATCCCTAAATAAACATTTCCAACCCGTGGGGTATAAGGCAAAACTGTTTTTTCTCACCCAAAGGATTGCCAGTATAGTTAGGAATGATGTATTTCCCAACCTCTAAAAGGTTAGGAATCGACATATTACTATACCTAATGATTGTGAATAAATCAATTTGTAATAACGTTGAAACGATAGGAAATGTTATTTTAAGTCATTTAGAATTTTTTATCTATATTTCTCTTGAATTGTCTTTTTATTGACTTCTTTACAAAATAATAAAAATTGAAGCATCTCATATTCTAATATATTACTATTTATATCAGTACGATATATTTCTTTTAATTTATTAATAGATTCCAGACACTCAGTAATGTCTTAAGTGAAAAAAAAATTTTAGAGTTGGCTTGCACCTCATAACTTTCTAATCTTCTATTTCCCGTTCTATATTCTTGATATTGTTTCTATTTTGTTACAATATTTCTTAAGAGAATAAAAATAAAAAAGATTGCATCCTCTGTAAACCGGGGGTCTCAAGCGACCGACTGCTCGCCTTATTTAATCGCCTCGTTTAAGGATAATACGGCCATAGTTCCAGTGAAGTTAAATTAACTCAGTACTAGCCCGAAATGTAGTTGCTTGCTGATTTGAGATTGGATGAATTAATAAATAGTTTTTTGATTTGTTTTTTATTGTCGCGTATGTTTTCAAATATACAATTTACAATTTTTTGTACAAATAAAATATTTAAGTATTAATTACTTAATTAAACACTTCATTGGAAACGTATTTGACACGTATTTTTTGCTATCTTATATAACTTCCAAGGTTAACAATTTATAATGTTTTTCTTTGTGTCATTTGTTTGATAACATGTTGAAAAAAAAAATATTGTTTACTATTGCACAAAAGAAATTGAAAAAAATGTAACGAATTTTTAATGATTGGGAATTATATGATATGCACATTTCGTAACATTAAATTTACATTTCAAACACATGAATAGATTTTCCCATAATTAAATTTACCGTAATTAATAATCAGTGGCGGCTCGTCAGGGGAGGCATGTAAGATAATTTAAAATATAAATTTTAGGGCCGGTTACAAGCGAAGTGTCCTATTAAAATTAGTTCCACAGTAAATTTAATAAAATGAACAAATTCGAATTAATTTCCATGTTCTCATGACATATGAATCATTTCTGTCGTATTGTATTTGTTAATTTAAGTAAATTTACTATGGAACTAATGGGTGGATTCTGTTCACAAGTCTTACAGATCTGTAAATAATGAAAAAATCGGAACGAAAGCTGCCAATATTATGTATAATTTTATAATAATCAACAAGGATAGATGTGTTTTTGTAACAGTACGTTTTAATACCGGTCCTTCGTATATTTTTCAAGTACTGTAACTTTTATTGAATGCGATCGTACACCCTCAACTTAACATATTTTTTCCTATTTCGCAATTACAAAGTGAATTTTGTACAAATGTTTTTATCAAAAACAGTGATACAATGAACAATTTTGTATAAAGATTTTTGGGATTTTTTAAATTTAAGTTGGTAACTTTGTTTAAGTGTCAAATAAATACTTTTCATTTTAGTTGTCATTACCTGTCATTACTCATGAAAAATTACTGAAATTAGACTTATATCAAACAATAAAGCACTCCTTTAAATTAAAATTCAAAGAATTTATTTGTAGGTTCATAACATAATAAATATAAATTACAACTCTAACCTAACTTGTAATTAACTGTCAAATGTCAAAGTAAATTATTTTTCAAATGTTTATTGAAACTGTCAGTATTACCAACCTTGATATTTTAATATTTCTTTCTATAATAATTGTAAAATAAGAGTAAATTCATGCAAAATAGGAAAAATAGTATAAAAACACGTATTACAATGTCTATTTGTAATACGACTCGATTACGCAAACTGTACTCGTATTACAATAAGGATAATTGTAGTACTTGTATTTGTATTTCAATATACTATTGTATTTTTATTCAATCCAAAAAATCTGTTGTGGCCAGCACAATACCTTCCGTCAATCCTGTGTATAATGTATAAATTCCATACATAATTTTTCTTGCAAAAGATTCTAAATTTCCAGTGAAATTATTTCATAAAAAACTATTCAAATTGCACTTGACACTGACATATTCTTCTTTAACTTTTCCCATTCGTTAGGGGTCGCTATTTTTGCGTGTCGTTATCATTCAGTTCCTTTTCTCTCAAGTCTTCCGCAATACAGTCCTTCCATCTTATCTTTGGTCTTACTCTGTTTCTTCAACATCGTATTACTAAACTATTCATTCTTGTTCCAATATAATTCTTCATTTCTCCTCATGACATGTTCAAACCAATGTAATCATATTTCTTGTATCTTTCTAGAAACTTGAAATACTAAAGTTATTTTCTTAACGTTTCTTTCCGTGTTTTCCCCAACATCTACTTTCCATGTTTAGCATAGCTGGCTGATTTATAAAATTTAATATCTTTAAAATTATTCTTTAACTCTGCATCTATTGAATATGAAGTATAAAATTTTTTAAGTTATAATAACGTTAAATGTCAATAAATCAAATTTAACTGTTAAATCTTCAAATGAGGGTACTTCCGGTTCAGCAATTATAACCAAAATCGAATCACTTGTGCTTCTGGATGTAAACTTGAGGAATACGAAAAAATTATAATTTTTGGAATCGTGGTATTGAAGTTATTGTGTTTTAAATTTGTTTTATCCATAAAAACTTGTTTTCCATGAAATTTATTAGTGTGTGTGTGATACATTCAAATGAAATATATTTTGAAATTTTTATTTACATATATAATTGCAATTATTTAAATTTCTTCGAATTTAATGTAGGTTTTATTTATTTTTCAAATTAAATATTTCCGGTTTTTTTTCTACCTACTGGAACTAATATTAGAGGGAAATAGTATGTGAAGAGAATTTTCACAATAACAACTATGTATTATTTGTATGCATGATGTATAGAAATTAACATTGTCCGGTAAAGAATTTCATTTTACACACGTATTTTTAATCGAGTATATCAATGTCAACACTTAATAGAATATTAATCTCATATTTAAAATAAATAGCATTGTACATAAATATAACAAGTATAGCTTGCCTCAACTTTAAGGAATTGACTTGACTTCACTCACTTCACAGCGGAAATGCTGTCTTCACACTAGTGCTGTCAAAAGTATTCGGTTAACCTGTTAGGCGGTTTATGCGATTTAAAAAAAATTAAAAACCGGTTAATCCGATAACCGCGGTTAGCTACAAGACCGGTTAACCTAGGTTAGCTGCAAGACCGGTTAACCTCGGTTAGCCGCAAACCGGTTATCATCAAAACTGGTTGACCGCGGTAAGCCGCAAACCGGTTATCCGCAAAACCGGATAGTTTTCAAAAACTGGTAAAGCGTTATTCGACAATGAATCAATGAAAATGTAAATCGTTATTGGCATATTGTGTCACAGACGGGTGTGGAGTCCTGCGTCTTTCTCTTCATCTCCTTGTAATTTCGTCCCTTTTTGATATCTGTCAACATTCCATTTTTTTTCTCTTTCTTTCCCTTCTCTCATGTATTTCCCTGCTATTATAATTTTCGGGATACGAGTGCAATCTCTCCATAAAATATGTCCAATCCAGTTTTTTGAATCGAATAAGCAAATAAAAAAATAGGTTGCCATTTATAATAAGAAAGTTGCACCCTATATTTTAAGATCCACTGGTTTAAAAATTCTTATGAAATAGAAATTGTTTGCTAATTTAACCGAGTTCATAGCTACAATATTTCTCGAGATAGCAATAGTGTACCACTTAAAATAAATATCCTGTATATATGTACAAGAAATTATGCGTCAATGATATTTGTTAAATGTTTTTTTTTTTTTTTGTACGTAGTATGCAATGTCAACTGGTAACGTGAGTAGTCAAGGCAAGGATAATATAAAGATTATTAAATTTATGGCTATGAATAATTTTATTTATGTTATGACTTCGAAGATACTTAATGAAATGTGAAACGCAAAACATTAAGACAAAGACAAAGACAAAAGAACTGGCCAGTCCTCCAGTCATATGCATTTCGAAGGTTTATATTTTAATTTAAAAATAATTTGGTTTTATTTTTTATTTAATGGCTCATATGCGCGTGGTGTATTGCCGAATCAAGAAATACCGTAATGCTATCAAATCGCTGTTATTTAAGCATTATTTGCAACAAAAACCATTGTTCAACAATTTTAACTTTTTTTTATAATACTTGTAGGTGTGGTCGTTCCACGCTATCAATCGATTTACGTCATCAACTTGCGAAAATTATGAAAAACTTAAAATCCCAAACGTTTGAAATGTTTTCAGAGGAAATGAATTATTTAATAACTTTGACTATGACTAATTGCCTAGTCGATTGTTCTGATTAATTGATAAATCAAATAATTAATAAAATAAGTAATCGAAAACTTTCGAAATTAAATAATTAATTAATTAAACAATTGAATAATCAAATAATAGTTAAACAAAATAATCAAATGATCAATAATCGGTTATTGGGTTATTCTAGTAATTGATTAATCAAATCATGAATTAATACGTTTTTAAATTAATTAAGCAGTATTTTAATTACCATAATAAATTATTTGAATTAATAGAATCATCGACTATTCAAATATTTGATTAATAGATTATTTTGAAAATAAAAATCATTTGGTCGTTTTTGCATTATGCGATTTTTATCTCTTTTGGTACGCGAGATATAAAATGGTGCAGTATGAAAATGCGATAAATAATTACAAATCTGAATAAATGAAGGTAATGCTTTTTCTTATGTCCAGTTTATATTCATGTTTATAATAAATCTTAAGGTATTTAAATGGAACGTAGAATAATTTGGAAATTAATAATAAAATATTAATGAAAAAAATGGAAATTTTTGTTGTTTTCTCCGAAAAAGAAACAATCATTATGTAAAATAATATCTAAATTTAAATTAGAATGTTTGACAATCAACGAACACTTATTTTGATAATAAAGTTGCTGCTTAATCATGGAACTTACCATGATGATTTGGCATCTGTGACAGAATAATAAAAAATAGATTAGACAGACGCCATCAAAACAACATGGCCTCCACAGGCTGCCAACTTCGACCCGCCCCAATTGAAAAACCCTTTACATGAATGTTGAAGCTTAAGCTATGTTAATTATTGTGGTAATAAGTAGATTCAATATACATACATACATAAAATCACGCGTGTCCCACTTACTGAGTTCGCACAAACCCTATAGCAATAAGAACAACATAAACATCATACAACAAATCCTTACTCTTAAACATGTTAAAGTAACCGATTTTCGGTAGCGAAATACCGCATCCGGATCACAATAATAGTTAGGAAACAATCATCCTTCGCCACACATTCCTATCTAAGCAGACTTCTTTCGCCTCGGCCACACTCATAATCGCATTCATACATGCTCTTCTTCTCTTCATACTTGGAAACTCTATCTCTTTAAGCACCCTACCAACCACATCCATCCACTTATACACTGGTCGGCCACGCAATCGAAAACCCTCAACTTCACCAAGATATATACGTTTAACAAACCGTTCACTCGCCAATCTCTCCACATGCCCAAACCACCTCAACTGACTCACACCAACTCTCTTAATCACATTATTCCTAACCATACATTCTTCATACACCAAATTATTCCTCACGCGATCCCGTCAGACATACTCACATACACCACGTAAGTACCTAATTTCCACGGCAGTCACTCTCTTTTTATGTTTCCCTGTCCATGCCCAGCATTCGCTTCCATCCATCAATATCCTTTCCTTAAACCACAGAATCGTCCATTTTTTTTCCGAAAACTTATATGACGTGTTATTGAAAAAATACATAATGTATTTATAAAATGATCAACTACTAGGACAGTTAATATTGAAGTGGCCCGGGAAAAGTAAATTTTTATTGTAATTGTATTATAACAATTATTTTTCCCCCAGGTCCAGTGGCTGTTAAACAACGGTAGTTGCGGCCTCTGCGGTGACGACGTTCGCCTAGCCCGTCCCCGTCCAAACGAAAATGGCGGCACTTGGGGATTGGGCAAAGTAGCCCGTACTTATTCATCCGGAGAAATCATCCCCGTTCACATCCTCCTTACGGCCAATCACTGGGGCAACTTCAACTTCTCTCTATGTGCCCTGGAGGATCCCAACACATACGAGCCTGAGAACTGTTTCCAACCCTTGATGTTAGGGGATGGAAGTGAGATGTATGAAATCCCGGGGAAGGCAAAGGGGTATTATAATATGACGTTGCAATTGCCAGGGATTACGTGTGAAAGGTGTGTCCTTAGATGGTGGTACAGAACAGGTAAGGAGAAGAATCCCACTTTAGAAATATTAAAAATCTGTTGACCTCTCGTCATTTTCATTTTATGTTGCATAGAACGCGAGCAGTCATGTGACTTTGTTGGCCTTGGCAAGCAGATATGGGGGCCCGTGTCAGAATTACAGCTAGTAATAATGTACATAGGTGTCAGGTATCATCATTTTTCATTCAATACATCATGATTTTCTATTCATCAGAATATTTTGAAATTGTGAATGAAAAATTATGATTTATGACAATTGTGATATCTATGTAACTAACTACTAGCCGTCATTCTATCTGCCTGCCAAGACCAATAAAGTTACATGACTACTCGCGTCCTATAAGTAACGAATTTAACATTTCTTGTACACACAAATAATTGAAATTGTATCTCTTCTTTCATTCTTTGAGGAATTTTGTCCTACTCTTCTAATATGTGCAAAATTCTTCAAATTCATTGACGGTATTAGTAGTATTTCTTAAGAATATGTGTAATATTAATATACCTATAATTTTAAATACATATTTAATAATACAATAAGATGTATTAAATGTACTCGTACCTCCCAGAAAAATCATCCAGTAAAGTTAGTAAAACTGCTGATTTTTGACACGGACATAATGCATTTATTTGTCAATTACAAACATTTAAATATCTCAACTGTTTTTGGACAACGAGATTTATTACAACAGATTATTCTGTATTATTATATGCTGTATCTCTAAACCTATAGGAGATAATATAAGAAAAAAATTAAATGTACCAGATTGAGAATTAATTATCTTTATTTATGTAGTAACATAAATCCGATTATCCAATTGTTACCTTTTACAAAATCTTGATCTATGACGTAATTGGGTGGCTCCAATTCTTATAGAAAACATGTTTAAAGAAAAATTATTGCCAGATTTACTGTCTATGGAGTTAGTTCTACAATGTTTTAACATCGGTTAAGCGTCGTACGCTTCCTTAAATAACACCCTGTATAGACGATCTTTTTTTAAAAAAAAGTCTTTAAAGAGATGTAAATAATATAGGTATGAAACTAATCATTCTTTTTCTAGATTTCCATTCATACACGCATATTTTATTATTCTAACAATTTTGATTAATTCTTTATCATCTTTTATACAACTTTTCATCTACTACACTCCATTTTTAAAGTTCATTTGATACGGTCATAATTTTCACTAGTGCGATAAATAATTACAATACGTCATGATCTATTAAAAGTCCATCCATAGCCGTCTAAGTATTAGATGATATTTAGAGAGTAATTTTGCGTATTTATACCTTTGGAGACAATTGCAGAAAAATATTGTCTATAACAAATGCAGAAACCGCGATTCTGAAATTCCATGTACATTCCGAACTTGCATTCGTTTCAGAATAATTCATTTCTAGCACAGGTTATAAAAATAACTATTTTATATGTGTATAGATAATAATTTCGTCAGTTTTAACCTAGTTTGATAATACATACATTTAAAATCATTATTCATTCCCAGCTTGTGCTTCATTTGAAGATACAATACGAATATGATTACAATTTTATTTTTTTTAGGTAATACATGGGGATCTTGTGGAGACGGTACCAGTGACGTTGGCTGTGGCCCTCAAGAAACTTTTGTCAATTGTGCTGATATATCAATTGTTTAAACAAAGCAAAAAGATATACCGTCATGAACAAATAAAATGAAGAATGTATTTATTTGATCAAATGATATGTGTAAATATTATCTGTAAATAAAATTTTAACATATTTTTGCTTTTATTGTTTCCTATCAAATAAAAACTAATTATTTTTGCATGTTTTAAAGTTTGGTAAATATTCATGTGGTTAGATTACGAAAATTATTAAAATGTTAATATTTATTTATATATTCAATATTTTACTAATGACTACACAGATATTAAAATAATATTTATGTTACCTAGATTTTTTGCAACGCTATAATTTTTTGAAGAATATTTCATACGTAATCAAAAAAAAAACTATACTAAGTAATGAGCAGAATGATTAATGCATGTTTTTGTATTATAAATTAGAAACACTCAAAATATCTTTATTAATATACATATTTAAATTAATTCTAAGCTTAGCTTAGAAAAGAAAATAACGACATAACTTAAGTACTAGAATATAATATAAAAGAGAAGAGGAATAGAGGAAACATGGTTAAAAAACAGATATACAAAGAACAAAAAAAAATAAACAAAACATGGCACGACATAAAAACGGAAGTTAAAGACAAGACCGAAACGTATGTATTATATTGTCAACCATTTTGTATGGGGATCTTCCTGGATTACAAAGTATTAAATAATAATAAAATCTGTAAATAGTGAACAAAATCGTTTTGTCAGTTTCTTTTTTTAGAGATTATACTTACAATTTTGACCATAATATGGCTATTATTACACGATACACTATGCTTTAATATTCTTATTAAGTATGTGTCATCTGTATGTAAATGACACTAATTATAATACATAATTTTATTTCTATGCAGGTTATCATTATGATACAGATGAATTTTATAACCAATTTATTGATTTATAGTTTATTTTTGTAATTATTAAGAATAGTCGTAGAATAAATAGTGTATGCAACTGATGTATAATGACTATTAATACATTCGCATAAATAAATCATTACAAACTCGTTGCATAATGTACTATTAAAACGTATAATTTTTTTAATGATTAATAATGAAGACAACTTAAGTACAACTGTCGGATCCATCATTGAATGGTGTAAAAAACGGTCTTCTATTCAAATTATATTTTACGTTGGACGAACAAATTAAATTACGTGGTTTTCTATACTATCACAAATTCACAAATGTTAGTTATAAACACAAATGATAATGAAATAAATGACTTTTTTGAATTCAATGAACCGGATTTAATTGACAATTCTGGTACTGAATCAGTTGCACCAAATTCAAATAATACAAAAGAACTCGAATTTTTCTGATACAATAGTGACACCTGAAAATATTAGTTTCATTGATAAAATGTTTGCAAATGCTTTTAAAAGAGTCTTTATAATTTTCTTTTTCATTTAATATATTATAATTATATTATAAATTTGCAATTGTAAAATATATGTATATTTTTTGTTCTATTAGGTAATAGAAGTACTACAAAAAGTTGTTTAATACGTGTATAGCAGATTATTTTTCTTTCAGAATTATTTAATATTTATTTTACTTTCAGGTTCCAATGAACATTTAAGTTAATTTTGTGAAAATTTAAATATAACCACTAAGTTCCATTGTGAAAATTAATTAATAATTTTTATTACAAAATACTCGTTTTCCAATGAATACTTGATACGAATACTTTTTAATACTCGTGTGAACGAGTACTTTATTGTTGAAGTACTCGAATAAAGTTACTCATTAGTAAAATCAAACAGTACTCGTGTGCGAATACTCATGAGTACTTTTTCTTAGTACTCCGCCGAGCACTGACAACGATATTTGTACTTTAAATAAGTTTTATTAGTTTTCTATGTTTTTAATATAAATATTTATGTACCTACCATATAAAATCAATGATATATGTACTATTTTTATAAATAGAATTAAAAATTTATTTTTATAAAAATGTGCAATAAAAGCAGTTTTATTATTTTTCTACGACCTTTCTTTAGATAATAAGAACAGTAAGAACAATAATCGTAATCTGTTATTTATTTACAATATAGCAAATTCCTAATTTATAATTTTTTTACCACTTATTATTGTTAAGGTGAAGTACCTCTTATCATAATCTAAGATAGTACCTATAACATCAATTAGTTCATCGTAAAAATTATCAAAAAATTACAAATTCAAAAACAGAAAGATAATATTGCAAAAACTAATGTTTTAAGATAAAATTTACTAAAAAAAACATATTAAAAACGCATAAAGACCCAAAAATGTAATAATTGATGTATCAAATTACGATAAATTGTTATTATCAATTTTTGAATTGTATAAATAACGAAAATTGCACTAGGTCGTTACTTTATGTTGTAATTCTTAACCAGCAACTATGAATATATTGTTAGTAGCGATTTTGGCCGCCATCTTCGTAGTTTATGTGCTTGGTCATGGTATGGTGTTAGATCCTCCAAATAGGAGCTCCATGTGGAGGTTCCATCCAGAAATGGAGCCTAATTATGATGATTCTGAGATGTACTGCGGTGGATTTGGAGTAAGTAAAAAACAAAATAACAATGTTTCGGACTTGCAGTCAATAATAAAATTTATGCACGCCGACGTTTCGATTATACCATAATCTTCTTCAGGGCTAGAATTGTTGAGTTGAAAAATATTTATACATGTGGATAACGGAACATGTGTAATTTTTTTTCAACTCAACAATTCTAACCCTGAAGAAGACTATGATTACGTTTATCTCGCACTAGTTTATCCACTTACATGCTAACTCGCTTGAGTTAAGCGGATTAAACGTGCGAGATAAACTCGTTAGTTTAGTGCTAAGTGAAGTAACTTAAAGAATGGGTTGAGTTAACTAACCTACTTAACATTTTGCGAGATAAACGGTTAAGGCTATGGACAAAAAACTTATAAATAATTATCAAAAATATATATTACTACACTCAATACTTCTAAAAACTGTTTGTTTCGAGGTTTGCTTCAAGATCGTGAGCGTTTTCTTATTATTATTACAGTAAGTCATCCGCAAAATTTTCTATTTGTCCTTGTTTAACAGCAGTGGATAAACGCTAATTATAGTAGTCACTTTAAAACATGCGATATAAACGAGCTGGAGTTAAAAGTTAGTTTTAAGTCACTAGATTTTTAAGCGGGTTATGTCACTGCGAGATAAACGTAGTCTATGGTATAGTCGAAACATCGGCATGTTTTTTTTTTATTATTGACTGCAAGTCCGAGACATTGTTACTATCTGTTTCCGTCTCCATCCCAAACACAGTCGAACATCGTTTTTGAAATCTCAAAAAAACATAATGATTAGTGTGGAGCATTTTTCCCTGCAGTTCTTTTTTTAAATAACGGCTATAGGTTACCCGAAATCGAGAATGTGATTTTTGAAATGGGTGTTTCTCAAAAACCCGTTTACTCTATACCGTGAGTATTTTTTAACATGAAACATGGGATTTGTCATATTCATGGTTACGATTTAATTGACAGCAATGTATTTGCCTGTCTCATTTAAAATGAAACATAGGGGAAAATTTTGACATTTGTCTACTCTGTCAGTGTCAAAAAACCAATTTGAAATACAATGGCTTATACTGTGGAAGAGAAGGTGCAGATTATTACGTGATATTATTCGAATTTTAATCCAAATTTAAGGCAAGTGTCGGACTTGTTCCGCGCTTCATTTCCTGACAGGCCTACACCAACTGCAGCAAAATTTTTAAGAACAGTGAATACCTATAGAGAAAATGGTTGCATCGAGCCTGCACATAAAAGTAGGAATAGATCCTGTAATATATTAACTGCGCAGAAAAAAACATGAAATTTTGACTTTAATACAAAATAAGAACAGATTAACATTAAGAGAGATTGGGCAAACTACTGCTGTAAACAAAGCTACTTTATTTAAAAAGGATCATTACAGTATTACAGATCATACCATTTCCAAAATCACCAGGAGTTAGTTATGGACGATACGAAACGAAGAATAAATGTTTGAAAACGTTAATAACAATCCAGATTTTCTGCAAAATATACTTTTTACGGACGAAGCAACTTTTTATTTTCATGGCGAGGTAAATTCACAAAATTGGTCCAGGGAAAATCTACATTTGTATCATAGTACGAGGACTCAACGACCCGAGAAAGTTAACGTTTGGGCTGGCATAATAGGAACCCACATTATTGGGCCATTTGTTATTAACGGGAATATTACTGCTCAATATTTAAATATAATACTTCTGTCAAATTCATTCCCTATGTTTCATTTTAAATGAGACAGGCAAATACATTGCTGTCAATCAAATGTCAAGTCGTAACCATGGATATGACAAATCTCATGTTTCATGTTAAAAAATACTCACGGTATAACAGATTTTTAAAAAGGTTAGATTAGCCGGTTGAATTAACCAAATTAAATCATTTAAGAAAAATAAAACTTATTTATATAATTTATTTTTTTTACTCCCATGCATGAAATACCAGCTTTCCGCATATTGATAGGAGTATATGAAGTCTAACTTTTAGTGGCGCTACCTACGTAAACGTAAAATGCAATGCATTGAATATGTGTTTTTACCTTCCGTCACCTTTAGGTAAGGAAGGTATTGTCTTTGGTCAAAAAGTTTGGTGATGAGTTTTCAATAAATAAGCACGTTTTAGAGTCCTTATGATAAAATTTTACTACTTTTGTATTCCTTTTCCTTATGCAGACGTGATTAGATTTTGGTTATAATTGGTCAACTGGAAGTACCCTCATTTGAAAATTTTAATAGTTTTTTCTTGAAAAAAAAAATATCATTTTTCAAATTTAATGTATTATAAATATTAAAGAATATTTTATTCTCTATACAATTTGATTGAATTTTATACTACATATTCAATGGATTTGGAATTAAATAATGATAAGGAAATTAAATTTCATAAAGCAGCCAACTATGTTATAACCATGGAAACAGCTAGATACTATTGTCGGAAGTAAGTTTCAAGTGCAATTGATATACGAGCCCAAACTCATAATAATTCTTCTAGTTTATTTTTTCACAAATTATAAAATCTACACAAATGATTAGAAATTTCTATAAAATTCTTTCGGATTCTTTAAATATAGACTTAAAACTTTAAAAAACTGTGGTCCAAATGAATGGTGCTAATATTTCGACCGGCATTTTAAGGGTCATCTTCTAGTCCAGATTTAGCTTGTACCGCGATTCTTTACTTTTGATACAATGAAAAACAACTTGCAAGATATTTAGGACAATATTCACAGGAAAATGTGCACGGCTTAGGGATACAATGCCTAATAGAATTAAAGCTGATATTACTACTAAAGGCGATGTAACAATATTAAATGGCAGAATACTTGAATAATATATTCAGTTTTGGAAAGCATAAAATCTATATTTTAAACTAGTCGAAAGAAATTAATAGAAATTTTTCACCATTTGCGTAGGTTTTATAATTGGTTTGTTGAAAATGTTAACCGGCCAAACTAATATAAATTTGGGCTCGTAGCATGTTTATGTTATAATTTTACTGGCAATATAGAACCCTTTACAAGAAACTTTTTGTATGAAATTTGTACAAAATACGTAGAACTGACGGAAGGTAATGTGCTGGTCACCAGATTTTTTTTATGTAAAACTGAATAACCGAATGTACTTATATAGGTACGTACACAATTTTATGTTTAAAAAACTGTAAAATCTTGCCCTAAAGAAGGTTATATAAAGCGTGTCTATAAAAATTTAGGACTGATTTTCTCTAGCTTTAAAGTCCCTAGATAATAGATAATAAAAATGAAAAATTATATAGGGTACCATTTAAAAATATATAATTTTGTTCTACGTTAGAGAACCATTAGTTCGCCCAAAAAAGCGCTGGTTGTTTTAAAGGAAACCCCCCTCTATAAAATGTTCATCCCCCAGGTTCAATGGCACGTCAACGATGGCAAATGCGGCCTCTGTGGCGACGATTTCCGCCTCCCTCGTCCCCGTCCTAACGAACATCACGGCCACTGGGGTAACGGTGTCATTGGAAAGACTTACCAGTCCGGTCAGGTACTCACGGCTGCTGTACTTCTCACCACCAACCACAAGGGCTACTTCAATTTCTCCCTCTGTCACCTGGAGGACCCCAGCAACACCGAACCTGAGGACTGCTTCCAACCTCTGTTGCTGGAGGATGGAAGTGAGACGTACAAGCTCACCTCGTATCGGGATGGATGGTTTAATGTGACACTGCAATTGCCCCAAGGGTTGAAGTGTGAGCAGTGTGTGCTCAGGTGGTGGTGGAATACAGGTAAGATTTGCAAATAACACTCGTAGTTTTCTACTACGAAAATTTTCTTCTTTGGCTACGTTTAAAAGTTAAAACATCTCACAAGTTCCCTCGTTGCTAAGCGCCGTGGTAAAAAGTTAGCGGAGAATGGAGTACTCACGGGTAGCTCGTTAAGAGGCCATATGGCGTGTGCTCCCTACCAAAAAAACGGCAAAAATAACTTCTTATTTGATATAATACATTAACAATATAATTTAATCATATAATAAAACATAAAGCGGTTCTACTGTAACTTTTGTAGTTAATAGTTAAATATAAAACACTTAAACTAGACGCGAGATGGGTTCCTGCGCTGAACATTGGCCGGTCAGGGTAATGCGGGCCACGTTGCTATGACAACGTGACGTAATGTTTGTGGCACTAGCGTGGACTATTTATATTTAACTATGTATAATTTTCATTATATAAAAAACTATTTAAATATAAATTGAAAAAATAGAAAGTAGAAATTATTAGATTTTTATCCCTTGGTAACTTTTAGGACACATAACGATTAAAAAAAAAAATTGTACAAAATTTGGTTAAACATTATTATTATTTTTTACAGGAAACACGTGGGGAGAATGCCCAGACGGGACTCATTCTGATGGTTGCGGACCCCAAGAAACTTTTATGTCTTGTTCTGACATAGCCATTGTTTAAACAACAAAATTTTCAAATATCAGTCTCTGTTCTATGGTTACAACATTCTACCTAATAATTATACTGTGCATTGTAAATAAACAGGTTCTTTTCCACGACATAATTTCAATTTTATTTTTTCTCAATAGTTAAGTTCTTATGAAATATACTACATTTATTTCAAAATATAACAAAAACTTGTAATTTTTTACCCCCCAGCCTTGAATAAAAGAGAATCTTAATCTCCAAATGACTTTGTTAATAATAGGACTAAAATTAGTTTAATTTTAGTAATTAATGATTATTTTTGGTACAAGTAAGAAGAAATTTTCACCAAAAGCGGATAATAGTATATTATTCAATTAGCATGTAATGCATGCTATTACTGATTAATATATATACAAATAATATCCAGTCCATGGTGTCCCTCAGGGCTCCGTCCTCGGTCCTTTACTTTTTATCATTAATGTAAATGATTTAGCTTTTAACATACAGCTAGCAGACACAATATTATATGCTGATGACACTACATATATTCACTATGATAACAACTCAAGTGAAATAAACGCTACAACAAATAAAGCTTCTGAGTGGTTTTCTGCAAATAAATTAGTATTAAATGACAGCAAAACTAAAAATGTCGTTTTTTGCAAAAATAACATAAGGCGTAATTTTGTATAAAATCAAAATAAAAACTGTAATTTTTTGGGCTACATATTACAGCCAAATCTCTTGTGGGAAGAACATATCAACTATATGTAGTCGTGAGAATACAGAAAAATATATTTGCTTTAAGAAAAGCTATAAATTCTGTGTCGTTCAGTATAGTGAAAACAATCTATTAAGCAACAATTCATGCTAATATCCTATATGGACTAATTTTATGGGGAAACTCTAATTGGGCTTTTAGAATTTTTATATTACAAAAACAGTCAGTGCCTGTTTTAAGTAAAGCAGTGTACAGAGGTCATTGTAGCAATTTATACATGGATCATAAAAAAATAATTTTACCATGCTTATATATTCTACATATTGCCATTTTTATTAAAGAAAATATTCATAAATTAGATAAAAACAGCAGCTTCCACAATTACCGTACTAGGAGAAAAACGATGCTAGATTATAATTTACTAAATCTAATCTAATGAGGCGGTCATCGTATTATATAGGTAGTTTAATTTTTAATAAACTACCTAATGATTTTAGAAATTTGCCAACACGTACTTTCAAACTAAAACGTTTTTTATACAATACAAGAATATCTGGATTACTCATTTTGTTGTATTTATTATTCTCTTTGTTTTCTGACTTGGTTTATGATACTTTGTATTACTTCTGCCTAAATAAAATTATTATTATTATTATAAATGGCATTTACATTTCATTTTTGTTGTTGCTATTGTCTGTGTTTATGGAAATGGATTATGTACTTGTATTTATTTTCATACACGTGATTAATGAAATTATTATCCATCCTCAACAAAACTGTTGCTTTAGTAAAGAGTTTTTAATAGAAAAGTATCACTTTAAAAGTAGATATTGGAAAAATTAAATTTTACTGCGATATTTCTTGTAACTATTTTAGGAAAAAACTACTAATACTACAATTTGTATTGATTCAAGGCTGTCTCCAACTTACAAATTGTAAATTGCAAATTTAAGTACTTGTGAAAGAAAATTACATTTTTAAATAGTACAAGGTGGACTGGACATCCTCAGATATATGCAATGTAAACTATAGTATTTGTTCTTCTGTATCACATTTTTATATTTTATTTTCTGCTGATCATATTGTTGGAAGATATTTTTGCACTTAATGAGATGTTGAACGTTCTTTATGTTAAATGAAGATATAATATATATCTATTTGTTACTATCATATTATCATCTTTTACACTGAATTAATAGCGTACATTTCTAATTGAACATTACTTTCTATATAAAAGATTATTGAAAACGGATTTATCTTTATGTAGTGTAATGATTCATCAAATATAATTAGACTCAAATTGAACATAATTCTCTTGGATAGTTAGATTTAACAGAAAAAAATGAATATGAATATAAATGTGTGTTAATACTAGTTTTAAGCGGAAGTGTAAAGTGTTAACTCTATCAATTATTTAAAGAGAATTCTATTCATATAACTATTATTCAATTTCTAGGAAAGGAGATACAGATTTGAATGCATTAGAATTGCAAAATTATATAACAAAGGTTTACTTTCGTGTTAACAATGTTAACATGTCATTTAATATAAATGTATAAAACCGTGAAAAAACATCTGATTGTATGACAGTATGAATGCAAACAAAAGAAATCACGCTACCTGTAATTACCTGCGGTTTTTGAAAAGGTTATTATAATAAATTGACATCATTATTGAATGAGTAAGATGAAAGGATGTTAATCAAATGGTGCAGATTCGAGCTCAGTTCAATTACTTTTTACCTCTCGCTAAGAGAGGTATTGGAATCATACTAAAAATCGCATATCTAGATTTTACGTTTTAAGTTTTAAGATCCCTAGAATCCGATAAAAACAATTTTACGATGATGTCTGTCTAAATATATGGGTGTGTGTGTGTGTATGTATGTGTGTGTATTTTTGTGTGTGTATGTGTGTGTGGATGTGTGTGAGGTTGTTGGAGACACGATTTCTCACATTCTACAAGACTGAAGACCTGTGTCACTACGGATTCCTCAATTTAACAGTAATGGGAAGAGTTGAATAGATTCTGGTATTGGACAACCGGAAGTAGTAATATTTTAACAAGAATCTTCTAAATATTATTTTTTGCATTCTCTATCCGACACATTTAAAATTTTTAGTATACCTTCTATAGATTTAAAGATATATAGATATATAATCTATAAAAAAATCTGTTGTAGTA
Source organism: Harpalus rufipes (assembly GCA_951394225.1). Lineage (NCBI taxonomy): Eukaryota > Metazoa > Arthropoda > Insecta > Coleoptera > Carabidae > Harpalus > Harpalus rufipes. The sequence continues at coordinate 7,837,102 of OX596289.1, read as the reverse complement.
AATCTCACCGCCTGCTCACAGCCCAAACATCTCCATGGTAACTACTTGAGAATTAAAATGTCTGTAATTGACATAAATGACACTAATGTCAGTGTCAAAAATTCAGAGATAGTACTGAAGGCTTTTTCTGGGAACGATATTTAATATTTCTTATTGTGTTATTGTAACCTTGTTTAAGTAGTAATGTATGGCACGTTACTTACATAACACCATGTATATTAAAAAAATGCTCTTTCAATATTTAATATTTGAAAGGTTTGAAACGACTTCATACGAGTATTTAACCATGTTGAGGCGACAATAATCAAACTCCTGTAAGTATGCTTCGTTCTGATTGGTTGGAATTAGTAGTGGTAGTGGGTAAGGTACGTCACTCGTGATTTTAATTCATTCGCATTTTTAAATATGTGATTTTTTTTAAAGTTCTGAAAAATTTAAATACTTAATCAATATTTTCTTCCATTTATGTCGATTCAAACAAGAAAATTAATACTATGTATACTAATGTAATACTTCAAGTAAAAATAGATTAAAAAAACTACCTAATTTTGCTAAGAAAAAGTTTTATTAATAATGTAATTTCTAGTAAACAGTAATTAAATAGGTGTACTCAATTATTGAATTTAACAAAAACTGTAGATATAATTAGAAATAAAAAAAGTAAATATATAACTTCAAACGCATTGCAATTATTCCTATAACCAATTTTACAAAGATCAATTGGATTTAGGGATTTTTTTCTATTTGTAAAGTTGATAATGTTAACGTGTGTCAAACACAGATCTATAATTTAAGTTGTCATTGCTTAGGTAAAATTACTGCAATTTTTTTTGCAATAAAATAATTATATCAAACTGCAAAACACTTTTTTTTTATTAAAATTGAAAGTATTTATTTCTAGGTAAATAACATAATAATTATTTCTATGTATTAACTATAACATAACTTCAAAATACATAAAAAAAAAGTCAAATAAATCAAATTTATTGAAACATTCAATGTTACCAACCTTGAAATTTTAATTTGCATAACTCGCCTACTGCTCAATGGGGCCATACACAATAGTAACAATATATATATATATATATATTTTTAACAATAACAAATTAGAATATGGGTTAGATTTTAAAACTGTAAGGACTTTGAAAGTTTAAAAAATGCTATCAATTTCTACATCTACTCTATACTAAATTCTAACTACTTTCTGCAACCAGGTGCTCTCGCTTTTTTGGAATCCGGAATTAATTTTCAAATAAATAAATGGAGAAATAAAGAAAATAAACTTAATGACACAATGTTATTATAAATAGTAAATAATATACTGTTAGCTACAAGATTTAATTGGATTTTATACTTCATATTCAAAGAATTATAAAGGAATTAAATTTCATAAATCAGCCAGCTATGCTATAAACCATGGAAACAGCTACTATATTAAAGAAATTCTAACTGACAGATGTCAGTGTCAATGAAAAGAAAATGAATTTGGCGGAGATGAGGATGTTGAGATAGATGTTGGAAAAGACACGGAAAGATGGGTAAGGAATAAGTCGCTCTATATTTGTCGTACCTCATATTTGTATTCAAAAGCAATTTAGTACGATAATTTTGATTTTAGAATATATCACCTTTACATCATTACATCAATAAGAAGTATGAAAATATATTGAATATTTAAAATATAGGGAAGTATAATGAAATAGATCAATTTACTTGACTCTAATTATTAGCGAACTCCATTGTTGAAGAACAAAATGAGCTTAACGATTACCTAATGTCATAGAATATTAAAAATATATTACAGCTTAACGAATAATAATTTAAATTTTAATGAACTACTTCAGTTTAGCTGAAAATTCAGAAAAAAAATCATAAAAATAATGGAGGGACTCATTATGTAAACTGTATACTTATATTCCAATAATTCAATATACAGTAAAAATTTTGAAAGATGTTCGATCAAGGTCATCTGTATCATGAACGAATTAACAAAATGACATACATTTATCCCATCCTTTACAAAGGCTTTAAGCGTGTGCGATAAGGATGGATATAACACGCTTGTCTTTCAAAAATATTGTGTCAACTAAGTTAGGACATTCCATTTTAAAACGATGCTCGTTGTTGATAATACTACCGCTGTAACGTAAGTTTAGATATTATTTCAGATAATTTTTGATTCATAGCCGCACGGATAACGTTATTTTCTGTCAGTATCACTGACGCTGACATTGTGTCATTATCTTATTTTTCACATATTTGGTTTTACATTTGTTAATAAACTTACCAGTTGACATATTTTTGAATTTTGAATGCTTTTATTGTAACATATATTTTTATAATAATAAAATAACAGTAGTATCTTATGTACCCACATAAAAACTAAGCAAACGACACTAGTGAATTTGTCAGAATGGGCGGAGCAAAAATCTGAATTCATACAATTCGTAGATGACCTTGATCGGACATCTTTCAAAAATTTTACTCTACTACTTTATCTATCTAAAATATTGATAATTATATTGTTACTTTATAAGATTAGTTATAAAAGTATCACATTTAATTATTTAGAAAGTAATATTTACTTTCATAATCTTGTGTTTATCTATTTTCTAGTTAAAAACAAAATACAGGTATTTCCTTGAAAGACAATAGAGTTTCAAAATGCATTTAAATTAATAGTAAGTAGGTATACAATGTTTAGGAAACTGTGAACTGTAAAACAAAAGATTGAATAACATTGAGTCAGCAATGCTAGTTCATGGGAAACTGTTTGTATATAGTTATCAACTTTCAATGTTCAAATTTCTAACAAGCTAATAAAGATAGGTATAAACCAAACATAGGCATTTTAGTTCGTGTAAATGACCCAGTTCTTTGGATTTCGGTCAGTACGGTGAGCTAGCTTAATGCCAATCAATCAGTTTTCAGTTCATTGAACGCATGGTTTTTTAAAATTCATTTTACGAAAAGTACATGCTTGGAACAGGACTAGCAAAAAATCTATGGCTACAATTTTCAATTTTAAAAACGATTTTATTCTAATTGTCTAATTTTTACAATGACTATACAAGAAACAAGTACCTAACATACGAGTAGTGCAGGGTTTCTCAGCCTTTATTTGTCTACCGCCCACTTTGTCATATTTTAAAGTGACGCAATTTGCTTACCGCTAACCTACATAATTCGCGATAATTTTAACGCAATTCATTTTGAAATATTGCAACCAATAGGGCATAAAAAAACAAATTAATCAGGTTGTTCTGCATCCTAAAAATCAAAAATTCAATAAATAATTTTTAAAAAAATATGAGTGTCTTGCATTTGATGTTGATTAACAATATTTATGCTACAAGAGAGGTAAATAGTATTTACCAGTCGAGAAAATGATTGTCACCCGAAAGAAGCGAGGGCTGGCAATTAAGTTCGAGATATTTAACTCTCGAGTTACATAATAAGATTTTTTCCATACCTTGATGATTTTTACCTTCCGTCATCTCTAGGTAAGAAAGGTATTGTCTTTGGTCAAAAAATTCGGTGGTGAGTTTTCAATGAATAAGCATGTTTTATTGTCCCTACAATACGATTTTACTATTTTTACGATGATGTGTGTGTGTGTGCGTGTGTGTGTGCGTGTGTGTATGTGTGCGTATGTGTATGTGCGTGTGTGTGTGACTATAATTTCGGCCGCGATATCTCCAATATTATAATTCCAAAAGTTACAATTTTTAAGTATTCCTCTTCCTTACATCGATATGCAGACTTGAAGAGATTTTGGTTATAATTGGTCAACCGGAAGTACCCTAATTTAAAGGTTTTAACAGTGTTTCTTGAAAAAAAAAACGCTGTTAAATATTATTTTTTGACATTCTTATCTATATGAATTGATTGCATTTCATATTTCATATTCAGTGGATATAGAGTTAAAGAATTATAAAGAAACTAAATTTTATAAATCAGCCAGCTATGCTATAACCATGGAAACAGCTACTATATTAAGATAATTCTAACAGTATCAATGAAAAGAAAATGAATGTGGCAGAGATGAGAATGTTGAGATAGATGTTGGTTTGAATATGTCATGAAGAGAGATGAAGAATATATTAGAAGAATGAATAGCTTAGTAATAGAAGGTTGACGTAAAAGAGGAAGACCAAAGTTAAGATGGAAGGACTGTATTGCGGAAGACTAGAGAGAAAAGGAACTGAATGAGGAGGACACGTAAAACAGAAATGAGTACATTTTAACCTAAATATAAGTAAATATAATTAAAATTGCAATGCAAAATCGATAAAAAAATGTTTGCCGATTTTTCAGGTTATGTTTGTAAATATAAATATCTACATGCCATTTGAAATTCAAATCTACTGATGTTACCAATAAGAAATATCCCTAGTATTTCATATTTAGACAATAAATCAAACTAATTTAATAAATTTAGGGAGAAGTCGGCACAAAAAATCTTGTGCATTACACGTCCAGAAACTGCTTTGCGAGTGCTCGTATTAAAATATACACTCACTCGCAAAAGTGCAGTTTCTAGACTAGTGATACAAATAACTACTTTATATCTTTGGCAGTTATAAATATGATACATCAAGTAAATGTCAAAAACTTTCCCCAAACAAAGAAATTATAAATAATGTCATGGCAAGATTATTTTCTGAAAATGTAAAAATAATGACACGACTATACTGCCGTGCTAAGCGCAGAGGGGGTAACTACGTAAAATACCATTTTGAGATAATTACTGTTTTACATTTCTTTTTATGCTGTCCATACTATTGAATGCATAACAACTATTTTGGTCACTAGTATATAATTTTTGTATCTTGTTGATTATATTAACTTGTAATATTAAAATGCCTTTAATTTTCCAATTTAAACGCACTTACGACTTTTTTCATACTGATTTTCTGTTAATTTGCTAAGCATAGAAGCCGTAACTACAGGTAAATTATTATTATTTACTTAATCAGACAACAATAATAATGATTAATGAAAATAATAAATACAAATATAAATTCAATTATTTTATTTATATTATAAATGTATATAAAAAAACTAAATATTATTCTACATAAGTATATTTGGCGTTTTTTTCAGTCTTCATCCGTATCAGGTACAGATTGGTTTGATATTGGTATATTTTCCCAAAATTCTTCTCCATTTGCAATCATATCTTCTGCAAGTTGATCACCTGTACCTTCAGTTATCACTTCAATTTCTTTCCCTATTTGACCAGCTATAATACTTTCATTGTTGTTATTCTCTTCAATCATCAATTCAATTTCATTTATTTGTTCATCAGCAGAAATTTCGTTCTGACCCTCTTCAGTTATTTCTACAATTTGCGCGACTGAAGCAATACTTTCCTTGTTGTTAGTCTCTTCAATCATTACTTCAATTTCATCTCCTATTTGTTCATCAGCAGCTATCTCGTTCTTAGACTCATTTGTTTCAGTATTTACTTTGTTGTTAGGTTCCTCAATATTATAGATGAAATATTCCTCCTCAGATATTATTTCCGCATTTTCTATCATTTTCACCTCGTCATATAAGATGTTGCCAGTATGTTGGTTTATAATTGCATTACTTGATTCATTGGTTACTTTTTCTTCATCATTTTTATTAAAGATTTTTGAAGCTAATTCCACTAATTTCTTTCCTTTAGTTGAAGACATTCTAAAATAAAAAATATTATTCTCGTAACTGTATTTAGAAGTAATAGGCACATGCAAAAATTTGTTCAATTTTGCATTTTATAAAAGATTTGAAACATTATATGAGTAAAATATGTTACATATTGGTTTTATTATTACGAGTATAATAAATAAATTATAATAAATAAATTCAAAGAATAAACTTACTTTTCGGCATTAGTGTGTATCCAACATTTACAACAGCAACTCTTCGAACTGTGATTCACGAACGACTCACGCATACTAAGCAAAATAAACGTAAGTGATATTTTACTAAACCATAAATAGCGTAAGTGAAATATAGGACGCAAATTTAGCCGTATCTACAAAACATACGACCATTTCTCTTCGTATTATAGGGATACGCCTAAAACGCCTTAGTATTGTGAGTGTATTTGTAGATACGACTAATAAAAATGTCTTATATTTTTAAAAAGAACAACATTTACGTCCTAAATACCTTAGTATAAGCTCCGAAACAACGTCCTAGACAAAATAGCATGCTATATGATTTTTTCACAAAATTTGCAGTTACCCCCTCTGCGCTTAGCACGGCAGTATACCATTCCATTTATTTAACATTGATATCGTTTCCGGCGTAACCGGAAGTAAAATTCAGAACTTTTTTGCATTTAAGTTCGCTCCCGACTTAATACGAGGGTCATTCAATAAGTAAAGAGACAAATGGCTACAGCTCAAAAACGGTTTATTTCAATCTTTCAAAATTAAGGCTATTTTTCAACATAATCACCCCTCACAGTTATGCACTTGTCCCATCTTTCTTGCAGCTTCTCAATTCCCTTGGCGAAGAATTCTTTCGATTTACCCCGAAGCCACTTTTGCACCGCTTCCTTAACTTCCTCATTGTTAGCAAATCTTTTTCCACGTAGGGCGTCTTTGAGTGGTCCAAACAGGTAAAAATCAAATGGGGCGAGGTCGGGACTGTAGGCAGGATGAGGTAAGACCTCCCAACCCAATTCTTGAAGATTATCACGGGTCAGCTAGGCTGTATGAAGGCGGGCGTTATCGTGCTGAAGAATGACTCCTTTTGACAAGATTCCACGGCGTTTGCTCCTGATAGCTGGTCTAACTTTGTGTTCTAGCATCTCAAAGTAGTATTGGCTATTGATAGTTCGCTGATCTTCAAGGAAATCGCAATATACTGGACCCTGTGAGTCCCAAAAGATGGTCAGCATCGCTTTACCGGCGGAAGGTAGAACCTTGATTTTTTTGCGAACTGGAGAGCTAGTGTGTTTCCACTCCATACTCTGCCTTTTGGTTCATACAACTTTTACCGTACTGTATTAACATTCTAGAAAAAAATTCACTTGGATTTACACCTTCTGCGACTAAAAATCTAATGACTGAGCGCTGCCCTTCTAAGGTGCAATCTTCTAGTGGACTTGCCATGGCGAACTGAAAATTTTGAGGTTATGTTGACATAAAATGATGAAACAGTTGATCAGAGCATATCCCAAGGTTGCCAACTAACACCCCTGAAAAGATTGTACACATTCATTGAATAGTTTTAAAATTATAGAATTTGTCTCTTTACTTATTGAATGACCCTCGTAATAAAGGAATTAGACATTTATCTCTATTTTTTTAATCACATTTATACAACATTATAGTGATTTAAATGATAAAGGAAAATGTAACAAATGTTTCGACATGATAAGTAGATAAACTGTGCCCTCGACTGTGTCAATACTAATTATCTGTAATTATTGTTCATTAGTGTCCAACTGCATTCGTTCGACAAATAATGGCCACATCTGTAATACAGACTACCTAAATACTTTCACATAATGCGTCATTTAGTCATTTAGTAGTAATTTGCCCAACATGAACAGAGAGTGAAATTCTTTTGAATGAGTGGTCTGTTACCGAATGAGTAAAAGCAAAGGCTGCAAGATAATTCATTAGACTCATTCTGCATGAATTTTGTCAATTATTTCTTCCTATGAGAAAATATTGAAATAAATTATCTATTGGAACACTTCTATTTTATATTACCTGATCCTGGTGTCGATTTAGTGAGTATAGAATATCATGGCGACTGGAAATCCCATAACTTTGACTGAAGATTGCATCAATAATTCATATGGAAACAAAATAAAGCTTACATAAAAGGCACTTGAAGACGATGAAATATCATGAAAATCAGTGCAAAAAGGTTACTTTTTACTTCTCGCTAAGAGAGGTATTGGATTCATGCTAAAAATCGCATATCCAGATTTTAATGATTAAGCACGGTTTAAGGTCCCTACAATCCAATTTTAATATCTTTACGATGATGTCTGTATGTGTGTGTGTGTGTGTGTGTGTGTGTGTGTGTGTGTGTGTGTGTGTGTGTGTGTGTGTGTGTGTGTGTGTGTGTGTGTGTGTATTTCTCAATGAGACATTACTGGTAAGAGATGAAAAGGTTTTGGTAATAATTGTTCAACCAGAAGTAGCAGATTCTTAAAAAAAATATTCTAAATATTATTTTATGAAAAATTTTGTTCTTGCTAGTATTAAAGAAGAGTAAATTCTCTATCTGATACATATAAATATTTTATTTTATCTTTTATAGATTTAGAGATAAAGAAACATACTGTATGTAATAATCAGTTGTATTAAATCTCACAGCTCAAATAATGTCATGGAAACCAATTGAAAAATTAAAATGTTTGTAACTAACAGATAAATGTCAGTGTCAAAAATCCTGAGACATTACTGAAGATCTTTTTTGGAAAGTACATACATTATATTATTTCTTATTATATTAATAGTTAAAAATTTAAAATTTTAGGTATATTACATATACCCTTCAAAAATACTGTCAATCCCGATAATGAATTGGAAACATTTCGAAAAATTAGAAGAGTAGGACAAAATTTCTTCATAGAATGAATTTAAAATTAAAATATAGATATAAATAGAATTTTTGGTGTAGAGTGTAGGTATACAAGAAATGTTAAATACAATAGGGCGCGAGCAGTCATGTGACTTTGCTGGCCTTGACAAACAGATATGGGGGCTCGTGTCAGAATGATAGGTAGTAATTATGTACGTAGATGTCAAATATCATAATTTTTCATTCTAAATTTAGTGATTTTTCAATTGCATGTGGTTTATTTTCCTCGACAAGGAAATTCCACACTCCTGGTGACAAACTACGTGAATTTAGAAAATCTTGAAATTTTGAATGAAAAATTCTGACATTTGACATCTATGTACATAATTACTAATTATCATTCTGATACGGGCCCCCATATCTCCTTGTCAAGGCCAACAATGTGACATGACTGCTCGCGACCTATACTTATGTAACCAAAAATGGAAGTGGTAAGAGGTAATGTGCTGGCCACAACAGATTTTTTTGAATGATGCAACAAAGGAGACACTAAAATGTTGACCCTAATATCAATTACAATTTTAACAAAGTCCGATGAAGACGAGTATACAGGGTTTTACAAAGAGTACAGTCCATACGATTTAACTTGGCGACCCAAAAGAATGTAATTCAGTTCACTATTCCTAAGTTGCGTTTTGTCAAATATTTACTTTTACTTCGATGCCGCACAGCTTCAGAAGTGAAATAGTGATTTTACAATGTTTTATTGCCTTACACAAAGCAAATTTCATCCTAATACACTCAAACTCGGGGTGTCAGATACTTTTCAACCCAAGAAGTTATATTCATACATAAGCGTTGGTGCATTTTTTTCTCAATAGCAATAGAAATTTTATTTTCTTAACTTTATTAATTTAAAAAATAATTAATTATAATATGATTTATATAATAAATAATTCATTCCAATATTTGTAATATATTTTTTTGTATAAATAATTTCTTTTTTTTTTTGTAATATTCGTAATTTTATTGAACTTCATTTTTCTTCGGTACGCCTATGGATTTTATAACTTTCCCATTACCGCAGTGATAATGTGAATTGCACCAACTCGCCAACAAACATCGTATGGACTGTAAATATTTTGGATTTATATACTGACCCAAATCTTCAACTGTGAGAAATACGAAAAATCGAAGAAAAACGGAGTTATTTGAAAATTAAATACTGGCCAAGGTCGCCACAATATTTAATTAGTACAATTATTTTATTAAAAAAAAAAGTACCTAAAACGATTTTAATAGGTCTTCACTGCCTTATATCTCGGAAACTATTGAAGAGCGGACCTATCTTCATTAAGCTTTTTTTTACTCATTTTGGTTAGCATTATATGACCCTTAAAAAAAATTACCCTTTTTTAACATCTTGTATATTTCAAGTTTCTTATATTATCATACTTTGTTCATAATTGAGAGAACAATAACACTGCTTCAAAGATCTTTATAGATAATACATATATCTTTAGCCTTCAGCAGCTACTCATCAACATTAAAGAAATTCCTTGCTCATGTTTCATGTACTACTTAACTACATAAATGAGTATATATGAATATACTGTCCTATATAAGTACTCGTATTCTTGCAGTACAGTTGTTGACCTCCATCTGATTGTTTCAAAATTCATATAATAGAAAAATAGTGCCCTGAAAGATTTGCAGCTGGTGATATAACTTCTTCTTTTTCTTAGCCTTTTCCCGTGTTACGCAGGACTAACCTAGCATTCCCCTCTCTCAGCTTCCTCCACCATTCCTGTCGGTCCATATCATCCCCCGGGCTCCACCCTCTCACCCGCAACTCCTACGCCACCTTTTCCTTCCATCTGAGCTTGGGCCGTCCTCTCTTCCTCTTTCCCTCCGCCGCCCAGCGCACCACTCGCTACCCAATGTACTCCTCGCCCCTCCGGTTGACGTGGCCAAACCACTTTAGCCTGTTCCACTGTATTTTTTTTTTTCATCTCCATCCTTCTTCAGTTTTCGTGATTGATCACGTCTCCGTACCCTGGAGCTGAAAATATAATATTCGATCCTATAGCTTTTCATTTTGATCATTGTTCTAAAAATTAATATAAACTATTTTTCTGTCAACCCCAGTTTTGTTTATCAATTATTTCGAATTTTAAATGGCACAAAATTGACCCATGTGGTGCACTCTCCACGCCAACAATGAATGCTCGTGGGACGCCTGGTAAGCGTCCGCATGGTACAAATATTTCGTCATAACCGATATTTGCGTAAAAAGCAGATTGGCACACTCAGCAATGGGTAATATACCGTGATGATATATTTATTTATTGTTTATTTTTTACTGTTTCATCATTATTTTTATCATATAGGTAACGATTATTTGTTATTAGTCCAATTGTTCCAATAATCTTAATCCTTCCTATTCATGTGCTATCAGCATGATTTAATTTGAACGTACGCGTGATTTTTTTTCTAGGTATACAAATATGATTCATGTGTGTTTGATACTATTTTATCTAATGTGTAAGTAGATATAAGAATAATACGAAAGAAAATATTGCGATCGTATGACCGCATAACAAATATACAATTAAAAACACAGTAGGTACATATTTTTAAATAACGATTTGTTTGTTGGACAAAATAATTAGTTCATAATGTTATCGCTGTATTCTTATAAAAAGTAGATATGGTTCTACCAAATTTAATTGTTGAATACAATATCTGAAGACCAAAAGTTAATATATTTTTTGATCAAAATGTAAATAAAATTAATCCTGAATTCAAAGAATGGTGCAATGCAAAGAATGTTGGTATAAACAAAAAAATTATGCTAGCATATATGGTTAAGATCAGAGATCTAAGCAACTACAAGCACCTGGAAGCTTATGCGCTGAGTATTCAATGTTAAAGAGCACAATTTTTCTTTATGAATCTATTGATATTTCAAAATTTGGTATTCTTATTGCTTATCTTAAAAGAAAAAATCTGATGTGACCAAAACAGTAGCTCCCGCCATTTACCTATGTATATAATTTTTATATTACTTTATAAATTTATCCATACAATATGTAGAAAAAGTATTAAAGAAAACTTGTAGAAAATGGAATAATCTTTATTTTTTATAATAACAAATTGAGAAAAAAAATACATTTAAAGGTATTTTTTGAAGAAAAACTATCAAGTAAACTGCCATTTCCGGTTATCCGATTGCCACCAAAATCTAATCAGATATTTCCATATTAGAATAAGGTAGAAATACATGGTTTCAAAACTTTCTGAATGATAGTATTTGAGCTAGAGCGTAAACAGGATCCACACATACATACATACAGTAAAATTTTTGAAATATGTCCAATCAAGGTTGCCTACGAATTGTATGAATTCAGATTTTTGCTCCGCCCATCATGACAAATTCAGTAGTGTCGTTTGCTTAGTTTTTATGAGGGTACGTAAGATACTACTGTTATTTTATTATTATAAAAATATATATTACAGGAAAAACATTCAAAATTCAAAAATAAGTCAACTAGTAAGTTTATAAGCAAATGTAAAACCAAATATGTTAAAAATAAGATACTGACACAATGTCAGTGTCAGTGACTCTGACAGAATATAACGTTATACGTACGGCTATGAATCCAGGTAATGTATCTGAATTAATAAATAAACTTACGTTACAGCGAAAGTATTATCAATAACGAACATCGTTTATAAATGGAATGTCCTAACTTAGTCGAAACAATATGAATTTTTGAAAAACAAGCGTGTTATATCCATCCTTATCGCACACTCTTACAGCCTTTGCAAAAGAAAGAGATAAATGTATGCCTATTTGTTAATTCGTTCGTGATACAGGTGCCCTTGATCGGACATCTTTCAAAATTTTTACTGTACATACATACACACAGACATCATCATGAAAATGTTATAAATGGCTGCTAGGGACCTTAAAACGTGGTCATTTACCAAAATCTCGATATGCAATTTTTAGCACGATCCCTATACCTCCCTTACCAAGGGTAGCGGGAGGTAAAAATGTTGGCTATAGACCTAACAAATCTAGTATTTTCACTAAGGAAAACATGACAAAAAATTTGAATGAAGCACCAGACCAAGAATTTTTAATTCATAAGGTATGTTTAGATCACTTGTAAAATGTAGGCAATAATTATATTATTTTTTGTGTATGTTTAGGTGGGAATGATATTAGGAGTATCCGGTGCATGTAGGAGAGAAGAATTATACAATATGACTATCACAGATAAAGAAGAACGTGAAGGATTCATTATTGTAAAAATACCAAATACAAAAACTAACATTCAACGGACATTTACAGTTATTAACAAGCAAGATGAAAAAATACAATACTTAGACATTTCTCGTAAATATATCAAACTTCGACCAAGCAACGTGAAATCGGATAATTTATTTTTGAACTCGCTCCAGTTTTTCCGGTATGTGTGGAAACGCTCACGAATCAAGATCCTACAAATCTTGTTTCAAATATTTGTTTTTAATTGCGCGGGGGGGTATTTTTAAAGGAATCACTTAAGAGGAATAGCTACTCCTGTATTATAATATAAAGCGAAAATTTAAATAAATTATTCCTGTACTATTAACATTTTTAAAAAATCAACATTAAACGAACATACTTCTGATATGAACCTGAATTTTAAAATAATAATTATAGAAATCTATCAATACCGGACTTTGACTTTAATGGGAAAACCAAAATTCAGTAGCATTTTTCATTTTCCCATTAAAATGAAAGTCAAATACTAATAGATTTCAATAATTTTTTTAAATGCAAGTTCATATCAGAATCAGAAGTATGTATGTTCGTCTATGTTGAATTTTTGTCTTTGATCAAAAATTCAATAGAGTTTCTAATGAATAAACACGTTTTGGAGTCCATAGGATACGAATTTTCTATTTTTCCGATAATGTTTGCACCGACGTATATATGGGGGGTGGGGGTTTAGGGGGTTCAAACCCCTCCCCATCGGTTATATTTTGCCACGTTCCATCGGTTATATTTTGCCACGTTTGATATTAAGCTGGATATAATTTTCTAACAAATTTGGGGGATTATGTACCTACTTAAAATGAAAACCAAAAATGGGCTGCAATGCCGGTGGGAACACGATTGCCAGGCGTCCCGTATATACGGGTTTGTCCCCAATTTCAGCTAACATTTGAGCGTCCCGTGAAGTACTGTTCGGGACGCCCAATTGTCCCGTATTTTGTGAGGAACGCAATTTAATTAACATTTAATTATTATACATTTTATTATGAGGAGTTCAATAGAATAATGATATTGCTACTACTTAGTAATATAATATTTTAATTTAATGCAACATTGAATTTTCTGTTTTTGTAGTTATTGCTTATGCTCCCATCTTGCATCATAAAGTCTAGTAAAAGAGGCAACTATACGCTTTTGGAGTGTACATACGCGGTTTCGTCATAAAATATGGATTTTAATTTTTAAGAATTTGTTAAATTTGCTTATTGTAAAGAACTCTATATTATCTTACATTGCATTAAAACACGTTTGACCTTGAACATTTTCAAAAAATCGCCTGCGGTACATATTTTTTTTTATCATACATTTTGCATCCAACCCTACCAGATGAATGTTGCAGAGATGAGGATGTTGAGTCAAATATTGGGGAAGACACGGAAAGATACGGTAAGAAATGAAAGAATAAAGGAAATTACTCTAGTGAGGAGAGATGAAAAATATATTGGAAGAAGAATGAATAGCTTAATAATAGAAGGTGGAAGAAACAGAGGATGACCAAAGATAAGATGGATGGACTATATTACGGAATATTTGAGAGATAAGGAATTGAATGAGAACGACACGCAAAACAGAAATGAGTGGAAGAAGAAAATAAAAAATAGCGACCCCTAACGAATGGGAAAAGCTAAAGAAAAAGATGTCAATGTCAAGTGAAATTTGCATAGTTTGTTTATGAAATAATTTTACTCCAAATATAGGATATTTTGCAAGAATAAGTGTATTTTGTTTATTGTTGTAATTTTCATATTTGTAATTACTCCATGTATATGTTACAGTTAAAGTATCAACTTAGTCAGTGCATACACTGTCTAGTTGATGTATGCTTCCACTAGCTGTTTTAGTGAAAGTATGCATTATTTTATATAGTGCATACTTTATCTAGTTAATGTATTCATTGACTAGTTAGTGTATACACCTTCTTTTGTCACTGTCTACCTAAATCCGAGTTCTGTTCGTTAGGTATTGTTTTTGTTTGTTTTTTTTTTATAAAATTTATACGCCTAGATTGTTGGGTGGGCATGTTGCGTGGGCAACGCAATAATTTATACTTTCACAACAGCATACATCAACTATACAGTGTATGCACTGACTGAAATGTATACTTTAACTGTACTGTAACATATACATTTTAGAGCCCTGAAGAAGACTGTAGTTACAGTCGAAACGTAGGCCAGGAAATAAATAATTTTTTTACAGACTGCGTGTCCGATTATTTTCCAATTTTCCATTCCTCTTAATACTCATCCAAATTAAATGTTCATTTATAGTTTAAGAGATATCGTCATTTTTATGAAAGCGCGGCCTCAAATAAACTTTAAGCAACCCTTTTGGTAGTGAATTCCAAATTGCTCCAGATAGTAAGAAATGAAACTTCCTCTTTTCATACTTAAACAATACACTCACGCATCCGGAACTCATCCGGAACAATCTTTAACTCAACCTTCATCACACATAAACACACACAGACCCACTTTATATGCATGCAAAGGTATACGGGAAAACATATATAATACGAGTATGTATACACCTTCCACACCAGCGTGTAGCTCCAGCTCAGAAACAGTTGTCTGTCGCGTGTGTGTCAGTTTGAAAACGCTCGCAGACAGTTGAACATCACATTGCACACAACACAAGAACTAATAATTGTGGGTGTGACAATTGAACATCAACAATCAACATGAAAGTGTTTGTGGTGTTGGCAGTTGTTTTTGTGGCTGTTCAGGCTATACAAGACTTAGGGACATGCAGAGGTGAGTTGATAATAAGTAAATTATTTAATGTGTTAGGAAAATTATCTTGGTTTTTAAATATCTCTCACATAACAGTAGTAAAATTTACTGTTTGCTTTATTTGTCAATACTTTTAGTTTACACGATATTGCGAAGTATATATTACAAAATATATGTATGTATTTTAACACAATTTTCCAAATTCCGTTTGTAATATTTTAGATTTTGCAATAAGTTATCACAAATTTAAATACCATTTACGCGAAAGGAAAATACAAGTTTTTTAAACATTACGAGAAATATTTACAAACTTTTAGGAATTATGTTGCAATTTCTATGTTTTATTAATATATTTCTCAAATTTCTTTTTAGTTTTTAACGTTTGGCTATTATTTGCACTTAAAAAAATTTACTAGATAAAAGGTTTTCGTCTGAATTACATATTTTTTATTTATTTATTTATTCGTGTCGAACTAATACATAAGTACATACACCTTATTAACAATAGCAAAAAAGTCACTGATGTGTCTTTATATATTCGCTACTTAGCTATAGGTACTTGTTTCTTGTTTGAAGAATACTAGTTCGTATCGCAGAATTATGTACCCAGGGTCGCGACGGGGACGCTTCTGCATGACCCATTTTTCATTTTTGACAGCTATCAGCAACCAAATTCTACCTTCAAAAACTTTGCACATATATTTGAATTCACATCGAAAATTTTATTCCAAAAACACGAAGAATTTATTAATGAATTGATTTATTGTACTTATAACATTTAAAATTATAATTTTATACCAAAATTTTGTAAACTACAAATTCATAAATGCATCAATGATATTTTTTACTAATTTTAAACGATCGTGGTGCATGTAAAATAAGTAATCAATTAACAGTAATACAATGACAGTTTTAATTTAAACGTACATGATAAAAACTATGTATATCATCTTATACAGTGTATTAAAAAAAAAAACTTAACTCGGAGTAGGCTATGAACAAAGAAACGTATTTTATATTTATGCCAGTTTGACACGAGATATTGTCAAAAATGTTGTCTAAAGAAATCAAAGCTTTTCTTCTTGAATCTTATTTTCAAAATGGAAACAAATTAGATAACGGCGAATGGCAACATACAGTAAAAATTTTGAAAGATGTCCGATCAAGGTCATCTACGAATTGTATGAATTCAGATTTTTGCTCCGCCCATTATGACAAATTCACTAGTGTCGTTTGCTTAGTTTTTATGAGAGTACATAAGATACTACTGTTATTTTATTATTATAAAAATATATGTCACAATAAAAGCATTCAAAATTCAAAAATAAGTCAACTGGTAAGTTTATTAGCAAATGTAAAACCAAATATGTGAAAAATAAGATACTGACAGAATGTCAGTGTCAGTGACTCTGACAGAAAATAACATTCGTACTATGAATCAGGGTAATGTATCTGAATTAATAAATAAACTTACGTTACAGCGAAAGTATTATCAACAACGAGCATCGTTTTAAAGCGGAATGTCCTAACTTAGTCGAAACAATATGAATTTTTGAAAGACAAGCGTGTTATATCTATACTTATCGCACACGCTTATAGCCTTTGCGAAGGAAAGAGATAAATGTATGCCAATTTGTTATCATACTGATGACCTTGATCAGACATCTTTAAAAAAATACTGTACTGTATTCTTCTTTATTCTTTCAAGATCAATTTTGACAATTTAACTTTTGAATTGAATAATGATCATACATACGTTTCTGTGTTCATAGCCTACTCCGAGTTAGGTTTTTTTTTAACACACTGTATGGTTGGTTAGTAATTATTGACAGATTGACACTGACAAAGACATTGATATGACATTGAGAAGAACATTGACAATGACAAACACATTGACAAGTAATAAAATGTTTTACTTTAATATTTTTAAAGCACTCCGAAAACAAAAGAAAATTAGTTGAGAGCTTTTAAGAAGTAGAAGGAAATAATGTAGTGTATTATTATTGAAAGGAACTATTTTGAACATATTGACATTCTATAGATCATTTTTTCAAGAAAAAATAATATTTTACAAAACTAGTCTCGAAAATGGTATTTTCTGTAATAGTCTGCAACGTATCGAAACAAAGTGCGTTAGAGTCAATAACATGAAGACATTTTTTACGTGTCCTAATTTCATTTGCATTTTATTTTTGTATGTCCCATTTAAGTACATATTCTACTCTTCAATATTTTGATGGTAGCAGATAAAATAGGGTTCGTATCACGTTCAAAAAGTCATTTTTTATACTTTGCGTTCATAATGAAATTATTACGAAACTCAGTTGCGTATCGTAATAGCCTTCATTTTGATAAGTACGCAATTTTTTGTTTTAGAAGATTGGTACTAGATGATATTTACTGAACCTTTTTTTTACCTAATTGACAATTGACTATTCCTTTCCATAATATCAACAGTTATTAATTTTTTATTTGGAGATATGATTATGAGCATGGACAAATAGTCGAAAATGTAGTCACAAATTAAGTAAAACTAGTACATAAATGGAACTAGTAGTACTGAAATTTGTAGCTCAAATGAAAGAAAATTATTTTTAATTAATTTTAAAGCAACTTTCAGTTCAAATGAAATAAACATAAACAGAAAACTTTCATCTGGTTGTGAAAGGGTTAAATTTTCAAACGTCAAACTTGGGAATGTAAAAATTTCAATATAACCTTTAAATTTATTTTACTTAATAAATCTAATAAATCACCTTGAATTGTACAATTATTATATACTTTCACACTGATAGTGCATGTGTTTTGCGCCTTAATTGTTATTCCCTGCAAATATTGGTCTGTCAAAAAATTCTGTAACAAAAATTGAAGTTACTTTTATTACTAGGATGCCAGGTATACAGGGTGTTTATTAAACATAGGGCAAAAATTGAAGGGATTATTCCCTGGACCATTCTAAGATGATTTTGTCCTTTGATGATTTTTGAAAAGCCGCTTTGTTTCGAAGATACAGGGCGAAAAAAAAATTCGACAAAACCAATTTTGATATTTTTCAAATTATTAATCTAGTTACAGCAGGCAAGTTATGTGTCAAATTTGTTGAGACGTTTGGCTGTTTGACGTGTATTTTCTGTCTATAATACTTTTGTTAGTGAAGTCCTCTTATCATGAATAGCTATACGAACGCCGAGATGACTAACATGCATTTCATTTATGGACTTGCTGATGGTAATTCATTACAAGCTAGGCGGATTCTTGCATCGTAGCTGGAGGTAGTCATTTTCAACAGTACTTGTAGATTAAGAAACTTTACATGTAATTTTTGGTATTAAATGTTTTTATTGTCGAAATTTTTTTTTGCCCTGCATCTTCGAAACAAAGCGGCTTTTCAAAAATCATCTTAGAATGGTCCAGGGATTAATCCCTTCAATTTTTGCCCTATGTTTAATAAACATCCTGTATATTACCATCAGCTTCTTTTATGAAACGATTAATATATCTTCCATTTATAGAATTTTGGACTTCTTTGGCGCATAGTCCTCTTCCAACCGTTTTAATAAAAAGCATGTAATTTAGTGTATTGTGATACATCCAAATTCTTGTAAACATTTAAGCAAATACATAATAATTTCTGCAAGTCATATTTCTTTTTATAAGGTTTTTTTAGGTTCATGACGTGCGTTTTCTGCCAGTTTTTTAAAAACATTTTAATATATAAAAGACGCAAAATATAAAAGATTTTATAAAGAACTCATTTTTTCTATTTCGGTGTTCTTATGTTTCTATAAACGCACTGTTTTGTACTGCAAACACGACGTTTAGAAGATCTATAAGCGTACTATTTTTGGCGCCTTTCATGTTCTAGAGTTGGTAGTCATGCTTCCATAACTGACAGATGACAGGTAACCTCAAAATGGTAAGTTGTTGATAATATTTCAACATATTACTTTTAATTATGGATTTTTATACTTTCTTTAGGTGATAGGACTAGAAAAAAATATAATATTAATTTCACAACCAGGATCAGACCTTGAATCATAAATACAATACACCTTGCAATACACTAATTAATCAATAGTTGACAAAATATGAAATTTCAATTGTTAGCGAGAAGCGTTACCAACATAAACATAACTAACAAAAAAATACCTAGTCATAATTTGACGTCGCAATTTAAATAAATTTAATCGTAAAAATACCTCAATAGAAAAAATAGTATAAAAAACACGTATCATAAGGCCTGTTGACGCACTCGTCCTTTGTAAAACTCGCCTAGCGGCTCGTTTTCCAAACTTGGACTCGTACGTTAACAGATTGCCTTATGATACTTGTGTTTTAATGTACTATTATAACACTATTTTTCGCACATTTTAATTAGAAAACTCGGCAGGCGCCGTTTTCTAAATTTTGATACGTGCCAAAAAACATGTTATAAAACTTGTTCTTTAATATACTATTATTGGACTCATGAAATTAAAATTATACGTAATATATATTTTTTGGGGCATCTGTATTCTAATTTTTCTTGTTTTATTTATTATTATTTTAAAAAGAAATCAGGCGGAAGTCTTTTAAATCTAGGAAGATGTGGCAGTAACTTTGCTAGATTACGGAAGTAGTCAAAATATGCCGTAACAAATCAAGCATCATGAGTTTTTCATAATTTTATCAAGTTTTCAAAATTAATGGACGTTTGCTGTAATAACATCTGTATACACAATATATAACAAAGAGTTGCTAATTTATTTTGATTGTTTAAAGTAAATATATAACTATTTCTTTATGTATACACACATAAATAATCTGCAACTTTTATCATTATTTGAAATATGTTGTTGTTCTAATGTTACTTAAATATATACATGCTTTCTAAAATATTTCATTGTTGTAATGTGAAACGAGATAATTAAGTAGCATTATCAAGAATAGAAGAAAAATTGAAAGAAATTTGAATTATTAACTACACTCCTGCCCCTGCTGCTGTTGTTGAATAATGTTACTTTCTAATGCCTATAATTAGAAAATAGGAATTAAAATGAAAATAAAAATTTATCCACGGTGAAATTTATATTTTTCCTTTTAGTTGGAGCCGGTTTAAAGAAGAGATTTTATAATAACAAGTTGTTGAATGCATGGTAATTTAAATTTGATCTTCGACCAACTCATAAATTAAAGTGACGTCCTTTTTGATTTGAATCAACTTTTTGTAATTAAAAATGGAACAATTTGTATTTAATTTTTAATTATTCAATGAGATTATAGTACAAAAAAAATATTGAAACAAAATAATTACATATATGATACTCAAAGACACAAATATAATTGCATGTTGATACGACAAATTATTACCTATCTTCAGCAAAATTATTTTGAAATATATTACATACTAGAATAAATGACCATTTCGTTTAATACACCTGAAGTACAAGATTAAATTATGTACAACGTACAACTAAATGTGTCATTGTTTTCGCGAATAATAGTAATATAGTGTAACGTACGCCACTGACTGAAGAGTATTCGGGCGCCGCTACTGGTGAAATGTTCCAGAGCGATGATGTAATCCCGCCGACGGAATAACCCATACGCGGTGAGATAATAATAATAATAATAATAATACTTTATTACCCAACAGTAAACCAATTACAGGGTATATTGAACAACATAAAATAAGAATAATATATATATATATATATATATATATATATATATATATATATATATATATATATATATATATAAATATAAGCAAGGTGTTTTACATAAATATATCTTCATACGTCTTGTTGGCATAGCGGCACATAATGTAAATGGGTGAACGATGAAGGACATCAGTACGGCAAGCGGCAAGGTAAAAAGTGTTAGCGTATCTGGAGGCAATCCTTGGGACATGGAACGAAATCCGGGACAAAAGAGATGGAGCATCTACCTTGTTGTGGACCAGCGACCACAGGAATCTGCTACTTGAATTTTCACGCCTGGAACTGAGGGTGGG
The DNA here is from genome assembly GCA_951394225.1 of Harpalus rufipes. NCBI lineage: Eukaryota > Metazoa > Arthropoda > Insecta > Coleoptera > Carabidae > Harpalus > Harpalus rufipes. The sequence goes on along the minus strand of OX596289.1, from coordinate 7,815,507 downwards.
CATGGAGTGACGCTGTAGGAGAACCTGTTGATCAATTCCTCTATCTGGATAGACATTATCAATTTTGAAAGACAAGAATTTTAAAAATTTACGATAAATCCTGTCCAAGGCCATGGATTGATTTAAAGTGGAAGGAAACCAAATTAAGCCAGCATATTTCAATTTGCTCAAAACTAAGGCAGAAAATAAAGATTTTATTACAGTTATATCTTTAAATATTTTAGATATTCTAATAATAAAGTTTAGTGTCCTGCTAGCAGTACGATACACATTATTTGTATGTTCGAGAAAAACAAAATTGAAGCAAAAAGTGACACCAAGATCTTTTATAGAGGAGTTCCGAACAAGATTAACTGCCTGCACTGTGTACGAATAATTTATTTTATTGATACGGCGCGTATAGGTTACAGAACAACATTTACTGATATTTAATTTTAGGTTATTTTTATTACACCACTCAACCATGTTATTAATATTACTTTGAAGTAGTGAGCAATCGTTGAGAGAATTAATTTTGGTGAATATTTTAATATCATCCGCATAAGCAAGTACTTCACAAGAAAAAGATTGAATGAGTTCATCAATAAATATAATAAATAAGAGAGGGCCTAGATTAGATCCTTGCGGTACGCCAGAGGTTGATTGTAAAGGGCAAGAAGAGAAACCATTATAGGTAACGTAACATTGACGATTATTCAAGTATGAGTGCAGTGAGATGAGTTGATTACACTGATGACCTAAATCTATTGTACTCGATATCACTGTGGCGCCGAAGGGTTCTAGAAGGACGCTGGGCTGTATAAATACCGTCTGAATGACAGCAAAGATATAGTCTGTGATATATAGAAGCAACGAGCAATGAAGTTGGTCTACGAGTTGTGAACATAAATAAATGTAGTTATATAAATAAGTATAGTGATATAAATATTGTTTAAATAAATAATCTTAGTGTTTAAGTGTCTTATAATATTAGTCTTTAAATTAGTGTTTATAATTATTTAATCATAGTGTTAGTTACTTTTATTATCTTTTTAATATTTATCGTCATTATTTATCGTTTAATAAACGTATTCTTTTAATATTATTCCTCTTATTTTTACACTTCACCCATATAAATAAAACGTTACAATAGTAATATTGTGCAACAAATATATAAAGACATCTATTTCCCACAAGTTGTGGAAGTTTTCAACTATGTAAATGACAACAATAATAGTGTTTAAAAAAATTAAAAAATTGTTATAAGACCCCCATTGAAACATAATTTTAACTATAAGATTGTTTTATTTTAAAGTTGGCGTATTATTTGCTAGTAAATACATCAATTGTACATATAATTTATGTGGGCCTAATTTCAAATAAATAAACCATGTCAAGATAAATATAACAATAAAATAGGATAAAAAATTGCTTGATCATATTTAGCCCACTGGAATAAATTGTTGTATATATTAATTTGAAAATAATTTTTGTTAATAAATATTTTAAAATGTTAACCAATTGTAATTCTAACAACTCAGGTTCGAATTCCACCGGAAAAAAATGATCCTTCTGATGTACTCTTTACAACAGTTTGAGTATCTGTGGGGTGACGTATAGTAAACGCTCTCTGAAGTACCAATATATATCTAGGGATTTTAGGCCGAATTTAGGCCATATACAACCGTCTAATTTGACGTCTATGAGACGTCATTGTGATGTTTATTTTTGGTATGAAATCGGTCTATTTAAACGTTAGATTTGATTTCGCTATCGTTATAACGTTCATGTGACGATTTTATGGGTCATTAAGACTAGTTAAACACTACATTTAAATGGCATATATATATATATATATATATATATATATATATATATATATATATATATATATATAATTTTGACAACATAATAATTAATAGAATTATAAAATTATAATCACAGGAAGATTTACAGGGTTTTGGCGGTTACGGATGAACATAGAGATTTAACATGGGATTTTTGTTTCATGCAATTTCCTGCTCTCCTGTTCATTTTACGGCAAAAACTGAAGAGTGATAGGTTGTACAGAATTAAAAGTTGTATGTAAAACTGTTGATGATTATGTCATTGTGGAAAACAATATTATTTTATTCACATTCTGTCAAAAAGTAAATTAAATAATGAATGTTTTTCGAGATTTATCTTTTATAAATCAGATTGACGTTTGACGTTTATTAATTATTAAGAAGAAACTTTTTAGAAGCTGTAAGAATGCAACACTTAATTCTGCACAACTTTTCACTCTACAAATTTTGGCGTAAAATGAATAGGAGAGCAGAAAATTGCATAAAACAAAAATGTTAAATCCCTATGTTCACCCCTAATCGCCACCACCCTGTATATTATTTTTTATTTAATTCTAGAGTCGTTCAAACATTTTCACACATCAGAATATGCATAATTAATTATAGAGAATCTATGAATAATTCATTTTTCCAGATAGTCTAAATCTGTGATCGCCAAACTCAACAAGTACGGGAGCCACTTTTGAAATTTAAGCGAGCTGCTTAACTACTGAAAGATATATTTTTTTAAATTTTACAAGTAGGGTACTAGGTGACCAGTTTGGCGACCGCTGGATTAAATATTACATAAACAGAACAAAAACTGTCGTATCATTATAGAAATATATCATTTCTATTTGAAACATGTTTGGCATATTTCGCATTATGTATTGTGATATCAGTAATTTATATTTTGCGTAAAAAAATAATAATATAACATTTTACGTCATTTCTTTTCCAAGATATTTTAAATTACTGTTATACTGATTTAGTGATTCAAAATAATTTATGTATTTTCTATCATTTTCTAACACTTTTTTTCCATTAAAATCTTTTTATAATATGAACAACAAACTTTACTTTTTACGTCCAAAGAAATTTGTTACTAATTAAAATAATTTTAACATATGTACTTCTTTTTGAATTAAAACGAATTTATGTTGAACTTCTATTATCTTAAAAGTTTCCTGACATACTTTCATATAACATATTTTACTCAAAATGACTCCTTTAATATATGATTTTGTTTTCACACTCTTCATGAATTTTGCATAAATTCCATAACACTGGAATACCCCAATGAGGTATGCATGTCATGTCCCATTTCAGTAATTATTCTTCATTTAATTTTTTTGTCGGTATAGCAAAAAAAAACAGCATACGAATCATGTTAAAAAAAGTGTCACAGTGTAGGAAAATATACGGAATGAATCATTTATGCTTACACGGTAAACATTTTTTTTGTTGTGGTTACTAAAATTTAATACAAGCGGCAATTTTTAGAAATTTTAGATTTTAGAAATCATAACAATTTTTTACCTCTTGCTAAAGGTCCCTCGAATCCGATAATATTTTATGATGATGTCTGTGTGTGTGTGTTTGTGTGTGTGTGTGTGGATGTGTGCGAGGTTGTTGGAGGTACGATTTCTCAAATTCTATAAGATTAAAGACCTGCATAACTACGGATTCCTCAATCTAACAGTAATGGGAAGAGTTGAATAGATTCTGGGAACAATTGGACAACCGGAAGTAGTAGTATTTTAACAAAAATCTTCTAAATATTAATTTTTGTATATTTATGTTATTACAAATAAAAAACAAATTCTCTATCCGACACATTTAAAAAAAATATTATACCTTCTATAGATTTAAAGATATAGATATATAATCTATAAAATAACCTGTTGTAGTAAATCCCACAGCTTGCTTACGGCCCAAACATCTCCATGGTAACTACTTGAGAAATTAAAATGTCTGTAATTGACAGATAAATGTCACTAATGTCAATGTCAAAAATTCAGAGATAGTACTGAAGGCTTTTTCTGGGAACGATATTTAATATTTCTTATTGTATTATTAATTATATATTTAAAATTATAAATATATTACATGAACCCTTCAGAAATAACGCCAATCCCGTTCATGAATTAGAAACACCTCGAACATTTAGAAGAAATGGAGAAAACTTGCTCATACAATGAATTTAAAATTATAGGAAATACGTAAATATAAAAATTAGGTGTAATAAGAATTTTTTGTATGTACAAGATATGTTAAATACAATACTTATATATGCACCATGGAAAGGCGCGAGAGGTATTGTGATGGTCATAACAGATTTTTTAGCATGTATGGCAGTAAAAAAAATTGAAATGTCAAAGAATAATTCGAAATAAATACTTTGCCGGAGTAACGCTCTACCAACTGAGCTTTGGCCAACCTATCCAATGGCTGACATTATCCTCCACTACAGATACATTAGCGGCTAAAGTGGACACATCATACAACGTGACACAAAACTGTATCTCCATAGAGAGATACATTAGCGGCTAAAGTGGACGGCAAAGTCCATGGTTCAAATCCATGTGGCTGACATTATCTTTTCACACTTTCTTAATTTATTTCGAACATATAGACTGTTAACTCTATGTTAATGTCAAACAATAAGTTCAGCTTTATGTTTTATTTATTTACAAATATATTACTATTATTAATGAAAATGTTTTCTTACAGATAACAGCGCACCTCCACGAGACGAACAAATTGACATTGCTGGTTGCGACAAACCACCCTGTATTTTAAAACGAAGAACAAGTGTAAAAGTCAACATGAAGTTCAAACCAGGTAAGAAAAAATACTTTTTCATATAATTTCCATTATTATTATAATATGTATTACATTAATTATAAATTAAAAGTCGTTTCTTGGCATTGAGATTTCGTCCTTCAATTCATAAACATTTAAATAAATAGCTATTATTATAAATATTAAAGAATATTTTATTCTCTATACGATTGAATTACATTATTTTTTTCATATCCAATGAAGAGTTAAAAAATTATAAAGAAAAATCTTACAATCTACGCTGCTAAAAGCTGCACCATGAAAACATTTAGAATATTCAAATATTATTGACAGATATTAGTGTCAAATAAAATTTACATAATGTCTTCGTAAAATGATTTACTGGAAAAACAGAATCGTTTGCAAAAAACTTTCTATGTGGAATTTGTACAAAATAATGCTGACCACATCAAATTTTTTTTGTAGACAATGATAGAGTTTCTTTGTTATTGGGATTATCTTCCTGTTAAGAAGCCAAATAAAAAAAAATAATAAAATATCGCCGGAGACCTGGCAATACCTGAGTTGTTAATACCAACGACGAAATATAATTAGACAAAACATTTCTTATCCTTCCTCACTGAATGTTTTGATTTCGGCTGGCCAGAAAGAGACAACTAGAGATAGAGATATATTTCGTCTAGTTTGAGCATTACTCACTAGATGCCATCCAGTGTTAAAGTCAAAATTTAAGCGCCAATACGACGAAAAATAGGTTTATCGTTATAAAAATAAAAAAAATTCAACGTAAAATATTTATTAATTATATATTATAATTACAAAATGTAAAATTATTGACTTTACCGAACAATAAATATGTACGAAAACAAACTAACCCCTTCTTATAAAGTTACATTAAATTTTTTTTCTTTTCCTTTCACATAGTATTCTAAATAGTCGAAACCCCTTTTCAGACCTATTCTGGCAACAAGAAGGCATTTTTAAATATATTTTATAAGTGACGAGATCCACTAGCAGTTCGCCATTTGGCTCCAAATATTGAAAGGCAGAAATTTGCTACAAAATATTTTAACACCTTTGTAAGACCATATATTTGATCAAGAGCCTCTCAACAATCACGGAACACAATTATTAAATTTAATTTTAGATATTTATTTTAAAATTAGAATACTCCACAAAACAAAAGTTATTGTAAACTATGTAACAAGAATAAGTTTTTTTATTCCGATATCTTATTTACTAATGTAGTTAGGTACTGAATTAATCGACTTAAAATATGTTGGATTATAATTCGTTTGTTGATTTTGATCATAATTTAGTAGTTTTATTTTTATTTCCAAATAATATATTATTAAGAACACTTGCGACTCTATGAGCAATGCTCAAACGAGACTAAACATATCTCTATCTCTAGTTGTCTGACCAAATGAAGTTTTATATTAGTTATATTTCGTCGTTGGTTAATACTAATGGTCATTGTTTCCCTATTTTTTCCCGTGTAAAGCCAGCTTGATTAATTCGCATTCTCCAACAAAGGAAAAAATAATAATTACTAAACTTGATGTTCTATGTTTGCAGAGTCTGATGTTAAAGATTGCAAAACTAGCGTATTTGGAATAATTGGTGGCCTCCCCCTACCTTTCCTTGGTGTTGATGATACGGATTGCTGCCCCGATATCTACAACGCAGAGGGAAAGAAAGTTGGGTGCCCCATGAAAGCAGGAGAAGAATATGAATACAGAACAACCATTAAGGTCTTGCCCATCTATCCTACGGTAAGAAAAGTTTTAGCTAGAAAAATACTGTAGCGTTTTTATTTAATATAGATTTTAAAAGTTTTGCAAATGTCTATTTACTTAATAAAATAAATAAATTTTGACAAATAAATCAATTAATAATTATTATACAGACATTATGCTGAACTATACTGAAGCTTAGGGAAACGCTGCCGAAGCTCACCAAATTTCTTTGTACAAAATAAATAAATCTCCGAATCCGAGTCATGAGTCATGAGTCCTTTAAGCCTGCTGCTCAGGATCGTGGTAGAGCACGTCCTGATCACATAGAGAATATTGAAAAGGATGCTGAGCGCCAGGGTCTAGTACTCGAAGAATAGCGTTACAACACAGAGTCACATATGACTATTTGGAGGATATTGAAAGAACAACAGTTACATCATTTCGTCGACGCCTTCAGTGTGATTTCATTTATGCCTGCATCACTTTTAATCATCTTGCGTTTTCTTGTTCCGTCAATTGTAGAGTTGTTCTTGATCGACTGCACCCTATAAATATCCTCATGTTTGGATTGTCTAACCTGTTGTAATATATGTATGATTTTTTTATTACCTTACTCGAGGTATTCTATTCTACTCGTATCTTTTATCTTCCTCGATTTGTTTATAGTTTCATCTTCTGGTGTATCTGTCAATTTATTCACCAGTTTCTAATCTTTCGTGTTGAAATTCATTCTTTTATTATATTCAGTTACAAGGTAACAAGTCACAAGTCACAACGGAAACAAACCAAAAACAGCTGTTCGTAAACTCACGCGCAAGCGCTCTGCTTCTCCGACATTCAGATATTATTTTATTCGACCATAGGCGGGTAATGAAATTTGTGACACAACTTTGAAGAATTTTAACTCAATATCTAGAAGGTTTACAAGAAAAAGTTATTAAGGAATATTGTTACACTCGACGACATCAATATTCTGACTAATACTTCTCGTTATCTCGTTTCATAGTTATAATAGTTGGCCAATTAAGTTCCAGTACGTTCTCTTTCCACCTTTTTCACATGTACAAACATAATTAATTACCGATCTAGAAGAGTCCTGTTGTTCTCGTACGACAATCTCCGCCTCTTTTCGTTCGTATTCGGACTCGCTTACTTTCTGTGCATATTCTAACATGTGTGTGACGTAGTAGATGTATGGACAAAACTGGAATATTTTAAAAACTAATAACTTTTTTAATCTTTGGTAGTTCCTTCCATTAAGTTTTAATCTCAAGTTTTCTAATTTATGGTGGAGAACCACACTAATCATTATTAAATGTAATTTCATTTAGTGTTGAATTTTTGTATTATGTAGAGTTAATAATAGAGTATAGAATTATTTAAATTTAGACAGTTTTATTTAATCATTTTACTTTTTGATTTCAGTTGAATGTACGAGTTGAATGGCAACTGCTCACCGGTAAGAACAGAAAAAACCTCCTATGCTTCCAAGTCGATGCGAAAATTACTAATTAGATCTGTTTTATGATCTTTCCTTTTAATTTTTAAGTAGATTTGTATTATGAAAACAGTATTTTAATAAAAAAATGTACGTATGTTTATTTGTCTTTTTCATTCTCTTGATCTTGACCTATCTTAAAAAGCTAGAATAAAATCATTCTTGGTTTATTTTCAAATAGCCACCTATAATATTTGAATAAAATTATTTTCCATATTTCTCAATTATCCTATTTATCTCGAATTTTTTCAAATACATTAATAAAAACTAATACATCGTTGAAAAGAGAAAAAAATGGTGGTTTATAATTACTTATTTACAAGTATTCACCCAAATTCTGTAATATATGTAGTTATTTATGTAACCATGGCATTGACATAATACATACAGACATCATCGTATATGCACTCTAAAACATTCTTATTCACTAATCATTCATTATTGAATTTTTTGATCAAAGACAATACCTTCCTTACCTAAAGGTGACGGAAGGTAAAACATGACATGTAGAAAATTCGAAAATAATCTGCTACTAGTCGATCATCGTATTCACTATTCAGCCCTTCATGACTTATGTGGTTTCTGAAATAGGTGATTCAATATCGCGAAAATTAAAAAAAAAAAATTTATAAATATGTCTCAAGGTTGGAGCATAGGTATAATCCCAAAAACTTTACAATTAATATTGTCTTGGAAGATAAATTTTATTACAGTTTATTTATAACATATTTTTTATAACTTATAAATAATGTGTTACAAATTAAAACGTCATATAAATCTAATCAATAAATCTCATACATATTTATAGAATTGCATTATTAGATAATTAATCCTTTTATCAATGGTTTAAATTAATTACATTGTTATCTTTGTAAAAATTAGCACACGATTTATTGGAGAAAAGATTAAAATTTAAAGAGAACAAATTCATTTAGGAAAATCTCATTTTGAGAAATAGGTAAAAGTACAAATTGATTAAACGATAAATAATAAATAACATGGTATAAAAGTAAATATTTAACTACGTAAATCAAAAGTGCGTCAAATTAGATAATCAAGTTTCCCAGATATGTAATCAATTTTGAAAACTATATTAACAGTAGCAATGTTTCGAAAACAATTCTTGTATTTTTATTTTTACCGTTTTAATAGTAAGTACATTAGTTTTACGTAATCTTAATCTTTTTATAAGATAATCTTAAGATAAATTAGTGATTTATAATATAAGCTACCGAGATACTTAAAACGTACTTCAACTGTAGTATCTCTTACAGAACACATCACTTCCCAGAAAATGAAAACAGTTATTTTATTTTTGAGTTATTTGACTCTGGTTTGTACTGGCTCCGTACCATTCCAAGATTGTGGTAAGTAAAATTTATCATGAAAATCGTTAATTAATTAATTATATTTTAATACAATAAATTTTTAAGTTTAGAAACTCTAATTACGTTTAAAATACACATTTCTGTGACCAGCTATACGACACTGTATCGCGTGTTGCGGTACAATTACAAAATAATTTTATTCAAAGTCGAAAAGTATGGACTGATGCTCAAATTTTTCCCTTCCCAAATACTGTCCCTTGCCCTATGTTGCCGCTTCTACATTACATAACTTAGAATTGTCAACATGGCTACTGAAATGGCAACAGTGTATAAATCTCCAGTCCCAACCCCAAATGTATTCGTACCCTCTGAAATAAATATATTAACAGCAATAAAAAATAAATTTTTAGGTTACAATACTTTTTATTTTATGTATTAATAAAGTGTACTGGATTTAAATACAATGTTATTAACTAAATTTCTCATTTAAACAATAATCTATACGGGCAAATATATGACAAAAGCCAAATCCCAAATTTTTTCGTTCCAACAGTAAATAATACAATATTTATGTTAATATTTCCTATAAAACTGAGGGTAAAGGTAAATGACAATATACTCAATTAATTGCCATCTTAAATTTTATAACTTTAATAAAAATTATTTGCGAATTATTAAAGACAAAAACATTTGTCATATGCAGACAATGGTTTATTTGCAAATAAATTATTATTAAACCTAAGAAATTTTATTATAAGCAATGTATTCAAGTTCTATACACTCTATTAATGCACCATATCAAAATTTGTTGAATTGGAGTAATAATCATAGCATCCAGAAGTTTATTTATTCTTGTTTTAATATAATTGTAGGTGGTACTTTAATAAATAAATATCACTTTGCAAATAATTTTACTAAAAAAATAAAATTTAATATAGTAATTAATTGGGGTCTCGTGGCCGTGTGCCTGAGTGTCTGGTCGCGAATCTGGGGACCCGGGTTCGATCCCGACCGACGCCAAAAATTACATCGCATTTTAATGGCACAAAATTGACCCCTGCGGCGCACTCTCCACGCCAGCAATGAGTGCCCGTGAGGTGACGCCTGGTAAGCGCCCACACGGTACAAATATTCCATCATTACCGATATCTGTGTACGAAGCAGATTGGCACACCCAGCAATGGGTAATATGCCGTGATGAAATATTTATTTATTTTTATTTATTAATTGAATATATTTTCAGTTTCCTTTACCTTCAGTTTTATAAATAATATTAACATAAATATTGTATTATTTACTGTTGGAACTAAAAAAAATAGCACGTGTCTGTTGTCATATATTTGCCCGTAGATTATTGTTAAAATGATAAATTTAGGTAATAATATTATATTTAAATCCAGTACAATTTATTAATACATAAAATAAAAATGCCCAAATATAATCTTAACTATTGTAATCTAAAAATTTATTTCTTCTTGCTGTTAATATACTTTTTTCAGACGGTACAAATACATTTGGGGTTGGGCTCGTATTTGTCAGTAATTATAGTATGTATTAATTTATTATGCATTATTATTATTGATCAAAGTAACCTCCAAATTCAGTAAAATAATTTTTTATACGTGGATATATACATTATTTATCTTTGTACTGGCAAGAGTTTTCTATTATTACACAGAAGGGGCCATTTTTTTTTTCAATAAAATTAAGATTTATTAGTTTTCATTTTTTTTATTTCATGAAATATGTACCTTATTAATAAATATTACAGAAAAATTAAATAAAATACGGTTTAAGTACCTACACGAATATTATGTCTTGTTATATTATTTTAAACATGTTACGCCAAACAGTGTTTTTTTAAATAAAGCTATTTGAAATTTGTATTTAAATCGAGCTTATTTGCAAATTTTACATGAAAATTAAGAATAGCGATATGATTTAACCTGTTTTGTTAAAAAAAAATATATAGGTTAAAATCCGGTTAATTTAACAGCTCCACACAAATAATTCGTATTTATAGTCATTCACTTTTTTAAATTGTATTTTTTTTGTGAATTTAGGAGTATATAAATACTATTATGAAATGATTAATGTGTGATATCGAATTAATTTTGAATGTAAAAGTTGGTTTTATATCAATCCATTTATGGAAGTGGCATTATGTCTACATAATATATTTTTAACTAAAATAATGTTATTTTTGTCCTTGAAACATCAATCTCATGTTAAATAAATCGAAAGTTAAAAGTTTTACTATATTATTCATATGTTAATAGTTTTAGTCCTATATTAACCTTTTTTCATAGTTTCTAGTTTTTTTTGTAACACATTTATGTGCATAAAAAGTTATATTTTTTTCATGGACAATTTACAACTTTCTAAACTGCATAATGAATCATTATTATCAAATTAAATGCAGAATTTATCCATGTAGTTATTTTACAGGTTCACATTATGATCTAACAAAAGTAGAAGTTGAAAATTGCAAATATTTGCCATGTCCAGTATGGATGCAAACATATACTCCAATAAATGTAACTTTATTTTCAAGTAAGTAATCACAAAATGTCTATTTTATAGAAATTTCATAATTTAATATCTAGGTTTTTATTCCAAACATCTCACTGAGGAAATAATAATAAAAACTAAAGGAGTTTATAACAGAGGATCGTCGACTCCACGTTCTTGTGAAAGTTCTAGAAATTGCCCTATTAATGCTGGTGATAATGCATCTTTCTCGGCCAATGTATGGGTCCCCGATATCGCACCGGTAAGTTTTATCTTGTTGTTGTAAAAACAAGTGAAACTTATTCAGAAATAACAAAAACTAATAAAACAATTTTTCACAGCTCCCTTCGAATCTACAATGGATTTTAACAAATGACGATGGGTACAAAGTAATGTGTTTCAATTTGGACGTTCTTTTATGTGATCATAGATATCCAAATAATGATTGCTATCAATAAATTGATTGACTATCTCATTTTATATTATATTTATTATGTATTTATCTCAATAAATAATTAATATTCTTAGTCTATTATTCATTCATTATAAGTGAGACAACATAAAAAGTAATATTCTAATATATATGCAAACGACATGTATTTAAGTGCCTTACCTAGAACTTTTGCGTTCCAATATAAAATAAACAGGTCTTTTTAAAAGTTTGATCAATGATTTTTGTATTACATTGTCAAACTGTCATTCATTTTATGCCAATCTTTGCGTGTTGTACAAATAATAGAATAAAATGTAGGTTTGTCGATTTTTTGTTCTGTAGTTTTACATTCGAACCAAATTTCGGCGAGAACAGTTATGTACATCCGGAAAAAATCGTCTAACTGTCCATTAACTGTAAAATGAGAGCATGAAATGTTAATTAATTATTGAAGCGCGATTAATAAATTATTATTCTTTTTGATTCCTTCAAAGTTTGTGGTACAGTTTAAATCACAATTTATTATTAATAGCTTGTCTAAGGTCATATAGATTTTCACAATCGTGTACACTGTCTGTTACATATTTTATAACTTTATTCTTGCGTGAAGGTGATTAGATTTCCATGCTGTGTTATTTCGTATTTCGCTCGCTGCCGAGCACAGTGCAGTTACCTACTTTACCGGGTAAAAACAATCAAAAGCAAAATGGCGCAGACTAGATATTCGTAAATTTTACATCTATCCTAGAAAATCTAGTTTTTAATTGGCTGTCAAAATTTTTAGTATGTTAATACAATAACATTTCATTATTTTCTTTCATTACATTCAAATTTATTAATTTCCATGCGATTCATTTTAAAAAATGTTTGCGCTGTAATATAACACCAATTTTAAATCTGAAAGTGTTTTAAATCATGGAACCTGAAAAAATATGTGTGGAAGTGGAGAAAGCAAATATTGAATCATTGAAAAAACGTTTGGCCGGAATTCCTCTTGTCCACAAAACGCCGGAAAATGAACCTGAAAAGTAAGTAGTTTTTCTTATTTTTAAATGACACTCATCATAATATCCAATCTGTCAGTGACTGGAACAAATCCTTTATATTTTTCCTGTTATAGATCCTTATTTTCTCCTTTTTATGTGTTCCTTTCATAGATTTGCCTTTACCTCTGAAATTTTGAAACAAACTAAAAGCTGTCATAGTTATTTTTTTAATAATTATGAGCCAAGTTTATGTCAAGAACCCGATCAGGATGATTTATCCGATGATAATGAACCCCTTAAAAAACCCGAAGAAACCAAATCCAAAGATGAGATTATCAGGTTATCTTTTTTTACTTGTTTGCACATGATTTAGCAACACTAAAATTATTTAATCATTGCAGGAGCGAACCCCAAGGCCGTTATTCCCAAATTTCTCCTAATCAATGGCTACTTGGGGGCACATTGGGTTCTAGAAATAGTTTATTAGTTTTTCGAGCAAATGCTTTAGCCGGCGCCAGTCAGGACACAATTCGCGGCAAACCTGCCTATAAACTTCACGTCACATATAAAGTCATGCAAGCAGAAACGAAACTCTTATCTAAATTATTAATTTGTCATGGGGTAACAGAAGTAGCTAACGATTCAAATGATTTCAATATCTTATGGACAGGAAACCATCCAAAACCTGGAGTATTTCGTGCTCTGTGCAACCACCAAAGAATTAACCACTTTCCTAGGTCCTATGAGCTAACTCGCAAAGATCGTTTGTACAAAAACATTGAAAGAATGCAACACGTAAAAGGTCTTCGAAATTTCGACTTCATTCCCCAGACATTCATCATGCCTGGGGATTTTAAAGAGCTCTGTAGTGTGCATTATCGCGTCCGAGGGCCTTGGATAGTGAAACCAGTGGCTTCTAGTCGAGGAAGAGGTATTTTTATTGTGGAAACCCCGTATCAAGTTCCTCTTGATGAACCAGTAGTCGTTGCAAAGTATGTCTGTAACCCTTTGCTCATTGATGGGCATAAATGTGATTTGAGATTATACGTTGCTGTGACTTCTTATGACCCGCTTCTGATTTATATCTACGAGGAAGGATTGGTGAGATTCGCGACTGTCAAGTATGATACTAGTCACAAACAGTTATGGAACCCTTGCATGCATCTGTGCAATTATAGCATCAATAAATATCATAGCGATTACATCAAGTAAGTATTTGTTTTTGTGATATGACTAACTGTTCCGCATATTCGTTGTTCAATTAATCGTGACAATTATTTTGATGACCAATTGCTATTTGCATTTTGAATTTAATAATAGAACTCCTTATTTAAGTTGGCGCGACCTAATGTTTTTAAAAATTATTTCTAGAAATATGACAAATTGAAAAACTTTTTACAAAATTTAAACTAACTGTATTAACATTAACTACACATTACACAGAAAAAATATGTTTAGAAAGATATTTTAAATTAAGAATACAATTATATTTTAAAATGAATAATGAGGTCATATACAATTTTTCATTTTTAACTGAAATCAGTAGAGTAATGAAAAATAATAGACCCGTATTTTTTATTTTTCCTCAAATCTATCTTTAATAATGAGAAAATTGCAATTAAAAATGACATCGTTCAAAAAGTGGCTGATTTTCCCCGCCTAGCCCAGTGACGTCACATTTCAATACCAACGGCCATTTTGATTTTCTCACTAGTTCTAAACGTCAAAGTGACATTTAAAGATAACCTGAAATTTACGAAAGTAAACATGTCGGTGAAACGTTGTTTTGTTATTCAATTCAATGCCTGACGTGCGTTTCTATAGCTAAACAAACTTCTAGCGTCTAATCTCAAATCTTTACAAAGAAGCACAAATGATGTAACGCGTGGATAAATTCAGGTCAAACGAAAATTATATTTATAAAAATGAAAAACTGATGTTATATTAACATATTATAGCATATTTAGATATGTAATTTTTAATTTATAGTGTATATATTTTTTCTTTTCTATGTTCATATGATGTCTCTATGGAATGAGTCTGAACTTGCAATTGTGAAACATTTTTTTTTTTCATGAGATTCATATCTGAAATATCTAAATAAATTTAGAATATTAACATATTAAGTTTAGTTTTCGTTATTTCTATGTGCAAAGTATGTTATTTTTATTTAGTTTCGGTGTCCAACAAAATCAGCATATTTTAAAGTTTTACATCAAATAAATTCAAATAAAACTTTATCATCATCAGCAAAAATATATCATCACGGCATATTACTCATTGCTGGGTGTGCCAATCTGCCTTATACGCAAATTTCGGTAATGATGATGACATATTCCTACCGTGCGTGCGTTTACCAGGCGTCACCTCACGGGCACTTATTACTGGCCTGGTCGATATGCGACAGGCAAGCGGTCACGAGATTAGTTATTGAGATATTCATATTTGTGGAAATTTGGCGGAAAAAAATTGGAAACATCTTCCCCAGGTCAGACGATCCTTGCGCCGAAAACGTCGGCCACAAATGGACCTTAAGCGCTTTACTCCGCCACCTGAAAGCGGGCGGGAAAGATACCGTCCAACTCATGTCTCAAATCGAGGACATTGTCGTCAAGGCCATCATCACCTCTGCCAATTCCATAATTTCCGCCTGTCAGATGTTCGTTCCCAACCCATCCAATTGCTTCGAGCTCTTCGGCTTCGATATCCTGATAGACGAGGATTTGAAGCCGTGGTTGCTGGAAGTCAACCTCTCGCCTAGTTTGGGGTGTGACACACCGCTGGATGTGAGACTGAAGAGTGCAATGTTGGCTGATTTGCTGACGTTGGTGGGTGTACCGGCGGTGGATCCTATTCTGAAGCCGTTGAGTAACTCGCCGTCCAAGGTCAACAGCGTGATCAAGATGAAGCTTGGAGCGGTGAGTTTTATTGATTTTTTTCTAGAATTTTAAATAAATTTGGCAGTTTTATCAAATAAATTTTTAAATTACTGTGGGTACTATATACTACTTTTTTATTTATTTATAAAACTACATCTTGCTTGAATCACACTAAATATTAAATTTTGTTGTTCATTTTATTTAAGTAAAATACATATATAGGGCGCGAACGGTTACGTGATTTTGCTGACCTTGGCAAGCATGTATGGGAGCCTGTATCAGAATGACAAATGTCATAATTTTTCATCAAAATTTCACACTCCTGATAACAAATAATCCACATGAAATAAGAATATTTTACATCTACAAATACGAGTATTATGTTGTCATGTTTAAAACCAGAACCTGAACCGAAAACCCGAATGTTTTGTGAACCTGAACCCGAACCAAACCTTTCTTTGTCAAGGTCAATATACCTGACCCGAATTTAAACCGTTTTAAATTTAGATTCGGTTCAGATCTGCTAAATATAATTAAAAATTGTGATTTCAAAACAAATTATTGATATGATTTTAAAAATAATAAATATTACTGTATTTTTGTGATTGTGTGCTGAACCGAATTTCGAACCCGGACTCTAAACCGTTGAACCGTTATAATTTTCTTTTTCTTGAACCGAAACTGAATCTGAACCGACATTTATTTCTTGAACCTGAACCGAACCTAAACCATAAATATGTTTCGATTCAGGTCCCTGTTTAAAACTATTAATTTTCTGAGTTTTGTTACAAACTGTAATAGTTATTTATGTAACAAGAGTGTAAACACAAGTTTTATGACATTCAGTCAAGTATTTCGTGACTCGGCACCGAATTTTTTAATATATTTTTCTAATAAAAAAAATCTAGGAATATTGGTAAAAACGCGATGTTCGAATTATTAAGCGAGATATGAAATTTTGAATGTCTGAAATTATGTGTGACGGCATGGTCTGGTATCTGTATTATCGGCATTAGGCATATATTTTCCTTTATTTTTTTTTAACCTTCTTTCCCTTGTCAAATTAATTAATAATGAATATAGAAATAAAGAAAAATGTTTAAAATAAATCAAATACTTAAAATAAATAAATATTATTCCAATCTATTTCATGAAACATTTTGAGAATGTCATTAGGATGACAGTAGTGCTGCTATTGAATAAAATCAAAGTAGCTGACATCTGGTGAATTTGTGAACGTAGCAAATGGGGAAACATTACTTTTTACTATTTATTGGTGTAGTGAACTAAATCGTTTCGATGTTACCCTTTAAAGTAAAAACGACAAATGATTTCACTATTTTACTAGACAAAATGGCGGTCAAATGTCGTCCATCCTGCCATCTACAGTTCGTTTTTTTCTCCTATACTTCTTAATTTGAATTATAACCGATTAAAGTAGGCTCGGAGCGTCCCCAGGGACTATGACGTCACGTTTACAATAATTAAACATTTTTGGAACAACAAACTAATATTTCATCATTTTCTTTTTACAAATACTTTTAATTTAACGTATATTACTTTACAATTTTTGAAGTTTACTATTTATTTGCAGTGGTAGAGTACCCCATTATTGACCGAATATCATAAAGCTTGTTTACAGTTGAATTGCATACAAGATGTTTTATGCGGCCTTCAATAATATTCCTAAAGTAAATTAGAAATTTGACAGACGAGCAGATAATTTGTTACACACCAAATACAAGACTGAGTTCACATTTGACAGATAACAGATCTGTGCACTCACTTTAGAATTCTATCAAGTGAGACATTTGTTTTCGCTTTTCGCCACAAAGTGAAAATATGGTAGCATGCGTGTTTCAAAATATTCGACTGCAAACGTACGATTCGAGGCGAAAGTATTAAACTAACGGCATTATTTTGTCACAATTCAATAAATATAGAATTCTAAAGTGCATGCTACCAAGATTCGTAAGTAAAATCGCATTCGCCTGTTTTCTATGGTAGAATTCTAAAGTGCGTGCTGTCACTACTGAAGTTGAATACTGCAATACTCAGTCAGTATTACCAACAGAATACACAGAAAAAAAATTATGTAAGACAACTTAAATGCCACAGGTGTATTTATGGTAGTAGCTCTGTAATGTGTAAAATAAATAAAATACGAAAATCGTTTACTTTACACATCATAAATTCAAACATGTTTAATTATTTTCTGCATTTAAAACTTTGTCGTACAGTTTTAAAATCTAGTTTTAATATAAATGAGTCATGATTTAATTTGTTACTATAGTGAAAGACCCCATTCTAAACTAAAAAATAATTTCGTTGTAATCCCAAAATAACTAAAATTATCAAAATCTCTTCTTTCTAGTGCCGAAGGGTGCATTCCGCCGACGGTTTGAGCAACGCAGCCATGCGAAAATCATCCACGAATAACGCCAGCCGACTAACCAACAGCACATTTTGTCTCAGTGCTGAAGAAAATCGCCTGATTAAACAAGCCAAAAGCCAATTCGAACGACGAGGAGGGTGGGTTAGAATCTTCCCCACAACTGATAGCTGGTTCAAATACTCCCAATATCTAGGTAAGCCATTGTTTGTTGTAGTTGTAGAGAACATGATAAGTTGTCCTAGTTTCTGACGAGGTCACCGCAACATGAAATGTGTGAAGTGAAACTAATTATAGTTGGAAGTTTTATCGATAGTACTAATTACCTTCCGGAAATAGGACTCTATTTAGCAAAAACAGTGATAATTACAAAGTTTGTTGTAATGTAATGCAATAAAATTTATATATAGTTTTCGTGAAATATTCTAATAAAGAAAGTAAATTATTATCAAGGTGGAAAGTCGCGTATATTACTGCATTATATTTCATATCATGATTCATTCTAAAGAACGACTTTACCAACCACCACGAGTTTTATTTTTACACGAGCGGAGTGATTGTGTGTAAACCACCATTTAAAGAGTTTATAAAACGAGTCACGTGCTATACTTTTTCTACGACTGCAAATTAAGACCGGAAATACAGAAACACACCTTCTATTTTGCGTCTGTAACAAAGCTATTAGCCGTGTTCCTTCGGACTGTGATTGTGATTTTGTGAATCCTGATTAGTTTAATCGTGATCCTTTTGAATCATGATTTAAATATTATATCAGGAAAACAACTTGAATAATATAAACACCATCTAGCGTCAAATATATGCAGACCAATGCAAACTAATTTATTTTATTTTATAAATAATATAATTTCGAGTGTTATAGTCTGCACATTAAAAATGGATCATATAGAAATAAAAAACATATTCTTGGTAACAAATGAAGTATGTTTACTTAAAATAAATCTTTTATGTAACATATTTTCTTTGTTTTCAAAAGTATGGTGGGTCATTACAATCTTTTGTGGGTAAATCATATTTCCTTTGATGCAACAAACCCCACATTGATAATTTTTTACGCTCGAAAACCTATTGTCGTTAGCTATTTTTAAATTTACTCTGAAATGAATCTTTGTGATCACTCAAAAAGGATGATTCAGAAGGGAAACGGGAAGGTTGTCTAGTGATCACAAAATGAGAAAGTGGGGATAACGAATAAGAAACGAAAAAACAAACTTCTTAATCATGATCACTTTGATGATTTAGATTGTGAATCACAGTCCGAAGGAACACGGCTATTATAGCACCCAAAAGAGTTCGTTAGTAGCTCATTCGAGTGCGCTGTAATGTAATCTCGCTAAACAAACACAAGCGATTGTTAAGAATTTTATTTTTATATAATTTTGAATTAATAATAAAAATAAGAAGAGAAGAAATATAATAATAAAGGAATAGAAAATATCTTTTGAATTTTTCGTCATTAGTATAGTTGGATTCACGAAAGATAACTATTCAAGGTCACTTGTTCGAAGAAAGAATACACAGCATTTTATACAACAGTAACTTAGCAATATTTCAACAAATCAGACAGATCAAAACTATGCTCTATTCTCTACAATACTGAAATGGTAAGGTGGAACAGGGTTATACATTTTTTTTTCAGTTAAAATGTATCCATAAATATTTCATGTTGCACGCCTATGCATACGAATGCAGTGAAGTTATCTGCAAATAATATTACATCAGACGGCTTATAAATGACCTTGAATAGTCACTTTCGTGAACAAAACTGTACTTTTAAATTGTAAATGCAGTTTATTACAAATTTTACTGCAGTTTAATGGCTACCAGCAAGTTCGTGTAGTATCATTGATTTTTATACCTTAAACCTTAACCTTACACGATATTTTGCAACAAGTCACATTCTCAGTTTAAATAGTTTTATAATAGCTCTTTGTAGATACTGTTGGCTGATAATTTGCACATTAAAATGTATGAAAATAAAATAGTCAAAGAATCACGCAAACCTAACTTTTTTGCATATCATAAAATTATGAAATTCTTGCTGAAATTATTTGCTTCAACGTAGGTCTAGATATGCAATTCGTATTAGCACATTTATGAGGCCTCATAATTCGTAAGATTATCACTAGTTACGAAAATTACTTACTATTAAGAACAATAACCATTAATCTTAATAAAGAGTAAATAGATGATAAAATATACAATTTATGAGTATTTTACTATTAAATAAATATCAGAATTTTTTATCCTCCGGTAAATTGGCTAAAAAAATGTGCAATTAACGTTGTAAGAAATATCTATTCTTGAAATAGAATTACACCTGATGGTATGAATTCGAGGACCGTCCTCAGGCTGGTCTTATTTTCCAACATACAAGTATAACATACTAGGTTTTTTCTAATTCCGTTGAAAAAGTGTTAGGCTATCTCTGATTGGTTGATTTGGTTAGTTTTTTTGCAATAGTTACAAAAAAAATATAGTAACATTGGCCGCTAGTATGAACAAGTAAGTGATTGTGGGTGATTAGCGAGCATTCGACTTGCAATGTTTTATCTCTGTCAACCGTTTGTGTAATATTTTAGAGAAAAATACTTCAAGTAATAGTTATAGACTAATTATTTGTACGCATCTTTTATTTGAAGTATTTTTCTCTTAAATAATCTATAAACGATTGACAGATAAATCAATGCTAATCAAATGCTCGCTAATCACCCTTAAACTATTAATACTAGCGAGCAATAAGTTCATAATAAATATCTAATAAAACCCAAAAAACTCAAAGAAATACAATTAAATAATAAAAAAACACTGAGTCGGATTTTTTAAAACTTTGGTTTTTTACCAGCCCTACCCGTCGTAAAATTAAAGGTTCAAAGTCACTGGTGGCCTGGGGAAATTTTGTTTCGGAAAGTTGGCACCACTGTCGTGTAGAGTGACTCCTCTTTCAAACAAGTGGTCAGTTTAGCAGTAGCGTGTCCTTCACTTTTCTGCCTGATGCGAAATCCGCCCAATCGTACATTTTCTGCATGGGTCTACTATGAATGCGGGTCACTACTGTAAAATCTAAACAAACGTCGAAAGGCGATTCAAAACCGAAGGCAGGGAATGTTATCTCGCAACGTGTGCCTGCTTCACGATAACACATGTCCTCACAGCCTCAAACAGCTCGAATCACCAAAGCTTTATCGGGCGATTTTGGATGGGATATTGTGGACCGTCTACCACACAGCCCTGAATTTAATAGGAAAAAATATAAGGTAAAACGAGACGTGGTACGTTGGATAAGGGAGCAGGCGCAACCTTGTTCGAAACTAACATAGAAAAATCTCGTGCCCCGCCTACAGAAGATGAATGAAAATAACGGGGACAATGTAGAAAAATAGTTGAGATCTATTGATTTGTTTGATAGCCTTGTAATTTTAATTTTAGGACAACCCTCGTATTTCACTGTGACTTTCAGTATCATCCTTGTAGTAAGGAGTCAGAAATTGAATTCTGATTTCTTTTTCAGATCCATTATCAGGCATCCCATCATCCAACCTGCCACAAACCACATCCTGTCATTTGGTTGTGAATCACAATTACAATCATCTTATTCATACACATCTATTCCCCGACGCGCCTAGAATGAACACTAAGAACATCACGATGAGCAAGACTCTACCCTTGAGCAAGATGCCCCCGAAAAACGTGATGTCATCAACTGGGGGGCGGCAAACTCGCTACGAGAGACAACTGGACAGGGGGCCCAGGACTATGAGCCTCGAAGGCAAGAACTTAACCAAGTCGCATAGTGAAGAGTACAAGTCGCAAGTCTGCCAAATGCTGAAAGGAGGGAAGGTTTTAACGTAAGTCAAATTGTGTTTGTGGATGTATTTCTGAAAATTGTTGATTGTTTTATAAGTTTACTACTTCCCATTTTACATACTCACATATTTTATTCATGTATTTTTCTACTATTGCATTTTAGTCATTTTATACTTTGATATATTTTGTGACAAAGCTTTTAGTTACACAGAAGAAAATTACTTAATTCTTCTTTCTCCTACCCTAATTTTCATCGTGTAACGCGTACTTTAAGCAAAACCCCTGGATCCTGCTATATGCGTTTAACGTACGCCTTAGTTCATATAGCTTACCATAGATAGAAAGAGAAGATTCGTAACAAAACGCGTACTGCGCAAACTCAGGAATACTTGCGCCAGTGACGGCGACGAAACTTTTGTACTTTTTCATAGTTCGCAGTTACTCTGTTCCAAGTTGGCGAATAATCATCAAATGCATTTTGTGGTTTTTGTGTGTTTACTCAAATCAAAATGAATTTTAGATGATCACAATCCAAAATGTGACTCAAATTAATTTATAATATTCATTACATTGTCGAATTTCGATGTAAATTAGAAATTATGGGTAATCATTGAAATAACGAAGATAATTGAATTTAAAGTTGACACTGAAATGCATTGTGTATACAGAGGTTAGTAGTTTCTCTAAACGATTAAAAAATATATCATAACAACCCAACACATGTTTATAAAACGAATATGTTATTCTTTGATGTTTGAGATACTTATTAAAAAAAAATTAAATTATGAGACAACACAATCATTGTTGAGAAATCGCTCGTTAAAGGTTGCAGTCTCAAGAAAAATTATATTTTTGACGCTATTACGCACATGCGCAGTAAAGTGTGAAGTGAACTGGCAACGTTGCAATAAACTATTCAGGGTGAGATTTAATTCACACACGGTCAGAAAAAGAATTACTAATTCATTTCATCCGAAATATGGTAAATTATATGAGAAACAATTGTGTAACACAAAATTGTAGAAAATTAAACCTTTTTTATATGCCAACCATTGTTGCCATTCACTCGGCTGGATTTTTCATTTCGATTTTGCACAAGTTTTAAAGTAACAATACATTTTTTTAATGAGATTAAATATAATGACTCATTTGATAATGGATGTCACGGATGAACTACCTTAAATGTCTTTCTTCTATTATATTGCGGTATAATTTGGCGATATAAAAAACAAATACCATAAATTAATTTTATTCAGAAATGATTTCAAAATAAGTTTTTTATTCGACTTTTTCCTTCTTTTATTGTTTAGCGCCAGACAAATCCAATAAATTAATTTGATTCAAAAATGAATTAAAAAAATAAAATAGTTTTTTATTCAACTTCTGTCTTGTTTTATTATTTTGTATTATAATTATATCTTTCTTGAAAATCCATGCCGACGTCTATGATATACCGTGGCGTCTGCGCATTTCGCGTAGCCTTCCGTAAGTTATATCCTTTTTTCTCTTATGTACTTAAATAAATAGATGCGTTCAATGAAGCTAGCAAATCGAGCAAAGCGGAAGTAAAATGTACTGAACGGCTTGCTAACTTAGCATTTGCTCGTTTTGCTAAGTAAGCAAAGCAAGCGACTATTTTCTCGCTTGTCTTTCAAAAATTCATTTTGTTTCGACTAAGTTAGGACATTCCATTTTAAAACGATGCTCGTTGTTGAAAATACTTCCGCTATAACATAAATTTATTTATTAATTCAGATATATTATAGTGAAAATGATTAGGCAGAAGAAAAAAAAACCTTATAGAATGAAATATAACTTGTAGAAATTATTGGGTGTTACGTATTTTTAAAAGAAAAAAAAGTACTAGTATTAAGTAACGTATATATTAATAATATTTACGATTATTACTAAGTCTTTATTTTTTTTACTGTGTATAAATTGAAGAAATGATAAAAATTAAAGAAAATAATATTAAAAATAAAGAAAAGGTGATCTGTTTTCAATTTATTCATTCCAAAAAATTAATCATTCATATTTAAAACAAAATAATGTACTTATACAGGGTGTTCCACGACTCGACCGACAAACTTTTACCATATATTCCAGGGGTCATTACGATCAAAAAATGTTATATGACCTATTGACATGTATTTTTAAGATCGCAGCGCTGGGTGGCAAGTTTTGAACTACAGGTTGAATGAGATATGAGGTTAACCCACTGTCAAATGGGCAAACACATAACTTATAGAATTGTGTATTTCGCAGAGTACTGTATTATATTTAATTTTCTTTTTATATTATTTTATAGTAGGTTTTATATTATCCATTCAGGGTAAATTAATGTAAATTCCAAGTACATTTTTATAAAATTTTAACTTAAATTGTATAACCACTTCTGTTTTAGATGAAATCTTCAAAGAAATAATTAAAATAGCAAAATTTCATGATTATATTTCGTATTCATTTGTGAACATTAGTAATAGGATGTATTCGTGGAAGTGAAGATAACTTAAATGATATTTTTGTGAACATTTATAAGACTAACCTCGTTTTGAAACAACGTTTTCTTTGAAATATAATGAATAAATCTTCAAAGTATACAAGACGGATATATTAATTTATAATTTTCTGATCCACACACTGTATTATTATCTTTTTTCATCTTGTCAAGAATATTTTTAATGTAAATACGAGCTTTTCGTTTACGAGGGAATTCGTGACAACATAATTTATTGCCTTTCTAACAGGACAATGTGCACTCAAGTAAGCAGCAATATTTGTTACTCATATTACAATATATATGTCAATTTAGATACACAAATACGTATAATATTTAACAATTTTAATATTATACTTTTAATACCAAGTCAACCTGTAGTTCATTATTTTGCCACCAGATGTCATATCGCTTAGCAATACTTGCCAATAGTTGAATTCCTCTTTGTTTCGGAGATATCGAAGAAATTTAAAAAAAATGATAATTGAGTTAGCCTTGACGGATTTGTTTTACAAAAAAAAAAACAGTTTAATGACGTGTTTACTATCGTAGTTAATGCTGAATGATTTTTGTGCTGTCTTATTAATTTAAGCCATTATGCCGCATTTTACTAATGCAGAATATGCCGATTTGGTTTTCGTGTATGGTTTTTGCAATGGAAGTGGACGTGCTGCAGCTGCGGAGTACCTTAGGCGATACCCAGATCGCATTGTTCCTCACCATACAACTTTTTCAAACGAGGTGGTCCTGTACATTGGCCAGCTCGGTCACCTGACTTGTCGCCTTTAGATTTTTTCTGACTGACCGTATAGTTGAAGCTACTAATTCTCTAAAGAATGAATTGGCAGTAATTAACTGGCAACATTCTATGACTCGAAGGATAGCTGTATGTTTAGAAAATGGCGGTTCTCATTTTGAACAGTTGTTGTAATTTTGTGTTAATTAGCTATCCATTGATGAATAAATTTTCTTTTATCATTTTGTTTCTTAATTTCTTCGATATCTCCGAAACAAAGAGGAATTCAACTATAGGTCATATAACATTTTTTGATCGTAATGACCCCTGGAATATATGGTAAAAGTTTGTCGGTCGAGTCGTGGAACACCCTGTATATCATTGACAAGCTTATAAAATAAGCAAAAAAATGAATCTATTTTCATCATGGTTCGCATTTAAAAAAATATAAGTTTTTGTTATATCTCGAGAATTATTAAGTTTTCAAAAAATCTAATTACGCCATTTTGTTCTACGCAAAAATTGGTACGAAATTTGTCTAAACAATTTTTGTCTAACATAATATATATGAGATATTTTCGAAATTATTCAAAAACGAGTGTAGCTCAAAACCAAAAGAAGATCGAAAAGTCCTATGGCGACTTTTCTCTAAAAGTTGACTATGGAATGTGCAAACGATATTACTCTATTGTTAATATTACTCGAGATACCTTAAAAAATATCGAAAATGAGACAGCTGTATAGTCCTGCTATATGCGTAGATTTATTAAGGAAAGTAATGTAGAAATGTCTGGGAAAACCCAGACTATGAACGCACCAAATAAACATTTTTTTTATTGTTTAAGTGATTAAACTTTTACACAAAAGCTATTATGCTCGATACATAATCTAAATTATGTGATAACATTGTTTATATATTCCTAAAACAATTTTAGTTCGAATCATAATATATTCAATCAGTTTTTAGAAATGAACGATTAAAAATATAATTTATGTTTTGATCATATTTGTACATGATTCCAGAATTCTAATATAGATTTTACTGTTTCCTTGAAAAATATTTTCATTTTTCAAATGGTACACATACCTATATTACCAAATTACGAATTTTTTGCTTTTTTATGTTGAATCCGAAAGAACCAATACAGCATAAATACTTTTTTCTACAATCGTGCGGGAAATGTTCCGAAATTCAAGAAAAAGTACAGGAAATTATTGTTGTCAAAATATTATGCATAGCCATCCAATTATCAGATACGTCAAAAATTAATACATTTTATAATTTTTCTTTTTCTTTGAACGATTGCAGAAAAAATCTTGTTTGGCAACACATTTGAAAAACGTAATTCTGAAACTATTATCCTGTAACGTTTATATATATGGGTGAAGTGTAAAAACCAAAGAAATAATAATTAAAATATAGAGTTTTTGCATAGCGTTTTCCGAAAGACGTATACGCTAATGCCTAAGTTGCTTAGCAATATCGTATTTATTTTGTTACTTATCGTACGTGACATAATACGTACGTCTACTAAAATCTAGTAGGCACAGAATTTATTTTAAAATGTCAGAACCTTCTTGTTTTGTAGTCAGAATTGTCATAAAAGTTCGACAGTTTTCTATTTATTCCTTAAATTAGGTAAAATGTTTAAAATAATAGTATATTATGTTATTAGGAGTAGAAAGCGGTCTTTTTGTGTTGAACCCAGCTATTGCGGCCAAGGCGTCAGCCGAGGATAGGCAAGCTGGGTAAAACACAAAAAGGGTGTTCTACTCCGAAGAACATATACTATTTTTTCTTCAAGTATTTCAAAGAAAACTGGGAATTATTCAAATATTTTTTTAGAATTGTTTTAAGTGTAGAGTTTGAAATTTCAGCCAAAGTTGGCTGTGTACATTACAAAACACAAACGATATAACTGTCAAATACCCTATGGTCTGTGTTCCTGTGACGACTGCTGCCGCCAGCGGTGAACTAAGAAACTAACATTTTTTTACTAGTACAATAATGAACAAGATTGTTGTACTAGTAAGATAATGAATATCTTCTATAGTGTGTGTACAGTAGCATAATGCATAATATGAATATTATAATACGCTTGAAGAAAAAGATAATTTACGAACGACGATAATTTAAGATTGCTTAAAGAAATGCGTCAGAGATGAAACTTTACGAAAACATCATTCAAAGTAACCTGAATTGTACACATATTTCGGTAATGATGATAACATACTTGTATCGTGCGGGGCGTTTACCATGCGTCACCTCACGGGTACTCATTTTTGGCGTGGAGAGTGCATCACAGGGGTCATGTTTGTGCATTTTTAAAATTCGGAATATTTGATAGTAGGAATTGAATCCGGTTCCCTAGATTCGCGACCAGACACTCAGGCACGCGGCCATGAGACCCCATAGGTATATGTATTTAAATTAATAAAAATTAAATGGCGGGAGGTTTTGTATCGGTCAAATCAGATTTTTTTTTCTTAAAATTATGATAAGTTCGACTATTATTTGATTGATTAAAATTTGATGAATTTTCCTTCCAGGCAAGGTGAAATACGAAGAACATTCAGCCAATACTTGACCTGTATTCTCCGAAGGTTGGCTACATATCAGGATTCTGAACACGAGTCCCATGTAGAAGTGGTGCTAAACTTCTTGCAAAAGGCTTCTTCTTATCTTAGGTCACCGTTCGTAGTTAAGGTACATGAATTTGTTGATAAATTATGTATTACAAATGTTTGTTTTTTGTATATTATTGAAGGTGCCGAGTGTGAAGTTATCTGGAAAAGATCGTGCAGCTATAGTAGCTAAACAGCTTAATGATTTCCTCTATCTCTATAATCGTGAAACTGAGTTGTATAGTGATACGAATGATCGAGTTAATTCCGTTCCATATAAATTGTTCTCTCAATTTTTGCAAAATGCCAGGTAAGAAAACAAAAAATCTTTTAACAATGTTTTTACAATTTCCATAAAATAACAGTCTTTTATATGTTTCAAATTATTCAAATATATACGAGGGTCATTCAATAAGTAAAGAGACAAATGGCTATAGCTCAAAACAAAAACGGTTTATTTCAATCTTTCAAAATTAAGGCTATTTTTCAACATAATCACCCCCCACAGTTATGCACTTGTCCCATCTTTCTTGCAGCTTCCTAATTCCCTTAGCGAAGAATTCTTTCGATTTACCCCGAAGCCACTTTTGCACCGCTTCCTTAACTTCCTCATTGTTAGCAAATCTTTTTCCACGTAGGGCGTCTTTGAGTGATCCAAACAGGTAAAAATCAGATGGGGCGAGGTCGGGACTGTAGGCAGGATGAGGTAAGACCTCCAACCCAATTCTTGAAGCTTATCACGGGTCAGCTGGGCTGTATGAGGGCGGGCGTTATCGTGCTGAAGAATGACTCCTTTTGGCAAGAGTCCACGGCGTTTGCTCCTGATAGCTGGTCTAACTTTGTGTTCTAGCATCTCAGAGTAGTATTGGCTATTGATAGTTCGCTGATCTTCAAGGAAATCGCAATAGACTGGACCCTGTGAGTCCCAAAATATGGTCAGCATCACTTTACCGGCGGAAGGTTCATCACCTACACTTGTTCGGCCACTTTTAAACCGATCAACCCACTTGTAAAAATTCGCACGGTTCATACAACTTTTACCGTACTGTATTAACATTCTAGAAAAAAATTCACTTGGTTTTACACCTTCTGCGACTAAAAATCTAATGACTGAGCGCTGCTCTTCTAAGGTGCAATCTTCTAGTGGACTTGCCATGGTGAACTAAAAATTTTGAGGTTATGTTGACATAAAATGATGAAACAGCTGATCAGAGCATATCCCAAGGTTGCCAACTAATACCCCTGAAAAGATTGTACACATTCATTGAATAGTTTCAAAATTATAGAATTTGTCTCTTTACTTATTGAATGACCCTCGTAGTTGAATTCAGCTACGAAGATTCTATTCTATTGCATGAATTAACTACAAACGCATAATGAAATCTTTGTTACTACAAAATTGTGTTATGCTGTACAAAGAAACAATGCTGTCTTTCATTCATATTTTTATTAAACTTCAGCTATGGTGAAAATGATTAGGCAGAGGACTAACGTCATCAATCTGAAAAAACCTTATAAAAGGAAATATAACTTGTAGAAATTATTAGTTGTTATTTATTTTTAAAAAAGAAGAAAACATATACCAATATTAAAGAAACGAATATATATTAATGAATTTACAATTATTTCTAAATCAATCCTTATTCCTTTTACGGAATATAAAATTATTTGACACAATACGGTCATTATCAATAGTGCCAACGTATAGTACGAAAATAAACTACAATTATTTCAAATAATTGTATATTTCTTAAAAGGAATAACGATTGACTTAGAAATAATTGTAAACATCATTAATATATGAATTATTTAATATGTACTAACACTTTTTTCTTCTTTTAAAAATAAATACCCAAAAATTCCTACAAGTTATATTTAATTTTATAAGGTTTTTTTCAGGTTGATGACGTGAGTCTTCTGCCTAATCATTTTTACTATAATTGAACTATAGTTCTAGAAAGTTTAATTGTTAATTCGTTAAACCGTAATATATTTTTTTAATATTCTGTCATTGATTTTATCGCATTTCATTCTGAAACAGTTCGCTACTATTGGAATATCATAAATTAGTCTATTTCATCACTTAAATATATAAAAATATGTTTAAAATAACTTTCACGATCAATAATTAGGAATTTTCATGGATAATAAGCGACTAATAAAATTATTAATTAAAAAATAGCATACAGTCAAATATGCAATAGCAAATCAACATACATACATACATAAAATCACGCGTGTTCAACTTAGTGGGTTCGCACAAACCCGATAACAATAAGAACAACAACATCATACAACAAATCCTTACTCTTAAACATATTAATCAACTACGACAGAATAGTCGCAATTGCGCGCAGTTCACGCCTGTTCATGTGACTCATTTCAAATTGCGACAATTTCGTCGCATCAAAAATGCAATGTGGTGCATCTTTTTAATCGCTGCGATTTTTCAGTCGCATGTGCACGCACTTGTATTTAAAGCCGTATTTTTTCGCTGCATTGGATCAGATCCATGTTACATAAATCAGTAAATTGCATGTTCTTTCGAATTCTGATCAGTATCCCCACCCCAAGACTAAGTAATACAGATCAGTGCCATCTACTCCAACAAAA
The DNA here is from genome assembly GCA_951394225.1 of Harpalus rufipes. Taxonomy (NCBI): domain Eukaryota; kingdom Metazoa; phylum Arthropoda; class Insecta; order Coleoptera; family Carabidae; genus Harpalus; species Harpalus rufipes. The sequence continues at coordinate 7,784,835 of OX596289.1, read as the reverse complement.
ACTTGGATTAGAAATATCATATCACTTAAGATTCAAAAATGGCGGAAGCAGCGGAAGAATCTGTCATATTTTATAAGTCAATAAGGACAAGAGGCTACATTTAAGGTTCCCTGAAGAAGGCAGCAGTTCATGCTGCCAAAAAGTAAAACTAGAAAGGTTGTATCATTTTAATTGAATAATGAGTTCTGAAATATTTTTTAAATAGTTCTAAAAGAATAAACAATGGTAAATATAGAAAAATGAAATTCATTTTTCCGACTGATTTTGACGGATACTTGTGTTCTTTCGAATAAATTCATCTGCGTCCACGTGACCTGATCTGATCTAATCCATACGATCAGTTAGATCTGATCCAACCCAGCGAAAGAATACGGCTTAAGGCTACGTCTTATTTTTACGACTGAACCATTGCGCGACACAAAATCAAATGTGCGCGCCAGGCCTTAGCAGTAGTGAAATTATGGAATAGTGTAGAGGTGTTACCTATGTAGGTGTTAAAGGCATTTAAAACTCGAATATTTCAAAAAGTAAAATTGCTTTAAATTAATTGTATAAAATAAGAGCTCCGTCTCACATCATTTGACCTTGTCGATAAAATTTAATTTATCGTGGGACGAAATTTTCCAAGCGGGCATAAGAAGAATTAAATAGGTAGGAAATATACAAAAAGTACAATAATATACATAAAAATATATGTATGGGGACCCATAAAATATTTAAAGTCTGAATGGAATCGCGAAAAAAGTTTGGGAAACACTAGCATAGCGAATAGATGAGTATCCACTCACGAAAATAGTGTATATAAAATAAATAGCAAAAGAAAAACAAATCTGTAACAAGAGTCGTGGTCCTTATAAAAGTTAAAAAGTTGTTCTAAAATAATAAAATAAATATATTTTGTTAATTATTATTTACAATATTCATATGTTGTAATTGAATAACGAGACATTTGAATAAATTTAGTGAAGAAAATGTATCAAAATTAAAATAATACAGCAAAAAACCAGTTAAAATCAACCGTACGTCAACAAAATTCGTGAGTACCAAATTAGAGCGCTATACAGGGTGTATCAAGATAATGGAACAGTGCGATTTATTCGTGAATATGAAAAGTTATACAAAAAAGTGATTAAGATATTTTGTAAAGCATAGAGAGGACACATTTTGTCATAACCATTATCATTTTAAAGCCAGTGGTACTCAACTTATGGATCAATGTTACATTTTTTTAAATGGCATTATATATTTTTTATTAACTAATTAAATTGAGAATTTTCTTCTGAATTCAACGACATAATATACCCTTACATTGCGAAAAATTTGATAAAAATTAATACAAAATTAGTATTTCATTTCTATTTTAATTTTTTTAAGTAGGTTGTGCAAACATTAGTCATTAAAACAAAAGAAACTTATCTGTCATTTTCGTATTTCATTGTTATCCATTATTACAATTAAGGTAATATTCGTTACCTTTGTAATAATTAATTTAATAATGGCAGTAGATTCAACAAATACTGATTTGATTTATTGATGCAAGTACCATCTAAATTCATTCCTAGCATGCAATTTATTTGCAGAAAGTTATCCTAATTTCGCAAGACTAAATAGTAATTACGCGAAATAAAATAAAAATAACGAAATTGGGAACATTTCGAAAAAAGAATATAAGTAACAATGACATACAAAAATAACAGATAATTTTCTTTTGTTTTAATAGTTGAATGTTCACTTGGCCTACTTAAAAAAATTAAAATACTAACTTTGAACTACCTTTTATCAAATTTTTCGTATGATATTATTATATTGTTGAATTCAGATGAAAATTCGCTATTTGTTAATAAAAAATATATGATACAACAACAATACAAATTGATTTTTTATATATTTAATATACAGATGAAAATATTACACCCATATATTTTTTTGTATAAAAATTAATAGAATGGAAGAAAAATGCAAAGAATTTTGCAATATGTTATGACGTCATCATGTGACGTCACGGATCCAGCTAGACCTTGGCAAGCCCCAGCGAAAGAAAAAGCTTGATAATCATGAGATAGAAACATTTGTGTCAAATGAATTTAAATACAAAAATAAATTCAATGTAATAAAATATTTTTTTAAACTATATCCAATTTATTACTTTATTGTCTTTTTAAATACTTGATAAAACACGACAGTTTTCGTGTTATCTCCCAACGTCAACAAAATAATGGAAAAGCCAGGCATGCGCACAAACACCATTTGCGACCGTTTTAAATTTTAATTTATAAATACTACATAATTTATCATTATTTTTATTTTAAAATAATAAACATAATACCTACTAAAATTTATATGCAATATTTATTTCTTCAAAAGCCGTTGCATTAGATAATCGTATTAATAACATCGGCCGCTAGTATGAACAGTGATTAAGTGTGATTAGTGAGCATTCGACTAGCTTTGTTTTATCCCTGCAATCGTCTATAGATTATTTCAGAGAAAAATACTTCAAATAAAAGATACGGGCAATTAATTTTTTATTATTTGAAGTATTTTACTCTATAATAATCTCTAAACGATTGACAGATAAAACAATGTTAGACAAGTGCTCGTTAATCACCTTTAATCACTTGTTCATACTAGCGGGCAACGCCTTTTATTCATAGTAACAAATAAGCACCAATAATTTTCAGCATTATATTTATTGATACATGACGATATTGTGGCATAAATTCAGCAGTGGATTCAAACATGTAACAACCGGTTCGCTGCACTAGCAATTATTTCTTGTGTAAACGATCTTACTAAATATATTTTTAAGTTAACAACACTGACAAAATTTTAACAATTTTCTCGAACCGGTGCAAACCAAATAAATCCCATACTTTGTTTAAAATATCTTTCAATTTTTTCATCTATTTTTGTTGGTAAAACTAATTATTTCATTTTGCATTCAAACAAAAATATTTTGAAAAACATATCTTCCTATGTTTCACTAGAACGACAAAATATATGAAATGTTAATAAAAATTGTTGATATTTTGAAAATGAATCGACAGAGGACTCACGTCATCAAATAAAAAAAAAAAATTTGATCACGGCATATTACCCATTGCTGGGTGTGCCAATCTGCTTTGTACAAATATCGGTAATGATGGAATATTTGTACCGTGCGGGCGCTTACCAGGCGTCACCTCACGGGCACTCATCAACCTGAAAAAACCGTATAAAATGAAATATAACTTGTAGAAATGTAGAAATGTTATTTAGTTTTAAAAGAAGAAGAAAAAAAGTACTAGTATTAAGTAATGTATATATTGATGATAATTAAAATTAATTCTAAGTCAATCGTTATTCCTTTTATGGAATATAAAATTATTTGAAATAATTGTAGTTTATTTTCGTACCATACGTTGACACTACTGATAATGACCATATTGTGTCAAATAATTTTATATTCCGTAAAAGGAATAAGGATTGACTTAGAAATAATTATAAATTAATTAATATATACTGGTATATTTTTTCTACTTTTTTAAAAAAATAATTAACAACTAATTTCTACAAGTTATATTTCTTTTTATAAGGTTTTATTTCACGTTGATGATGTGAGTCTTCTGCTTAATCATCTTCCCCATATAAGTTCGTCATTGTATTTATCATATATCTAATTTAAATGAAATTAAAGTGGGAGGGTCAATTGATGTGAAACGGGGTCGAATAAATACAGTACAGCTAAAAAAAAAAGTTTCTTCATGCAGAGAGACCGACTTGGAAGAAGTTCTGACGGTCCAAACGCTCCGTTCATTGCCGCAACGAGTGAGCAAAACCAACTGCGGGTTCCAGGGCCTGTTGAAGTGTTTTCCCAACACGGTCAATCCCACCAGGTCCGTCACGAGCCGATCGCTCAAGAAAAATGCGATCAAAGTTGCCAAGACATCTTGATTAAGGGTACAATGTTAGTTCACTTACCGTTATTCAATTCTACCAAGATTCGCCTAAGATTTTCAAACTTTGTTATTTTACTGTTCAAGCAGTTCATTGAATCTCTGTAGATTTTTTTTTCTAAAATTTTTATCTTGTAAGTTTAATAGTTTTTACTGTACTAGATGTTGAGTAACAACGAATATTTTAAGCAAAATAAGGCACACATATCACTTATTTCGCAATTTTTACAAATTTTGCTACAATTTTCAGTACCTGAACAAAATGTACTTGAAATGAAAATTATTTATATAAGAAATTAAGGTTAAGAACATTTTTGACTGATTAGATTTCGTAAATTAAATTAGTTTTATTGAAGTACTTAAAAGTTATTTTCCCAATTTCTTGTTGCGTAGTTTCCTAGAATTTTTTAAACAAATTGGAAAACTAATTTTCGGGCTACTGTATTTTAAATATGAGATTCAATGAATATTTCCGGCTTTTGCATAAAATTTACGCTGTTTCAAATTCGTAATTGCAAATATAGATAGATAAATTAAATGCAATACTTTTGTAGCTAAATCGTCGAATTATAGCAATCGTGCATCTATTGTGATAAGCAACAGCTCTAATTTATTCTAAATTATGTATTTATTATCTAGTATTTTCTACTCAGTGTGATATGCACAGTTATTTTACATGTTTCGTTTGATTTTTTCTTTATTTTGTTGTAGATTTTATTTATTTTTTTACTATGTGTTTTGATATTATGGTGGCATTTAAACACAACTCAGGATTATATAGAGTTCGGTGTTATTTTTTACGCTAGTCATGTTCAAAGTTAGGCATTGCACAAAAGCGTTTTTTGTATGTTTGTATAATGAATACATTGACAATTATATCTCTATGATTCATATTTATTTGAAAATCCTTTCTAAAGGGCGCGTACATATTGGCAGTGGTGAGCGATAAGCGGTGTTGTGTGTACGTCTGTAAAACGTTGAAGTTAATGGAAAATCTTAGATTATCGAGTTTAGTTTTCAGAATTAAAAGATAAGAAGTTCATAAAATTAAAGTTCGTCTTATATATAAATGGACTGCTTTTTACTTCTCGCTAAAAGAGGGATTGGATTCATTTTAACATTTTTACGATGATGTGTGTGTGTGTTTAGATGTATGTGTGTGTATGGATGTTGGAAGGACGATTTCTCAAAAACAAAGATTTAAAATCTGTTTAACTACGTATTTCTCAATCGGACATTAATGGGAAGAATTGAGAAGGTTTTGGTAACAATTAGACAACCAGAAGACAACCAAATATGAAAACTTTTATTCTTGGAAAGATTAAAGAAAATTAAATTCTCTATCTGATACATTTATATATTTTATTAATCTTTTATTGATTTAGAGATAAAAGAATATATATTTTTTCTTTTTAATTGATTTAGACCTTTGTTTTTTAAACAATTTGTCCGGAGCAATGTACTTTTATATTTCCAAATTTATTGCCTGGATAAATGTTACAATTGATTTTGTTATTTTACTATTTCCCTCCAATAACAATATGCTGCATTTCGTCGGAAATAATATATAAATATATATAAAATAATCTGTTACAATAAATCTCACAGCCCAAATAATGGCATGGAAAAAAAATGAAAAATTAAAATGTTTGTAACTGACAGATAAATGTCAGTGTCAGAAAATAAACTACAAATACTTGAAATAATTTTATATTCCGTAAAAGGAATAACGATTGATTTGGAAATAATTGTAAATATCATTAATATATACAGTAAATATTTTGAAAGATGTCCGATCAAGGTCATCTGTATCACAAACGAATTAACAAATAGGCATACATTTATCTCTTTCTTATGCAAAGGCTATAAGAGTGTGCGATAAGGATGGACATAACACGCTTGTCTTTAAAAAAATCATATTGTTCCGACTAAGTTAAGACATTCCACTTTAAAACGATGCTCGTTGTTGATAATACATACTTTCGCTGTAACGTAAGTTTATTAATTCAGATACATTACCTTGATTTTATAGTCGTACGAATAACGTTATTTTCTGTCAGTCACTGACACTGACATTGTGTCATTAGTCATTATCTTATTTTTAACATATTTGGTTTTACATTTGCTTAAACTTACCAGTTGACTTATTTTTGAATTTTGAATGCTTTTATTGTAACATATATTTTTATAATAATAAAATAACAGTAGTATCTTATGTACCCTCATAAAAACTAAGCAAACGACACTACTGAATTTGTCAGAATGGGCGGAGCAAAAATCTGAACTCATACAATTCGTAGACGATCTTGGTCGGACATCTTTCAAACAATTTACTGTACATTATTTAATACTAGTACTTTTTTTCTTTTTTTTAAATAAATAACACCCAATAATTGCTACACGTTATATTTCATTTTATAAGGCATTTTTCAGGTTGATGACGTGCTTCTTCTGCCTGCCCTAACCATTTCTACTAATTTCGAAAGATTAATTATTTTATAAACATCTAAATTATTAAAATTATTTAAGTAGGTTGTGTTAATTTTGGCAAAAAAGCAGCTACGATTCGCGTAACCATGGATTGTTTAAATATTTTTGATAATCATTAAATTCCATGCAACAGTCTCTGTTTTGGTGGTTAAGCGTACATTACACGATGAAGTTTTTGACTTGAAAAGTTTTATCTCTCGCACAATGATGTGAGTGCAAGAGAGACAAATGAATAAATTTTAACGACGAACTTTCAACGAAAAACTGGAACATGCGCCATTTTTTCTTAAAGTCCCTAAAAGTTTTGACTGTCAAATGTCATTTGTGTTTGTACAGTGTATTAAAAAAAACCTAATTCGGAACTAGGAGTAGGCTATGTACAGATCTGATCATTATTCAATTCAAAAGTCAAGTTGTCAAAATTTATCTTGAAATGTAATTTTAAGGAGAAAAGATGATAAAGAAGGATACAGCCGTTTTCTAATTTGTTTTCATTTCTAAAATAAGATTCAAGAAGAAAAGCTTTGATTTCTTTAGATAACATTTTTGATAGTATCTCGTGTCAAAGTAATATTTAATTAAATATTTTTAAATTGAAATATGTTTCTTTGTTCATAGCCTACTCCGAGTTAGGTTTTTTTTAACACTGTATTTTGATGTGTACATACATACAAGTATAGTGTTATAAGTGATTGATATTAAACTGAAAAATGGCAAAATGGAGGACAGAAGTGAAATCTTGATGGATATACACGAAAAGTTCAACTAATGTAAATTCAATGACAATTTAACAATTTATGTAGGTGTTACTTAACTATTGGCACTTGGATATTTTAATTCACGTAAAATTTGATCGTGTAAACTTGTAAGGTCAATTATAAAGATTCTTTTCAAGTCATTTGAAAAGAAAAACTTTATCGTGTAATACACGCTTTACTGGTGTTATTGAATGAAACATTAATATGAACGATAGTGACAGCAAGTTTACTATATCTGGTACACCACAGTGTTAAATAATGATCAATAATGTTAAATAATTTAATTAATCTAGCTTTGTTTTTATTATTACACAAAGCCTTACGAATAGTTATTTGTATATCAAGGCCGCGAAATCACTCTTTAGCGTACCGAGAGAAAAATTGTCGCCGAGGCAAGACAATCTAGAGGACGCTAAAGGATTTCGCGGACAAGGTGTACACAATATTTTTTGTGCAACCGTAAAATTACAAATTTTATTAATTTTAAACAGTTTCACTGTAAATTGAAAGTTGGCTTTCAAGGTAGCTATGGAATTGACATTTGATAAACAAAACAATTAGTTTTGAAAAAAAATCATAGTGATTGTTTACTCAATTTCGCGGCCGCTACCATGACAGCGGCCGCGAAATGGATTTCGCGGCCGTTGCCATAACAACAACCGCGAAATTCAATTTCGTGGCCTATATTGCGGCTGCGAAATGCCTATTTCGCGGCCGGTTATAAAAAAAATATTTTCTCAGATGCATTTTTTAGAATGAAAACAAGTCAAAAAGTTATAATTTTTTTTCGATCGGAGAAATATGTTTTTTCCGCGCTCACTGCTCACCGCTCGCCAATGTGTACGCGACCTTATCCTTATCTCTACGGAACCCATTTATTCCTTTTATTATTCCATTATTTGCTTCCAGATTCAAGAAGAAAACAAATGGATATTTATTAAGAAGTAATACGAAAACTTGGAACATTATTCTAAATTATTTTTATTTTTTACAATTATACCGAAAATGTTTAGTTATTTTACTGTCTTACTTATTTAGAATAAATGCCAATTAAAAACCGCAGTTGTATTTTAATTTACCCGGAAATCTGACCACATCTGTTTACATCCACAAATTACAATTACATCTGTTCAAATTAACATGCAGATTACATAAAACATTGGCATGTTCTGCTTTTAAAAATAGCAGTTTTGACGTTAAACACAAACCTTGAAAATATTTTCGTCCGCATAAAATTGTTAATATTCATTCATACGATAATAAAATAAACAAATATAACTATTCCTAGCAAATCGATGGCACTAACAACAAAATTAATATTCAACGAAATTGTTTATGTTATTGTAATAATTAAAATTATGATTTTGGATTTCGGCCAAAAAAAAATTCATAGTCTGTCCAATGCTTTGTCTTTTTTCCTACAAATGTTTATACATTCTAACACCTGAATATTCAGTAGTAATGATTGACTCTACTTGAGAAACGAACATGCAAAGAGTTCTTAGTTTTCACATGTTTCACCAAGAGGAGGACAACCAAGCACCTGGCACTATAAAAAAAAGCTTGTGCTGCAGTTTTCTTCTAACAACTGCCTTTCTCTCTATTATCGGAGGTTAGTACAATTTTTTCAAATTTTGGCAACATTACGACAACTTTATTTTTGAGTAAACTTGAATAAATATACGATATTGAATTGAATCGTTCAATAGAAACTATAAACACAGTTTAATTTTTTATTTTCAGGATATTTGCTGGGAAGATACACCACAGAAAAAGCACTAATATTTAAATATACCCAATTATGTGACGAGAAATATAAACATACGGATCATATTCAGAATCTATCTTTGGTTGCAAAAGCGTTTACAGAAATTCTAACCAACAATAACATCAAAGCAGCATTCGAAGATGAATTGTATTACAAACTGCAATGCAGAAATCATTCGATAACTTCACCAGATCTTTATAAATTTAAATCAAATATAGAAGAATATTCTAATGTAATTCTAAACCTACATATACAAACATTAATAGAATGTGTAAATAATGCTAGTATGTACGTAAATCAAATAATAAATTTAAGTTAATTTTTGTATGATTCCTTGAGTTTTATTTTAAAAATTCGCGAAATGCTTGACTGCACATATAGGTTAAATAAATAGATAAAGTGCAATTTCGTGGTTAGAATAGGAACATGCTTATGTTGCTTATTTCCGCGTTCGATATATCAACAATAGTCCTCGTTTTTGCATCAGCTAACCTTTATATCGCCTTTTTACTTATTTTAAATCAAAACAAGTGTTAATTTAAGTATTTAACACTAGGTACGTATTCCAGCTCTATTTTGATAATATTTTTGTAACAAATTGCAATTTATTAGCATGTGCCAATAAACCAACAAAAGCCATCATTATTTAATAATATGTAACTTACAAACAGGTGTTATTTATGATTCAATCCTGACCTTAATAATTTAATTACACAGCAACAACTTTACATGGTGAACTATTTCTGTTTGTTTATTACAATAAGGAAAAGTCGTCTTTAATTGATTAATTTAAACAGATAAGGCACGATGGATGCAAGTAAAACCAAGTCAGGAATGGTGCGCGTTAGAAGTGCCGGTAACATGGGCCCCGTCGAATCCAAACCCGAAAGAAAAGTGTTGGTGATTTACACTGGAGGCACTATAGGAATGCTTCGGAATGAGAATGGAGGTAAAGAATTTTATATAAAATATTTTTACTTTTAATTTAAATTTATATTAAATTTTAATTAAATAGTTTTTTTATATACATGCTAAAAAGTTGTAGGAGTTTAAATATTTTAGTAATTGCACATTTTTTGTTTGTTCCATCTTTGGCTATTTACTTCAACTACTTTTAGCATTTTTGCAATCTTCGGCTTTGCCAGAGTGTAGAAAAAAAAAAACAGTTTTATTTTTAAACAGGTACAGGATTTTACTGGGCTTTTGTGGATTTTATTGGGATTATTGAGTTTCGATTTTATTGAATGTAATATTATTTCTAAATAATTATATGTTAATTTTAATAAAACATAAATTAACAAAAATATTCATAATACACATTTTTTTTATAAAAAAAATATTAAATTGTAAGATTAACTTTTATTGTCTTAATAAATATATTGGCTTAAATATTTATAGAATTTGGTTCTGATAACCTCAGTATTTATTTAGATATTCGCTCATATTTAATAAATTGTGATTATTTTGCATTAATTGGTTTTTTATGTTTTTAAGTGAATTTTTAAAGAAACCCCGGGTGATATTTTTTAGACTGGGAAAAATTAAACTACTCCATGAATTAGCACATAAAATTTTCATGTAAAAATCATATGTTTCTGGAACCCATATACACAAACCAGCAAAATTAAAGGAACACAAAAAAATCATATTTTTGATGACTTATTTGACTGAATTTGGTAGCAGTAAATTCACTAAAAATCTAAATTATTAATTATTATTTAAAAATAATAATTATGCATTAAAAAAAATATATTTTAAATACTTAGGATTGAAACGACAACAAAAGCAGAAATGATTGTTAACACTAGGTCTATAGTGAACACGAATTAAATACCCATATTCAATAAAACTGAAGATCGAGCAATATTTAACGCGACGATAAATTATAATCTTTATTAAGTGGCTACATTTAGGTGTTATATCGCAATTTGTTATTTGTTGTATGTGTAGAATTAATGCAAATATGAAAGACAAAGGGTTAAAACATTTTTTCTACTCCTTTAAAATATATCTCCATTATTTCAATTTTGCGATTAACTATAGATTCATATCACTCTTCTCGTCCAATCACAAAACCAGAAATCAATAAATAAATATATCATCACAGCATATTATCCATTGTTGGGTGTGCTAATCTGTTTTGTACACAGATATCGGAAATGATGAAATATTTGTACCGTGCGGGCGCTTACCAGGCGTCACCTCACGGGCACTCAATATTGGCGTGGAGAGTACATCACAAGGGTCAATTTTGTGCCATTAAAATTCGAAATAATTTTTGGTGTCGGTCGGGATCGACACAGCGACATTTATTTTAATTCTGCCGCGATCACCCTTCCTACGGCCGTCTGACAGTTTATAATTTTGACGGTGTGTGTATTGTGTAGATACTTTTGGATATAAATGCTTCATTATCTAAATTCACCGTAAATTTAGTTTTAGTTTTTTACAAATAGTTTTTTTGTTGCAACTTTACAAATTTATTTCCAATATATACTGTTTCTTATTTTAAATAAATAATAAATCTGTCGCATTTATTTTCTAAAATATAGCTGATTATTCGCCAATTTTTTACTTACTAATAAACTTTTTAATTTAAATTTTTATCGAAATAATTTAATAAACAAAAATTATGTTTTAATATTTATATTTCTTCGAATTAATAAATAAATATTCTTGCTTGTAGTCTTAGCACCAGTTCCAAACATGTTAAAGGAAAAAATCAGATCATACCCCCAATTGCACGATGAAGATTATGCAATTAAACGTTTCGGAAATGATGTTCAGGATTTTTTAGTCCTACCGTAAGTTTATTTTCTATTTCTTATTTTAATATATTATCATAATACATAATGTTTCTAGCTGATCAATTTTCATTTGCTTGCTATTCTGCTATTCTTCATCATCATTTGTGAATTCTGCTTTTGAACAAGTCTCAGCGGAAATGCTGCCTCTTCATCAGTCTGTCCTGCGCCTCTCTCTTCAACTGCTCATAATTCCCTCCCACCTTAATATCTGTCAACATTCCATTTTTGTTCCTCTTTCCCTTCTCATATGTATTGTCTTTAGTGGGGTCATATCACATTTTCTGGTTAAATACCGGTTATAGTTTATGTAAATAATGTTTTCACGAAATTTGTCTACATTGTTTTGTAGATATAATTTTTTAAAAATAGGCTTCAATTTGAAATCTCAATAGGATGACGTCAGCGCATACGTCATTTATCGAGACGATTCAACTAACTCTAATGGACAAAAAATAAACTATTTAATATACAATTATTGCTTGTTTATTTAAATTAAAATGATATAGACTGGAAGACATTGAAACCAGGGACTTTTGACTTTTAAGACTCGAAACAAAATTTGAAAAAAAGCCAAAAAATACGAGATAAAATACATTCTATATTTGTTTTTTATGCACCATAATCTAAAGATTATGAAAACTTTTTGTAAGACTCAGACATCGGGGGATTATTGATTTTAAGACAAAGAAAAAATAATTCAAGGTCAAAGATTATCCGATATGAGATAGATTAAAAATTGTTCATGTTTGCCTAATATGCCAAATACATTTTAAATAATAGAAATGGAGGCTTTTTTGCTTATTACAAACAAGATTTTTATTTGCAAGAGTAACGTAAGAAATCTTGTCTTGTGAAACTATTTTTTTTTTTTCGTAAATACATATTTTCTACTTTAATTTGCACAATGTGGAAATATGACGAAAACAAAAGACAGTATTGTTTTCATTTATTGTTTATCACAGTTGTATTCGAGGAGGACATTTTGAACATTTATTATAATGTTAAAAACATATTTAAAAAAAGCGACTAACTATTCCAGATACATGTTTATATGAACTACCACTCCAAATTTAGCGACTTATTTTTTTTGAACATTTTGTATAGAATACATATATTCATTCATCATTACTGATATCTGTGTACAAAGCAGATTGGCACACTCAGCAATGGGTAATATGCCGTGATGATATATTTATTTCATTTTTTATTTATCTATAGTTATAATTTAATTAATTTTAGGTGTAATCAAGAATCTTGCAGAATATTATACACTCTACATGAATATGATCCCCTATTGGATTCCAGTAATATGTCTATGAATGAATGGATTCGAATTGCTATTGATATAAAAGTAAATCCAACAGAATCAGTTTTAAAATTATTATTAATTTTAAATATATTTTTTTAGCGAAATTATCAAATTTACGACGGATTTGTAATCTTACATGGAACTGATACTTTGACATACACTGCATCAGCGTTATCGTTCATGTTGGAAAATCTTGGAAAAATTGTAGTCGTCACTGGATCACAAGTATGTGTAATAAATAAAAAGTTTATTTATAATTATTAAGGAATAATTTGTCAGATTCCAATTTTTGAAACACGAAGTGATGGAAAAGATAATTTTGCATTGGCAATTTTATTTGCTGGTTGTCATGTTATTCCAGAAGTAACAGTTTTTTTTGGAAATAAACTTTATAGAGGAAACAGAACAGTTAAAGTTAGTGCAGCTAGTTTTCATGCTTTTGATTCGCCGAATATTGCCCCGTTGGCTAAGGTGGGAATTAATATTAATGGTAAATAGTTTAATTTTCTGTCCCTTATCCATCCACGAGAACCATACATCCTCAACTGTACCAGTTATACCGGCTCTCTACTTAAATTTTATTTATTTTAGTTGATTACAAAAATATATTCCGTCCAAAAAGTATAGAACAATTCTCCGTTCATACAAAATTAAATCAAAATGTTGGTCTGTTACGAATTTTTCCCAGCATTACCACAGCAACAGTACGTATAAGTGCAATTTCAAGTTTTTTTCTCTATTTTAAAATACAATGAAATATTAATTTAAAAGGTAAATCTGTTTCTTCAACCACCAATTCAAGGCGTAATTTTGCAAAGTTATGGTGCTGGAAATATTCCGTCAAATAGAAACGATTTATTAAAAGTTCTAGAAGAAGCTACAGCAAGAGGAATTATAATTGTTAATTGCACACAATGTGCGCGAGGATCAGTGCAAGAAATTTACGAAACTGGACAAGTAAGAATATATCTACATACTTATGTGAAGGCACACAACTGTATAGAATGCAATCTGAAACAGTCGTCAAATTGCATCTATTCCATGACCGTTACGGCAACCGCAACCATCAGAATTTCGTTTGCGATTCAAGCGAACTATCTGGTGGCTAAATTTTGAACTAAAAATATGGCCAGAATCTATTATTTTTTGCACAGAATTATTCAAATTCCGAATATTCAAAAACAGAATCACGCATTGCACGAAAGCGTATTAAAGCCGTGTTCCTTCGGACTGTGATTGTGATTTTGTGAATCCTTATTAGTTTAATCGTGATCCTTTTGAATCATGATTTAAAAATTATATCAAGAAAACAACTTGAATAATATAAACACCATCTAGCGTCAAATATCATATGCAGAGCAATGCCAACTAATTTATTTTATTTAAATAATTTATTGTCGAGTGTTATAGTCAACACATTAAAAATAGATCATATAGAAGTAAAAAAAATGTTCTCGATAAAATATGAAGTATGTTTACTTAAAACAAATCTTTTAGGTAACATTTTCTTTGTTTTCAAAAGTATGGTGGGTCATTACATGCTTTTGTAGGAAAATAATATTTCCTTTGATGCAACAAACCCCACACTGATAAATTTCAACGCTCGAAAACCTATTGTCATTAGCCATTTTTAAATTTGCTCTGAAATGAATCTGTGTGATCCCTCAAAAAGGATGATTCAGCAGACGAAGGGGAAGGTTGTCTAGTGATCACAAAATGAGAAAGTGGGGATAACGAATAAGAAACGAAAAAACGTACTTCTTCTTAATCATGATTACTCTGATGATTTAGATTGTGAATCACAGCCCGAAGGAACACGGCTCTTAACCAATCCCACCCAAACCTAACCTAACCCAAAGTGACCTCTGCTTGGCCACGCCCACATAATATTCGGTTTTTGAATGATTCGGGCGCAGCGCTTTCTGGCTATGCGCGATTTTGTTTTTGAATATTCGGAATTTGAATGATTCTGTGCATGCATATTCTGGCTTTGAATATTCGGGCTTTGAAGACATTCCTCTCATGTAAGCAGCAATAATAATTATTGTCCAAAATTAATAAGGAATAATTCAATAAAATTAAGAAAACGTTAAGAAAGTAGGTATATCAAAAGTAGTTTCGTAGCATGGCGTAAAAGCTTTTGTTTTTGCGTGACGTAAGAGCAAGAGGCTCGCTGTGACGTCACGAAATGAGCATTCAGGCCTGTATTGTCGTGTGGCCTCATGAGAGTGTCTTGCGTACATTAACAGATATTTTGTTACATTTTTTTTTATTTCATAGATTTTGAAGAGAGCCGGAGTAATTTCTGGAATGGACATGACGCCAGATGCCGCATTATCCAAACTTTCTTACGTTTTATCCAAAGATGATTGGGATATGGATAAAAAACGTGAAGTATATACTCTTTTCAAATAATAAAATTCCACATTATATTTACGTATATTTTTCTTTTTGTAGATGATGAGCAAAAGTATCAGAGGCGAACTGACCTCCGATTCATTTCAAGAGATTAATGAATACGATTTGGTAGGAGCTGTAGCCGCAACTTTGAATTTAACATCTCCAGATGATATGTATTACTTGCAAAACGTGTTATGTCCGTCTATGCTAATGGCAGCGGTGTCAGAAAGGAGTATAAGTAAATTAAATTTGCTTAAAAATCTTGGAGTCGATATGTCATCTCAAAATACAGACAAAAGGACTGCTTTACATGCAGCATGCTTCGACGGTGATGTGGAAATTGTTGGTTATTTATTGAGGAATGGATGCAGCGTACATGTCAGAGACAGGTCAGATATTATATGGTGGAGGATCCTCTTAACCCATTAACGCCCACGGTCCCCAAATGGGAATCAAGAATTTTTTTGTTCATAAATATTTTTTAAGTAAATATATTTTTTTTTAAATCATATTAAATTTATTTCTCATATCTCTGCATAGGCCTCAAATTTACTAGTTTTTTGTTTGTTATTAATATTTTTTACCTCCCGCTACCCTTGGTAAGGGAGGTATAGGGATCGTGCTATAAATCGCATGTCGAGATTTTGGTAAATGTCCACGTTTTAAGGTCCCTACAATATATTTTTAACATTCTCACGATGATGTCTGTGTGTATGTATGTATGTGTGTGTGTGTGGACCCTCTAACTCAAAATACTATCATTCAGAAAGTTTTGAAACCATGTATTTCTACCTTATTCTAATATGGAAATATCTGATTAGATTTTCGTGGCAATCGGATAACCGGAAATGGCAGTTTACTTGAAGCTCAAGATAGTTTTTCTTCAAAAAATACCTTTAAATGTAATTTTTTCTCAATTTGTTATTATAAAAATTAAAGATTATTATTTTCTACAAGTTTGCTTTAATACTTTTTCTATATATTGTATGGATAAATTTATAAAGTAATATAAAAATTATATACATAGGTAAATGGCGGGAGGTACTGTGTTGGTCACATATTTTTTACAACGGAATCGCAAAAAAAATTCTAACTGTTTTTTTTTTAATTAATCCTGTAATTATTACTCATATTGGGTTGAAGAAAGGAGACGCAGAATGTAATAAATATTTTATTTAAGTGGCTATCGATTTCGGATTTACAATGGATCCATCATCAAGCCGACGACTTAGGATGGTTAAAATGGATCCATTGTCGATCGGAAATCGATAGCCACTTATATAAAATATTTATTACATTCTGCGTCTCCTTTTTTCAACCCAATATTTTTTTTAAATTTTTATAATTTTGTCTTTTTGCATTTCTCTATGTTTCATATTTTATTTCACGTAATTATTTACAAAATATTAATTTGCATAATTGAATAATAATTAAATGGTTACCGAACCCCATTTTTGAAACATAACTATTACATATTGATTGGTTTGCGCAACGGCAACGCTAAATAAAAAAATGTAAGAAATATTAACAATTTTTTTGTTAACAATAATGTAATTGATTTTGTCTATAATAATATTTAAGTTCAAGTGTGTTTACTTTTTATTAAATGGGGATTGACAAAAAGACTTTGATATTTTGTAACAGGGATGGGATAACGTTAACGAATTGTTACATTATGTCATAACGTTATAAAAAAAAAGTTATATAACGTTATAAATAACTTTATAAAAGACAAAATAACGTTATATAGCGTTATAATAACAATGGCCGCTAGTATGAACAAGTGATTAAGGGTGATTAGCAAGCATTTGATTAGCATTGTTTTATCTCTATCAATCGTTCATGGATTATTTTAGAGAAAAATAGTTCAAATAAAAAATGCGTAGAATTAATTTGTTTATAACTTTTATTTAAAGTATTTTTCTCTAAAATAATCTATAAACGATTGACAGATAAAATAATGCTAATCAAATGCTCGCTAATCACTCTTAATCATTGTTCATACTAGCGACCAATATTTTTACTCCGTTATTATAACGTTACAATAACCGTATTTTTCTCAAGTTTGTAATAAAAATTCGTTAAAAATTAAAATTAAAAACAATGGCCGCTAGTATAAACAAGTGATTAAGGGTGATTAGCGAGCATTTGACTAGCATTGTTTTATCTCTGTCAACCGTTTCTAGATTATTTTAGAGAAAAATACTTCAAATAAGAGTTATAGAAAAAATAATTGTACGCATTTTTTATTTGAAGTATTTTTCTCTAAATTAATCTAGAAACGGTTGACAGAGATAAAACAATGCTAGTCAAATGCTCGCTAATCACCCTTAATCACTTGTTTATACTAGCGGCCAATGTATTAAAAAAACTTACACACTTTTCTTATTCTGTAAGTGAAATAAAACATGAAATAAATTATCAGGAAATTACACTTTCAAAAGGCAAAAATCTTGTAAAATTTGTAAACTCGAATAACGTTATAGTGAATCGTTATTTGTTATGTTACGGTTACATAACGTTATTTTATAATTGTAACGTTATTATAACGTTATCGGGTATTGTTACATTACGTTTTCCATCCTTGTTTTGTAATAAATTAAAATATTTTTTAATAATATCATTTTTCCTAATTCTTATACACCTATTTGCGTAAGATTATAGTAAAATAATAATAATAATAAAATTGGGCGTTAATGAGCTAAAGTACAAAACTATTTTCAATCATTTTAAAATTAATTTCTACCATTTTAATTTTTTTTTCAGACTAGATCGCACACCTCTAAATGATGCCATAGAAAACAACCACCATCAAGTAATTCGACTATTAATAACATGTGGGGCTCATTTAACTGGTAGTTCTCGTTTAATTGGTGAGCAATTATGTTTAGCGGCCGCGAGAGGTTCTGTGATTCGGTTGCAGTCTTATCAGATTGCTGGAGCTAATTTAAATCAAACTGATTCTAGTGGAAGAACTGCTTTACACATCGTAAGTATTAATTATTTAATAATAAAATGGAAATCAAAAAATATTTTGGTTTAAATGTTGTAACTTTCTAATATAACATGACGCCAAATAAAAATTTAAACAATACACCCCTAAAATGGTCTTCTAATGAGGCAACTTTTGTCTACTTTAACGTACATGTTATTTTGGGCAGACTGTATATGTACTTGTTTGTTTTTCACATCTAGGCAGCTTTGCACGGTCACGAAGAAGTGGTGGAATATCTTCTATCTCAAGAATGTGATCCGTACGTGAGTGATATGACGGGAATGACTCCCATATTTTTAGCCAAATATAAAAATCTTGATAATATTGTCCAATTATTAATTAATTCTAATTTTGAACAATTAAGTATTTAAATATTTTATATGTTATATATTTTATTGAATCTTGTTATGCTCTAACCAAATTTGTTGCCAAATATTATATTATTCTCTTTATTGATATTATGAATAAAATAAGTATTACTATTACTTGTTAAAATATTAATATTTTCAATGATTACCATTGTAACTAAGCTATTGTTAAATAAATATATTACCCATTGCTGGGTGTGCCAATCTGTTTTGTATATAGATGTGGGTAATGATGATGACGTAACATTTGTATTTGTTTATTGCGGGTATTGGGATATTTCTATAAGAATGCGAACCTGGTGGCGAACTTTGGAACTAAAAGGAGCAATTTTATTTTATTCGTATACTTTTACATAGGCGCGTACAGTTAATATATTAGAAAATAGATGTTTACAATTAATTAAACTATTACTATCAAATATTTATGGTATAACTAGCCCTAACAAAAAACTAAACTATATATTTATAATCTAAAAAATATTAACTACCTATTTAAAATAAAAAATAATAATTAAACTACTGCTACATTTAATAAAACAGGAAATACTCTACCTACAATAATAATAAACACTGAAAGAAAAGTCGAGATATAAGAAGAATCAAAGAAAAACTACTAACAGCAATGATACGCTTATGGAAGGTAAACAAATGTACTCCCTTGTTGAAGTTTTGACGTTGATAAATAACGCCATCTCTACGTAGTGAAATATCCCAATTTAAACCGAAGTGTCTATTTAATTACAGCCACCGGATTTCTGGAATTTTCTCCCATTATTTTTGCTTCACGCTCATAATAATTACCGATCTCGAATATTCCTATTGTATGCAAAACTTGCTCACTTCCTAGGCATATTCTAGCATAGTGGGGTCATTTAAAAAAAAATGTTTTTTTTTTATAAAATTGTGAAATCCGTCTCATTTAATAAATATAATAATATAAAATAACATGAATTATGCGACTTTTCATTCATAAATTTGCTAATAAACGGCTGTAAAATTCGTGACGTCACGGTTTCTTAGACATAGATATTCCTCTCTGTTGTAAACAAACTAGACTCAAATTGTGACTGGTGACAGCAGAGTTAAGAGTAAAGGTATGTAAATAAAATATTTATTAAAATACATATCAAAAGTTGTATGAAATATGTTTTTAGTTAATAATATGTTGCTGTCACAACACAAAAACTATTGCTGTAACAATAAAAGGAAGAACAATGAATAGTAAAGAAACGGGTTAAGGTAAGATCAAACTGACAAGTATATAATAACCCAAACAATCATAGTTCCAAACAAAACCGGTAGAGAGCTCTCTGCCGCATTCGCTAAGCTGTGACGTCATCGTTAAAATATTTGAAATTAAAGGCAACTTTTAAAAATCTCTGATTCTAAAGACTTGTAAAAACATACACCTACATATTTAATTTGATATATTCTTTCAAGAAAAAAATAAATTAGAAAATGTAAAATGACCCCATTACTTGAAATCTCAGTCAATCAGCATTTATTCTTACAGTTTGACTGAGTCGAGAAATTTCCTACAATATCAATAGAGCCGGGAATCGTTTGGAAATAATCTAAAGTGCAAAAGGCCTTGGGAATTAAGAACGAAGGAAAACCAAATGGTCAAAGATTTGAGTTTAATGGAACTATTTTTAAAATTGAAAATGAAATAAATATATTATCCGGCATATTACCCATTACTGGGTGTGAATACCTACATCTTTTTACCTCCCGCTTCCCTTGGTAAAGGAGGTATAGGGATCGTGCTAAAAATCGCATATCGAGATTTTGGTAAATGACCACGTTTTAAAGTCCCTACAATCCAATTTTAACATTTTCACGATGATATCCGTGTGTATGTATCTATGTATGTTGTATGAGTGTGTGTGTGTGTGGATCCTCTTTACGCTCTAACTCAAATACTATCATTCAGAAAGTTTTGAAACTTGTATATCTACCTTATTCTAATATGGAAAGGAGCCATTAGATTTTGGTGGCAATCGGATAATCGGAAATGGCTGTTTACTTGAAGCTCAAGATAGTTGTCCTTTAAAAAATACCTTTAAATGTAATTTTTTCGGAATTTGTTATTATAAAAATTAAAGATTATTCCATTTTCTACAGGCTTGCTTTAATACTTTTTCTATATATTTAATGGATAAATTTACAAAGTAATATAAAAATTATATCTCGGAGCTTATGCTTTAAACACATCTCCATGGATACATAGTTCAACTCAAATATATGTAACTGGCAGATAAATGTCACTGTCAAAAAAATAATCATTTCAAATTAATAATAGTAACGTTTTAAAAGGAAAATTGTAAATAGAACAATAGTTTTATAGAAAGGAACACGTATGTATGTAAATAAAGAAATAAATAAATATATTATCACGGCATATTATCCATTGCTGGGTGTGCTAATCTGATTTGTACACACATTTCGGTAATAATGATGACATATTTGTATTGTGCGGGCGTTTACCACAAGTGTTAATTTTATGCCATTTATAATTCGAATTATTTGGCGTTGATTGGGATCGAATACGATTCCCCAGATTCGCGACCAGACATCAGGCACACGGCAACGAGACCCCATAGGTAAATGGCGGGAGGTATTGTGTTAGTCACATCAGATTTTTTTTATTTAAACGACGTTTCGATAGCGAAATGCTGTCTTCATCAGGTAAATAACAAGCAAAATACACGTAGTCAAGACTCAAGACAACATGTTTCTAATATGAGGGTAACATGTTGTCTTGACTACGTGTATTTTGCTTGTTATTTACCCTGATGAAGACAGCATTTGGCTGTCGAAACGTCGCTTAAATAAAAAAAAATACAGAACTAAACCCAAATATTGTTTTATTTTATTATATCAGATTATATTTTTATTTGATTAAAACATTCCTTCTTATCAAATATATTCATATTACGTTATTATAAATAAAAGGTATACAGCATGAAAAATATATTTTGATATAGTTTTTGCACTTGCACATGGGCCGCTAATATGAACAAGTGATTAAAGGTGATTAGCGAGCATTTGACTAACATTGTTTTATCTGTCAATCGTTTATGGAATATTTTAGAGAAAAATACTTCAAATAAAAGTTATAGAAAAATGAATTGCACGCATCTTTTATTTGAAGTATTTGTCTCTAAAATAATAAACGATTGACAGAGATAAAACAATGCTGGTCAAATGCTCGCTAATCACCCTTAATCACTATTCATACTAGCGGCCATTGTTTGTGTTCTACGCTTTAAAAGTTACAATGTAGTCATACATGTTCCAGGGTAAAAATACTCATTTTCTATTAAAATTGAAACAATATGACATTTTTACTAAGTTTACATAGTATATTATATCCGAGGTGGGATATATTTCATTACAGCCGAGGGTTTATGTATATTACCGAGACGCAAAGCCTCGAGGTCAGATACAGCGCGAGGCTGTAGTGAAACTCCCACCGAGGTATATAATGTTACAGTTAAAGTATACATTTCAGTCAGTGCATACACTGTCTAGTTGATGTATGCTTCCACTAGCTGTTTTAGTGAAAGTATAAATTATTGCGTTGCCCACGCAACATGCCCACCCAAACTGCCCACCCAACAATCTAGGCGTATAAATTTTATAAAAAAAAAAACAAAAACAATACCTAACGCACAGAACTCGGATTTAGGTAGACAATGACAAAAGAAGGTGTATACACTAACTAATCAATATACATTAACTAGATAAAGTATGCACTGTATAAAATAATGTATACTTTCACTAAAACAGCCATACATCAACTAGACAGTGTATACCTGACTAAGTTGATCCTTTAACTGTAACATATACTACTCGTATTTTATTCAAATTCTTTTGAAATCAATAATTTTCAGAATAAATCATTGAGTTATAACCGTTAATTTTATTAATATTTTTTGACATCAACAAATTCATAGTTTGTATTGCATATTACAAAAACATAAAAATAAATTAATTTTTCCTTCGTCTGAAATAAATACATTTTTACATATTTCAAATAAATTTGTTGTTGAACCACGTGACCCCACCGGATCTATTTCGACCAATCCTAGCCTTCTTTCTCAAAGCATTGCATTCTGGGAAAGGACGCTACGTAATGGCTATGATGTAGACGCGTGCTCCGAGATACAAAATCAGATAAGAAAGGAAAAACTTATAAAACAATGCTAGAAATATGATAATATTTGTTGTTGTGTCTTGATTATTATCGTGATATAGTTTTTGAAGTCCTGCCGAACCTAAATTCAACATATTTCAAGCAGATTATTTTACGAAACACGTGGTTTTGGTTGAACTGTTTTGTGCATGTTTGTTGAATTTTGTTATGAACGGTGAGGTGAGTCTAAAATCAAAATTGTGTATGAATAGCAAAATTTTCTTTTATATTTATATGTCTACCAATATTCAAACGATGCAATTTGTGTTACCTAATAGAAATATTTCAATGAATATTATGTGCTCTAGTTTTATAATTTCAATCGATTTAATTTTGATCTAGTTGTTATAAAATATTGATCCAGATCTTGAAATAGATCTGTATATATTTCTAGATATTAGGTTCGGAATTTAAAATACCGAATGGGGGCAGTTAGAGGGAACATAGCATAATTTTTATGTAATTTCCTAATCTCCTGGTAACTTTAAACAATAGTTTAACTGTTTTAATAGTTATTTATGGTGATAACATGTTTTATTATTGAAATGCTTGTATTTTAATATAAATTATTTTTGTGTTCCAGAGTTCCAGTGAATGAAAAAATGATTCTTGGAGGACCGATCCGCATTGGAGTTTGCTGTTGTACGGAGCCGTCCTGGGGTCGTTGAGCAGCCGTGATGGGCGTATTTTTCTTGCTGGTGGCTGAGCTGTGTTCATCAATGTAAGTCGTTATATTATGTGCCTCTCTTCACTGTCGCTTTTTTGCTATTTTTTATCATAACACAAAAGTAAATTCATTTTTCTCCTGAAAATATGATTTATGTTGTTGAATATAATTCAAATAATCATATTTTCTTCTATATTTCTTTTCCGGGGCACATTGTGAATGTCTATATTATTAACATACCGGGCGTCGTAACTCGTAATAAAGTAATAACTAAATCGGCGAAACTTGGTTTTTTTTTTAAATATTTGAGTTAGTTTAAATAAATATCCGTTCGTTCAGTGATAGGTTTTTTCCCCAAAAAAATTGTATTTGTTTAAAAATATTTTTAAACAAGTACGGTTTACAATACAGGGTTCCAGCGAAGTTTCCAAGGAGGGTAAAGGCTGGTTTAAGCCTTTGATTAACAGCAGGGCTTTTCTAAAGCTTTATCTAAGGCTTTAAAGACTTTAAGGCCAATGAACAACCACAAAAAGGCAGCAAATAGGAATATTTTAGTTATTAAAATCGCGATTGATATTTTGCTAATGTTACATTAAAATTAAATTCATTTTTTAAAGTTAGGATAAAATATAAAGTTAGGTAAAATATACTTAATGTTTCGCCGATACTTTTTCGCGTTCGGGTCGGTTTTCGCGTTATTTAAGGACAGGGTAGTGGAGTTTTTATTTGGAGTGTCTACCCCATTATTTAATTTAATACTATGATTAGTTAAATAAATGACTAGAAATGTAAAATACTCGGGTTCAAAACTATATAAAAATATATACATTTATACAGGCTGTTCAGTTTAAATGCGCCACCATTGTTATCTCGAGAACTATAAGAGCTACAAAGACGGTTAAATGGGCAAACAATTTCTATTTCACAAGACAACTTTAATAAAAAAAAAAATATATTTGCGACCAGTGGTTCTCAAATACGGAACAAAACTTTTTTATTTTAAATGAGAACATATATTTTTTATTTGCTTATTATTCGTTCGATAATTTAATTCTGAATTCAGTGATATAATATTGTTATACCCTTACATAATAATTTTTTTGAGAAAAATGCATGTAAATTTTTATATTAATTTGATTAAAATATGGCTATAATAAGAGTGCCATGAATGGAAAAAAATGAATACATTTTTTTACATATAATTAGTGTGCCCTGATAAAAAGAAATGAATATTTTGTTCTTGTAATTGATTATAAATGTCAACTCAAACAAAATATTCACGTATTTCTTTCATGGCATACTAATTCTATGTAAAAAAAAATTGACACGTATTCATATTTTCCATTCATGGCACTCTTATTATAGCCATATTTTAATCAAATTAATATAAAACTTTACATGCATTCTTCTCAAAAAAAAATATTATGTAAGGGTATACAAATATTATATCATTAAACTCAATATTAAATTCTCTAACGAATGAGCAAATAAAAAATATATATTCTCATTTCAAATAAAAAAGTTAGGTCCCGTATTTTGAGAACCACTGGTCGCAAAAAATATTTTTTTCTTTTCTTTAAATTTGTCTTGTGAAATAGAAATTGTTTGCCCATTTAACCGTCTTTGTAGCTCTTATAATTCTTGACATAGCAATGGTGGCCCATTTAAAATGAACACTATACATTTTTGTTTAGAGTGGTTTGCTACCCCCCCCATATTTTACGTTTTATTAATGAGTTCTACACTGTAGTAAAAAAATAAAAACATGGATCATTTATATAAAGCTGTGTGATAGGGACTATCAAAAGATTTTAAAAAAATATTCATTTTTAAAATATTCGAGTTTTTAATACCATTAACATCTAAGTCACACATCTCTATTCCAAATTATTATTACATCAAGCCTTCTGCTTTATATGAATAATAATATTTCAGCACTCCAGGCCTAAAAGGCCCATGGCTTGGTTGCATAATCGCTTCCACTTCTTTTTGTCCGCGGCGGTCCTCCTCCACGTTTTTTCTCCCATTTCACTAAGGTCCTGTTCAACTGCTTGTAGCCATTTAGTTCGTGGGCGTCCTCTCTTGCGTTTCGCGTCTCTTCTCCTGAGTAACGTTTTTGGAATTCTGTGTTCTGGTAGTCTTTGGATGTGGCCTAATCATCGCAGTCGTTGAGCTTTTACATAACCGATGATTGACGGCTCCTCAAATAAATTCCTTACTTCTTCATTCGTTCTTCTAAACCATACCTCTCCTTCTTTTTTTCCTCCCAGTATAATTCTCAAGACTTTCCTTTCCCATATTGCTACTTGTTTTTGTTGTTCCATATTAATTGTCCATAGTTCACTCCCGTACGTGACCACAGGTCTGATCACTACTTTGTATATTTGTAACTTAATTTTACGCGAGATGTTTTTAATTCTAAGTACTTTCATTAACGATCCCATACATTTGTTTCCTTTTGTTATTCTCTCATTTATTTCTTCTCCTTTTTTCCCTTTTTCCGTTATGGTTACTCCCAGATAGCAAAAAGTACTCACTTTTTCGAAGTTATATGCGTCCCCTTTTGCCGTTGTCATTTGTAAACGGGTCTCCCTCTCTCCATACTCATATATTTTGTTTTTGTTTTGTTGATTCATATTATTTCGCCGTGTCTGCTAGTTTCTCAACTGCTTCTTTCATAGTGGCCTTTGTTCTTGTTATCAAAGCTAGATCGTCTGCATAGGCCACGCACTGTATTCGTTGGTTATAGATTGTCCCCGTCGTCTTTAAGTTACTTCTTCTTATTATGTCTTCTAGTACTACATTAAATAACAGAGTCGACAATGGGTCTCCTTGACGTAGCCCAGTATTCACCATAAAACTGTCAGAGACATTACTTCTCACTAGCACCTTGCAACTCGTGTGTTGTAGCGTCATTTTAACAAGACGTATGAGTTTGTTAGGTACTCCACAATTTGCCAATGCTGCATACATATGATCGCGTTTGATTGTATCATATGCCATTTTGAAATCTATGAACAACATATGCAACGGTAAACCTTCTTCATAGATACTTTCCTGAATTTGCTTTATTGTGAATATCTGGTCCATTACAGACCTTCTTGGCTTGAATCCACCCTGGTATTCGCCTAATGCCGGCTCCATTATTTCTCCTATTCTGTTTCGGATTACTGTGGCTAATATTTTATACATAGTGTCCAGCAACGCTATACCTCTGTAATAATTCTCGCACAAGGTTTTATCCCCTTTCTTGTAAATAGGACATATGAGTGCTTGTCCCCATTTCTTTGGCATTACTTCTTTTTTCCAAATTTGTGCAATCATCTCTAGCCGTGTTCCTTCTAACTGTGATTTTGATTTTGTGAATCCTGATTAGTTTAATCGTGATCCTTTTGAATCATGATTTAAAAATTATGTCAAGAAAACAATTTAAATAGTATAAACACCATCTAGCGTCAAATATCATAAACACACCAATACAAATTAATTTATTTTATTTTATAAATAATCTACTGTCATGTCTTATAGTCAGCATATTAAAAATGGATCATATAGAAATATAAGAAAAATGTTCTTGGTAATATATGAAGTATGTTTCCTTAAAACAAATCTTTTATGTATGTAACATATTTTCTTTGTTTTCAAAAATATGGTGAGTCATTACATTATATTGTAGGAAAATCATATTTCCTTTGATGCAACAAACCCCACATTGATATATTTTTTTACGCTCGAAAACCTATTGTCGTTAGCCACTTTTAAATTTGTTCTGAAATGAATCTGTGTGATCAGGATCACTCAAAAAGGATGATTCAGAAGGGAAAGGGGACGGTTGTCTAGTGATCACAAAATGAGAAAGTGGGGATAACGAATAAGATATGAGAAAACATACTTCTTCTTAATCATGATCACTTTGATGCTTTTGATTGTGAATCACAGCCAGAAGGAACACGGCTTCTGTTATCTTGTCTTGTATAAACTCATCCCCTAGGTTTATTAATTCTACAGAAATACCGTTCTCTCCTGGTGATTTATTGTTTTTCTGGCTACTTATTCTTTCTCGTATCTCTTCTGAAATCGGGGTTCTAGTTACCTCTTCTTCTACTTCTTCTCTTCTTGCATGTTCATTATTCGCTTGTGTTAGGTCGTTTTCATCTTCATTATCGCAGATGAAAGCTTCCGAAAAATGCTCCTTCCATCTATTTAGATTTTCTCTTGTTCCACCTATTATTTGTTAATTCTTATCTCTACAGTAAATCCTGTTGGCCTGGTGTCCTCTCTTAAACCCTCTAACTTCTCTGTAAAAAGTTTTTTTATGCTGTTCTTTATATGTATCTCCTAATTTGCTTATCTCTTGGTCCAAAAATTTTCACTTTTTTTCTCTATATAATTTTTTTGTCTCGCCCCGTATTCTGTTATATTTTCCTCTATTTTGTGGTGTATTTTGGCTTAATACTACTTGTCTTGCCTCGTTCTTTTCCCTTCTTTTTTACCTCTCGCTAAGAGAGAGATTGGATTCATGCTAAAAATCGCATACCCAGATTTTATTGAATAAGCACGATTTAAGGTTCATAGAATCCGATTTTAACATTTTTACAATAATGTCTGTGTGTGTGTGTGTGTGGATGTGTGTGTGTGTGTGAGGTTGTTGGAGACACGATTTCTCAAATTCTATAAGACTAAAGACCTGTTTGACTACGGATTCCTCAATCTAACAGTAATGGGAAGAGTTGAATAGGTTCTGGTAACAATTGGACAACCGGAAGTGGTAGTTTCTAAAAAAAAAATTCTAAATATAGAAATACCGTTAATACCGTCAATGAATTTGAAGAATTTTGAACATAATAGAATTGTAGGATAAAATTTCTTATAGAACGAAAGAAGAGAAACAATTTCAATTATTTGTGTGTACTTATAGGGCGCGAGCAGACATGTGACTTTATTGGCTTTGGCAAGCAGATGAGGATCCGTGTCAAAATGACGGCTAGTAGTTTTTACATAGATGTCACAATTGTCATATGTCATAATTTTTCATTCAAAATTTCAAAATGTTCTGATGTTTATTTGTCATCCATTAGTATGGAATATACTTGTCGAGGAAAATAATCCACATGGATTTGGAAAATCATAATGTTTCGAATTAAAACTTATGATACTTGACACCTATGTATATTACTAGCTCTCATTTTGACACGGGTCCCCACATCTGCTTGCCAAGACCAACAAAGTCACATAACTGCCCTCGCCCTATACTACATAAAATGAAAATGGCGAGAGGTATTGTGCTGGCCACAACAGATTTTTCTTCGCACTCTTCATCATACCGTCTTTGTTTTAGTTGCTTCTTATTATTTTTTGGTAGAGTCTGAATAGCCTTATTTATTATTGCTTTTATATTTCCTATATCTTTTTCTATGTCACTGTCTATCTGTATATTTCCTTCCATCGCTTCAAGATATCTTTCTGTAACCATTTTTTCTCTTAAGCTGTCTACATTAATTTTTATTCGTGCTCGTTCATCTTTTCGTTTTAGAGGCTTTGCTATCTTCATTTTGGCTCTTACCAAAGTATGATCACTATCTGCATTCGCTCCACGACAGCTTCTGGCATCCTTTACTGTCTTCATGTGTTTTGTTTCTACTAACACGCAGTGCCGGATTACCCAATAGGCAGACTAGGCAATTGCCTATGGGCCCCGCGCCCGACTTCATTAGATTAAAATAATATTGATTTGATTTTGAGATTTTTTTATTATTTCAAATAAAGAAATCCTTAAATAAAGAAATTTTGATTACAACAAAGAAAAGCTTATTTACAATAATGGAATCTGGATTGCAATAATAAAAAATGTTCTCTAAAACTTTTATTTGAAGCATTTATTTCTAAAATCAAAATAAAATCATTTTATTCAAGAAAAACTGTTAACAACTTCAAGTAATGTACCACTTCCGGTTAGCCTATTTGAACCAAAATCTATTATGTTATTTCGATTGACATAAAAGTCTTGTATACCAAATTTGAAAAGTTTCGGATTATATTTTAAAACAGTTTTTCATTAAAATCTATTATAGGCTTCATGTAAAGTGCCACTTCTGGAAATTGTGTAATAACCAGAAAGGGAGGTGCACAACTAGATGTTATAGGAGTCCTAAATACAAAATTTCAACTTTCTACGGCTTACCGTTTTTGAGTTATGCGAGATACGTACGTACGTACGTACTTACAGACGTCACGACGAAATTAGTCAAAATGGATTCAGGGATGATCAAAATGGATATTTCCGTTGAAATCTGAAAACCGAAATTTTTCGCGATTACAATACTTCCTTTACTTACGTACAAGGAAGTAAAAAAACATCAAAGATTTCACTATGTAGGTACTTTAAAATTGAGAAAACTGAATGTTTATAGGTATATATTTTATATTAATTTGTTTAAAAGTATGTTAATTTTTTTATATAATAAAATTATTTTATTAAAATTGTTGGGGGTAAAATCGTAAACTTATTTGGGGGGGGTGGGGCCGGGGGCAAGATTTCGATTGCCTAGGGGCCTCCACATGGTTTAATCCGGCACTGCTAACACGTGATCAATTTGGTTTTTTGTGATACCATTTGGTGCTGTCCACGTTGCTTTGTGGATTTCTTTATGTTGAAAATATGTTGTCATGAAAGTAAAAGAAAATGTTGAATAACGTAGTTCCCAGTGGCAATCAAAATTTGGAAATAGATCAATTTATGTGAATACAGACTACGTCATAGAATTTAAAAAATAAAAAAATGTAGTTGAGGACACATATTAATATTTAATTTTTTTAAAATTTTGATTCAATAATTTTATTAGTTTTGTAGTAAAAAATTAAAAAATAGACACTTCATTTACAAACGAAACTACATTTATCAATGATCTATAGCACCGGCTGTAGATCTTAAGAACATTAGGTTTTCGGGATTTCAGGTGAAGAAAACATCATATGACGAAAACAGGTGAAAACAACCCCCCTCCCATGCACGATTTTGCTTTTTTTTCAGTTTTCCTTAACTATCCAAGCAGTTCTTTCTAGTATGTCCCTTTTAAATTAGTCAATTCCCAAGGGCGATTGGGACCCATTATGGCACACTCAGTCGTTCCTTTTGCTGCTCCTCTCTGGGTTGGGGCAGAGGGGCCTCTGGGAAGGTCGCTCTACTCAAACTAGGGTCCGCCGGACTGAGTAACTCCGCTGTTCAGATTCCTAGTTTTTGTAGTAAATAAATATATATCATCACAGCATGCTGAGTGATGACATATTCGTGTCGTGCGGGCTCTTACCGCAGGCGTCGTCCAACGGGCACTCATCGCTGGGATGGAGACTGCAGCACAGGAGGCACTATTGTGTCATTGGAACAGATACACTAAATTATAGTTAGATTTCATTAAATTTGCAGTTAAAGTTAAATTAAAGTAATATAATTAGTTTACTTGAATTTTAAAGTTTCATTTTGCAGTTTAAAAAAAGTGTAGTTAGTTTACTTGCATTTTAAAGTTTTTGTTTACAGTTTTAAATGGTTACAATTAGTTCACTTGCATTTTAAAGTATAAATTTAAAGTTTTAACTTATTAAATTATAGTTACATACACTTGCTTTTGTATTAATTTTGCAAACATACACACACACACACACACCCACGAAATCTTATATCTATTAAAGTTAATAGATATATGTTATGTAAATAAATAAAAGATATGTGCACAAAATGTGTTTTTTTTGTATTCATGTTACCTTTTTATCCGTTCGTCGCCGCGATTTCGTCCGTATTGTTGATTTCTTATTTACTTATTTATATGTATGTATATTATGTATTTATATATGTATTTGTGCATGTGCATGTTTATATACACGAATAATGCATGGCCGCCTGGGAGTCTTATTAATATAAAACTTTATATATTTATCAAAAATATCGTTATGAGGATAGGTCAATATATCATTGATTCTGAATTAAAAAAAAAACGATATTTTTTTTCTGTTCATTGCAATACTTGGTAAAATATACATAGTTTGTCCACTTAACGTTCTTTGTAGCTCTTATAGTCCTCATGATAACAATGGTGACCCATTTAAAATGAACAACTTATGGTACAGCCCCCTCTAATATAATTTGAACTCAATATAAGAAAATAGTCTAGTTATGGTCCTCAAAAAATGCTCTAATAATACGCACTGATTTTTATTTGTTAGCATAATCGGAAGAGATGTTTTAAAGCCGACTATATTTGCCTCCCCTAAGTAAGGGATGTATTGGTAAATGGGGAAATATATTTGTAAAAAATATATACTTAAATTTATAAAATTCCAT
The DNA here is from genome assembly GCA_951394225.1 of Harpalus rufipes. Classification (NCBI taxonomy): domain Eukaryota; kingdom Metazoa; phylum Arthropoda; class Insecta; order Coleoptera; family Carabidae; genus Harpalus; species Harpalus rufipes. The sequence continues at coordinate 7,752,805 of OX596289.1, read as the reverse complement.
AGGTACATTCATACATTGTATAGGTAGATATATAACAAAAAATAATTTGAATTACATTTTTTTTACACAATTTGATTTTCTAAAAAAAATATTTTTACCCTTTAAACATTTATATATTATTTTTATAAATCTTTAAAAATATAATTTTATTTAATTTACATTAATTTGTGTTGCCGTGAGCCGTGCGTAACCTATTTAAAGCAGCAGATTGGTACGCCTTGGCACAACTTACGAGTCTTGCGTGACATTGGAGCGAATGGACGTATATAGCTGTGCAGAAAATATTAATATTTAAACTAATATTTAAAGCGAAATATGAACATTTATACAAATACGGCTGTATTTAGAAATTAGACGAAGGCACCTGTGTTGAAAATATGTTATCAGATGGTAAGTTACATCATTTTTTCCAAGGGAAAATGCGTTTTATAAATGAGATGCTTACAAGGTTTTGCTGTTTTATACCTTGTTGAATATGTTGTTCCTCTGTATGTGTAATGTATACATACAATTTATATGTATATTCTAACACCCTACGTAATCAAATTATAATATTTGGTGTTAAATATTTAAAAGCCGAGTTCACATTGAAACGAACATTGTTAGCTAACATTTTTGTTAGCGAACAAATGTTCAACAACATATTTCGTGAATAATTGTTGGCAATAATATTAATTAACATGATAACCGGAACAGCCGAACATAGGACTTTAGCATATAAAATCATTCATAATTTCCTGTTTCCCTAATTATTTTAGTAAAAAGCTTCAAATAAAAGTTGTACAATATAAAATTCTGCATCTGAATCAATAAGCAAAATTAAATTTGTATGCCTTGTAACGGCAGAAATTAGGTATAAATATATCGAAAATCACCTCAAAAATATCAATAACCATAGAATTGAGACAAAATAAATAACTATGGCTGGTACCACAAGCCTTGTTTTAACTAAAACGATGTTTTAAGAAATGTCAAATTTCATTATTTAATATCAATAATAAATAATATTAAATTCATCAAAATATGATTTTAAAGCAGAATATAGTTTATATTCAATCAAATATTTAAAAAAAAATCGCTCTTTAAACGTAACGGTAAAATTAAATATTGAAATTTGAATTTGACATTTTTTAAAACAGCGTTTTAGTTAAAACCAGGCTTGTGGTACCAGCCAATATGTCTAACGGTTTGTCTGTCATGTTAGGGTAATTTATTTTTATTATGTATTTCTAATTTCTGTTCCAGTTAACAATTATCTGTTAGCAGGAAATTATGAAATTTTATATGTTAATCCTATGTTCGGCTGTACTGGTCACTACCCTGAATAATGTCCATACTACAATAACAAAATACATTCGCCACAGTTTTCAGAAAAAAAATAATTTTGCTTTTGTTAAATTTGTATATCGAAAACGGCAGTGGCTTTAAAGTATTTATATGAATGTCACCATCAAATTTTTAATATTTAATAAATATTTGGGTCCAAACTTCCATGCCAGGACATTAATTTCCAGAAAAAAATGTTCACTACTTACTTTTATAATACAAAATGTACATTTTATATTCACAAGACCTGCATCAACATACATTTTTGTTAGCGAGCATTGTTATTACGCCGCAAAATGTTAGAAGTTAGAACATTCTACAACTGCTTAAGAAATTTGTTAGCGAACATGTTAGCAAACACTTTTAGCTAACAACGTTCGTTTCAGTGTGGACCCAGCTTAAAATAGAAATTGTTTGCCCATTTAACCTTCTTTGAGCTCTTATAGTTCTCGACATAGCAATGATGGCCCATTTAAAATGATTTTTTTTTTAAGTAGAGCCCCTCTAATATTATTTAACCCCATATACAATTTATTTGCGTTTTAAAATTTTAATTAATCCACATACAAACACCACCGTGAATTTTGTAATATTAGGAACCCTAAAACGTTACTTATTCATTTAAAACTCACCATCGAATTTTTTAACGAAAAACAATACCTTCCTTTCCTATAGGTGACGGAAAGTAAAAATCTGGTGTGAACACCACACGACTTCCTTGTACGATTATTAAACTATACATATTTTTTTTAATAAATAAATTACAAAATATTAATTTTAACTTCAAAACAGTAAGATATATAGCGACCATAAAGGGAGTTTTTAAAGAGAGTTTTGATTACAACAAAAAAAAAATCTGATGTGGCCAGCACATAACCTCTCGCCGTATATTTTACCTGGCTGTATGCATAAAGCAAAGAATATTTTTATAAATACAAATAATATATTCATATAAATCTATGACGTATAAACTTCTTTATTATTCAATAATAGCATGTCTCAACATGAAGATATTTTACCATAAATTATGTTACAATAAATTACAAAGTAGAGTTTACCATATATAAATATTAGGCTGGTAACTGCAATTTTCAATTCGAACAACGTTGTTTACTTTCTCTTCATATTCTTCTAGTAAAAACATTAATTTTGGGCGGTCTAAAATGTATATATGGATTGTGCATCTATTCTTACATATCTTCTTTTACATTTTATTTTTTCATACATGTTATATCTAAATAACACTAATTCCCTTTAATAAAGTGACGGATAGATTGCACTCCGATTATTCTTATATCGATGTGTAATTTTGTCAATATTTACAACTTACTTGAGAAGAATTTGATAGCTTTTTCGCAATTCAAAGTTACTCTAGTGTATAGTACTGGTGTACATTGTCCCATAATGTTTGAAACAAATTTAAGTCCTTCAACCTAGACTTGTCATCTCCATAATAGTCACAGATCAAGAACTAAGGGATTCTCCAAGTACATTTTTCATTCATTACTCATTATTTCTGACACTGACATTTATCTGTCAGTTACAAATAATTTAAATTATCAACTATTTTTCATGGCATTCTTTCGGCTGTCAAATTTATTACAACAGATTATTTTATATATTATACTTCTTTTATCTCTAAATCTATGGAATATATAATAAAATATTTAAATGTATCAGATAGAGAATTTAATTTTCTTTAATATTACCACGAAAAATTTTCAAAAAATAATATTTAGAAGATTTTTTTTCAAGAATCTTCTACTTCCGGTTGTCCAATTATTACCAAAACCTTTTCAGATCTTCCCATGAATGTCCGATTGGGAAATACGTTGTTAAACAAATTTTAAGTCTTATAGTTTTTGAGTAACCGTCCTTCCAACATCCCACACACACACATCCACACACACACACACACACACACACACAGACATCATCGTAAAAATGTTAAAATCGGATTGTAGGGACCTTAAAACGTGCTTATTCAATAAAATCTGGATATGCGATTTTTAGCATGAATGCAATACCTCTCTTAGCGAGAGGTAATATTTGATTACAACAATGAATATAACTAATTTCACAATAAAAATATAATATTTGTTATTGTACGAATCATAAAATTGTACGTATTTAACGTAATTTGACATGAACATTTTTTTTTATTTTTTTGTCCTAATCCATAGCAAGCTTTATTACAAAAAAATAATTTTTAAATTTACATATCTCGCTTATTTAAAGGGCTAATTTAATAATACTTAATGTGCTAGACGCAGAAATTAATTCTCTAAAACTTTTATTTGAAGCATTTATTTCTAAAATCAAAATAAAATCATTTTATTCAAGAAAAACTGTTAACAACTTCAAGTAAAGTACCACTTCCGGTTAGCCTATTTTAACCAAAATCTATTATGTTATTTCGATTGACATAAAAGTCTTGTATACCAAATTTGAAAAGTTTTGGATTATATTTTAAGAGTTTTTCATTAAAATCTATTATAGGCTTCATGTAAAGTACCACTTCTGGAAATTGTGTAATAACCATAAAGGGAGGTGCACAACTAGATGTTATACGCGTCCTAAATACAAAATTTCAACTTTCTACGGCTTACCGTTTTTGAGTTATGCGAGATACGTACGTACGTACAGACGTCACGACGAAATTAGTCAAAATGGATTCAGGGATGATCAAAATGGATATTTCCGCTGAAATCTGAAAACCGAAATTTTTCGCGATTACAATACTTCCTTTACTTACATACAATGAAGTAAAAATGGTATATCATCAGTAGTCAGTAAATTTTCTATGTTTTTCTTTTTGCATGTAGACGAAATAATCTTTAGAAGCAGTTTTTTAAACTCTGACGTCACTAAATTAGTGACTTTAGTTGTTAAAAACATTCGAATTAATAAAGATATTAATTTAAAATTTCATGTTTTCTTATTTTGATAAACTATCATTTTGCGTTTTCATCCAAATTATTTTGTTCACTCTTTCGAATAAAATTAAATATGGTATCAAGTGTTTGTGGTCAGTAGTATTTTGGGTTGCAAACAAGCAGACTTTCAAAGTAATTCTCCTGTCACTAACCCTGTATGTATTTTCTTACTCAAAATGATACACGGTATTTCTCGGATAAGGGACGCCTCGATTATTTTATTTATTATTGGAAATAGAAGAAAACTATTCAAATAAAAGTTGTAGTAGAATAAAAGGGACATATACTTGAACAAAAATATTTTTTTAAATTCTGATTTATCACATATAGTCCAAATCTAATATGTTGTTTCATATTATATATGGGTTTTAAATACCAAATTTGAGAAGTTGTAGATCATATATTAATATATTTTTTCAAGAAAATCTGTTCAGAGCTTCCAGTAAAGTACCACTTTTAGTCAAAATATAATATGTTGTTTCCCTTAATATAAAAGTCTTAAATACTAAATTTGAATACTTTTGGATTATATTTTAATATAGTTCTTCATTAAAAACTGTTATGGGCTTCAAGTAAAGTATCACTTTCGGTTTATCAATTTTATTCAAAATATAATATGTAGTTTCCCTTAATATAAAAGTCTTAAATACTAAATTTGAATACTTTTGGATTATATTTTAATATAGTTCCTCATTAAAAACTGTTATGAGCTTCAAGTAAACTATCACTTCCGGTTTATCAATTTCATTCAAAATATAATATGTTGTTTCCCTTAATATAAAAGTCTTAAATACTAAATTTGAATACTTTTGGATTATATTTTAATATAGTTCTTCATTAAAAACTGTTATGGGCTTCAAGTAAAGTATCACTTCCGGTTTATCAATTTTATTCAAAATATAATATGTTGTTTCCCTTAATATAAAAGTCTTAAATACTAAATTTGAATACTTTTGGATTATATGTTAATATAGTTCCTCATTAAAAACTGTTATGGGCTTCAAGTAAAGTATCACTTCCGGTGTATTAATTTTATTCAAAATATAATATGTTGTTTCCCTTAATATAAAAGTCCTAAATACTAAATTTGAAAAGTATTGGATTATATTTTAGTATAGTTCTTCATTAAAAACTGTTATGGGCTTCAAGTAAAGTATCACTTCCGGTTTATCAATTTTATTCAAAATATAATATGTTGTTCTTCTTAATATAAAAGTCTTAAATACTAAATTTGAATACTTTTGAATTATATTTTAATATAGTTCTTCATTAAAAACTGTTATGGGCTTCAAGTAAAGTATCACTTCCGGTTTATCAATTTTAGTCAAAATATAATATGTTGTTCCCGTTAATATAAAAGTCTTAAATACTAAATTTGAATACTTTTGGATTATATTTTAATATAGTTCTTCATTAAAAACTGTTATGGGCTTCGAGTAAAGTACCACTTCCGGTTTATCAATTTTAGTCAAAATATAATATCTTGTTTCCCTTGATATAAAAGTCTTAAATACTAAATTTGAATACTTTTGAGTTATATTTTAATATAGTTATGCATTAAAAACTGTTATGGGCTTCAAGTAAAGTATCACTTCCGGTTTATCAATTTTAGTCAAAATCTAATATGTTATTTCCCTTGATATAAAAGTCTTAAATACTAAAATTGAAAAGTTTTGGATTATACGTACACACATACATCATTGTAGAAACGTGGCCTCTAATTCGTGCTTATTCACTAAAAACTCGTCAAATTTTGGATCGAAAACCTACCTTATACATATCCCTAACTACAAGTTGTCACCGAGATATGCTATGGACTTTACACCTTGTTTCCCAAAAAAAATTACAGTAAAAAGAAGAGTTCATTAGAATGAAATAGTTATATATTTCGCTCTCTGTCTTACAAAAAATAAATATTTGTGAGTAAGTGTACAATCCTGTATTGTATTACTCTATGGTCACATAGATATGTACACGTACGGACTTAACACTTTATTCCCCAACAAAAATTACAGTAAAAAGAAGAGTCCATTAGAATGAAATAGTTATGTATTTCGCTCTCTGTTTTACAAAAATAAATATTTGCGAGGGAGTGTTCCATCCTGTCTTTGTTATTCTATGTCGTGTTGTCTTTCTCTTACAATATATTTATCTCTGTCACACAAAAATCAATATCTACTCCATGCACCCGCTGTTTAGTAATTGACAAGAGGGGAACACTTTTAGGTAAAAATTGAGAATTTTATTTTTTGTTACGAATCAATGCCTCCCGTAAAACGTACACAACTAATCACAAGCGCGCTAAGGTACACTTGATTTCTTATTTACAATACCTCCCTCCAACTAACCAAAGTGTAAAGGTGACAGTAGATATATTTAACAACAATACCTCTCGCTAATTACAAATGGCGATAAAACACACACATACATATATATATACACACATACATACATATACATACGTACATGCAAACATACACTAAAACAACAGTACCTCCCGCTAACTAATTAAAGTATAAAGGTCACAGTAGATTTTTTACCAGCCTTACCTCCTGCTAATTGAAAAACACATACGTACATACATATACACATACATACACACATACCTAAAGCAACAGTACCTCCCACCAACTAATTAAAGTGTAAAGGAGACAGTGATTTTTTCACCATCCTCTTGGCATTTTTAATATTGAAATTTTCAAATTTAGTCAACAATAATTTAAAAGTACAAAGCGGGAAATGTTAGAGGTATGTCATTATCCATTCCTTCATTTATTTCCTATATTGTACATGTGTGCAATACAGGAAATGGTTTGAAGAACACCATTATCCATTCTTTTATTTATTTCCTATATTGTATACATGTACAATGCAGGAAATAGAGAAACGTTATCTATTCCATTTTTACCTCTCGCTAAGAGAGGTATTGGATTCATGCTAAAAATCGCATATCCAGATTTTATTAAATAAGCACGATTTAAGGTCCATAGAATCCGATTTTAACATTTTTACAATGATGTCTGCGTGTGTGTGTGTGTGTGTGTTTGTGTGTGTGTGTGTGTGTGTGTGTATGTGTGTGTGTGTGTGTGTGTGTGTGTGAGGTTGTTGGAGACACGATTTTTCAAATTCTATAAGACTAAAGACCTGTTTGACTACGGATTCCTCAATCTTACAGTAATGGGAAGAGTTGAATAGGTTCTGGTAACAATTGCACAACCGGAAGTGGTAGTTTCTAAAAAAAAAAATTCTAAATATTATTTTTTGAAAATTTGTTACTACAAATATTAAAGATAATTAAATTCTCAATCTGACACATTTAATTTTTTTATCATATCTCGTATAGGTTTGGAGATATAGTATATAATAATATAGAATAATCTGTTGTAATAAATCTCGTTGCCAGAAAAACAGTTGCGATATTAAAATTTTTGTAATTGACAAATAAATGCAAAATGTCAGTGTCAGTTCTGGGAGGTATGAGTACATTTAATATATATTATTGTATTATTAATTAAATATTTATTTAAATTGCAGGTATGTCAATATTACATATATCCTTAAGAAATACCGCTAATACCGTCAATGAATTTGAAGTATTTTGAACATATTAGAATAGTAGGATAAAATTTCTCATAGAACGAAAGAAGAGAAACAATTTCAATTATTTGTATGTAGAAGAAATGTTAAATTCGTTACTTATAGGGCGCGAGCAGCTATGTGACTTTGTTGGCCTTGGCAAGCAGATATGAGGATCCGTGTCAGAATGACGGCTAGTAGTTATTCACATAGATGTCACAATTGTCATATGTCATAATTTTTCATTCAAAATTTCATAATATTCTGTTTACTTGTCATCCATTAGTATGGAATATACTTGTCGAGGAAAATAATCCACATGTTATGATACTTGACATCTATGTATATTACCAGCTGTCATTCTGACACGGGCCCCCATATCTGCTTGCTAAGGCCAACAAAGTCACATAACTGCTCGCGCCCTATGCAAGATAAAATGAAAATGGCGAGAGGTTTTGTGCTGGCACAACAGATTTTTATTTCTTGTATTGTGCACATATACATATAACGTTATTATTTATATATTTATAACTCAAAGAAAGATAAGTTTATTATTGAATGTATTTTTCGGAAAAACAATTTTACATTATTGCCATTGTGGTTGCCATTAAAAAGTTATGGTCTAATCATAGTTATGACACCCAAGTTTCATACACTAGTAAATTATAATTACTATTTTTGAGAATTGAGGATTTTATTTACAGAAAACAGATACATCTTTCACAGCTTTAGGAAGAAATTTAAAATTGATGGTGTGTTAGAATACAACCAATTTAATTTGAATGGGGGGTAAAGCTGTTCGCGTCCGTGGTAGAATACCACACGTGCCCCCTGGTTAACGCTAAATGAACAGCCAACGTCCACCGCCAAAGAATGGGAACGAAATTCGATTTAATCTAATTACAAAATACATCAAATCGAATTAAAGTTTTTGTCGCTGATACCTTGAAAATTAAATCATTTTAAAAATGTAACACATACAGACGCAGTATTTAACGTAGAAATCAAATATGGTGGAATAATAAACCGAACAACATTTTCCGTTAAGGTTCAGAAGAATTCACAGAAAATCATGTTTGAAAATCTTCCAGACTTGGCGATATTTCGAAAATTGTTCTACGTATTCGCATAGATACTACACATACAGACGCAGTATTTAACGTAGAAATCAAATATTGTGGAATAATAAACCGAGCAACATTTTCCGTTAAAGTTCAGCAGAATTCACAAAAAATCATGTTTGAAAATCTTCCAGACTTGGCGTTATTTCGAAAAATGTTCTACGTATTCGCATAAATACTACTCCATCTCCAAAGACAATAGGACGGTAAACTGAAGCGACAACATAGCGTGGCGATGAAGTACGTGTCCATTCGCGGTGGTTTTCTCAGCTGAAATCATGTGGAAAATGTAAGTCAAACATTAATTTCGTTATAAATTTTTATTGTTAACAACTTGTGCGTTATTTGTAACGATTTTTTAAGATAATATGTAATACACGAATAAAATGAAAACCGCAAAAGCATAACTAAAGTAACTCATTTGTCTCTATTTCAGACTGCATGCACGAGGGCTTCGGAAACATGGAACTGGGAGCAGAAGAGGGCAGAGCATCTTTAGCAGAAACAGGAGATAACGGAGTTACTGCTTTGGGGCCCTACACCTCAAAAATTCAAGCGTGCTGTCAGCATGTCTAAGGTAAGGATCTTACTAGATTTCATACTATTTGCTTTACAATTCTGTTTTATTTAACTTTTATTCTTTTTATCATTATTAAATGTATTTATGTGGTTGGAACCGCTAATATTGTTGCTAATGCAACAATACTTTATAATCCAAGACTCGAAACTTGGAATAAAAATTAACTAGTTCAAATCTAGTTACTAGTCAATAAGAAATGAAAAAGTTGTATTTGTATTGTGCGTGAAATATTTGCACTAGAATAACTAAGCATTTGAAAAGTGGTGCACTTTCCACTTGTATAACCACCCGACGGACAGGGTGGTGCAAAATGAATTTCTCTGCAATATTTTTTATCAAATGTGCTTTTGAAATATCAAATTGAAGCAAATTTTAAATACTTTTGAAACCATTTAAAAACTGTTGGATAAAATATCACATGATACATTCATCATATAAATCTAGTGTCTTGTGTAATGAAGACACGTTTGCCGTACGAAATTGTGTCCAACAGTTTTTGAAATGGTTTAAAGATCACCACAAACTAATAAGTATTATTTAATAGGCAGACATTTGGCTGGTCTGAGATGTCAAGAAACTTGGGAGTATTTGGATCCAGCTTTCGATTTCAACACTGCAAATCTTCTACAGCAGCTTGTCTGAAGGATAGCTGAGCTCCACATAAATCTTCTACGGCGTAGACAGACGACCATCGATGGATGAACTGGTAGGCACTTTAATTTTTTATAAAATATTTTGTTCTCATACTCAACCATGAGAACGTATAGTCAAAGGATTATGACTATATGCCTAATTATTAACTTGTTCTCCTATTCAACCATGAGAATTTATAGTCAAAGGATTATGACTATATGCCTAATTATAAACTTGTTCTCATATTCAACCATGAGAACTTAGTCAACGAAATATGACTATTATAAATGTTTAAATATTATCTTGTACTCAAATTCGATTTTGAGTACTACATAGAAAGAAATATAACTTTCATGAATGTCTGTATAATTTTCAAATGATTTAAAATTGAAATGCCGACTGTTAATCAATAAAATCAATATCTGGAAACATATGATTAGCATATATTTTTCAGGAATCGGACATCAAGAAGATTAAATTAATATAGTATAGAATTTTTCACATAAGAATAACATTGCGCAATGTAGAAAAAAATAGTTTTCTAGTCGTTGTCAACACAGATTATAAAGCGAATTACCTATAAACGAAGCATTATTGTACAATGCTATTCTTATGTGAAGAATAATATAGAAAATAAGTTAGTTTTAAGTTCTTTGAAATGTATTTTCAGGTCTTAATTAAACTTTGGCTCATCGCGCCGTTGAGCAAACACGCGTTTTCTTTAACAAATTAATAATAATTTTATTTAGTCGAAGTGCTTTTCCCTTTCGATGATTCATCATAAAATCGTGCGTTTTGATTGCCCAGACGGCATCTAGGGAGAGTGAATGTGAAAAAAAAAATTGTATGAATTGGTGTGTCGGGGCATGCTTGCTGTCGAATGGTGAGAGAATCAGGAAGTAGGGGGTGTGAGATTCGAAACTTGTTTGTGGGTTCGGGTTTCCTTATTTCTTTTTTATTATTATTAACATTGACGGTTAGTGGGATGGTTAGGTAGGGTTCGTGCGCGATTTCCATAATTGAGTGGACTGATATGTATAGTAATTCGCAACGCCATGTGAAACCAGTTGTTTATTCTGGTGGATCGCTTCACACTTGTGTGAATGTTTCTAGGGACAGTTTAATTCTTTTGTACCAGTGCTGACCGCCGTTCGTATCGGCCTCTGCTCTAGTTTGGACGCTTTAAAACCGCTAGACTCAAATGAGAAAAGTTTTAAACAAACCTGAATGCTTACACAGGAAGCTCTCCTATGGCGTTATGTGCTCTCCTCATCCGGAGGCAACGTAATCATCGTTTAATTTTAATGGCAACGAATTATTAAAGACAAAGTAAAGTTTTTGTTTGATTTAACATTGTTTGAGCACACGGGTTGATCGCGTTCGGTGTCAGGTGTTTCGGGAATGGCCGGGCGATGCCATCGGGAGTAGCTCTTTATTGCATCCAAGCCGTGGAATATCACTTAATTGCTTCCCTTGTCCTTAATTGGCTCGCGTTTGTAGGCTGTAAACCCTAGGGGTCGCGACTGGGGTCGGCCAAGCCCCCACGTAAACTACTGTGAGGACCGCCCCGGAGTCCTCACTTTTTGTTTTAGCTCTCGTATATCTCTCTCTCACTTCAACATAGCTTAACATAGTCTAGAGATATAAGATAGCTTGCGTAGACATAAGATAGCTTAGATTATAAGATAGGCAGGGGTTGTTTTTGCTTTTTGAGAGAGAGAAAATTAACGTAACTTACCATTTTTAGATTTGCTTGTGTTTGAAAAAGATATTAACGTAAGATAGGATTTTTTGTGCACTTCATAAACTTAATTTGGGGGGAACTACAATAGTTTTAAGTTATATTATAAGGTATTATTGTATACGGAATTGTATTTATTTAATAAATGGTATATATAGGGAGCGTGGGTGGCATTGAGGGTGGTGTCTCCCTATATATATATATACTATTTATTATATAAAGCGTTTCAGTTATAGTTATAAGATAAGATAAATTAAAAATATTCCCCATCGCCGCTGTTGCCGAAATTGCAGTGCCGATTGCAATGCGTCTCCATGGCTTCCTCTGCATAAAGACTTCTTTAAAATGTTTGTAAAATAAAACAATCTTTTAATTTTGTTTATTTTTATTTAAACCCATCACATTAGTTGTAAAGTTAGGTAGTTTTAGTAAAAATTGTAATTATTATTAAGTATTTTGACGCGATCAGGGCAAAGTTAGATTTTAAGTGTTTATTGTAAACGAAGCTTTATATTAATAAGTATTATATATATTGGTGAGTGGGTGGTTGAGGCGGTAACACCAAAAAATATATAATATATTTAATATAAAGATTCGCAATCGGTCTTAAACCGAATAAGAAATCTTGTACCTTTAACAATGGGAACAAGGAATCTTATTTGGTGATGCCAAGCTTTAATTTGTTAAATTAGTCCATAAGTAATGTAAACGGAACTCTAATATATTATATATTTGGGCGGTTTTAGTCTAAAAATATATAATATTAACTTAGAGTTTTGTATCAGTTATAAAACTAAAATGTTTGTTACTAAATAAAATTATTATGATTATTTTATTAGTTGCTAGTTATTTTTCATCTTTATTCTGTAAATAAAAGTTAAATCTCCAGATAAACTTTTATTTGCAGAGTAAAGATGAAAAATAACTAGCAACAAATAAAATAACCATAATAATGACAATTGTAACAAATGTTTTAGTTTTATAACTAAACCCTGTATGACACTTTTATAAATTGTTAATAAATTTGTTAACAAATTTAGTTGGAAATAATTTTGAACAGAGTTTTTAAACTCTAAAGTCTTTTACGATTAATTTGTTATATTTCTGTTCATAATTGTTACTAAATTTATTAACAAATCTGTTAACTATTTATGATTGTCAAACAGTCCTTTGTAATAGTAATGCCAATAAACTTTAATTTTTAAAAGATAAAGTGTTTTCTTATAATACAAATATATTTTTATATTAAATTTTGTATCTTGTAATACAAATATACTTTTAATTAAAAAATTGATTTATTTTCGAAGTCCCTACACGTATATAGTTTTTAAAACGGCCACCAGATGGCAGCACCTGTCGATAATGGAGAGCAACGAGAGCGCAAAAACCAATTAAAAATATTTTTGTGTGTACATAACGACGTACATACACAATTTTCAATAGCCTTTACAGTTTAGACTAATTAAAAATGGGATTTTATGTCCATTTTGAATTGGGGCTTACAGATTTCATCCATTTATCTGCGTCAGCTACCTGCAAAATATATTTTGTCCCCGTACGTATGTAGTTCTTAAAACGACGACGTTGCAATTGTTCTTAATAACTGAAAATGCCAAAATATAAAAAAAAATAAGATTTTTGCATTTTTTTTAATTGTTTTCATTATGTGGTGAATTATAACATCTATGTATCCGCTTCCCATTTTCAGACCCTGAATAAATGTCACAGCAATGATTCCAAATGCACAATAAGCCTTAATTAAAACGTTTATCGCATGTAGGTGCTGCCCCCTGACGGCCATTTTCGGAACTATTTAGAATCCTGTATGTACGTATGTATAAACACAGGGTTATTTCTGGTTGCCTACATTTTAGGCGCAATGGGGTTTTTTTAATAGGTGCTGCCCTCTAGCGGTTATTTTAAGAACTATATACGTAGAGGGACTTTAAATTTCACAGAATTCACCCCTAAGTAGAAGGAATAAAAAAAATAGAAAAATTATATTTTAATTATAATTTTGTATGAAATATTATACGTTAGGATAGTTTACATGAAATACAACAATGTAACATATAAAAAACAATAAATACAAGTAAAATTTATACAAACTGTTATTTAAACAACCCTATTTCTAATTTTTCAGGACAAGGGTAAGTATATTTATACATAAAATGCGAAGAATAAGAACAAAAAATACAATTTAAGCTATGAACATAACAAAGACAACAATGTATTACAAATAAACAATAAATACAAGTAAAATTTATATAAATTATTATTTAAACATCCCTATTTCTAATTTTTCAGGACAAGGGTAAGTATATCTATGTATAAAATATGAAGAATAAGAATAAAAAATACAATTTAAGCTTTGACCATAATAAATACAACAATGTATAACAAATAAACAATAAAAATTACTGAAACTAATAAACTTTTTTATTTAACAACCCCTTATTTATTCCAGAAAAAAGTCCCACAACAAAGAGACAGGGAAGTATGTACAGTTGATTCCACTTATTTGGGACAACACGGAAGTATGAGAACTCTATTATGCGTATTAATAAAATGTTGCAAAATTTGTTCAACTTTTTCAAAAAACAAGCTGTCAAATTTTAATTAGGCAATTTTTAAACCCTTGGCCCTACGCCCTTGAAACTTAAATATGTTGTTCTACGACCCAGACATTTCAAAAGGTGCTAAGGGAACGCGAAATTTTAAGGAAATCGCTGAAAACCCAGCCGTTTCCGAGATACGAGCCCTTAAAGTTTTCGAAGGGTTTAATACTTACATACGTTAATTAAAAGGGCTAAAAGGCCGGAAAATAGCGTATCGGGAGGATTTGAACCCGCCCTTTCCATTGGCTTGCACAGAATTGATGAAAACCCTTTAGTATACGATATATTTGCCCTTCAAGTTTGTGACGCAGGGCCTGCACTAACTACGGAACTAAAAAAGCTACAAGGGTCGCATATTTTTTTTAAAAACTTCCCTGGACCTGCATAATTGAAATCGGTGGTCGTATTTTCCCGAAGGATTCAATAAGCCCTTAGCGGTATGAATTAATGTTTTTAAGATTTTAAACGATACATTAACGAAAACATGAAAATAAAATGAGAATTTGTGCAACTTTTTAAAAAACAAAGCTGTCAAATTTTAATTAGGCGATTTTTAAACCCTTGGCCCTACGCCCTTGAAACTTAAATATATTGTTCTACGACCCCGACATTTCAATGGATTCTAAGGGAACGCGAAATTTCAAGGAAATCGCTGAAAACCCAGCCGTTTCCGAGATACGAGCCCTTAAAGTTTTCCGAAGGGTTATAGCTATAATTTGTCTGTTTGAAGGGCTAATAGGGTGGAAAATAGCGTATCTGGGGTATTTGGACACGCCCTTTCGATTGGCCTGCACAGAATTATTGAAAACCCTTCAGTATACAACATTCTTAGCCCTAAAGTTTATGGCGAAGGGCATGCGCTAACTCCGTTATTGAAAGAGTTAGAAGGGCCGGACAATTTTTATTAAACTAATTTCGACCCGTAAAACACGATTCCAAGGTCAGTTTTGTCCTAAGGGCCGTTTTAAGCCCTTCGCCCTTTAAATAAGCCCTTAGGTAAAAATCTGACTTCAGATTCGTAATCTACGGGTCGAAATTAGTATAACAGAATTTGTTTCACCCTTCTACACCTAAGTTTTCCGAAAGGTTTAATGCTTAATTCGTTAATTAAAAGGGCTAAAAGGCCGGAAAATAGCGTATCGGAAGGATTTGAACCCGTGCTTTCCATTGGCTTGCACAGAATTGACGAAAACACTCTGGTTTACTACATATTTGCCCTTCAAGTTTGCAGCGAAGGGCCTACGCTAATTCCTAAATCAAAAGGGCTAGAAAGACCGGACAACTGTTGTTAAACTTACTTGGATGTGCAAAATTGAAATCAGTGGTCGGATTTTCCCTAAGGGCTCAAATAAGACCTTAGCCCTTTATAAAAGGGCGGACTCCAATCGGATGGCTATTTTCGTACCTAGAGAACTTAATATTAAAGGATAGGATTGGAAAATTCGGAAAAATCCTTAAATATTAGGATATTTCCCTGTCTCTTTTATTATTACATGGGAAAGGTAAATAAAAAAACTCTTTTGTTCATTTATTCTTATAAAAATCATCTATTATCTTCGTCTAATGTTGTAGTTACCGTATCCTATCGCTGGGTGTAAGTACGGCCCTTCGCGGACCCTGAAAACAAACATAAACATTGTTTATTTTGTGCGCCAAAATATAAAAAATGTAATCAATTAACACTTAATTAGTGTTTGTTGTTACGTTATAATATTAATATTATATGTTTATAATGAAGACCCTCAGTTCCTTTCTGACTTCGGTGAAGTGAACATGGGGTGCTTGTGAATAATCGTGTATCGCGATAGTGTAGTCTTGATACGAACCGAAAAACTTAGTAGTTTTTATTACAATCATTCTCTTATTCAATTTTTAGTTAGCGATATAAATAAAAGTATTACAATTTACCCTAACACTATAATTATTTGATCATTATTAGAGCATATTTTTAACAGTGTTTTATTAAATGCTGCTATTGTTAATATAATTGGTGCGAGTGTTGTGTAATAAATACTTGAAAGTGTATTCTAATCAGTGTAACTCGTCGAAGACTCCATGAAGGAGTGGTGTATGAACACATATGAAAAATGAACTGAATTATAAATTCACAAAATTTCGATGAAAAATCATTTAATTTTAAGCGTCTGTAACTCGAGTTTCCACGATGTTAAAAAAATCATGTTACTTGAAAAGATTTATTTATTATTTACAATAAAATCTAAATATTCAAAATTCATTTTAAACTAATACAACGTATTTTTGATTATTAAAATTGTAATTATTTATTTAAAAACGTTGAATAAGTCTCTGTTCGCCCGTTAGTGTTTATTATTTAATCCTCAGTCAAAATTTTATTATCGTGAGTATTTGTATGTTAGAGGTTGCTGTATTAAAAAAAAAACGTATTTAGTGTTATTAAAATGAGTGTAATTGTTTGTAAAAAGTGTGTATATTTTCTTTTACTAATAACAATTGTTTTAAGTGTTATTTTAATTCTAATAATAAAAATCTGAAAATGAACTATTATATTCACCGTAATATTACTTATACATTATGAGCATTGATATATAAGAAGTATTTTCTTAAAAGCCGTAGATATGGAAACCCCTTTCAAAAATAAGTGTACTTTTAACTGCGTGTATCTTTAAGACCATCCCATACAAAAAATCGGTGCTAATGTATATGGAATATTAAATAAAAATGTGAAATAATAGCGCATGACAAAGTTTAGTGAAGTATACAGTTTAACTCATATTTATATTTTATAGAACTTGAAGTCCGGATATCAGCATCAGGCGAACCGGATCATGACTTCTCATGGCACCGCAGGAAATCCTGGCAGCGAAATGGAGTCCATCAGGTCTGGAGAGAAGCCACGGGATACTGCAGACTCATGGACGGGTTGGTTCTCCAAGCCGCGATGTCCAGGACTGTTAGCACTGCGACATCAGAAATGGCATCATCTGGAAAAGAAAAGATTTGTTGATAAAATTATAAATGTAATACCATATTTATTGTATTTGTAATTTTTGTTTATCTGTAACTAATAAAACCGCTTGTTTGTATTAATATTAAAAATTGAAATATGCTATAGTAAAGTATTTGTCAACATGAAGATGAATAAATTTAAATCAGCTGACTACAACCTAATAAATTCTTTCTTGAATAACTGTAATTGGGAAGCATTATTTTGTAACATGAATGTTGAACAAATGATGTCTTACGTTTTATAAAATAATGTACTCCTGTATTGATAAATATGTACCATCTAAAATAATTAACTCTATGTCGTATCCAGTGTGGTTTACAAGCAATCTTATAAAATTAATAAAAGAAAAGGATAGATGATATTTGACATATATGTACATAATTACTAGCTATCATTCTGACACGAGCCCCCATATCTGCTTGTCAAAGCCAACAAAGTCACATGACTGCTCGCGCCCTATTGTATTTAACATTTCTTGTGTACCTAAACTGTACACTAAAAACTCTACTTGCATCTACTCTTTATATTTAGATTTTTTTAAATTTTAAATTCATTGTATGAAGAAATATTTTCCTCTTCTAATTTTTCGAAATGTTTCAAATTCATTGTAGGGATTGACAGTATTTTTGAAGGGTATATGTAATATAATTTTAAATATTTAACTATTAATATAATAAGAAAATATATTATATATGTACTTCCCAGATAAAAACCTTCAGTAATGTCTCTGGATTTTTGACACTAACATTTGTCTGTCAGTTACAAACATATTAATATTTCAATTTGTTTCCATGACATTATTTGGGCTGTGAGATTTATTACAACAGATTATTATATACCTTATATATCTTTATCTCTAAATCTATAAAAGATAGTGTGAATTGACTCTTCTTTAATAAGCAAGAACAAATATTTTCAAAAAATAATATTTAGAAGATTTTTTTTAAGCATCTCCTACTTCCGGTTGTCCAATTATTACCAAAACCTTTTCAGCTCTTCCCAGCAATGTCCGATTGAGAAATACGTAGTTAAACAGATATTAAGTATTATAGTTTTTGAGAATTGGTCCTTCCAACCTCCCCACGAACATATATACACACACATACATCCATACACACACACAGACATCATCGTAAAAATATTAATATCGGATTGTAGGGACCTTAAAATGTACTTAATCATTAAAATCTGGATATGCGAATGAATATGCTAAGTATTACATTGACTAAATTAATAATATTGAAAACCAAATTTCAATAAAAAGTAAGAAATCTACCCAAATTCCTAGAAGGTTAATTTTTAATGATTTAACTAATGAAAATGGTAAAGAAGTTTGTGAGCTGTTTTCATTATATTTTCAATCTGTGCACACTTCCCGTAGTGATCCTATTTCTTGTAAATTTTATGATGATTGTAATTCTTTAAATAATTTATCAGACATAGAAATTAATACAGATATTGTACTCAATACCCTTAATATCCTAGATATTAACAAAGGTGCTGCCCCTGATGACATCCCCTCGATATTTATAAAAAAAAAAACTGTGCTTGTTCGCTTAGTATTCCACTTATGATTTTCACAAGAAATAGGAACACCTACAACTTTCAATATAAGATAGAAGGAAATGTAATCAACCAAACTAATCATGTAAAGGATTTAGGTGTGATACTAGATAACAAGTTTATTTTTGACATCGCATCGACAATATTGTTAAAAAGGCTTACAAAATGTTAGGCTTTCTAATACGAGCAAGCTCCAATTTTAAACATCCATCCACTATTTTACCATTGTATAACTCTCTTGTTAAAAGACAATTGGAGTTTGCTTCTGTATGTTGGAACCCACGGTATGATATTTATATATAAATCGTATTGAAGCGTTTCAACGATTTTTTTTTAAATTTCACAATCGTAAGTTTGCAACATACAGGCCCAAATTGTCATTAGAAAATAGAAGAAAGTTAAGCGACCTTGCGTTCTTACATAAACTTTTTAACAATGTTATCGATTCACCAGATTTATTATCATCATTTCATCTCAGAGTACCCAATTGTGGTACTAGAACAAGAAATTTATTCAGTCATTCTTTCTGCCGTACTAGTTCTATCCTAAATTCTCCCATCATGAGAATATCACACTTGTACAATTTCAATATGCCAGATTTATTTTCCACAAGTTTACAATGTTTCAAACGCTCACTTAAATTTTATTAGTTATATCCCTCATTTAAATATGTTTTGCTCTTTTATATATTTTTTCTAAACATTTGCTTAGTAGTTTTTCTGTCATATTATGATCATGTGTACTGTATCAAATTGTAACGCTTGAGCATCTCTTTAATTGGGAAATTTTCCTGTTGAGAAACCAAATACTTATAAATAAATAAATAAACATTTCAACAATTTTAAAATTTAGCTTGTTATAGAGAAATGCATGCTGAAATTAAATTTGAAACGTACAAGTTCTTATCTTGCTTAGTTTCACGGATATTGAGCCCTAAAGTTAAAATTTCCTATAGGAAAGTGTTTGTCTTTGAACAAGCATAACTGAAAATTCTTTCATCATTTCAGAAGTTTAGAAAATTGGCATATTTATAGAGAAGTGCATGCTGAATTCATATTTAAACATACAAATTCCTATCTTTCTTAGTTTCAGAAATATTAATCCGGAAAATTGAAGTTCCTTTTGAAAAGTATTTGACCTTGAACAAATAACTGAAAAATTTTCGTCAATGAATATCAATCACCCTTTCTGTCAACCCTAAAGTTCACAAATTATATTTCGCGGGTAGTAAATTAGTATAAGGTGGTAAACAAGTTATATAATACATATATATCAATTATATTTTTTGTTAATCGTTATTTTAAATGTTGACTACTATTTTTTTAGTATTATCTAATGCCTAACTGTTACATAGATTATTTTTTTCAGTTTTATTGTTGCATTGCTAGTGAACAGACGTGTGTATGGTGTGCTCGTGTACTGCGTCTTCGTGGACAACTTCCTGGTGCTATGAAAAGACATGGGGACATCTTCAGGACTTGGAGTTATACATAGGGAAATCATTTATTCATAGTAAGTTTTTAATTTTTTATTTTTGAACTACTTTATACCTGTATCCATTATTTCTAAAGACCATTTTTGGTGTTACCTATACATTATATTTCAATAATAATTGTTGAAGTTATATAGAAAATAGTTTAAATTAATTTAAAATCATTTAGTGTTACTACCGTATACAGATATCGTATATTGTACCTATACTATATCTTTTAGTACTTGTATTTTATTATATAGGTATTTAAGAAATTATGAATATATATGATATTAAATGATATATTCCCATTTTTTTTCTGGTAAAATTATAATTGTAAAACAGTTACGTAATTTGTGTCATTAATAAACTGTATTTAAATATACGTGTAATACAATCAATAATTCAAAAATTAATTGAACTATTTAAATATTCTTTTCATTATTAAATTTCTCGAATTTTATTTCATATTAAGATTTTATTATATAATTACAAACGATTGAAAAGTATCTAAGTTCATATTATCCTATAACTACTAATTCAAATTTTAATATCAAGTATATTTTCATTGTTACAGAAACATGTGCCGGAGAAATGAACTATAATCCTGAACGAGCCGTAGAAGGATGTAAGCGAGTTGCAGAAGGACATGAATCCTAATTTCAACGTTGGAGATGGTCACATTGTTGCAGAGCATCGCACTGAAGACACCCCAACATTGTATTGATGCCCAACAAGATTTATTTATAAGATTTATATAAATAAATAAATAAAACTTATTTTCCTAAATATGAACAACTTGTACATAAAATTATTATGTATAGCAAGAACAAACGATACTTAAACAATTCATCTCATTATGCAACACATACATCTTCATTTTCATATATTTTAAAGTTTCTGCGGTATATACATGCATATATTACATAACATACCATTCATACAAACATACATATGCGCGTACAATAACGGTACAGAAAAACAAAACTAAATTACTAAAGTACTGAAAATTGTCTCCGTATTCGGCGATTCGCGTATATATAGAAAACAAACCCCTGAATTCAAATTTGACAACCATAAGTTGCTATCTCACTTAGTTTTCCGAGTATTTTCATTTCGTACCAAATATATTCAATAGACATTTATCTATCTTGAAACAAGCATGGCTGAATTATTTTTCCGCAATTCGAATTCCTGAAACTTTAGCGTACATATAGAAAACAACCCCCTGAATCAAAATTTGAGAATCATAAGTTGCTAACTCACTGAGTTTTTTCAGTATTTTCATTTTATACTGAATATATTCAATAGACATTTAGCTATCTTGTAAGAAGCATGGCTGAATTATTTTTCCGTAATTCGAACGCCTGAAACTTAGCGTACATATAGAAAACAACCCCCTGAATCCAAATTTGAGAACCATAAGTTGCTATCTCACTTAGTTTTTTGAGTATTTTCATTTTATACTAAATTTATTCAATAGACATTTAGCTATCTTGTAAGAAGCATGACTGAATTATTTTTCCGTAATTCGAACGCCTGAAACTTAGCGTACATATAGAAAACAACCCCCTGAATCCAAATTTGAGAACCATAAGTTGCTATCTCACTTAGTTTTTTGAGTATTTTCATTTTATACTAAATTTATTCAATAGACATTTAGCTATCTTGTAAGAAGCATGGCTGAATTATTTTTCCGTAATTCGAACGCCTGAAACTTAGCGTACATATAGAAAACAACCCCCTGAATCCAAATTTGAGAACCATAAGTTGCTATCTCACTTAGTTTTTTGAGTATTTTCATTTTATACTAAATTTATTCAATAGACATTTAGCTATCTTGTAAGAAGCATGGCTGAATTATTTTTCCGTAATTCGAACGCCTGAAACTTAGCGTACATATAGAAAACAACCCCCTGAATCCAAATTTGAGAACCATAAGTTGCTATCTCACTTAGTTTTTTGAGTATTTTCATTTTATACTAAATTTATTCAATAGACATTTAGCGATCTTGAAACAAGCATGATGAATTATTTTTCCGCAATTCGAATTCTTAAAACTTAGCGTACATATAGAAAACAACCCCCTGAATCCAAATTTGAGAACCATAAGTTGCTATCTCACTTAGTTTTCCGAGTATTTTCATTTTGTACCAAATATATTCAATAAACATTTAGCTATTTTGAAACAAGCATGACTGAATTATTTTTCCGCAATTCGAATTCCTGAAACTTAGCGTACATATAGAAAACAACCCCCTGAATCCAAATTTGAGAACATAAGTTACTATGTCACTTAGTTTTTTGAATATTTTCATTTTATACTAAATACATTTAATAGACATTTAGCTATTTTGAAAACAAGCATGACTGAATTATTTTTCCGCAATTCGAATTCCTGAAACTTTAGCGTGCATATAGAAAACAACCCCCTGATCAAAATTTAATAATCAAAAGTTGCTATCTCACTTAGTTTTTTTAATATTTTCATTTTACACTAAATATATTCAATAGACATTTAGTTATCTTGTAAGAAGCATGACTGCATTATTTTTCCGTAATTCGAATGCCTGAAACTTAGCGTACATATAGAAAACAACCCCCTGAATCCAAATTTGAGAACCATAAGTTGCTATCTCACTTAGTTTTTTTAGTATTTTCATTTTATACTAAATATATTCAATAGACATTTAGCTATCTTGTAAGAAGCATGACTGAATTATTTTTCCGTAATTCGAATGCCTGAAACTTAGCGTACATATAGAAAACAACCCCCTGAATCCAAATTTGAGAACAATAAGTTGCTATCTCACTTAGTTTTTTGAGTATTTTCATTTTATACTAAATACATTTAATAGACAATTAGCTATTTTGAAACAAGCATGATGAATTATTTTTCCGCAATTCGAATTCTTAAAACTTAGCGTACATATAGAAAACAACCCCCTGAATCCAAATTTGAGAACCATAAGTTGCTATCTCACTTAGTTTTCCGAGTATTTTCATTTTGTACCAAATATATTCAATAAACATTTAGCTATTTTGAAACAAGCATGACTGAATTATTTTTCCGCAATTCGAATTCCTGAAACTTAGCGTACATATAGAAAACAACCACCTGAATCCAATTTTGTAAATCGCAAGTCTCTATATGTCTTTGTTTTGGAGTAACTTAATTTTAAACTACGAAACTATAAGATCGTGATTTAGTTCTGTTTTTTTTCTGTACCATCATTTCATCCCCTAACTGACAACATACATACTGACTTGTGATCTAATATTATAAGAAAATCTGATCATTGCAAATACTACATTATTTAATGAATAACATTTATTTTTATTATAACATTTACCAATAAGTAATTTCTTTAATGGAAAAATTAAATCATATCACGTTTCCTTTTATAAAACAATACACTTTTACAATAAATAAAACATTTTTTTACGTTCAATACTAGTAAATCATCCATATATATTGTTATCATTAAATGTAGTATTTTCTTCATCATATGTAAAATGATATACAGAGTGATCAAAAATGGCTGAAAATCACGTGACAATTTTTATTCAAAAATAATGTTAAAATTAATTTCAATTTTCCATAATACACCATGATAGGTATGATATTTGATTAATATCATTGCCGTACGTTGATACATTTGATATTTGTTTCGCAAAGCTTCGTAAACAATCTTAGTAATATCTTTTCATTAAGGCTTTTAATGAAAGCGTGACAAATTTCTTCTTGAAGCATATTTTCTTTCGGGTAGCAGAAATTCTGTCACACTAACTTAGCGGCAAATGTCAAAATCATATGGAGCAGCTTCACTCATTTTTGATTACTCTGTACTGTTACGCTATTATGTATCAAATTGTATCATTAAATATCTTAATAGGAGTAATATATTAATGTACATGTCTAAATAAAATTATTTTTATCAAAAATTGCACTATATCTTCTGATAAATAAAACTATATTCCTTCATGTATACATAAGATGAACTATTCATTCAAAGTCATATTTGACGTAGCATATATCACCATCTTTGTATTTGTGAAACTGCGACCGTTTTGTAATGTATCACAAATTCAAAGATCAACATTTAAAATAATATATTTCCTGTATTATATATTGTAACCTCATTATTATGTAACATAATATCGATCAAATAAATCCATATTAAAATAACAAACTATTTCATTACAATACGAGTATCAAAAATCGCATTCCAAAGATCTAGATTCATATCCCGCTACCTAGCAATGATCCTTATAGACCGTCAATCTGAAACCAGAGCAACGAGCTACAAAATCCCGCAATCCAAAAATCCAGGTTCGATTCCCGCCTAGCTATATACCAGCATCCAGCACCCAGCAGAGCATTCCAGCAACCAGCCGAGCGTGCTAGCCCACCAGGGCGTACCCCAGCCTACGGTCTGGCGGTACGAATCCTGGTGGCTAGCTAGAAATCCGCAAGAAACCTGTATAATAATAGCTCATATAGGCGTTAGAACTCAAATCTTGAAGCAGACCGTCCGGTTCGATACCACCTCTCACGCTGAATGGCTGTAAATTCATCAAAACAGCCAGTATATAGCCAAATATTCTTGATGGAAGGGGTATGATCGTCGATTCGGCGTACAAGAGCCTTGCTATAGCATTTTGATCGGCTGAAATTCTTATTTTTATGAGTAAATGCCTTGGTCTGTCTTGCTATGGCGTTTCGACTTTAAATTTGTGTGAATAGTAGGCTTCTGATCAGCTGTATACATGTCCGGCAGCTCGAAAATGTTTGAACAGTGAGTACAATGCTATTTTTCGCTTTCTATAGGATGTAAATCACCGATTCTCAACTATTTTAGAATTTGATGACCAGACGTCTTGCTATAGCCTTTTCAATTTTGGTGGGTGAATGCCTTGGGATCGGCTGAATATCTGCCCGAGAGCTCAAAAATGCTCGTAGCGGCCGTAAAGTGCTATTTTTCGGCCGTTACGGCTCTAAATCGTCGATTTTACACGATTTTTGAATTTTGTCGACCAGAAGCCTTGCTGCAGGCTCGGATTTTGCTAGCTAGCTTATGTAATCTGCTGTGCACCAGGTCGGAATTTAGGCGTTAAAATTATTCATGCAGGTTGCAGATCGGCGATCGTATTGTGGAACGCTTTGCGGTTGCTTACCTATAGGCTGTAAATCGTTCATATCCCTGATCTCGTTTTGATGATCTAGTTTATATTTTGGCGAATTGCTGGTAGCTGAAATGCAAATTTTGAGGATGGGAAAATAGGTTTTTGAATTGAGATATTGTATTCATTTTACTGTATTTATTGGTCATTTATATAATACATTTATTTCTGCTACATATTATGTTCTATAAGAAATTAGAACTAAACAAAAATGAAATATATGTCTCCAAATATGTATCAAATTGTATTGTACAAGTTGTTACATAGTATTGCAGATTTTTGCGAATATAATAGATAACATTTTCTTTCTAAGACTTATAGAGTTGTAGATTTGTAATATGAATATGTACTTTGCAATAAATAATAGACAAGGATTTATATACTGAGATAGAATTAAAAATTGATCAGTATTTTATTACAGTTTCTTCAGACTGCTATAGTATGACTATAAATCTTAGAAAAAAATTGTATCATTTTGATAGGAAATAATGTAGAGCAAGCATATTATAATACATGATTAACTAAAATTAAATAAATCTTATATGTGCACTATCACATTATTTTTCACCTAATTACACTTATTACATCTGTAGCTTAATGAATAAGTACGATACTAACATATTTTGACTAATACGACGAAAGGTTGTAACTGTTTAATATGTATTTAAATAAAATACATAAAAATATATTTTTATTTTCATCTTCTAATCATGGATGCATTTCCAATATTTCTCTGTCCTCAAATGTAGCGCATATTAAAAATAGATCATATTTGTATGTATAGATTCATTCCTTCCTTCTTGTAAGATGTATTCGTATTATATGTTATTATAAATAAAAGATATACAACATGGAAAAGATATTTTGATATAGTTATTGTAAACTGTTTTCTACACTTTAAAAACTACAAAGTCATACGTGTTTCTTTACTAAAATTGTGTGGTATGAATATATTAAATTACTCAAGTACTACTGCACCATTTCTTTTGTTAATATTGTACTATAAATATAACAACATTTAACTCTTTATTTAGCACAGAACAGATCACATACACCACCACGTAACCACTTTGAACAAAAGAAAATAGTGCAGCTCATATTTAATTAGTTGAAAGAGGTGTGATTTGAGATATAAAGCGTTGACTTTAACACGAAAATTTTAAGACAACCATCGAATGTGTAAGAGCTGGGTAGTACTTGAAATTTGTACTTGAGTTCTTAAAGTACTCATGAATTACAGGTACTCATTACCCGTTCGAGAATTTTGTACTCGTTACTCATTACTTAAAAATTTACGAGTACTTTGCCTTTAGTTTAATGCAAGTTTTAATATGATGCAGTTAACAAGACAACTTAAGTGCAACTAACTAGACACATCGGATCCATCAATAAAATGTGTAAAAAAGTTCTATTCAGATTATATTTTACATTGGACGAATAAATTATGTGGTTTTCTATACTAACGTTAGTTACGAACTTAAGATCAAGCAAGGGACAAGAAAAATAAAATATTTAATAGTTCTGGTAATGAATCAGTTGCACCAAGTATAAATAATAAAATAGAACTCGAATTTTTCTGATACAAAAATGACACCTGAAATAATTAGTAATGTTAAATGCTCAACAAATAAAAAATTCGTAATGCACAACACACCACTTTTTTTTCAGAATTATTTAATATTTTACTTTAAGGTTCAAAGGAAACATTTAACTAAATTTTGTGAAAATTTAATTGTAACCGTTGTGAAAATTAATAATTTTTATTACAAAATACTTGTTTTCCAATGAGTACTTGTTAAGAGTACTTTATTTTTTAAGTACTCGAACAAAGTTACTCATGAGTACAATCAAACAGTACTCGTGTACGGGTACTCAAGAGTACTTTTTTTTAGTACTCTGCCCAGCTCTGGAATGTGTTTGTACAAGTTTAATATGTATAAATGTAAATGTGTGTGTATTTATTTGCGTATATTATGAGGAGTAAAATATGTGTATGATAATAAATATTAATGTAAATATATAGAACATGTTTTCGTAAAATGCTTATTCAATTTACTGTATTATTGTTATATACCTTTTATTTAACCCTATAAAATAAATAACTTCTCATGAAATTGTTATATTTTATATTCGAAATGCGATTTTTATTTATTTAAGTTTTATTAAAATAGGAGACAAGGAGTACAAATGCATATATGGATGTTATGGGGCCCAGGGTGGAGTCTCTCCTCATGGCACAGGAAACCTGAGGGTTCTCTCCAACGCTTAATTCAGTATTTTGGTCCATCTGAAGCTGTTCACCTTCCTGCAGCTTCTTCAGTTCAACGCGCTATCGTAGAAATCTATAACAATGAAAATACAATGAACAATAAATAGAATAATCAACAATTTTTTTTTTTTAAGTTTGGTATGATTTACGAAAATAATGTTAATTGCAAACCTACCATAAATAAATAATATCTTCAGGTACGACTCCAGGTCTTGCAGATGTCTGGAAGTCGCTCCTAGCACCAGGAAGTCATCGTCGAAGTCACAGTACACAAGAACACCACACACGTCTTTACACAAACACGACACCACAATAATGAGTCAATTAAACCCGTAATTATTAGGTATTAGATAATAATAACACCCAAATAAGTTATGACTACAATGAATTACATAACATTTGTATCTGTTAGTAAATAATTAATGTTGTATTCAAAATTCAAAAAATAACGAAAATTATTTTATCTAATATATCATTTTTCATCTAATACAGTGTAGCACATCTTAAAATGATCTGTCAGCTAATATTTATATTTATTTATTCTTATTTATTGAAATATTTAAAAATGGAAGCATATTACATTAAACCTGGTCATTGTTTTTAAGTTTAAAGAAAAATTTGAGCATAAATGATTAATATACTATTCAACATAATTTCCCTTTTCAGGTCTATCAGAAACATAAACCAATTCTAAGTGTGTTTAACTAATGAAAGCACTGTAAGAATTTATGTTATCCAGGAAGCGTACCAGCAAAATTTAATATTTCTAATTCAACGATTGCTACTTCCAGAAAAGAAAAAATAAAAAAAATATCTAGGTGTACGTGTGTCATGTGTGTGCGTGTGTATTGTGTTAGTGTGTGTGTGTTGGTGTGTACGTGTGTGTGGACATGTGTGTATATGTGATATACCTATTACAACAAAATAAAACATATGCACATAATAAAATTTTCATCTACATTCGTTTGTATTTTTACATCCTATTCAAGGATGAATTTCCATTTCTCTGCCCTCAATTGTATCACAAATTAAAAATAGATCATATTTGTATTGATACATAAACAAATAAATTTACCAGATTACGCATATATTTGTTTGATTATAACTAGTGTTGGGCATAATCGATATATTTCAATAATCGAATGAATTGAAATAATCGCTTTGAATAATCGAATTATCATTCGAATGATCGATTATGAATACTGCGCATGCACCTAACCTAACATCTACTCAAGTAGACGTAATAAATTCATTAAATATTAGTACTTTACCATTACTTACCTTAAAAACAATAAAAACTTACTTAATTTAATATAAATAATAAAACCGTACATTCACTTACGGACCGATTGGAATTATTTTATTTATTAACTTTTTTGAATGATTGCGGCCATATGCGATGTGAGAAATAAAGTAAACAAATCGGTTATATTTTATTTCACGAATAATATTTCGAAGGTACATGTACAATCGAATAATCGGTTAAAGTTTGAGAGAAATCAAATAAGAGATAATTGTGCATCGATTATATTTAACAAATGATATTTGGGAAGTATAATCGAATGATCGATTATTCGGTCATAATCGATATATTTCGATTATATCATTCATAATCGCCCAACACTAATTATAACATTTCTTCCTTCGTATTAGATGTATTCATACTACATGTTATTATAAATAAAAGGTATACATGAAACAAATATTTTAATATAGTTATTGCTAATTATGTTCTACGCTTTAAGGACTAGAAAGTCATATTTGTTTCAGGATAAAAATATAAGAATTTCTTTAGTAAAATTTGATTTACCTTTAAAAACTACAAGGTCATACGTAGGAAATTTGATAAAAATGTCTTCATTTTCTACTAATATTGATACAATATATAATTTTTTTACTGAATGCACGAATATATTAATGTTTTCCTAAGTATTAAAGCTGATTTTTATGGGATTTGGTTTAGAATTATTCTAAATACATTTTGTACACATTTGCACATGTGATTCCAATACTTGATTTTGATGTTAGATTTACTATAAAATTAAACACTTTACCTTTGAAAATGCAGCCGTTACTCAAGTACTACTGCCCCTTGTCCATTTGGAATAATACACAATAAATGTAACAATTTGTAACACTTTAATAAGCACAGAACAAAGATCACAGGCGTTGCTGTCACGTTACCATCGACGCCATATTGTTACTATGTTGGAGTAGGGAGTGTGATGCAAGATATAAGGCGTTGACTTTGACAAATGCATTTTAAATAAATTAGACATTAGAGTAAATGAAATATATGATACGAAATATTAATACAAACATATATACCATGTATATAACCTATCTTGTGTACTGTATTATTGTTATGTTTTATTTAAAATAAATAAATTGTTATATACGTAAATATATTCTACCTCCCGCTATCCTTGGTAAGGAAGGTATAGGGATCGTGCTAAAAATTGCATATCGAGATTTTAATAAATAACCACGTTTTAAAGTCCTTAGAATCCAATTTTAACATTTTAACGATGATGTCTGTGTGTGTGGATCTTCTTTACGCTCTAACCTCTAACTCAAATACTATCGCTCACAAAATTTTGAAACCTTGTATTTCTACCTTATTCTAAAATGGAAAGAAACCATTAGATTTTGATGTAAATCAGATAACCGGAAATGGCACTTTACTTGAAGCACAAAATAGTTTTTCTTCGAAAAATACCTTTTAATGTTATATTTTCGAAATTTATGTTGTATAAAAATTAAATTTACTCACGATGCATTTCAGCAGCTGAAAATCCTTTTGCCAGCAAAAATCTAATCACACCTCGTAATACTTTTATTATTATAATTCATCCTGTCTTAGGGGGGGGGGTTACAATGGGACCAAGTCGTCGAAAAATATTTAATTGAAAAATAAAGTACTAACTTTATGAAGCACCACATTGTTCATCGTTTTGTAGCTGCAATAAATATATAGAAACAAACAACACATTTTCATAAGTTATGTAGTATAACTGATTTTAAAATTTTAAAAAAATTGACATTTTGTGTCTTACAATAAATTTTTTAATCTAAAATCAAATATTTAGACATATCTTGAAATATATAACACTATATATGTCCAAAATGTAGGGAAAATCCAAGGACGTTTGGACATGGGACAGTACTGAATATATTTTATTTTATCTTCAAATCGGACCAATTTGCTCATTTCTACCATAATTTTACAGTTCAATTTTCTATTATATGACAACTGCCCTGAAGTTAAAATATTTCACAATGAGATCCGTCCAAGGGCAAGCCGACTGAAGAATGATCGAAAAAATCAGTACCAAACAAGACTGTGTGGAATCCCAATTAATAAATCTTTTTTTTACCTCTCGCTAAGAGAGGTATTGGAATCATGCTAAAAATCGCATATCCAGATTTTAGTGAATAAGCACGTTTTAAGGTCCCTAGAATCCGATAATAACATTTTTACGATGATGTCTGTGTGTGTGTGTGTGTGTGAGGTTGTTGGAGGTACGATTTCTCAAATTCTATAAGACTAAAGACCTGTGTAACTACGGATTCCTCAATCTAACAGTAATGGGAAGAGTTGAATACATTCTGGTAACAATTGGACAACCGGAAGTATACGGTTTCATTTAAAAAATATATATTTTTTCCAAATTTTGGGTACCGCTGATACAGTTTAATTTTTGTCTAATATAACAATGGCACAATTTTGTTGATTTAACCATATTAGTAACACCCAGTTAACATGTGTATTAGTTGGTGTTAATTATTAATTTCGATAATGACTTCACAAATAACTATTATCACTCATACCCCTTATAGCAGGTCAAGGCTTCCTAAATAATAATCTTCTGACCATCTTCCTACTTCTTTTACGTTGAAAGAACATCATTTCAAGACCAAACCTCTTCCAGTGTCCAAATGAAATTTTAAATTTTAATTACAAATTGTTTAAAACAAGATTTCAAAAAAGACATAATTTATTTACAATTTCAATTTTACAACATATATTACTTAAATTAATTTAACTGACGCGAGTAATAGCGTCCAAAGTGTCGTGCCTGAAAAAAAATTAAGGTTAATGGTTGATCGAAACCGACAACATAATTTTTAAAGTGGTTTTTGTTCAAAACTCGATTTACTACTAAAATGATTTATAAAACTGTTAGATTGACCGGTTAATAAAATCTTTCAGGAGAAATCTTTTATTAACATATAGGGGGACATGCTAGGGCCCATGGCCTAAACACAGATTCCTGGGTCCGTAAAATTATAGCGGTTTTGCACGTAACAATAAATCGGTCAATTTATTGACCGATAAATCGATCGATTTATCGCAGAAATTTACACACAACGATTTTCTTTCAATTTATTTTTGTTGGAATCAAGGCTACCAACTTACCAACTACTCATGTCTTTTATGAATGTTTTTGAGGTTAGATCTAACTTCGTGGCGCTTCAATAGATTTATGGCTTCTGTCGTATCGTTTATTAGTTTTGTTAGAGTTTGCAGTATATTTATAATTAAAAATGAGTAAAAGCGGATATACGTTCAATTAGAGATTAAGGTTTTAATAACTCTAATTATTAATCTATCTTCAACAGAAACTGACTCATAAAAGTATCTTCCTTTTTATGTAATGGTAATATTAATTTTAACAATTTATCAAAAGATGGTTTATCCTTTCTTAAAAATAATTTAAACTGGTCCGGATCTTTGTTAACAAGGCCAAAGGTAAATTTCCTGGTTTTATCAAACCATGGTCACACCCACCATCTCCTACATTTTTTGTTTTTCACAAATAGAATAACCATCAACGCAAACGTTATCCTTTTTAGATTTTCGATTCTTCTTCTACGTGCTAAGCACCGATCTTTTCATTTTTGTACAAAAAACAGATATAAAAACTTATAACCTGCATACGTCAAATATAATTTGAAATGTCAAATGTTATAGAGTTGGCACTAGAAAAGTAACCAAATATTCCCCAAAAAATTGACGGAAAATAGAACTCGTTCTATTTCATCAATTTATTGTTCAATTTATTTTCGTGAATAAATCGATCGATTTTCCTGTATTACACATACCGATAAATTGAAGGTCGTAGTTGATCAATAAATCGGTCGATTTATCGTTACGCGTAATACAGCCATTACGTATATACTTTGGTTCACGAAAGATGACAATTCAAGGTCACTTGTTCGATGAAAGAATACACAGCACTTTATACAGTAATAGCTTAGCAACATTTCATGTTAGAAAGAGAAAGATTATTTCACGTATGTCTATGTAGCTTATGTTGTGTGATAGATAATACGCAAATGGTGACATTACTTTCTAGCACATTACAAATAATAATGACGTATGTCGCAGAGTTACAGATATCTAATTATCTACTGCACTGCCCTCCGTCCTAATATTTACCCAGGGGCGTTGAAATTTAAATCAAATTATTAGTCCTTGGTTTTTGTCAAGTCTATGTTTTTGTGTTTTGCAAAAACATATGTGAAGAGGATAAATCTTTGAGAAAGGCATTATTTAAAAAGAAACAATTTTCAAATAATTTACATTTATATTTTTCAGTTAAAATGTATCCATAAATATTTCATGTTGCACGTCTATGTATACGAAATGCAGTGAAGTTATTTGCAAGTAATATTATACCACACGGTTCATAAATGACCTTGAATAGTCTTCTTTCGTGAATCAAACTATATTCGAAAAATTACACGTTTTTGGACAGAAAATATTATGTAATCGGTTTTTTAAGGTTCGGATATACTCTCGTAAAGTGTGTTACTTTTTACTATCATTTATAAAAAGACTGGAATACTATTTTATGTATCTAGGACGAAAAGTGAATCTTTAAGGTATGAGCAAGTTGTTTACTTGTGAATACCTTAAAGACACTTTTCGTCTGAGGTACAGACATAATTTTATGTCATGCTGGTTTCTAGTTATTATAGATATTAAGGATACAAGTTTGATATAGTGTTCATAATGAAACGCTTGTGATGTTAAATCACGAGGCGATGAGCCGAGTGTTTTAATCATGCAAGTTTCATTAGGCTATATCAAATGTGTATCCTTCAATATTTTATCTACAGCAGTTTAAATTGATCTTAAAATAAATTTTTCATTTAATTTTTGACATAATGAGAAACATTGAAATGTTCATTCGTAGCCTACGTTATTAATACGTATGGGTGATTTAATGGCACTGAACGTCATTATGAGTTTCATAATAGCACTGAGTGTCATTATGAAACTCATAATGACACTCAGTGCCATTAAATCACTCATAATGACATTCAAATTGGTGTACTAATTTCATATTAGCGCACTGTTGTAGATAAAATTAATAAAAGATGAGTTTTGTATATAAGTAGGCTAAGTCGCAATTTTTCGAAAATCCTAATAATTTGACAGATTAAAACTGAATTTTTCTGGTTCCGTTAACATTCTTATTCGCTATAATTTATGAAAAATATATTTCCCGACATATTTTGGATGAAGCTGCTGAGATGAAGAACAATTTAATGCCGCATAAATAAAGGATTCAGTATGAAGGTAAAATTTTAAAGCCAACTTTAAAATGATATTTTACAATTCTAGGACTTTGATGTTTCGCTTTTTGTTTTATAAATCGTTCAAAAAACATTGCTTTAGAAACCAGTAAATCATATTTTTTTTTATTTTTAGCAGCTAGTTACAGATAAAATAATTTAATTTTTTAATGTTTGTCGATTATTTTTATTTATTAAATTATGTATTATCAATAAAATATTAAAAATATGAACCATATAAATATTACGTTATAATAACTTGAACATAATGATAAACCAATTTTAACGACACCTATTCGTTCAGTGCTAACAGTGCCAATTGAATAACCAATCTGATAAAATCGTATGCAGTATTAGCTTATTGGTAGGTACCAAATACAAATCAGATTAATAATTGTTAAGATAAATCTTGTAAATTCTTGCATGGTTTATAAATAAAATAAAGCAATAGTATTGTTATAAAATATTTCAAAAGTAACCGTTTTTATTTTGAATATAATAATAGACCCAAACTACAAATATTGAAATTATATTTATACATTTTGCGCAAGAAGAAAAAACAGATTTCTTGTATGAAATGTCTACAGCCCGCCTTTTAATTAAAAATAACGAAAAAAAAAAATAGTTCATTGTGATATAAAAGAATCGTGGCTAAGGAAATATTTGTTAATTTTACTGTGTTAGGTATTTTGGAAATTCAAAATTAATTTACGTACACTTTCTTTGTGATTCCGACTTCGCGCAGCACAATTTTCATAATATCTGAAACAATAATAATTACAATAGAAGGTTGTATCATTTTAATTGAAATATAAGTTCTGAAAGATTTTTTAATAATTTAAAAAACCTCTATGGTGAGGATATTTTTAAGCAAATCAAGATCTATTACAATAGAACATTATTGATGTAAATCAATATTATAATTAAATATACTGGGTGTCTCAGATTTAACCTGCCAAACAGACCATGAATTAAAAACTTAAAAATAAAATAAAAAGTTCATTTTGAGGAAATGCTCCTCAATGCTCCAATGCAGAAATATTTCTTATTATCTTTTGTTACCTATAAGGTAAGGAAGGTATTGTCTTTGGTCAAAAAATTCGATGGTGAGTTTTTAATGAATAAGCACGTTTGTGCTTATTATCCAATCGATAACTCCAACACTACAATTTCAAAAAATATAATTCTTTCATATTACACTTTCGTATGTCCATATGAAGAGTTGATTAGATTTTGGTTACGGTTAATTAACCGGATGTACCCTAATATGAAGATTTTAACCGTGTTGAAAAATGTTAAATATTATTTTTTGACTTTTTATGTTATTATAAATATTAAAGAATATTCTATTCCCTATTCGATTAATTATATTTTTTCTTCATATTCAATGAATTTAGAAATAAAGAAATATCTTGCAACCTATGCTGCTAAAAGCTGCACCATGGAAACAGAATATTCAAATTACTAATTGACAGAAGTCAGTGTCAAATAAAATATTTGTGAAATGATAATAAATATAAGAACGTAAAATAATTTAATGTAACAAAAACTAATGGCATAAGGTTATCAACAGATTATAGCCACAAGCCAATTCAGCAGATGATTAATGCTATATATGTTTTTATTTTCTACTTCTTATTTAAAAAAAACATACTCTTTTTAGGAGTAATTCAGTTCAGTTCAGTACGAGGTAAGATCAGTTTATTTCTCTCCTAAAATTTGTACAAAATACGTAGAATTGACGGAAGGTAATGTGCTGGCCACATCAGATTTTTTATATGTTGCACGTGCAATACTATCAAGTTATCGTTAAACGTTAAAGTATGTTTCTGTTCTATACAATGTACGGCAAAATCAATACTAAATTTGTTATTATTTATGGACTTTTGATGTTCTTTAATTATTTGTTTAAATTACCGGCGTGTATTAAATTGAATGTGACCCTAATAATGACCAAAGCGGAAAGTAATTCACACAAAGAATTAAAGAACATCAAAAGTCCATACTTAAATTGTTAAAATATGTTCACCAAATGCCAACCATAAATTCGATCCAGTATATGGATATTGAAATACTATTTAACAATGCTACGCCACGGACTCGAAACTAATTTTGTGCTTAGCCATCTGTAGTAGGGGTAAGGTCGCAGTTTGATCTTCTGCGCATATCTTCTTCTCGCCATCACGTTTGGCGTTTGCTGTATTTAAAGTAATATACAGGGTGATTGGTGAGGAAACGGCCATACTCGAGGAACGTGTTCAGGAGATCAAAATAAACAAAAAAAGTCAAATAAACATGTGTCCGATTCTTAACCGTTACGGAGATATCACTTAAAACATAATAATAAAAGCAGCACATCAATGACGAAACAAATCATTTATTATAATGTACTATGCTATACAAGTGAAGGAAAAACAATTTAATGTAGAATATTTTCAAAAATACCACCGCCAACTTCGATGCATTTACAGCTGGATGTGACAGCCACAAAAAACAAATGCCAAATATTATTTCTAACAATAACAGCTGAACGTGACAACCACAAAAAATAAATGTGAACTATTATTTTCCGCGGTTAAGCGCTTACTATTAATAATGAATATCTCAGTAACGGTTAATAATCGGACACATGTTTATATGACTTTTTTTGTTTATTTTGATCTCCTGAACACGTTCCTCGAGTATGGCCGTTTCCTCACCAATCACTCTATATATATTTAAAATTATTATTTTTAAGTAAAAACAACAAGTTTCATAATAACGATTCGTTAAGCAAATGTTTTACAAATATACTTTCCTTTTCATTAAAAATGAATTGTTGCTTCAATTTTCATATTAATCTAATCCACAACACCCACATAGTTAATAAAAACTAAGCCGCATGCCGTAAATAACAAATAGTTTTTATTGCAGATATATTGTCATGTATGTATCTAGTACAGAATTTTTTATAATTTTTATATCTGTAACTTGCAACCTTGCCAAATGTAATATACCTATAATTTTAAATATATAATTAATAATACAATAAGAAATATTAAATATCGTTCCCAAAAAAAGCCTTCAGTACCTGAATTTTTGACACTGACATTAGTGACATTTATGTGTCAATTACAGACATTTTAATTTCTTTAATGTTTGGGCTGTGAGCAGGCTGAGAGATTTACTACAACAGATTATTTTATAGATTATATATCAATATCTTTAAACCTATAGAAGGTATAATAATTTTTTCCGTCGACCGTTTATTAATAGGCTATCTTAATGTATAGAAAATCATTCATTAATAACCCCTATTAATGCATGATTTTTTATTAATAAACGATTTATTGGGTGCGTTCACCACATGGAACACAGCATGTATTGCTAACGCTAAGTTGTAGCAAAAAGGTAGACAGAATTAAAAGTCATGCTTTTGACACTTACTAGCTAGGCATATTCACGTAGCATACCTTTAAAATGAATTTGATAGGAATAAAATTCCTCAAATAACATAAAAAACAGATTCTGTTGTCTAGCATTAAGTAAACTGAACGCACCCACTGAAAACAATTGATGACAAAACATTGATTTTCTGACGTAAAATTTGACGTTCGGTCAACCATTACTAACCTAAAAAAAATTGTCATGGAATAAAATTAGATTTTCCATTTAAGTAAGATACGGCCAACGAAAAAATATTGTAACTAACACGTGTGTTAATTGGCGATTAATGATCTCAACAATTGTCTCGATCATTAATCGCCCTCATTAACACACTTGATAGTTAAATAACTATTTTAAATGTGTCCGATAGAGAATTTTAGTCTTTAATGTTTGTATTAACATATATTTTCAAAAAATAATATTTAGAAGATTTTTGTTAAAATACTACTACTTCCGGTTGTCAAATTGTTACCAGAATCTATTCAACTCTTCCCATTACTGTTAGATTGAGGAATCCATAGTTACACAGGTCTTTAGTCTTATAGAATTTGAGAAATCGTACCTCCAACAACCTCACACACACACACACACACACATATTCACATAGACATCATCGTAAAAATGTTATTATCGGATTGCAGGGACCTTAAAACGTGCTTATTCACTAAAATCTGGATATGCGATTTTTAGCATAATTCCAATAGTTTGGTTCACGAAAGATGACAATTCAAGGCCATTTGTTCGAAGAAAGAATAAACAACATTTTATATAGCGGTAGTATAGTAACATTATATATTAGAAAGAGATAGATTATTTGACGTATGTCTACGTGATTTATGCTATATGACAGACATACGTTGCATATTCACATTGCTCTCTAACACACTAAAAATAATAGGAACGTATGTCGACGAGTTGCTGGTATGCAATTATCTATTGAACTGCCCTCTACGTTAAAGCAAATCCAGTGGCGGAGTTTGTTTTTTGAATTTGACGTTTAATCAAAATCAACGAATAAGTTTCTAATTTTGTTCCGCGATTTAATTGAATATAATCATGGGTGAGAAAGGAAAAACTTTGCGAAGGCAAGCTATTTAATTTGTGCACAATGAACACGAATATTTTCAACGGGAAACAGAAAATAATGGACCATTATTAGATCTTCATCTGGTAATATATGTGAATATATTTTTTTAATTTCTTTGAAAATTGAAATTGCTAGACAAAAAAGGTTTCATGATTAATAAATGAAATTTAGCAAGTATTTTATTTTAGCGTACTGCAGATGCGCTACAAATATCTGAAACCACAGTAAACAGGGTATTAAAACGTGTTAATAATATCGAAAATGAAGAACAATTAACTTCTTCTGGAAAAAAACGATCCAAAAAATCAATTGCAACAGCTGATCTTGATACTTTTAACACCGATGCAATTAGAAGAATAATATATGAAATGTATGCTAACAGTTAAGTAGTTTATTACTTATTTTCAAAATATGTATTTATATCAATGTTTTCAGTATTTTTGTAATTATACATAGGTGTTGTATCCTTTATGTTCATTATTATATCAAAATAAAATATATTTTTGAAAATGTGTAGACGTTTAACATTTAATTTTGAATAATTAAAATGTATCCACAAATATTATACCTGGTGCACGCCTATGTGTATGGAATGTAGTGAAGTTATTTGCAAGTAATATTATACCAGACGGTTTGAAAATGACCTTGAATTGTCATCTTTCGTGAACCAAACTATACCTCTCTTAGCGAGAGGAGAGAAATGTAGGAATACTTCATTAAGAAATAAGGTATAAAATTAAACTAAGTTGAAAATAGATCGCCCAAAAAAAAATACGAATGTATATTTGAATTTTTTGGTATCGATCACTAATCATAACAACAAAACAAAAATCTTATGTTTAAGTATTTCCCGCACTCATTTTGAGTTTGACAATGAGAACACTTATTTTTGGTAAGATTGTAAGAAATTACTTACGTGATTAAATCATTGAAATTTCTACTCTTCATTCTTTTGTCGTCCTCGTCTTGCAGATAGCAAATAAAACGAGTGACCAGTATAATAAAAATGAATAGAAAAGTTCCGAAGAATGTAGATTCCGCGAATAGTAATAATAATGATTTGGCGGGTTCTGGTTTACCCTAAATAAAAAACGAATGAAGAAAAAATAAAAAATATTCTGTTCACTTACGTAAAGAGTCCACTTTATTTTGTTTATAATATGTAAAATTGGGAATAAAGGGTTCATTTTTATGAATGTATACACAAGTGACGTATATATGGAATTTTGAGGTAGGAAATAAGGTTAATTTTTTGACATGTGACATATTCGTCCTGTCATTGTTTTCTACCAACTTGATTAAAATAGATAATTTAGTGATAAACTTGTTGAAACATTAATCTAATAAATTTGCCTAGAAAATGTTTTTTTTTAATCTACTAGTGGCAGTTCTCCTATTCTAGTTTCACCCAACAGTGTAATTGATAAGAAAATACAAGAGTTTTAGCAAAAAACCGAATGTTAAAAGTAACATTTGTTCAGGTGTTACCGTTGAATTCCTGAATATTCATTAATATATTAATGTATTTTTATTTTATACATCTTTACTGGTTAATTAGTACGAGAACGTATTTGGTCCAATTTCTTATAGTATTCGTATGTTAATTTCTTACAAAAATATCAAAATCATCCTATTGAACAAACTAAATAATTCTAGGTTGTATTATTTTTGTTATCCTATCTTGGCCAAGGTATTCAATAAAATTAACAATATCTTCATAATATTATGTTTCCATTTTTAATACTTTATTGTAATGTCAATACATATGGCAAGACATGAATATATCAACCAAAGATAGCAAAATAAATAAATGAATTATAAAATTACTTTCAAAACATTCAACTGAACCAAAAATTCAATATTTAAGCTAGAAATGTTAGCAGTTCAAGTTCATTTCAAATTTGAGATGAGCTCAAGGACTGAAACCTGAACTTAAACCAAATTTCTGGTTTAAACTATGACTTGAAAACTGGGCATTAGAGTATATTTAAACTAGATATGTCAACCATCATTATGAATGAGGGGAAACGATAGTTCTAAAATACATGTTGTTTATATAAGGATAAGGTTGTCAATATTTGCCGTATACAAATTATTTTTAGAACTTGCTACGTAAATTATACTGACATCTGTTACATTTTTTTTATATTTAAATATCACACAAAAAAATTAATTGGCTGAGATGTATAGCCAGAACACTTCACAACTGATTAAGGCTTGATTTACATTAGCGGTACAATGACGGTACGATGACGGTACAATAACGGTACAATGACGGTATGTCAATTACAAGAGGCATTTACATTACACGGTACCACGACATTACGAACATAATAAAATACCAGGACAATATAATTTTGTCTTTTATGTATTATGACGGTTTGTTGTGCATATGTCATAATGTCTGTCAAAGGTAGAAAATATCGTGCAAAGTTTAAAAATTTATCAAATACCGACTTGTCTATAATTGCTCTTACTTTCGACGAAGAAGAAGAAAATGAAGAAAATCCAGAAAATTTTACAAAACGATACTGTTTTGT
Organism: Harpalus rufipes; assembly: GCA_951394225.1. NCBI lineage: Eukaryota > Metazoa > Arthropoda > Insecta > Coleoptera > Carabidae > Harpalus > Harpalus rufipes. The sequence continues at coordinate 7,711,160 of OX596289.1, read as the reverse complement.
ACTTACTGTGATAATCAATCATGTATATTTTACTTTTATGTCATAAGCAGAGAACTTTTGTTCAATAATGTATGTAATAATTTCTCATGTCTAGCTCATTTTGACTACATTTTGGTTTAACTAAAAGACAAATATCAAAAAGTCAAAAACATGTCAGATGTCAATCACGTGCTAGCATATGTTTACTCCCACTCTGCTGATTTTGATATGAACATCAACGTGATGTGCACGTACTCTTCAAACGCAACCTTCCACTCCCCGTTGCATGCAAATACTACCCAGTCACTATGATGCAATATTTTTTTCAATAGAAACAAAACTATACTGTACCGTGGTCGTATCGCTAATGTAAATCAGTGAGTACCAATATGCCGTCATCGTACCGAGAACATAGATGAAAATGGGTCCATTAAAATACATTGGAGCAAGAAGTACCGTACCGTACCGTCATCGTAACGTTATTGTACCGTCATTGTACCGCTAATGTAAATCAAGCGTCATACTATTTGATGTACACATAATCTTGTGATTTATATTTAAACGGTCCTAATTTTGTTTTTGACTAGACCAGCTCATTAGGAAATTTCCGCTAACCCGTCGGTCAGTCTATATTTTAATTCATTGATGTGTATTTAAAATTTATTTGCAATGTTTTTACAATATGATTTGTTGGTGGGTAAACCAGTTTTTTCAATGTAAGTGCTTATCTTCGTTATACGCATTAGACTGTCTTACCAAATAAATAAACATGTCATAAAGGTTGGCATTTTCCTAATCCCCAGTTTTTTTTGAAGCCAATACAAACCTTTCAAAGTATCGGGAAAATACGTACCTGAATTAATTAACGGTTTTTTGAAATTGACGTCAATAAGGATAATGGCTGCAATACTTTTTTTTCAATAAGGATAATACAGCGTGATCAAAAATGACTGAAGGTCACGTGACAACTTTTATTTGAAAACAATGTCAAAATTATACTTCAATTTTCTATAATTCATTAAAACTATATTCCACATAAAAAATATAAGTTTTTAATTCATTTTTACCTTCCGTCACCTTTAGGTAAGGAAGTTGCGATGTTATTCGAGGTCATCCCGATCGCTTACGTGAAGATAACTGCCCCATTTTCGTAAATCTATGACACGTGCGCGCAACTGTAGACTGACTTACGCAGATTTTTGCCGATATTTCTCTGGTTGAGTAACATTCATTATGTATTAATTGCCGACCGGATTGCTATACTAATTTTAGTATTTCGTCTTTTAGGAGCCATTAATTAAAAGCAATTGCTCAATAATACTGCTCAATAATTAGATCTTACCTGTACCTATATTGGTCACTAATCAACCCATGCTAACCTGATTAAACAAAAAAATCTGATGTGACCAACACAATACCTCCCGCCATTTACCTATGGGGTCTCGTTGCCGCGTGCCTGATGTCTGGTCGCGAATCTGGGGAATCCGATTCGATCCCGATCAACGCCAAATAATTCGAATTTTAAATGGTATAAAATTAACCCTTGTGGTAAACGCCCGCACAATACAAATATGTCATCATCATTACCGAAATGTGTGTATAAATCAGATTATCACACCCAGCAATGGATAATATGCCGTGATAATATATTTATTTGTTTTTTTATTTAAATACATACCTGCATATTTACTAACGCTAGAAATTATGTATTTTAAGTTCCTTTCCATACAACTATTGTTCTATTTACAATTTTCCTTTTAAAACGTTTCTATTATTAATTTGAAATGATTATTTTTTTGACAGTGATATATTTGAGCTGAACTGTGTATGTTTAAAGCATAAGTTCCGAGATATAATTTTTATATTACTTTATAAATTTATCCATAAAATATATAGAAAAAATATTAAAGCAAACTTGTAGAAAATGGAATAATCTTTAATTTTTATAATAACAAATTGCGAAAATAATACATTTAAAGATACTTTTTGAAGAAAAACTATCTTGGGCAACACACAGACACAATCGCGAAAATGTTAAAAATGGATTCTAAGGACCTTAAAACGTGGTCATTTACCGAAACCGCGATATGCGATTTTTAGCACGATTCCTATACCTCCCTTACCAAGGGTAGCGGGAGGTAAAAATGAGATTGGGAGATAAATTGAATAATGTAAATAGTAACTAAATGTTGAAATATATTATATACATACTCATTATTGCAGTAAAAAATCGGATGTGAACACCACACGACTTCCTTGTACGATTATTAAACTATACATATTTTTTTAATAACTAAATTACAAAATATTAATTTTAACTTCAAAACGGTAAGATATATAGCGACCATAAAATAATACATGCCAATATTTTTAATTGAATTAATGATATTGACTAATGTCATGAGTGATGTGGACACCACACTTCTTTGTGCGTTTATTAACCTATACATATTTTTTAAATAATTATATTACAAAATATTGACAGGCTTAAGCCAACCCCGAGAAATATTTTGATATATAACAAAAACTAATTCATTTACTACTATCATTCTTAAATTAACATTAATCTAACCCGGTTCTTTTTAAAGAGAGTTTTGATCACAACAAAGAAATATTTGATTACAACAATGAATATGACTAATTTCACAATAAAAATACAATATTTGTTATTACACGAATCATAAAATTGCACGTATTTAACGTAATTTGACATGAACATTTTTTTAATTTTTTTTGTCCTAATCCATAGCAAGCTTTATTATAAAAACAAAAAAGTATATAATTTTTAAATTTACATATCTCGCTTATACAAAGGGCTAATTTAATAATACTTGATGTGCTAGACGCAGAAATTAATTCTCCAAAACTTTTATTTGAAGCATTTATTTCTAAAATCAAAATAAAATCATTTTATTCAAGAAAAACTGTTAACAACTTCAAGTAATGTACCACAAAACCGAAATTTTTCGCGATTACAATACTTCCTTTACTTACGTACAAGGAAGTAAAAAGCTTTAGACACAATGGTAAATGTGAACACTAAATATCACGAAGCGATTCAATACTTTTAGACGGCAGTGTATGTTAGTATTTCGGCACATTCATATTTTTTATAGCAGTTTATTTTTATTTGTATCATTTCAAAATATATATATTGGATAAGGAAATAAAAATTACTATATTACCACCACCCTGTACATTTTAAATAAAATTTATTATGTATAATACTCATAATTTTATAAGAATTTACGGTTTCAATACAAAATTACATTGCATGAATAAAAAATGTTCACGAGTGTCATTTATTTTATGATTATCATGATAATTTATTTTTGTTTATATTTCAAATGAAGATAATGGCCGGTAGGCTAGGCTAGTTTGTACAATAAAAGCTGTAAACAGAAATAGCTTCTTACGGTGTGAAACGTCACTTTTCAAATAACAGCCAAAAAATTCTACTGTAAAGTTTAAGTGGAAACTTCTACAATTTAAATAAAAATTCAAAATAAATGTTAAAATATAGCAGAATTCACAAAATTATTCTGAAAAAGTGTTTTTTATAATTGTTTACAAATATTATTTATATCTTCACTGCCATTTTTATATGTAAGTGTAAAAATACAGGGTGTTTAAAAAATAGAGGTCACGGATTTAAGGGTGGATAATACATCTCAAAACAATAAAAAAAGTTCATATAAACATATATCCGGAAATGCCTAGTTTTAGAGCTATAGAGATTTTAATATTTTATTTCTATCATATACATTAAATGCATATCTGCTAATTCGGAAAATATGAAATTATTCATGATAAAATTGTGTTTGTAACAATAACAATAATTATGACAAATAAGGAAAAACAAAAGACTATCTTCAATTGTTTTCCATTCTAAACGGCCACTATGTGTTTATTGTAATGTTTAAAAATGTATGAGTTGTATATGTCAGAAATAAAATATTAAAATCGCTATAGCTCTGAAACTAGGCATTGCCGGATATATGTTTATATGAACTTTTTTCATTGTTTTGAGATGTATTACTTTTAAATCCGTGACCACTATTTTTTGAACACTTGTACGGTGTGAAAGAAAATATGTCCAACATTGAGACTTTACGAACAATAAAAAATACGAAATTGACCACCAAAACTTAAAATTAAACTTGGTTTTATTGACTTTATTGAATTATTAGCAATGGGTAATATGCCAAGATGATTTATTTATTTAATTTATATTATTTTTTTTTTTGATTAAAACTAAATTTAAATTTTAAATATTGGTGGTGCAAGAGACCACTTTTGTAATTTTTTTTTGTTTTTCATAAAAAATAATTCATAGGTATCTAGATTCAGAAATATATTATACATTTCATTTCGATGCAATATTGTCTCTAAGAATGCTTAAAAGTTGCACTGGTGCCACCGACCATTAGTTTTTCGAGAACCATATGTTGGACAGCCTGTACATAAAAAAATTAGAATATAAGTTTAAATCTATTTTTGTTTCAGAAATACAAAATGTACAATAACTTCAAAATATTTGACTACATTTTGTTTTTTTCGTCATTATGTATTCCGTTGTTCATCAGTTTATACGTTGGATGTTTCAAAAACAAAAGAAAAACAGCTAAAGAATATCTCTATGGCAACGAGAATCAACAATTAAACGCCTGGTCTGTTGGACTGTCTCTATTCAGTGGGTATGAGAACATATTTTACTTATAAATACACAAAATAATATAATTTTTTTTTTTAAGTTGCATATCATCTTTAGCAATATTAGGACCAGTAGCAGAGGTCTACTTATTTGGATCACAGTTTATAATGGTTTCTCTAGGTGCTCTAGCAAGTATTGTCGTCATATGGTATTTTATTTTACCTGTATACTGTGGTAACTTAGATTTACAAACACCTTATGAGGTATTTATAATATTTTTTTTCTAACACTTTTATAAAGTGGCACTTTATCCACTGAAATCTCGTCATAATAAGGATAAGGATGGATAAAATCATACATGATATAAAAATAAATATAACAAAATCATATTTAACAACAACAAACAATACACGCAAACCTAAATGTTCTATGTAGCATATTTTCCCACAGTAACGTGAATAGCAATATAGTAGTCATACGTAATATAATATATAGGGTGTATCACGGAAAGTGAAACATAGGCGTTTGACATGGGAATTCAGTTTTTCCGTACGCATTGTCCCCCCTAATTATTTTGGACAAAAAGTTTCAAATGGATGTTGTAAAGCAAAAATTTCTACATCCGAATCAATAAAAAAATCATTTTGGCTACTTCATAACTGCAGAAATAAAATTTGAAAATTCACGGAATTACAATTTAATAGTATTAGCCATGGAATTAGAAACAAGAGACGAACAAAAACGTAACGTTTTATTACGTCAGTGTCAGAATAATGATTGTCAAAATAAATATTTTACGTAGTAAATATTAATTTTCTAAATAGAAATTTAATAATAATAATATTGATGATAATAATAATAAAGCAAAAGGTTTAATTAGATTTATTGTTTAAGAATAAAATAAATAAATAAATATTTCATCACGGCATATTTCCCATTGCTGGGTGTGCCAATCTGATTCATATACAGATATCGGTAATGATGGAATATTTGTACCGTGTGGGCGCTTACCAGGCGTCACCTCACGGGCACTCATTGCTTGCATGGAGAGTGCGCCACAGGGGTCCATTTTGTGCCATTAAAATGCGATGTAATTTTATGGCATCGGTCGGGATCGAACCCGGATTCCCAGATTCGCGACCAGACACTCAGATACACGGCCACGAGACCCCATAAGAATAATAAAATAAAGTAACATTAACAATTAATTAATGTAACAAATTAAATTCAATATAAACAAACTAAAAATATTCTTAAATTATAATAGATGTTCAAACAATCCTCCGTTTTGTGCTAAACAATATCCCAATCTTTTGTTCGTCTCTTGTTTCTAATTCCATGGGTAATACTATTAAATTGTAATTTCGTGAATTTTCAAATTTTATTTCTGCAGTTATGAAGTAGCCAAAATGATTTTTTTTATTGATTCGAATGTAGAATTTTTTGTTTTATAACATCCATTTCAATTTTTTTGTCTAAAATAATTAGGGGAGCAATGCACACGGAAAAACTTGTTTCCTATGTTAAACGCTTATGTTTCACTTTCCGTGATACACCCTGTATATAATATTCTCGAGTGAAACCGAGTTATTACAAAGAAATCATAATTGACATAATATTTGAATTGTGTTTGTGTAAACCGTGCTTAACAGCGCACACCAACCAATAGAATCACAGAACCTGTCAAAACTCTTTATTTGAAACAGTCTAGTGATTAAAGAATTTTTTTATCCATCTTTGTCATTAAAATGTCGCTTTAAATATTAACGAGATGTCGAAAGATAAAATGCCATTCTTTAAGTAGATGCTGGAAAATAATTATTCTAACATAAAAATCTTTGCAGTATTTTGAATACCGATTTGATACTAAAATTAGAGTGATGATGACAATTTTAGAATTAATACACTCTATTTCTTTTATGTCTGTAGTCCTGTATGCTTCAACTGTTTCTTTTAGTCAAATAACAAATACTCCATTAGTAGTCTGTACTACAGTCGTTGGATTGATTTGTACTATTTATACGTTAATTGTAAGTATTCAATTTCTTTCACAAATTATGAACGAGTATTATTAAAAAATAAATATGATTAATGGGGTCATCCAAAAAAATTGGGATCTAAGAATATGAAATATTGCACCATAAACCTCTTTTTCCGACGATAGGAAATGTAAAAATAATTAAAATACTTTATGTTTAATAATATTCGAAAATATACATGAAGAAATAATTATTCCTTTTTTATTTAAGGTGAATAAATGAAAATATTAAAACAAAAATTTGTTTTAGGGTGGTTTCGTGGGTGTAATATGGACAGATGTTATTCAATCAAGTTTCATGTTTTTATCTTGCATTTTCGTTATGATAAAAGGTGTAAATATGTCCAATGGAATATCTAATGTATTTTCTATTGCACAAGAAGGCCAAAGATTACAATTTTTCAAGTAAGAATTACACTTCAGTTTTAAGATATACAGTATGTTTCAAATAATAATCATCATTACCGAAATCTGTATACAAAGCAGAGTGGCACATCCAGTAATGAGTAATATACCGTGATGATATATTTTATGTATTTATACAAATTTATATCACAAAACAATATACAAAACCCAATCATTCAACTTCTGATCTGCACACCTTCGCAAGTCTTAATCACTACTAATCGACACATACAAATTATATACCTAAATTGTAGTTTTTTTATTATTGTTACATCACACTCCAAGTAAGTAATTAATTCAATTATACATTAAAAGATTTCTAAGAAATTGGATTTAGGGACTTACGCAACCATTTGATTGTCAGCGAATTGACCAGCATGCTCTTTTGTGGAGTCGTATACAAGATTTTAAAACGGGGTTTTTGAAAATATCAAATATACTTATGTAATTTTATAAAAATAACTATGAATACTGCAAGAATCAATATTTTTTTTCTTAGTTCTAAGTATAATAGTTTGGGCATAATACTGATACTGCCAGAGCTTGGCAAATTACTTTCAAACAGTAATTGAATACAATTACAATTACTTTAATCAAAATATACTCGAATTATATTTAAAAATAATTACTGTTAGAGAAATGTAATTAAATTACCAATTATTTTTGCATTATAATTGACATTTTAATTACTTTACTAAAAAAATCTTTTACCTTACATTAAAAAACAAATAATAATACTACACTGTTTAATATGGAATACAACATAAATAAAAATAATATGAGTAATAAAATAAATTTATAAAGAATTGCAGACTCTGTAAAATTTTGACGTAGTTGTAGCTACCTTTTTATATTGAAATTATATGCAACTCGAAGGTTGAACAATTCTTCCTTTTTAAAAGGTCGATGCACCAATATCTGTTAAGGGTAGGAAAACCTGCCTTACTTCCAGGTAGACACGAAAGTGACCCTTCATACAGTCTGAGTCTGGGAAGAAGCCCAGCCCCCCCACCCCCCGCCTTTAACTTCTTAATTATAAGAAACATAAAAAAGTACTCATATAAAAGTATTATTTTTTATTTAAATATACTATTTGATTTTATTTTTGAACATATAATTATTTTACTAAAATATAAACCGCCATTTTTTCTCTTTTCAACGAAGTAAATGTTTGTATATCAAAAATATGAAAAAAAAAAATCGAGATTACTTGTACTAAATATTTTGAAAGTGTGGACATCTTCCCAGACTCACCCAGACACCATCATAAAAATAGTAAAATCATATTGTAGGGACCCTAAAACGTGCTTATTCATTGAAAACTCACGACCGATTTTTTTGACTAAAGACAGTACCTTCCTTACCTAGAGGTGACGGAAGATATAACACCACTCTTCGTAAGTGCAAGACCAGTTAACTTCGTAAACTGAACTTACATTAAATAAATGATAATCTGTAAATACGGGCTATTAATTTTGAAATCTGTTCATGCTCACATTATCAATCTCTCAGCGCCGTGCAGTGATATGGACAAAGGAGCAATCGAGCACACAGTATTGAAATGATAGATATATTCTGATTGATACGCTCTTAAATCACCCAGTTAAGCAACTAGAGCCAATTCACTCTATATTCTTCTGTATTGAACCAAATTAATGAAAAATTCACTCTTTAAATAAATATTGTTTTTAGGGCCATGCCTCTCCGTGGGTAAAAGACGCCTTTGTGCTAAGTTATATTTCAACTCCCTGCCCCCTTAATATATAATTTGCAAATTAATACACTCTTTAAATTTTAAACTATTTTTTTTCTTCGAATAATGATGAATTTAAAATATTGATGAAATATCGTTTGTTATATTTATTCTTGCAATCAAAATTGTTTGTTGTAATCAACAATTTTACAGTTATAATAATATCAGAAAATTACCCGTTTAGCAGGATAATTATTTTATTTCTTTTTTTTATTCATTGTTAGATTCCTTTTTGTAATCAATATTAATGAGCTATAACCAAATTATTCATTGTTGTAATCAACAGCTTCACAATTATTATTTGGTTTGGTAGGATTATTATTTTACTTAAACTTAACAAATTAATAAAAAAATATTGTTCACTTCTATCATCTTACTATGTAAGTTGTATAGGCATTTTTTCTTTACGAATAAGAGTAGTATGGAAAAAAATACTATTATTAATTTACTGCCATGAAATGGTGCCCCTCATGGCCAGGCGCTTTTGTGCGGGGCACAACCTGCCATCCGCACGGAGCGGCCCTGCTTAGGGCGCCAAATTGAATATTATGTGCTCCGGCGCCAAAACACCACCGCACGGCGCTGCAATCTGTTGTATCACAAATTGTTATTTTATAATAATCATATGGGTATTTTCATCATTTTAAATCACCAATATTTAATTTAATTACATTATTTAATAATTCCAGCTTTGATCCAAATCCATTTGTCCGATTAAGTTTCTGGAGCGCTGTTCTTGGCATGTGTTTCCTATTCACAGCGTATGCAGGAGGTTCTGCGAAAGCTTTACAGAGATTTATGGCTGTTGGTAACGAAAAATCAGCTAGAATGTAAGTAATTCATCTAAAATTTAACATTTACATAATTACGAAATAATAATTAATTTTTTTGTAGTACTACAGTAATATCTTCCAGTTGTTATGCAATTACTATAATAATTTCGAGTATAACAGGATTAAGTGCGTATGCATTTTACAGAAACTGTGATCCAATTTCAAACAAAGTAAGTTTAGGATAAATTGATATTAAAATCAATAGAGGAATCAAAATGAATAAGAAAAACACTCGGTTGTTTCACAAAATTAAAGAAAATTCTTTATTGTACAATTTCGGCTGTTAGGCCACTCACACACACACACACACACACACATACACACACACACACACACACACACACACACATACACACAACATACATACATACATACCTACATACATACATACATACATACATCATCGTAAAAATGATAAAATCATATGATATGAACCTTAAAGCATGTTATAAATCATCAAATGTTTGTTGAGTAGAAAATGAATAAAAAATTTATAATGGGTACATCAAATTTATTTAACAATTTTCAGCAAATTTCATCTCCAAGTCATTTACTGCCACTTTTTATATCAGATATTGCTGGATACATTCCTGGATTTGTTGGTTTCTTTTCCGCGGGTTTGATCAGTGCTGGATTAAGGTAAAATTCGAATTGTATTAATTAACAAATTTAAATAATTTATGTTATTTTGAACAATATATTAATATTTTCTATAAATTTGATCAATGCCACTGTTGTATACGTTGATAATCCATACTAGAAACCATTTAAGATCTAAGAATAGATTTTAGTGAAGAATGAAAAAACATTAAAACTAAGAGACTGTTTTAACTGAACATATTTTATGTTTATTATGCTGTATGATAGTATGTTATTATTAGATACATACTATTAATTACACGAAAAACGTATCTATAAAACCTAATCAATGAACATAGTGAACTGTGGTACAAATTTCTGTTTCAAATTTTTTGTTAATAAATAAAGTGTTTACTACAGTTTTACTAGTTCTAATCTAATTTTACAAATAATGGTCCAACTTTAACAAAAAAATATTGTAGTTAAACTTAAATTTATGTAAAAATTGATAAAAGAAATTTATTATTTAATTTTCGGTATTTTTATCGACGAAGTATTCCAATGTAAAATAACACAATATTCATTTTTAGCACAATTTCTGCAGATATGAATGTGTTATCTGGTTTAATATATTATGACATTTTGCAAAAAATGTTCAAAACTAATACATGGAAGATACCAGATACATTTGTCATGAAAATAATTGTATTTTTGTATGGAATTGTAATAATTATACTTGCACCATTCGTGGCTAAATCTAAACATGTTTATCAGGTAATAATGCAGCAAATTTCTTATTATTATTTACTTTAAAAAAATTACTGTACGAATAAATCACAATTCGATTCGTGAAATTTACCATGGTTAGCATTCTAGGGTTCAACACAAAGCATATTTGTAAAATTATTAATGTTTTTAGGTTGCATTGTCCGTTGGATCTTTACCATATGGGGCTATTGTAGGTGTAACAATATTAGGAACAAGTTTTCCAAAAGTTAATGCCAAGGTTTGTATCACTAATACTAATGCGAATATCTAATACTCGTAGTACTTACTCTTAAAATTTAATAGACTAGGTAATAAATAATCTATGATTTTTGAAACAGTGGAAGATTCAAGTATTTTTGTAAAACACTGGGACTTGAATCCAAGACATAGCCAGCCTACGTGTAGTAGGATGCTCTCCCAACTTCACCTGTTTTTTTTTGCCTTTCAAAGTACCTACACTCTCTTATTCATGGTAATGGGTAGTCATTTGACAGCGTGACATATTTGGTAGTTTAAGAAATAATACCATAGTAACTATATTGAAAACTAGCAAAAAAGACAGGTGAAGAATATTGGCCACAGGCCAGAGTTAATAGACACATAAATGCAATTTGCACATAGCGCATTTAGCGGCAATACATAGAAGTTATGGTTGCCAAGGTTACAGCCATTCATACTACCTAATATTGGCTGCGTTCGGTTTTACGCTCTGAGCGGTCTGAGCGCTCGATGCCATTCAATAATAATTACATCTGAGCGATATTTTTGTTCAGCTGTACGTTCGGTTATTAGTTCACGGAGCGCACAGAGTCCACTCTGTTCACTCGTTCTCTAACTATGGAGCATGTTGAGTAGTTGTCTGGCGCATGCGTATTTAAGCGCAAATTTAAAATGTTTGTCGTCGGCAATGTAAACAGTATCTATTCTATGAATGAATGTTGTCATTTTTGTATATCAATCACAAATGTTTGAAATGTATAAATTAGTCATTTTAGGAAACATTTTTCTATATAATTTTCAACTTGTTGTCCATACAACATATCAATATAAATATATATATATATATATATATATATATATATATATATATATATATATATATGACATCCTTTTTAACGCTAACCTATTTTTTTTTACCTCCCTGTATTATAGATAAACGACAAACATCATAGTAGTATCCATTCCGAATAGCCCCACATCTTATGTTTCTATATTTATTTAGAACTTCATTAAATTCCTCTGAGCAGTTTAAACTTAATAATGAAATAGATAAACAAACGCTTTTTTATCTTTATTATTACAAATTATTTTTTTCTTATTTTTCAGGGAACATTATTTGGTGTCATAGCAAGTTTAGCTTTATTAGTGTGGATCAGTTATAATCAATTAACCTTAGATATATCTTCAAGATATCTTCTTCCACTTTCAGTTCAAAATTGTACTATTGTAAGCAACAATTTTACAGATATTACGTCCACAACATCAAAAGCAATTACTGATAGGTGTGTAACTCAATAATTATTGTTATATATAATTTTTATAATTAAATATTATTACAGGTGTGATAATAATGAAAGCGAACCATTTATACTGTATAAATTATCTTTTATGTACTACACGGTATTTGGAATACTTGTTACAGTGTTCGTAGCTATCATTATAAGTTATATTACTGGATTCAACGATGTAAATAAAATGAATCCTAATTTAATAATTCCCAGATTAAGAAGTCAAACGAAAACTGTAAATCAAGATGAAGCTATAAAATTATAGGCGACCAATTATTATTTTAATTTAATATTTTTAATAAAAGATTCTACTGGATTACACACTTTTTTAACTATTCCTGTCAAGAACAAGATTACTCGTATGTTTTGCGTCACATATTTTTGGATTTTATTATATATCAAAATATATACAGAAATTTTTTGAAAGATGTCCGATCAAGGTCATCTGTATCATGAACGAATTAACAACTTGGTATATATTTATCTCCCTCCTTTACAAAGGCTATACGCCTGTGCGATAAGGATGGATATAACACGATTGTCTTTCAAAAATTCATATTGTTTCGACTAAGTTAGGACATTCCATTTTAAAACGATGCTCGTTGTTGGTAATACTTTCGCTGTAACGTAAGTTTATTTATTAATTCAGATACATTACCTTAATTCATAGCCGTACGAATAACGTTATTTTCTGACACTGACATTGTGTCTTACCAGTTGACTTATTTTTGAATTTTGAATGCTTTTATTGTAACATATATTTTTATAATAATAAAATAACAGTAGTATCTTATATACCCTCATAAAAACTAAGCAAACGACACTACTGAAATTGTCAGAATGGGCGGAGCAAAAATCTGAATTCATACAATTCGTAGATAACCTTGATCGGACATCTTACAATTTTTTTACTGTAAGTACTGTAAGAAAATATCACACCTTATATAACTAACTTAGGCCTGACATTGTGTTCGTAATTCGTACTCAACAATAAACATGGTTATGTATATTTGAAGTTAGAGTATCATAAACAATAAACTATAGTAATCAATAAATAATAGATTAAACAATAATTATATTAATATTATATAATATAAAAAAAATTAATGTGGCCAGCACAATACCTTCCGTCAGTTCTATGTATCTTGTACAAATTACATATAGAAAGTTTCTTGCAAAAGATTCTATATATTTTATAATACAAGTGTACTGTGTAAGTTGCACTTGACATCTTGACAATGACATCTGTCAATTAGAATTTTCTTAATATAGTAGCTGTTTCCATGGTTATAGCATAGATGGCTGATTCATGAAATTTAATTTCTTTAATTTTTTTTAACTCCATATCCAATGAGTATGAAGTATAAAATGCAATCAAATGGTGCAGATAATAGAATATTCATTAATATTTATAATAACATTAAATGTCAAAAAATAATATTTAACAGCGTTTTTCCAAGAAAAACTTAAATTTTCAAATGAGGGTACTTTCGGTTGACCAATTATAACCAAAATCTAATCTGCTCTTCATATACGAAAGAATTATAATTTTTCCACATGGAGCAAATTATCTATACTCAACGAGACACCAAACGCGACTGTTCGGCAAGGACAATATAAATCCAAATAAAACAAAGTAGGTAATTACTGTCTAATTAAATTAACACCCGATACAAAAATAAAATACAATTTGAATCAAAAGAAAATAAATTTAGATAAAATAATTGTCAAATAAATGTGGTTGCCAATACCAAAAACATTAAATTATTCTAATTAATAATATGATTGTTGAAAAAACTTACTTTTTGTATTGTTGTTTCGCGCGCACCAATTTTCGTCTCAAATATTTTCAAACAAATTTTTGGTTTCAAGGCATAAATTATATGTCAAAATACACCAAATTCATAAACACTGATATTTGTAATATTACACTAAAATTTTATAAAGAACTGCGGAGCTTACAACAATACAACTCACTGTTTACAGTAAAACAAAACAATTACGCTAGGCTTCTGTTGACGTTTGGGCATGGCTTGCTACAATTCCAAATTCGCGAAAAAGTACATTTTTAATTTTGTTTATAACTTAAGAATGGATTAAGCAAAAAATTCATGCTATACAGCAAAATATGATAGCACCGAAACATCTTTGATTTAAGTTAGTAATACATACCTCCAACGTGAAGATGGAGTTACATTTTTAATTTGTTTATAACTTAAGAATGGATTCAGCAAAAAATTCAAGCTATACAGCAAAAAATAGCAAAACATGAGCAAAATATTACTATGTGGTGCAAGATGTGGCAATGCGATGTTGTAACTCCAACTTCACGGACCCATTGGAATGCCATTCTTAGAAGACTATACCTGGAGATGATATACAATTAATCCGTGAGCGCAGGAAAATAGCTACACAAAAATAAATAATGATTAATATTTATTCAAATTCAGCAATTATTACAAAATCTTTTATAAGAACAATCTTTCCCAACATTATATTATATTTCACTACAAATTTTACACCCTTTTCTCCTTTTTTAGAAGATTTGCTAGTTTTTGAAGATTTACTTTTGGTAGATTTAGTTTTTGAAGATTTAGTTTTTGAGCTTGATTTATCTTTTCCTTTGCCCTTTTTATTACCCTTTCCTTTACCCTTACCTCCTTTTTCCTTTTTTTCTGGAGGTGGTTTAGGAAATTCAAATCGGATTTTTATTTTTACTTTTGAGTTTCCTTCTATTGTTAAGCAATCATCTACTGCTCCCAGAATTTTAAACTGAGATGCCTCTGCAAAGATATAAGGTAAGAAATAGTATGATATAGGTACGAGGTCTTTCTATAGACTATTTTTTTTGCACCTGTTGTGGCTATTCTGCGCCCTGCGGTTTATTATTAAAATATACGTACAAAATTATACATACTGCGTGGCGCTCGAAATCCGTTACATAGGCATTTACAGTCCGTCTACTCTTACCAGTTAAGATGCCCAATGGTTCATAGACTATGATGGGGGGTGAAATATGGAACGGAGTTCATTCTGTCCTAACTCTGATGCAGTTAAGATCGGAAAGTACAAACAAGGGCGTAAACATGCCATCATTTAAAAGTTACCTCATCTCAGACATAAATAATATACTTTGGTTCACGAAAGATGACAATTCAAGGTCACTTGTTCGAAGAAAGAATACACAACATTTATTCTAGGTTATTGTGTTTTGCAAATACATAGGTGAAGAGCATAAATCTTTGAGAAAGGTATTATTTAAAAACATAATTTTCTAATAAATTACACTTATTTTTTTCAGTTAAAATGTATACATAAATATTTCATGTTGCACGTCTATGTACACGAAATGCAGTGAAGTTATCTGTAAGTAATATTACAACATACGCTTAATAAATGACCTTGAATTGTCATCTTTCGTGAACCAAACTATATTTTTTAAATTTCAGTCTCATTCTACACCAATATGTACGAGGGTCATTCAATAAGTAAAGAGACAAATTCTATAATTTTAAAACTATTCAATGAATGTGTACAATCTTTTCAGGGGTGTTAGTTGGCAACCTTGGGATATGCTCTGATCAGCTGTTTCATCATTTTATGTCAACATAACCTCAAAATTTTCAGTTCACCATGGCAAGTCCACTAGAAGATTGCACCTTAGAAGAGCAGCGCTCAGTCATTAGATTTTTAGTCGCAGAAGGTGTAAAACCAAGTGAAATTTTTTCTAGAATGTTAATACAGTACGGTAAAAGTTGTATGAACCGTGCGAATTTTTACAAGTGGGTTGATCGGTTTAAAAGTGGCCGAACAAGTGTAGGTGATGAACCCCGATGTGATGCTGACCATCTTTTGGGACTCACAGGGTCCAGTCTATTGCGATTTCCTTGAAGATCAGCGAACTATCAATAGCCAATACTACTCTGAGATGCTAGAACACAAAGTTAGACCAGCTATCAGGAGCAAACGCCGCGGACTCTTGTCAAAAGGAGTCATTCTTTAGCACGATAACGCCCGCCCTCATACAGCCCAGCTGACCCGTGATAAGCTTCAAGAATTGGGTTGGATGTCTTACCTCATCCTGCCTACAGTCCCGACCTCGCCCCATCTGATTTTTACCTGTTTGGACCACTCAAAGACGCCCTACGTGGAAAAAGATTTGCTAACAATGAGGAAGTTAAGGAAGCGGTGCAAAAGTGGCTTCGGGGTAAATCGAAAGAATTCTTCGCCAAGGGAATTAGGAAGCTGCAAGAAAGATGGGACAAGTGCATAACTGTGGGGGTGATTATGTTGAAAAATAGCCTTAATTTTGAAAGATTGAAATAAACCGTTTTTGAGCTATAGCCATTTGTCTCTTTACTTATTGAATGACCCTCGTACTAAATAGCATGCTTGTAAGTTTGTATTTATATGTGTAAAGGAACAAAATTTATTTTTAACAATAGCCGTGTTCCGTCGGGCTGTGATTCACAATCTAAATCATCAAAGTGATCATAATTAAGAAGAAGTATGTTTTTTCGTTTCTTATTCGTTATCCCCACTTTCTCATTATGTGATCACTAGACGTAACATATTATGTAAGCAACTTTCCATACCTAAACTGGTTTCTCTGTTGTAATGTGTAAGCAAATTTTTCTATTATTACATTAATATTGGATAACTAATGAAATTTGTGTTCTGATTTACATGCAGAATTTTATGTTTTAATTTATATTTGAAGTATTTTTTTTTAAATAATTGGAGAATCAACGCGCAAGGAAAAAATGCGTGTGTAATGGATTTCGAGCGCCATCCGGTATACTGCTGAAAGCGATCCTTGAAACGTTAGGAAGATTGGAGGAAGAGGCCATTTTGTATTAGAATCTAAGAAAAACTGACAAATTGATTGTAAAATACAATAAAATTTTACCATCATATGGCGTGAAACACTGGTCTATTGAATATTCTTCATCAGGAGTGAACTCTTCTGTAAATTTTTTCACCTTCTTCTTTTTTTCTTTTCCCTTTTTGCCTTTCCCACTTTTTTTACTCTTTTTACTATCCTTACTTTTTTTACTTTTTTTCGAATCTTTGTCTTTATCTTTTCCTTTTCCCTTTCCCTTGCCTTTTCCTTTGCCTTTTCCTTTTTCATCTGATGAGTCTGTTTTTTCTTCCGGTTTCGGAACTATTTTTCCTTTTAGTTCGCACATTTTTTGAAGAAATAATTGTAAGGGAGCTTCGCACATATTATTTATCTGAAATATTAGCTGCTAGTATTTTGAAATATGTATGCTGTCTATATTTATTTACTTGAAATACACAATCAGCTTTCTTGCCAGGTTTTGCTTTTATTCTACACACTGTAAACTTTGGACTGAATTCATATTTGGGTTCAACTCCTTTTCCCGATACAGTTAGGACTTCGACAGTGTTTCTTGACTTAATTTCAAAGTATTCCTGGTACTGAAAAAAATTGTATTTGCCGGAGTCTCATTGCGAAATGCATTTCACGAAAAACCTTAGTAGGTACCTACATAATCGATTATTCAAATATAATCCATTAATTGATTCCACAATCAAATGATTTTTATTTTAGAAATAATCAATCACTTGCTTAATCGATTATTTAAACAATATATTATTTTGTTAATATTTAATTAAATATTTGTACATATATCAGAACCAGAAGTGGCTTGTAAAGATTGTGAGTATACATTATTTAAGTAATTATTTAATTGAACGATGGTTTATTAATTGATTTATAGAAATTTAAACATTAATTATTTCATTAACTAATTAACATCATATGTCAATTTTATTGTTTTATTAATCCATTAATCAAAATAATCACTTTTCATTCATAAATTTGCAAATAAACTTTTACGGTGCACGTGGTTTCCGTTTGCTGTTGTAAACAAACTAACCTAAAATTGTGATAGGTGACAGCAGAGTTAAGAATAAAGGTATGTACAGTAAAATTTTTGAAAGATGTCCGATCAAGGTCATCTGTATCACGAGCGAATTAACAAATAGGCTTACATTTATTTTTATCTTTTGCAAAGGCTATAAGAGTGCGCGATAAGGATGGATATAACACGCTTGTCTTTCAAAAATTCATATTGTTTCGACTAAGTTAGGACATTCCACTTCAAAACGATGCTCGTTATTGATAATACTTTCGTTGTAACGTAAGTTTATTTATTAATACAGATACATAACCTTGATTCATAGCCGTACGAATAACGTTATTTTCTATCAGTCACTGACACTGACATTGTGTCGGTATCTTATTTTTCACATACTTGGTTTTACATTTGCTAATAAACTTACCAGTTGACTTATTTTTGAATTTTGAATGCTTTATTCTAACATATATTTTTATAATAATAAAATAACAGTAGTATCTTATGTACCCTCATGAAAACTAAGCAAACGACACTACTGAATTTGTCAGAATGGGCGGAGCAAAAATCTCAATTCATATAATTCGTAGATAACCTTGATCGGACATCTTTCAAATTTTTTATTGTAAATAAGACATTTATTAAAATACATATCAAAAGATGTATAAAATTTTTTTAGTTAACAATATGTTGCTGTCACAAAATCAAACTGACAAGTGATAACCCAAACAATCATAGTTCCAAACAAAACCGGTAGAGCTCTACTGCCGCATCGGCTAAGCCGTGACGTAGCCGTGACGTCAGCGACCAAATATTTGAAATTAAAGACTTTAAAAAAATCATATCTCTGATTCTAAAGACTTGTAAGGTGTAAAACATACACCTACATATTTAATTTGACCTATTCTTTCAAGAAAAAAATAAATTAGACGTCTTGAAGTATTTTGACATTAACAACCTGCGCGCGCATAATATATGTCCACTGCATAAATGATCGGCGAGAAAATCTCACATAGTTTTAAGAATCGAAATTATCGATCGTATGCGTGATGAGAAGAAAGTGAGAAATATTTCTCATCACACGGTACAAATTTCTCACCGTTTCAAGAATCGGTATCCAGGCGCTTGATTTCCCTGAGACGATATTACATAGAGAAATCCGTATAGAAATCCGCCGTATACTATAAGAAATGTTCGAAAGAGTTTTGCGAAACTTCGTAAGTCGCTTACAACAGTGTTTGGCGGATATTGTTTTCAAAAGCACATTAGATAAAACTTCCCATGTTGTAAGTTCAGAATGTGAAAATATATTCTTGTATCGAGTATTTATTTTTTAATTCACCTTCAAAACTACAGTGGTTGTTTTGCTACACCTTCTACGCAAAAAGTGGGCTCTGTAAAAAGCATTTTTTTTCTAAATTACTTATCTTTGAAAGCATTGACGTTTACAATGGAAGAAATAGAAAATGAAGCTCATGGTAAGAGGACGAGCAAGAAAAAACGTGTAACAGAAAAAAAGAACTTTGCTCCTTTTGGAGTTGCAATTCAACGTTTTGCTACAATTGGATTCCATCCTGGGCTAGACCCCACGGGTTCGCTTCGGAAGAAGGGAGGCACTGGCCCAGGTCAATACGATCTCAAGTTCTACGACTGTGCCTACAAAACAAGCAAACGTGAAAAAGAACCGTAAAGACTTCATTCCTCTATTAATGTCAATCTAATAGCAAAACTTTTATAGATGGAAAAGAAAAAACGAAACGGAAGAATTTTCAAAAACGCTGGGATACAGATTACCTCACGTTTTGAAGGAAAGAGAAGAAAGAAAGAAAGAAAGCTAATGGACCAGGAACTTTGGAAATAAATGAAGCGTTGTTCAAACAACAAAGTAACAACGTTAAAAAGAATGTTTCTTTTGGTAGTACAGATAGGTGGAAGAAACCAAAAAGACCATCGTTGAATCCACCACCAGGTACGACAATAACCTTCCTTAAATTCAGAGGAGTTATATTTAATTTTGGTTAAGATTTATAGAGACAGTAAAAATTTTCAAAATAAAAATGAAGAATACAAAGTAAAAAAATAAAATGTAAAGTAAAATATATTCAGTACAAAATAGCTATTTGTGTATTAAGAGCGCAAAATAGGACATTGTCGATTGAGAGGTTGTTGCCGCGCGACGCAGGAGCGCGGCATTCTCTCGAAATCGACAATGTCCATTTGCACTCGAAACACACACAAGATTTTTTCTATAGTCGCCACAGTGGACGATACCATGTACAGTTTGTACCTACAATACTACTCAATTAATAAGGATTACTATAAAGAAAAAACGTCTTTTATATTTAATTTTAATTTATCGTTATGTCCCATTCTTATTGACGTATTGCTTCAATCTAATATAAACATTTTATACTTTCGTTTTTGTAAATGAATGCCCTATTTTATTTTCACAATAGTGCGGCATTTTTTTTGGGTATGTAATATACCGAGAGCACAGTTATATGCCAGATTGATTTGTAAAGGTGGTAAATGTGTCACTACAGTGCCATTAGTTCCTGACTAAACGTTTCCATTAAAAATATAGACAAGTGACATTTCTTAACATTGTGTATTTAGAAATTTGGACAGCGAGCGTTTTTTCTACTTTGTCGCGCTAGAGCGGTAAAAATAAATCTTGTGTGTTTCGAGCGCAAATGGACATTCTCTCGAAATAGACAATGTCCTATTTTGCGCTCTTAATACACAAATAGCTATTGTGGGGATTTCACAGGTAATGAAATATGGGAGATTGTATTTGCCGTCTATTGTATTCTTGAACATGTTTTTGATTAAATTGTTATAAATTTATTACTGAATAGTTATTTACTTATTAAAGGTATAATTAAAAGATTATAGTTCGGTGCTATAATCTGGATTATGCCCCTGGTAATACGACGTTTTATTTTATTTGGTTCTCAAAATTCAGATTCACTAGATAGGTACCTATGTATAAAATTGTATGTTATTATATTTAAACATACTATGGGTTATTTGTATTTATGCATAATTCAATACATATTATGTATATTATTGTATAAGGATTATCGAATGCCATATCATAGGCACTCACAGCTATAGTGGAGAAAGCACCACAAGAATTATTTTAAAAACACATATAAAACACCATTTGTATATTATATTTAAACATTCTATGAGCCTAGTAGTATAAATTTTTGTTTCTTGGTGGCAACATTAGGGTGCAGTAGACTTGCATAAACCAAAATTCAATTTTTAGATTATTACTTGTTAATAACTAGTGTTTGAAATTGAAATATTTAGAATTACTTTTTATAGCTTAGAGAATATATTTAATTAATATGTACAAATTACTAGCTTATCAGAGATTTTGCACTATTTTCTATAAATTTTTATGAATTAAATGTATTATATAAATTAATTCAGAAATGAACACAAGTTTCGATTTTATTTTACATTGAAATGAATTATTAATTTAAAAATTACGAAATGAGGAAATTGGTTGTTTTTACATTAAACCACATTAAATTATAATTATTTTGTGACAATAATATATCAATTTATTTCGCACGATAAAGAATATGAAAATAGTTTCGAGTGGTTCAAAAAATGAATTTATTATGTTGTTTGATTTATTTGTATATCTGTGTCATCGCAACTTTATAGGTAAAGTGCTGGTCATCAGATTTTTAAATTAGTCTGCTGAAGACGAATATCATCACCACCAGACAATTATTTTCCGTAGGTACTTACGGTAAAAACCACGACCCTTATCTCCGTTGGGAAGAATCCCGCCCTCCTATACATCAATGGACACCTCTTCCCACATTCGAATGGGACAACTTCGTCGACCGTTTCAAGCTCGGCAGAAACGAACCCAGAACTCTTCCGCCAAATATTTATGCCAGTGATCGTCAGAGTAGCATCAAGCAGCTTCTAGCCAAGCGAGTGTCCAAACGAGGACCTTACGATCTTTTCACGGGGCCTCGTGATGAACGGACCATCAAAGGATACTTTATGACTAGTCTCCTGAAAGGAGTAAAGTCTTGGCCGATGAAACTACCAGCGGAAATGGATAGGTTGAAGCAGAAGAAGAGGAGTCATTATGGACAGTTTCTGCAGTGTGATCGATTTACAAAGAATCCTGGATTGCGACTAATGTTGAGTGATTTGACAATGTGTCCAAAGAATCCGGATGAACCTGGTCCAGGACATTACGAAGTGGGAAGGTAAAAAAATAATAAGTTTTTTCATTTAATAACACTTTTAAGGCCTTATCACATTACAATGAAGTATTCAGTGGCGCTCCGAGGGTATAAGGGGCTTTTTTGCAGAGTTATATTTCAGCGCCCCTCATAATGTATAATTTGAAAATTATGACACATTTTAAAATATTGATTCTCCGAAAAATGCTAGATTTAAAATATTGATGAAATTTCCTTTGTTAGATTCACTTTTGTAATCAATATTACTAAAATTGTTTTTTTTTTCAAACGTCATAAAAGTAGCATCTTTTATAACTTGATTCACAAGGTAGAAATTAGCTACTAATAAATAAATATCCATAGAAACTATACAGAATCAACGAATAAGAAGTAACTTTAATAAAAGAAACCTGTAATATCGCCCTAAATGTCACTATAACACGCTAGGTAACCTAAGAATAAAGTTACTAAATACCATCAATAGCTGTCAAATTTAAATAAATAATCTATGAATTAAAATATAAACAGAGTTTACTTTTGAGGAAATAACATATTAAAGAATACTAGAGTTACAGATTACAATTACAGGGACGGTAATGAACATAAGAATACTTAGAATTAAAGTGAAAAGGAAAGTTTATATTGTTTTGTAGTAATTCCTGGACATATCTTTCAGCCACACTGTTAGATTTCCCTCCAATTAAACAACTTCAGGGGGCGTACATTATAAAACTTCAAATTCCGACATAATTGCACACAAGGAGGATATAAAATTGCAGTTTTTATTTAAACGTCAAAATATGAAAATTCTCACTTCAATATTTATAACAAAAAGTGAACAAATAAGTATCCATAGCTACAGGGCAATTGAAATCGAAAACATAATTTACGTAAAAAGTAATGTCAGTAGTAGATATTTTTCTTTAAATATCTACGTTTGAAGAAAAAATACAATGTGTCATTCGGAGTAAAAGTATCTTTGTGTGCCTCATGTGCAATTGTCTGACTCGCTTCGCTCGTCGTTCAAACTTCCACGCTCGCCACACAAAGTATCACTTTTACTCCTAATAACACAATATACTATTGTTGTAATCAACAATTTTACAGTTATTGTGTGCGATATAACAATGCCAGAAAATTATCCGTTTGACAAAATATTTCTTTTACTTTTTTCTACTAAATGTGAATAGTAAATCAGGGAAATTCAATATCGACAGAAACGAAAAATCTCACTAAAGGCTCATTCACAGTACTGAAATTATACTTAGAAATTATAATTATATTTAAGAAATATAATTATAAATTATACTTAAAAATGACCGTCTTGAAGCATGTTAAGTAGATGTTCACTTAGAAATAGAATTTATAATTAGTATATTGTGCCATCTACAACATTTTTGTGACATAATAATTTGACATAATTGTTAACGTCATTGTTCATTTTAATACTTGTCTCTCGTCCTTGCGCTCGTTGAAATGAACATGAGTATGGAAGAATTTATTTCTTGTATTGTGGAAAATTTATATTTATAGGATAAGAAAGATATTTTTTTTAGAATGTCATTAAACGCGAAAAAAGTTGGAATGAAATTGGAGCAAAATTTAAGAGTTCAAGCACCTGGTGAAATAATACTCCTAAACTTATCGTTTTTCTTAATTTTATGTTCTATTAAATTTAATAAATAATCAAAATGATTAAAGCTTAAACGCGTGTATTCAAAAAAAATTTCTTCGTCCGTCTGTCTCATTTCTTGAATTAGACTATTCCAATCTCCTTGGTTTGTTCTATTTTTCTTTAGAGGATGAATCCACCAGCGACGTTTTTTAACTTTAGATTGATTTACAATAACTTGATAACAAAGCAAAGCAATGAATCTTCGTTTTAATATTATTTGGTTTAATATATTTAAATTATTTACGTTCATATTGATGAAATTAATGTCAAATTTGACGTGACAAAGCTGATAATATGTTTGTAATTTTTTGTTCAATCTGATTTGCTCACTTATAATTATAATTATATTTATAAGTGAAATATATGAAGTTTGCATAAAATACTTATTTTAAGTTATTTTAATTTAATTTCATTACTAATTTGAAGCTTTCGAACGCTGACACTTGAATGTATTGATATAAACTTATAATTATAAGTATAATTATAATTACTATTTATAATTTCGCTTAATTTCAGTGCTGTGAATGTGCCTTAAGCATTTATTTTTTTCGCTAAATGCTAATATTTAAATAATGGATTCATTGTCTGATTTTTTTTTGTGATCAGTATTCTTGAGCTTTAATCAAAATATTCTTTGTTGTAATCAACACGTTCCCAGTTATTATTTTAATATAACAATGCTAGAAAAAATTCCGTTTGGTATGATAATTATTTAACTTATAACAAGAGATCTAATGCGAACAAATTAAAAAAAAAAAATGTTCACTACTATCACCTTACTGTGTAAGATGTATATTAATATTTTTTTCGAGTAAGAACGTTTATAAAAAAAGATTATCGCCTTGAAATGCCCACCCGCACGGAGCTGCCGTGCATATCCTTGCAGGGCTGGATTAAGATATGTGTGCGCCCCTGGCTAGTTTTATTTTTTATTACTAAAATTTGATTGAAAAATCAGTTCAAAATTTAAAATAAGTCAAAACGTTGTTCTTTTGTAAGTGACGTTATTCTTGTTTACGTATGTCTATGTAATTTATGTTGTGTGACAGATATACGTAAATGGTGACATTACTTTCTAAAACACTACAAATAATAATGACGTATGTCGTAGAGTTACATATATTTAATTATCTACTACACTGCCCTCTATGTTAATGTTTACCCAGTGACGTTGACACTTAAATCAAATTATTATTCCATGGTCAAGTCTATGTTTTTGTGATTTGTAAAAACATAGGTGAACATAAATGATTTGAGAAAGACATTATTTAAAAAGAAACATAATTTTCAAATAAATTACACGTATTTTTTAAAATGTATCCATAAATATTTCATTTTGCAAGTAAGTATACGAAATGCGGTGAAGTTATCTGTAAGTAATATTACACCATATGGTCTATAAATGACCTTGAATAGTCATCTTTCGTGAACCAAAATGTACTACTTCTATTGTGAAAAGGCCTTTAATTTTTTTTTTGAATTAACGTGTACATTGATTTTAATAAAAAAAATTCGGTATAAAATTGTTTGAACTTTTTAGGACAAGAGTTTTTAAGCAAAATAAGGCTGCTTTTAATCAGTCAGTTTTGTATGCGAGGCCAGTTAAAAAATGGGAAATACTCCCTGGAGTTGGAAGGTAAAGTTTCTCGGTAAAAAAATGTTCATCGTAAACTCATTTTTCGTTTTTCATTTTAAGATACGAACAAAAACGTCTCAAATGTAAAGGCAAGGACAAACATGAATCATGGATGTTCAAGTCAACTGCTAAACGAGGATTCTATGAAGTTATTGTTTATAATAACTTTTAAAAATACGTACTAGTTTTTCTTCCGATGGTGCAAACGTCAGAGGAATTTTTAAAATATGTTCTTTTTCTATTTTGTTGTCCAAATGTGTGAAGCATATAAAAGGACCAGCAGGGTTTAGAGAACTTATCTTTGGTTGAATTTCATGGCCTAAAATTATTTTATATTGTTTATACACAAAAATAAATACATTGTATTGAAAAAAATTAAACAGCTGGCAATACTCTAACAGTTAGTAAATTGTTTGATATGTGGAGAGAATGGCGAGTGAACGGCTTGTTAAGCGTATATATCTTGGTGAAGTTGAGGGTTTTCGATTGCGTGGCCGACCAGTGTATAAGTGGATGGATGTGATTGGTACGGTGCTTAAAGAGAGAGAGAGAGTTTCCAAGTGTGTAGAGAAGAGCATGTATGAATGCGATTATGAGTGTGGCCGAGGCGAAAGAAGTCTGCTTAGATAGGAATGTGTGGCGAAGGATGATTGTTTCCTAACTATTATTGTGATCCGGATGCGGTATTTCGCTACCGAAAATCGGTCACTTTAATATATGTAAGAGTAAGGATTTGTTGTATGATGTTGATGTTGTTCTTATTGTTATCGGGTTTGTGCGAACCCACTAAGTGGGACACGCGTGATTTTATGTATGTATGTATGCATGTATGTATGTATGTATGTATGTATGTATGTATGTATGTATGTATGTACCTATTTAATTATATATCGTAATAGTTGACACGGTTGCTAGGTTACTATGTTATGTTTCTAGCTAACAAGTTAAAATATGTTCAGTTGGTAAATATTTAATAATATGTAATTAAAAATGTAAAATAAACATTTGTAATAGATAAATATGTATACATTATTCATTTGTCAGCTGTCCGTACGTTTGAACCTAAATTTCAGTTTTGTAAATAAAGTAAAATATATTAATGTTCGTCTAAAAAATAATGATCGTAACTTGTATGAAATTCAAATATCTTAGCTCGTGTGTATATTGACTTTCACTCGCATGATATTTGGTATTTTTCATAACTTGTTACGAAAATAACTATATCACCATTGTGGTATGATATGAAGTGACAGTTCAGAATGGGGCTCTATACTGTCCATACGATATAACTTGGCGAGTTGGGGCAATTCACATTATCACTGCGGTAATGGGGAAGTTATAAAATCCATAGGCGTACCGAAGAAGAATGAAGTTCAATAAAATTACGAATATTACAAAAAAAAAAGAAATTATTAATACAAAAAAAAATATTAGAAATATTGGAATGAATTATTTATTATATAAATCATATTATAATTAATTATTTTTTAAATTAATTAAGTTAAGAAAATAAAATTTCTATTGCTATTGAGAAAAAAATGCACCAACGCTTATGTATGAATATAACTTCTTGGGTTGAAAAGTACCTGACACGCCGAGTTTGAGTATATTAGGGTGAAATTTGCTTTGTGTAAGGCAATAAAACATTGTAAAATCACTATTTCACTTCTGAAGCTGTGCGGCATCGAAATAAAAGTAAATATTTGGCAAAACGCAACTTAGGAATAGTGAACTGAATTACATTCTTTTGGCTCGCCAAGTTACATCGTATGGACTGTATCTACTTACGTGTAATATTTTCCAAGTCGATTATAACTTTCGGTCTGGTTGAAATAGCAGTAGGGCCAAAATCTATATATTGTGTTGGTAAATTTGTTATAAAATCCGGTCGAATTACTCTACATTCAGTTGTTAGATATAGAATTTCGTCAGGCCTAAAATACTTATAAATGTTAGGAATATTTTTATAGAACTGAACTATCTATAGGTTAAATTCGGTAAACTTTATTTTTTTTCTTTACATAAGAATTTTAATATAATAATCAAAATGTAATAAGAATTTTTGAATTCCGCTGCTATTAGTTTTAGTTTAGATGAGTTTGGTAAAAAGTCAAGTTACCATAGTCTTGTGATTTGAAGCAGTATATGTGGAAAGGGTGTGAGCAAATTACTTGTTACTGATGACAGTAGTAGTATTTTAACAAAAATCTTCTAAATATTATTTTTTGAAAATTTATGTTATTACAAATATTAAAAACCAAAATTCTCTATCCGACACATTTAAAATTTTATTATACCTTCTATAGATTTAAAGATATAGATATATAATCATATATTATACAACAAGACGATTGAAAATTCTCGATTATACGAAACGTGTTGCCTGGAAACACCACGAGACCAAAGGTCGAGTGGTATTTCCAATAGGCAACTCGTTGAGTATTTCGAGAATTTTTGATCGTCGAGTTGTATACAGGTAGACTATATCATGAATAAAAAATAAATTAAAAAGTAAATAGTAAATTTAACGTAGACCTGTGGTCTATTTTATTTTGACAGAAACGTCAAACTATATGCTACATAACCTATCTTTTAAAATATATTTGTAGTAGTATGTAATATTACATTGAAATGCTCGTATTTCAAATTAAATATTTGTATTTTAAATAAACTAGCAACAGTGCAGTTCTAGATTTGTGATCCAAATAATTATTTGTTTACTTGTCAAATTTTTACTTCCATAATTCCTTGCTGTCAAATAATAGATGCGTTCAATTATTTGTTTCCGTGCACTTGGAGCTGTCAGTGTGATTTTAAATGTCTACTTAAAGCATACAACGCACGATTTTCCTCCTCAAAATCTAAGTACAGATTCATTTATACTCGTATCTAATGATCTAATGAAAAAGATCTTGTCCGTAAATATAATTAAAAATGACATTGCCAGTTCTGAGTACATAGAACAAAATAACTAAACGCACTTTATAAGTGAATATACGAAGGTAGGTATATTCGAATATACCAAGGTTCGTATATTCGTTCACCATGGTTACTCAATAATAACCGCTGTAATACGTGGTAGCTAAGGAAAATCACACTCTCTTATTGGTTTACAACGTAATGAATGATATAGTCTATAAAATAATCTGTTGTATTAAATCTCACAGCCTGCTCACAGCCCAAACATCTCCATGGTAACTACTTGAGAAATTAAAATGTCTGTAATTGACAGATAAATGTCACTAATGTCAGTGTGAAAAATTACTGCTTTTTCTGGGAACGATATTTAATATTTCGTATTGTATTATTAATTATATATTTAAAATTATAGGTATATTACATGAACCCTTCAGAAATACCGTCCATCCCGTTAAAGAATTGAAAAAAGCTCGAACATTTAGAAGAAATGGAGAAAACTTGCTCATAGAATAAATTTAAAATTAGAAAATACGTAAATATAAAAATTAGATGTACTTAGAATTTTTTGTATGTATGTACAAATATAATACTTTTATATACCACAGTGGAAAGGGTGCGAGAGGTATTGTGATGGCCACAACAGATTTTTAAATTTATCATATATCAAAATTTAACATGTTGTTTTAAAAATGAGTTAAATTTTAATAAACTTTTATGAAACGGGGCATAAAACTTTTTAATATTAAAAATTGCTTCAAAATTGAACGAACTTTCATTTAAAATAATAAAAAAGAAAAGTGGAGGATCCCATTTTAAAACTTCTACAGAACATATCTTATCTTATTTTTGTGGTTCTTTTTGTTTTTATTTTATATTTTATATAACAAAGAAAATATTTAATAATGTACTTTTCTGTGATTTCAAATATTTTTCAATGGCATTGAATACCTATATATTTACTATTTTTAATCACCTATTTATGGGTAAATAAATACCTGGGTATTTTACATTACTACCCAGTACACCATTATAGTAATAAACTAGAGTCCTATCTCAAATCGACTTTTGACAGTTTCATACATACTCGGTGTGAGTAAAATACCCTATTTACTTAGTCCATTTAATTAAGTCTTTATTGAAGACTTATTAAATTTACTTTAATGTTTAATAACTATTTTACTCACTTGTTTAAATATGCCGGGAAAGTAACAACAAAATTAAACATAGCTTTAATAGTATAAGGTTTCATAGACTTTGCAACGTCCTTTTCAGCAGGATAGAAATCACAATTGTGTAGACTAACGTTATCATCTATTTTTTCTGGAGCCTTCTTCTTCTTACCACCTTTTTTTGAAGATCTGGCTGAAAGAAGTCTTTGGGTCTTAACTAGTTTAGCTGATTGTTGTAAGATAAGACTGTCTACTGTAGGTTTTGCTGTTAGTAACATATGCACGCTCTATAAAATAAAATAGACCTAATAGAAATATACTAAAATAAAAAAGGTGTGTCTGATAATGTACGAAAAGCATCGCAAAAATGAGAATAATATCTATTATAAACAAAAGATAAAAAAATGTGAGGTTATATTTCCTAACCTCTCCTTTCTTCAGGTCACCACAAATTGGCTCAATACTAATTTGATCAGAATCATTTGTCACTTCAAAATGACAATTAAAATCTATCATTTTCTCAGGGTTCACGAAACCACAGAGACATTCATCTATGGTTGAACGATTTACTGATGAAAACTTGAAATCCATCGAAGTATACGACCCTAATGGTGTATCGGGGAATATTATGTACTGGTGAGACAGTTCTGTCCAATAGTCTACTATAGTTGCTGAAATAATTAAACATAATTGTTTAGTGCGTTTGTTTGATTCTTCATCCATTTCTTCCTCTCCAAGTTCTTCTTCAATTAGTTCTTCTGGGTGAAAATCTTCATCTGTTTCAATATTTGAATCTTTTGTTGTTTGTTTTGAAATATACGATTTTGTAAAACTAGCGTATTCTTTATTGAATTTACTTTCTAAGGATCTGAATGAATGTTTTAACTTCTACAATAAATTTAAAAAAAACAATTATAATTATTCGAATTTTTATTTAACATATTTATAAAAACATTTAAAATTAATACGTTCACTACCGACGGCCACTATTATTTTAATTTTCAGTTTTTTATTATTGATAAAGTAGTCCCTTATTCACGATCATTTTTTGTATATAACATTTTTCTCTAAAGTCATTAGTTCACCCAAAAAATCACTGGTTGTTTTAAAGAAAATATTCAGGATGTTATATTTTAATGGACCCAGCAAATATCTCGCTTATTTATTAAGTTATTAATTTCTTTCATATAATATGATTTATACAGCAACATGTAAGCTACTTGATGACGGATGTACATTCATGATACCACTTCCGGTTTATTAGTAATAATTAATATCAACTTTGAAATTTCAAATGGAACATACTATATTTTTTTACAAATTTTAAAAGTACATCAAATTTGCTTTACAATCATGTAAAATAATCCATATGTTACATTATTAAAAAGTAAAATGGCGGGCACTTTTTTTTACACCTAGTCGAAAAGAGAATAGTGAGCCATGACTGTGGCTTGAAATAAAACAATGAACTAAAACAATTGTAACACGGTAAATGTCAACCTGTAAATACTCAGTAATAATTTTAAACTAAATGTTACACACTCACGGCCGAATTCACCATTAATCCGTTGATTATTAATCAGTTGATTAAGGAATCAAGCTGATCTGTAGATCAACGTATGTTCTAATTCATCAACTTGATTTCTGAATCAAGGAATCATGATCAACTGATTCACAGTTTTGTTTTGGTTTTTGACAGTTAATGTAACTGTCATGGAATTTTATTCGTGGTAATTGTACTTTCCGTTAAAAAGGTATTGATATGTAAGTTTTTCATTTATTTAAAAAATATATTTTATAATTTTTCTATAATAATATTATATTTTTATTTTGATAAAGGAGTGTTTTTAAACATAGTGAAAATGAAAGGTGTAAAAGTATAGTTAAAAATAATAAAATCAATTCGATTCTAAATAAAGATAAAGAAGAAGTATGAGCCAAAGTTACAAATGGGTATAACAGCCAGAATCTTAACATAGCTATAAATGTCAAAATTAGGATTCAAAGATGTGATCAGTCCTTGATTCATGGAATATGACGAATCAGTTGATCATTGATTTTGATTAGTAGATTAGCTTGATTTTTAATGGTGAATTGGATTGCTTTTGGATCAGAGTTGATCTGTGAATCAACTCATGATTAAGGAATGGTGAATTCGGCCGTCACAGACATAAATAACCATGTTCAACGTATTTAGTTTGTTTTTATTAATTTAGTAAAAGGGACTTCATTTTCATAGATAATTTATTATATTCTAATACAGCTTCAAGAAATTAAAATTAATTAACGAAAACTTTCTCTATCACTGCATGAAGTACAATGTATCTACAAATAAATTTTAATTACATACTTGGGAAAGAATTGAAAAATATATTTAATATACCGCTTTCCACATTCAGTTTTATGTTTTACACTTCTTGTGTCATCTTGCCATGATCTGCCACCCGATCCTCAAAAATGACTGAAATTTTATCTCAATTTTCCGTATTAGTGATTTTAATGGTCAGATTTTCCCCCTAAATAATGACGTGCTTTGGCTGCATATCCGATTTGAGTATACACTCAAATTGGTTCGGTAGTGAACGTGTTAATATGTTTTTCAAAAATGATACGTACTATAGGTTTTTCTTTTTTCATACCGCCTATTTTATATGCTGTGGTACAAGTAATTTTATATGAAACATGTAAAGGGCCACTAAAGTGAACTAATTCTTCTGTTATTAAATCTTGCGCTGTAGGACTTAAACAAATTTGTAAAGTTTTAGATTCATCTGGTTCTAATGTTCCAAAACCGTAGTCTGGCATTATGGTTAAAACCTGTAGCAAGGTTAAATATAAATGAACTTACAAATAAAAAATATTGTTACATTGTGTTTAACACGAGGGTCACGATAAAATTATTGTAAAGTTGTTTCTAAAATATTTACAAATTTACAGAGGAGTAGAAAAAGTATAGTACGAGCCCAACCCCAAATGTATTCGTACCCTCTGAGAAAAATATATTAACAGTAAAAAGAAATAAATTTTTAGATTACAATAGTTAAGACTATATTTGAGCATTTTTTATTTTATGTATTAATAAAGTGTACTGGATTTAAATATAATGTTATTACCTAAATTTATCATTTTAACAATAATTTACGGGCCTATATATGACAACAGACACGTGCTATTTTTTTTAGTTCCAACAGTAAATAATACAATATTTATGTTAGTATTATTTATAAAATTGAAGGTAAAGGAAACTGACAATATATTCAATTAATTACTATATTACATTTTATATTTGTAGTAAAATTATTTGAAAAGTGATATTTATTTATGTACCACCTACAATTATATTAACAAGAATAAATAAACTTCTGGATGCTATGATTATTACTCCAATTCAACAAATTTTGATGTGTATAATAGAGTGTATTGAATTTGAATACATTACTTATAATAAAATTTCTTAGGTTTAATAATAATTTATTTGCAAATAAACCATTGTCTACATGTGACAAATGTTTTCGTCTTTAATAATTCGCAAATAATTTTTATTAAAGTAATAAAATTTAAGATTGCAATTAATTGAGTATATTGTCAGTTACCTTTACCCTCAGTACACTTTATTAACACATAAAATAAAAATGCCCAAATATATTCTTAATTATTAAACCCTAAAAATTTATTTTTTATTGCTGTTAATATATTTATTTCAGAGGGTACGAATACATTTGGAGTTGGACACGTACTTTATTCGGGCATCATTCACTCGGATGATTTGCATCACTCGTCTACGGCTCGTATAATACAAAAACTATTACGGGGTGAAGTTTTTTATCTGAAGAAGAGATTGATGATGCAATTTATGATTATTTTGAAAGATTGGTTGAGGTTTTTAAAAAGTGGAAGAAAAGTATGGTGAAGTGTATTAGTTTAACGTGACCCTCCTACTAATTATTCCCTTACTTCTGGCAAGTTAAAAAATCCAAATTCTTGACTAACTGGTGAAATATTTTCAATGTTAATATCAACTTTCAATGTTTCATGTGTCGTTACAACTCCCACATTAATTTCAGGGCAACCATTTACATATCGTACATCATTTGTCAAAAATGTTAGTCTTATATCATCAGGTTCGGCCAATATAGCATACACGTTTATGACAGTTGGTGGTATGGTGAATTCACCGGAGTTTAAAATACAAATTTTTATTGGACAGTTCAGTATATTAGAAAGGGGATCATAGTATTTTACTTTAGAAGTAAGAATTTCTATTCTAAAAATGATAAAATTAATTTTGTCATACTGGTTTTGTAAAGCAGCGTTTTCTGCACAATTTATGAAACAAAAAGTGAAACAGTAAAGTTCTAGAAATTTAAAATATCATTTTAAAGTTCTAGTACTTTAAAATTTTACCTTCATACTGAATTGTTTCCCTCAGCAGCTTAAGGTAGTTATATCGTGAAACCATTATATCAGAATTAATTGAAATATTAAGTACATCTCAACTGAAGTATAATCTACCTGCTCTCCAAGTTTTAAAATAATTGACCACGTGGTACCTGAGATATTTGCAATTAAATTTGGCCTTTTTAACACGTGAAGAATAGGAAATGGCAAAATAAACACAACATTTTAAATTATAACTTTTATATTCATAATGACATTTAATCGAAAAACTAGTATGTTATACTAAACTAATTAACGGATTTTATGTAAAAATTAGAAAATTATTTACCACCCAGATTTAATTTTATTGCCTCTAGAAAATTATAATCTGAAGATACGATAAATAGGTAGAAATATACTTGACAACCATGTATAAGCGTTTCAGATGGAGTATCAGTTAAGTTAACACCCGCTTGGTATTAGCGAATAGAGGTGATCTTTGGTTAAAGGAATTTCAGACGTACATTCGAAAGAAATATTTTTGAAATTGGTATTTTACGTGAAAAGCATGAAAACTTTAAACAGTATAATACTACTTTTGTAATTTTAAGAAAGAAATATATTAATTTGTTTTGCAGTTTCCATTTGTTGTTTAGAATTAGTATTATATCTTAAAATATCTTATTACTTTTATACCCGAATGTACCAATAAATGTCTAGGTGCGACGATGCCACAATTATTCTTCAATTTTGAAATACGACACTTGTGTATGTGTTAGTGCGAGTGGTACAGTTCAAAAAAAAACTTTTCTACGGAAAAATAAAGAAAATTCATCTGTTACAGTATTTGATATTAGCTTTTAACTATTTTGATGTAATCTGTGTATATAATATAATGTTAAAAAATATAAGTTATTGCAAATATAAACTGCATTAGCTTAATTTGATTTTGAACATAGAACAAGTTTTTGAATAGGTACACTCGAGTGTACCTTAATTCAAAATATTTCAAGAAATGTATTCATCCGACGACCACTACGAAAAGTACATAAATTTACACGCTAAACTATTACTGAAAGTTGGTTATTGTATATCACTAGCAATGCTGTGTGATATGAAAGCTCGTTAGCCAATCAGATGCGTCCGCAACTGTGTGATATGATTTTAGCACACGCTGCGATAACTGAGCGAACTAATCTAAAAATTTGTATTTCAAAGTTTAACAGTTGGAGATAATTTGCTGAATTTACACGGATTAAGAAGGTTGGACCCTGATTTATCAGATTTTAACATAATTTTTGGTGAATTCTAATAGCAATGATGTTAACATAATCTGTTTTAATTATTGTAATTTTACAGAATCACTAATTTCCCGCACTTGTTATGAAACTAAAATAACTATTACTTATATAGGTACCTGGGAATAAATTGGAGATTAATACATTCTCGGTTGAAGGGTTTCAAGTAAAATGTTTTCGGGTATGCAGAAAAATATTCTTTTAATTTTTTCGGATACTTAAATCCTAATTTCACTGGTTGTTTTCCATAGTTGTTAACAATAAATTGTTGTTGATAAACAGAGTTTATTATACAAATATTATAATCAATGTAATCTGTATCAGTGTAGATAAATGTTCCAGTTACTTCTGTTTGAATCAACTCTTGCTAAAATAATATTAATAATAATATGCCACTCTTCTGTATAATTTTATATTAATCAACAAAAATAGATGCATTACAGATCTGTGAGACTTACAGATTGTTCAGAATTGGCCTATTCAATTTTAAGTAGGTATTAGTATTCCTTAAACAAACAACATTGCATCGAGACATCGAAAACGATTATGTATTACACTCAAAATTTCTATTTGTAGTTTTTACTTTCCGTCACCTTTAGGTAAGGAAGGTATTGTCTTTGGTCAAAAAATTCAATGATGAGTTTTTAGTGAATAAGCACGTTTTAGGGTCCATATAATACGATTTTACCTTTTTTTACGATGATGTCTGTATGTATGTGTGCGTGTGTGTCTGTGCGCGTGTGACGAAAGTTTCGGCTCGCATAACTTCAATACCACGATTTCAAAAATTATAATTTTTTCGTATTCCTCAAGTTTACATCCAAAAGAAGAGGCGATTAGATTTTGACTGTAATTGGTCAACCGGAAGTACCCTCATTTGAAGATTTTAACAGTTTTTCTTGAAAGGACTCAGGTAAATAAATATCATTTATTGACATTTAACGTTATTAAAACTTAAAGAATCTATTATTCTCTATACTATTTGATAGCATTTTATACTTCATATTCAACAGATATAGTTAAAGAATTGTAAATATATTAAATTTCATAAATTAGACAGCTATGCTAACCATGAAAACTGCTAATATATTCAGATAATTCAAATTGACAGATGTCAGTATCAATTAAAAGTAAATGAATATCTCAGAGATGAAGATATTGAGTTAGTTGTTGTGAAGATACGGAAAGATACGGTAAGGAATGAAATAATAAGAATAAGGGAAATAATTCTAGTGTTAGAAGTTTCTAAAAAGATACAAGAGAGACGATTACATTGGTTTGAACATGTCATGAGGAGAGATGAAGAATATGTTGAAAGAAGAATGAATAGCTCAGTAATAGAAGGTTGAAGAAACAGAGGAATATCAAATATAAGTTGGAAGGACTGTATTGCGGAAGACTTGAGAGAAAATGAACTGAATAAGGACGACGCGCAAAACAAAAATGAGTGGAAGCAGAAAATAAAAAATATCGACCCCCTAACGAATGGAAAAAACTAAAAAAGATGTCAGTGTCAAGTGCATTTTGCATAGTTTGTTTATGAAATAATTTTACTGGAAATATAGGATCTTTTGCAAGAAAAATTATGTATAGGGCGCGTGCAGTGACGTGACTTTGGCAAGCAGATATGGGGGCCCGTGTTAAAATGACAGCTATTAATTACGTCCATAACTGACAAATGTCATAATTTTTGTGTGGAATTCAGTTGCCGAGAAAAAGGAATCATGAAATACCAAAAAATGATATTTTAATGAAAAATTATGACATTTGTCAGTTATGACATAATTAATAGCTGTCATTCTGATACGGGCCCCCATATCTGATTTCCAAGGTCAGTAAAGTCACGTGATTGCTCGCATCCTATGGAATTTGTACATACAGGAATGACGGAAGGTAATGTGTTGGCCATATCAGATTTTTTTGTTTAAGGGTCGCTTAAAAATTAGCCTTGTTGGTGCAACTCAGCATTAGATTTTATAATATTCAATAATAAATTAATGAATCTTACTTCTGTAAGTAAGCTTTCAAAGTCTTCGCCTGCACTGAAAAATTCAAACTGGTAGAATTCTTGATGAGCTCCAACAAATGGAGTATTCTTCCAGAAAACTTCCAAGTTAAAAGTACTCTTCTTGGGAATAACGCAACGGTAATGACTAAGTTGAAACACGTGGTAAATGTAACTAAGCATTTCATCAAGTAAACCTTGTATGTAAGATTCATCTACTTCTAGATCTTCACTTGGTTTTCTTTCAGGCAATTCTGTTTTCTTCACAGTAGTTTCACTTTGCTTTTTGTTAGGAATAACTGTGTTAGGAATAACTGTCTGTTTTAAATTATCTTCAATAATATCATTTATATCATCGTCATCTTCAAATTTATATTCTACTTTTCGTATGACTAATATGCAGGGTTTTATCATTTCATTATACACCTGAAAAAATGCTTCAACAATGCATGTTCCTCAAAAGCCGGAACCACACATTCGGCGTTCGGCGAATCCCGAGCAAACATTCGCCAAATGTCAATGTGTGGATGGGCTGCTCGCCGCGAATATTCGGTGCTTGTCTGTACTCCGCTTCGTGTCGGTTTTTCAAGCCGAGTCAAAGTGAACGAATATTCGCCTAACTGCACAATAGAACTCAAACCACATATACGCTACATTTGAATTAAAGCGATCTACATATTTCTAGGGTATATATTTGTACATATTTGTTAATATTGGTTTTTAATTAGTATTTACTGTAGATATGGTTTATAGCGATGAAACAAATGTTTTTCACTGTATTTGAAATACACATATTTATAATAATTAATACTTATATTTTATTAATCTTTAGTTATAGGTTATAAATTTTTATATTGATTCTTATATTTATTTAGGTATTTTACTCGTAGTTTTCATTATTTATTTTTGTAATGGTGTGACTTAGTCCACCAGTGATTTGAGGAGAACTACGCATGTCTGTACATGTATGCTTGTCTATGGCACAGATCTACACATAAATTTATATGTAGATCTGTGGTCTATGGTCGCCACTCGCCAATTGAACGAACAATACTCGGCGAAAGGCGAATAAACGCTAATTGGCGAATACCGAATGTCTATCCCCGGCTTAACGCAGTTTTTTCTAAACTTTTGTACAATCGTACGGGAAGTATGTGTTCTCAAATTAAATATGAGCCCGGGAAATATTCACAACATAAGATTTTTTTTGTTGTCAAGCAAATAGTGGATGATAATGCCAATTTTTTTAAATATATTTCGTAATTTTTATTACTTTTGGAGATTGCAAAAGTAATTTATGTTTTGTCTGGTAAATAAGTTTTTACGATACAAAAATCATTGTATGACGTACAACATTTTATTTCATAAATATATATAAAAAAATATATATATATTTCATCACGGCATATTACCCATTGCTGGGTGTGCCAATCTGCTTCGTATACAGATATCGGTAATGATGGAATATTTGTACCGTGCGGGCGCTTACCAGGCGTCACCTCACGGGCACTCATTGCTGGCGTGGAGAGTGCGCCACAGGGGTCAATTTTGTGCCATTAAAATGCGATGTAATTTTTAGCGTCGGTCGGGATCGAACCCGGGTCCCCAGATTCGCGACCAGACACTCAGGCACACGGCCACGAGACCCCATATTTTAATTTCATACTTTTTCTAAAATGTGAAACCGACTTATTGTCGATTGTATATGAATCGAACACTTCCCTGTCGGTTAGAATGCGACTTTCTAACTGCAAGATACACCATTGACTCGCTGCGCTAACTATCTGCAGCGTATTGACTTCATACAAAATTAGGTGGAAGCGTTAACCAAATTTATTTTATTCTTACCTTTATTGTTTTACAATTTTTGCTACTGTTTCTATCAAATTCCCATATAGGTATAGTTTTAAATGTTACAACTGGCGGACTAATATTAAACTTCACACCAGCAATTCTACATTCAAATGGGATTCCAAAATATTTTATATCTCCTTTGCCAGGTTTCCTTGTTGAGAAAATTAGTTCTCCTACCAAATATTTCATTCCTTTTGGGAAGAAACTAATAGACATAGGAAAAGATTTACCAGGAAGAACTCTCAGAGTTGGGAGCATTTCTACCTAAATAAATGGTAAATTTAAAAGGAATGATTTTAGCAAAATGAAAACTTGAAATAAAAAATTCATGTAATTTTTGTTTTGTTGGTACTACGTAAATCAATCATAATATAACATGAATTATTGCTTTAGTATATTAATAAATTTAACTATTGATATACAGGTGTTCTTTTTTAAACGGGCCGTTTAAAATAAATGCATAGAGCACTAGATAATAACGAAAAACTGGTTTTGGTTAATTTTTACCTTCCGTGACCTTTAGGTAAGGAAGGTGTTGTATTTGGTCAAAAAATTCGATAGTAAGTTTCTAATGAATAAGCACGTTTTGGGGTCGCTAGAATACTAAATTATTAATTTTACGATGATGTCTGTATGTATGTTTGTGCGCGTGTGTATGTCTGTGTTTATGTGTATGTGTGTGTGTGCGTGTGTGTGTGTGTGTGTGTTTGTGTGTGTGACGAAAGTTTCGGCTCGCATAACTTCAATACTACAATTCCAAATATTATAATTTTTTCGTATTCTTCAAGTTTACATTCAAAAGAGGTGATTAGATTTTGGTTATAATTGGTCAACCGGAAGTACCCTCATTTGAAGATTTTAACCGTTTTTCTTAAAAAAACTCATTTAAATATCACTACTCTTCCAATATTTCGAGATGTTTCCAATTCATTTTCGGGATTAACAGTATTTCTAAAGGGTATGTGTAATATACCTATAATTTTAAATATTTAACTATTAATACAATAAGAAATAATATATGTATGCTATTCCCAGAAAAAAGTCTTCAGTAATGGCGCCGGATTTCTGACACTGATCTGTCAGTTACAAATATTTTAATTTTTCAATTCTTTTATCGCTAAATCTACACAAGATATAATAAAATATTTAAATGTGCCAGAGAATTTATTTTCAAAAAATAATATTTAAAAGATTTTTTTCAAGAATCTGCTACTTCCGGTTGTTCAGTTGTTACCAAAACCTTTTCAACTCTTTCCATTAATGTTCGATTGGGAAATATGTACTTAAACAGATATTAAGTCTTATCGTTTTTGTGAAATCTTCCTTCCAACATCCACATACACAAACACACACTCACACACACACACACACACACACACACACACTTCACACACTCACACACATCATCGTAAAAATGTTAAAATTGGATTGTAGGGACCTTAAAACATGCTTATTCATTAAAATCTAGATATGCGATTTTTAGCATGAATCATACCTCTTCGCGAGAGGTAAAAAATTTGTTTAAGTAAAATTGTAGTGAGTTATTCTAAATACCTACCAAAATACTAACTGAGGCAAAATCATCATTACTTTTAATATCATAATACTTGCAATAAAGAATATCTGGACTTTTATTCAGTATATGTATTCTTTTCTCATACACTTTATCGTTTTCAAAATCCTGAAAATATGCAATATAATTTAAGCACAAAGTTATAAGTAAAACAGTACTAGGAAAAAAATAGTGGGAGGATTTGAACAAAAAGTATTTGTTCTTGGTAGTTCAGCCGATTTCGCATAAAATTCTTTCTCTTCATTAAGAAATTTTTCATAATTTTGAATTGGTTCTATTAAATTTTCTAATTGTTCATCATCTTCTACTTTAACTTTTTCTCTTTTATTTGTTATGACAGCTGTGGGCATTATGAATTCTTCTTTTCCTTTTTTACTAGATTTTCCTGACGACTTTTTTCCTTTTTTGCCTTTTTCCTTTTTACCTTTTTTGCCCTTTTTATCCTTTTTCCCTTTTTTGTCTTTTTTCCCCTTTTTATCCTTTTTCCCTTTTTTCCCCTTCTTATCCTTTTTGCCCTTTTTATCTTTTCCCTTTTTACTTTTTGGTGAAACAGAAATTTCTTCAATTTCTTCTTCCTCTATTTCTTCATATGACTGAAAATATTATAGTTATTACGTATAAAGGGCCGAAAGAAAATGTTTATGCCTGCGGTGGTACGTATTATAAATATTTTACGCATTGCCGAATATAGAATTATTAGCGTCTAATTTAAATAAAATGTTAGGAAACAAACTGAACGTTGCTTACTGCATGTAAGCGCATTTTGACAGTCGGCAATTAATTGAGTATATTGTCAGTTACCTTTATCCACAGTTTTATAAATAATACTAACATAAATATTGTATTATTTACTGTTGGAACGAACAATTTTGGGACATGTCTTTTGTCATATATTTGGCCGTAGATTATTGTTTAA
This sequence comes from Harpalus rufipes, assembly GCA_951394225.1. Lineage (NCBI taxonomy): Eukaryota > Metazoa > Arthropoda > Insecta > Coleoptera > Carabidae > Harpalus > Harpalus rufipes. The sequence goes on along the minus strand of OX596289.1, from coordinate 7,669,119 downwards.
ATGAGAAATTTAGTTAATAACATTATATTTAAATCCAGTACCCTTTATTAATACATAATATTAAAAAATGCCCAAATATAGTCTTAACTATTGTAACCTAAAAATATTTTTTATTTCCGTTTCAATAATTTCCTTACATTTTATTTAAATTCCTACTACTTGGTACATTATCATTGGTGTACAAACGACTAATAGGAGCCGTATCAATGATGTCACCAGAATCGACTATTTTCCGTATTATTTGATTGTTGTTTTTTAGTGCAAATGGATGTGTGTATGCTCTTGTATGAATTTTTTGTACAATGTTTAATAAATTAATTGAATGATTTGTACGAATATATTTTCTGTACATGAATTGTATCAATTTATAAGATCTTACTGTAATTGTGATAATGTCCATGTTATTTTATATGTATTACATTTTTGTTGTATAATTATTGTAGAATCTGAAGAAGGTGCTGTTTGACTGAATTTTCGAGTAATTATTAACACATTATTCACAAGTATTAAGCACGTATAAATTGTTAATAAAAATTAGATACCTCTTCTTCTTCCTCAATAATAATAGGTTCCACAACTACTTTCTTTCTAGGTTTCCAAGTAGATACCTTCTTCATCTTACTTTTATCTTTCCATTCATATTCCGTTACTAAATTTTTTATAATATTCATCATATTATCTTTCTGTTTTTTCATTTTCAGGCTTTGTGCTTTATTGTGTTGCATCAATTTTTCAATTACTTGTTGTTTAAGATTTTCATTTGTTAAAATTATATTATGTTTCTTTAAAAGATTTCTTTGAAAATCTTGTTGTTGTCGGTTTTTAATTTTGAATCGCTCTTTTTGGTGGCAAAGAAATTGTTTCTTTCTTTTCAACATGTGCTCCTGAAATTCGTTAAAAATTACATTGAAAAATTACGAAGAAAATATTGAGCGATGATAAATGTGTGCAGTATTATTTTTATTATAATGCATAACGGAAATTTTTATACATTAAGGTAGTTAATCCGTGACATCCCTAATCAAATGAGTCATTATATTTAAACTATTAAAAAATTGTATTGTTATTTTAAAACTTCTGCAAGTAATTTTTAGTTTTAATTGTTGAAAACCTTTTTTTAAATTATTGTTTTATCATAAGTTCTATGTTTGAATAAAGTAGTATCGAAATGAAAAATCCAGACACTGTTTGTGTGTTTGTATTATTATTTTTATGAATTTTTAATAATATGTTCATGCATACAGCGTGAAACGATATAGTCAATTTCACATAAAGAAAATGCATAAGTTACATACTGCCCGGGCATTTTTTTATGAGAAACTAACACTTTACGGGTCTAATTCCAGCGCTATCCGGTGGTATTTTGGCGCCTGGAGCACATAATGTTCAATTTGGCGCCCTAAGCAGGGCCGCTCAGTACGGGTGGGCAGGTTGTACCCCGCACAAAGGCACCTAACCATGAGGGGCGCCATTTCATGAGAGTAAATAATAGTATTTTTTTGCAAACTACTCTTATTCGTAAAGAAAAAAATGCCTATACAACTTACACAGGAAGGTGATCGAAGTGAACAATATTTTGGTTATAACTCATTAATATTGATTACAAGAATGAATCTAACAATGAATTTAGTAGAAATAAAATAAATATCCTGCCAAACGGATAATTTCCTGATATTGTTATAACTGTAAAATTGTTGATTACAACACACAATTTTGATTACACGAATGAATCTAACAAAGGATATTTCATCAATATTTTAAATCTAGTATTTTTCGAAGAAATAAAAAAATACAGTTTAAAATTTAAAGAGTGTGTTAATTTACAAATTATACATTATGGGGTGCGCTGAAATATATATAACTTTGCACAAAGGCGCCTTTTACCCACGGAGCGACACTGGTCCTAAGAACAATATTTATTTATAAAAGAGTTAATTTTTCATTCATTTGGTTCAATACAGAAGAACATAGAACGAACTGGGTCTAGCTGCTTAACTGGGTCATTGTCTAAAGCGTTTCAATCAGAATATATTTATCATTTAAATTCTGTGTGCGCCTTTTAACAAAAGGCACCTGCAGCGGTTGCTCCTTTGCTTCATATTACCGCACGGCCTTGAGTGATATGGAGCAAAGGAGCAATCGCTCTAGGCGCCTTTCATTAAAAGGCGCACACAGAATTGAAATGATAAATATATTTTGATTGATACGCTCTTGATAATCACTCAGTTAAGCAGCTGGAGCCAGTTCGTTCTATATTCTATTGTATTGAAACAAATGAAAGAAAAATTCACTCTTTTATAAATAAATATTGTTCTTAGGACCAGTGTCGTTCCGTGGGTATATTTCAACACCTCCCCATAATGTATAATTTGCAAATTAACACACTTTTTAAATTGTAAACTATATTTTTGACTCTTCGGATAATACTGGGTAGAGCTATAATGCAAACAAATTAATAAAAAATATTGTTCACTTCTATCACCTTACTATTTAAGTTGTATAGGCATTTTTTTCTTTACGAATAATAGTTTGCAAAAAAATACTATTCTTTACTCTCATGAAATGGCGCCCCTCATGGTTAGGCACCTTTGTGCGGGGCACAACCTGCCCACCCGCACGGCGCGGCCCTGCTTAGGGCGCCAAATTGAATATTATGTGCTCCAGGCGCCAAAATACCACCGGACGGCGATGGAATTAGACCCGTAAAGTGTTAGTTTCTCATAAAAAAATGTCCGGAAAATGTATGTAGCATACATTTTCTGTATGTGAAATTGACTATATCGTTCCACGGTTTATGCATGAACATATTATTAAAAATTCATAAAAAACAATAATACAAACACACGAACAGTGAATATAACAAAATTCCGTTTATAATACTTTTATGGCTTCTATTCCTCTATTCTGTGCATCCAGAATATCACATTTTTCTTTATTCTCCCATTCCTTTCCCAGTCTGTTACAATATATCTGTGCTCGTTTAGCCCTAGCAGTTAAGGGGAATTTAACACTTTCACGTATTGCTAACTTTATATCGTTTTCAGACATTTTGCTAGTTTTATTTATTATAAAATATATTTTTTGACATACAATGTCAATCAAATCAATTATACTTATTTGTTTTGTGAAGCATATGTAAAAAAAAAACAAATGAAATAACATATAAAACATAATGATTGATATTTTGTTAGTTTACGTTCGTTACTAATGCCGTCATAAACGTCAAGAAGAGTCACACACGTCATTAGAAAATACTCAAATACAATAATTTTCAAAAAAAAAAATGATAATGACCTTATTATATGTGTGTTGGTAGTTTCGTCATTTTTTCGCAATTTGTTATTATAAAAATTAAAGATTATTCCATTTTCTACAGGTTTGCATTAATACTTTTTCTATATATTTTATGGACAAATTTTATAAATAATATAAATATTATATCTCGGAGCTTATATGCTTTAAACACAACACCATGGTTATACAGTTCAGCTCAAATGTATGTAAACTGACAGATAAATGTCACTGTCAAAAAAATAATTATTCAAAATTAATAACAATAACGTTTTAAAAAGAAAATTGTAAATAGAACAATAGTTACATGGACAGGAACTTAATATACATAATTTCAAATTAATAGTAACGTTTTAAAACGAAAATTTTAAATAGAACAATAATAGTTGTATGGAAAGGAACTTAAGATACATAATTTCTAGCATTAGTAAATATGCAAGTATGTATTTAAATAAAAAAATAAATATATTATCACGGCATCTTACCCATTGCTGGGTGTGCTAATCTGCTTTGTACACAGATTTCGGTAATGATGATATATTTGTATCGTGCGGGCGTTTATCAAGCGTCACCTCACGGGCACTCATTACCGGCGTGAAGAGTGCACCACAGGGATAAATTTTGTGCCATTTAAAATCTGAAATAATTGGCGTCGATCGGGATCCAACCGGATTCCCCAGATTCGCAACCAGACATCAGGTACGCGACAACGAGACCACATAGGTAAAAAATTAATAAAAATTAAATGGCGGGAGGTATTGTGTTGGTCACATCAGATTTTTATAGGACGTTTTTGTAGAAACACTCAAAACTTTAAAATGTATCTAATGCAACACAAATATTTTTTGAGAGAAACAGTTTTGTCACACTGTTTGGCATTTTTGGAAGTACATGTCGCTCTATATAACTCAACTCATATTTAGGTACAATATTTGGAGTATAAGCTCCTCAATTTGTTAAACAAATATTTCACTGACCTTATACTCCTTGGGCTAGGGCAGACGATGGTACCTCCAGGTCAAGATCGTTGGTTGGCCAGCTTATTGACTGCATGCTCGTCCCACAAAACACAAAACGTTCTTAAAGTTTAAAGTAAGTTGACGTTATGCACCGAATATGCGCGCCGATTGAGCAGCACATTATTGATAATCCAACAGATATTGCATACCTAATTTTAGGTTAATTTTTCAAAATATAATAACTAAATTGCCACAAGAAATACAAAATAACAAATAGTTTAAATTAATAACAATATTTTTTCAAAGTGATATTTAAACTAACAACCGAGCCAACAACGAAACGAATGTGTTATAAACACTTAAGTTTAAAGACACTGATTTGTAAATTTTATCACGGACGATTCGACAGTTGCAGGAGCACCGAATTCACAAATTCACTACTAAATTAAACTTGTTTGATGTCGCGTGGCGGAACTGACCTGTTGGTCATATGATGTAGTGCACAACATACAACAAACATCTTGCAAAGATACAAATAAACAAAGTAATAAAAAAATATTTAAATTTTATTTTATTAGCTCAGATGAGACCATGATTGAACAATTCTATAAGGCCATGAAAAATACGAATAAATTTAGTTTGTCAATATCGGCAAGATAAAAAAATATTTAAAAAATATATCATCACGGTATATTACCCATTTCTGGGTGTGCCAATCTGGTTTATATACAGATTTCGGTAATGATGATTACATATTTGGACCGTGCGGTCGTTAACCTGGTGTCACCTCACGGGCCATTTAAAATTCTAAATATTTGGCGTCGGTCGGGATCGAACCCGGTTCCCCAGAGTCGACCAGACACTCAGGCACAAGGCCATGAGACATGTTGCCTTAAAATCTAGTTCTGTAGTTGGGAGGGAATTATTACAACTTTTAAGATGAAAGAACATGACGTTATATAGAAAACACCTTATTTTAAAAATAAGGGACTTTTAATTTCAATGTTTATCGCATTTAATTAGTGTATTAATGTTAACGCTAAAAGCAACACAAACGAAGTTACAGTCACACTTTTCACCGAAACATAACCTCAACACATACAGATGCAGAACGTGTGACGTTAAACGCTCGTTATTCTGTCTCCTTATTCGGTTAACGTAAACCTTATTAGTACGCATGCGCATTCGTGCTTTCACGTGATTTTAATTAAAAGGAGAATGTTCTAAACTATAATTCAAAAATTTTGACGATATATTTTTTATTAAATAAACATTTTTTTTTATATCACAAAATATTACATCTAATCTACAACTAAGTACACTTATAATATCAGAAATATAAAATATTTGAATTAAAGTACAAAGAATAAATGTCATACAAATTTAACGTTGTCAACTTTGCATGAATACAAATACTTCTCAAAATATTAACTGGTAAATTTATCTTATATTCGAGTAGTTTCAAAAGAGCAAATGACATATACAGTCAAATAGGCTCTAAAAATTGTTCAAAGCTTAGTTTTTTATGGTTGTTTAATATAAGTAACACTTTAACTGGCTTCGTTTAAGTATTAAGGCATTTTAAGCTTAAATTTTATATGAAATTACGTTTCAAATGCGAAGTAGAATAAAAATGGAAAGGACGTTTATGGTCTAAAAAACCATTCTTCTAAAAAACGATGTATATGGCCTTATCGACAAAATAAGTGCCAGTAATTTTTAAAGACTATAAAATGACTGTAAATTATGTTTCAGTGTTTATAAATTATTAATAAATTCTTTTTAATTCACACTTCTGATACAGATGTAGTAGAATTTTTAACTGTCGTTGGTCCCTGAGACCTGGTTCGTGTACTGAAGGGTTAAACGAAACGTACGTCTTCTTTCACTATGAAGGCTTTTTAGATATTTATTAATATAAATGTCAGAAACGATATAAAATTATTTATGTAGGTAACAAGAGTAAAAAGTTGTCCTATTTCATTAATACGAAGTATGTAAATTTGTATGAAATATTTGACATAAGCAATGATTGTTCAAAAATGCAATAAATACATGTCATGAATATTTATCGTACTCATTACATATTACTTATTTAACTCTAAGAAATGTAACTATTATTTAACATAAAGGTAGAAAATGATATTTTGCAATTATTCATCATCTGAAATCTATGACTCGTTTTCTCACACGCTGGAGTATAGTTCATCTAGGGATCATTTTCTGAAGACTCGTTATCGTTTTATTATGGGTGCACAATAGCTAAAACCGCAATGCCAAAATATTTCGGTCCGTACAGTCGACCAGTTCAGTATTTGCAATGCTGGTATATATTTTACGCCCAGTATTCGACTGTAGACCAAGACTGCACTTTCCAGATTTTCTAAACCGATTACCAGGGCTGTATTATAAAACCGTTATTTGTGGCTATGTAGGTATATAAATAGGTGGTGAGTTTAATTATTTTCACTTGTCATTTGTACCTCCTAACTAGTGTAGGCCGAAAGTGTTTTTTGTTTTGTTAAATTAAATTCAAACAAGAAAGGCTGAAATAATAGATTTTTTAGTAAAGAAAAATATGCCAATACCAGAAAGGGCAACAAAAAATGATTTACTTAAAATTATAAAAGAGCAGAATTTTGATAAGTCTTACGTTATAGACAATATGGCACAACAGGCAGGGCATAAAATATTACGTTTACCACCTTATTATTGCATATTCAATCCGATTGAGTTGAGCCAACTAAAAAACAATGTTAGATCAAAAAATGTATCACCACAATTAAATTCTAGTGTAGTTCAATTAATCAGGGAAGAAGTTGAAAATATTGGCCAGCAACAATGGAATAACTGTATTCAACATATTATAAAAGAAGAAAATAAATTTGTATCACTTTACAAAGACGTGAATCCATTAATTATATCTTTAAGGGATTCAGATATGTCCGATAACAATTCTGAAGACGAGGACGAGTGCACTATGTCCGAATAAATATTCATATATTTTTTTAAATGACATGTGGTTATAGGCCTCTTGGGGAAATCGCCACTATAAACAAAGATTAACGGTCCGCAATTAGTACCTCCTGGGTGGTCACGGAAATCTGATTATACAATATATTTTTTAAAACAGTTAAATATTAAACAATTTTTTTTTTACTATTTTGGAAAGTAAAATGTGTGAAATGAAATATTTCAAACCCCTACTCAAATTTTTCATTACAGCCCTGGCACATGCCAGGCTATTGGGACCCTCTATTGTACTGCCGTAATAAAACGATATCGAGTCTTCGGAACATGATCCCTAGACGAACTATAATATATTATATTTCACGTGGTGATATTTTTTCGTTTTTGTGAACTAGATTTGCATTCTGGCCAATTAAAGGGCAGCATTTATATCCCTATCTAAACCAATACTATTTTCTTACGTGAAATGAAATATACATCAAAGTAGTTTTAATAGCTTTTTTGAATTTTACTTTTTTTCTAAAATAAACCCACAATAATAATATTTATAACTTAGATATTTTTGTATTATCTTTATATTTTAAAAGTTGAAATTTGGCAGTAGAAGTGGTGTGGTGGTATTCTGAATTAGTGTTACTAAGTTGCAGTACTTATATTAAAAAAAAAAACAGTGTCCAGCTGTAAAAAATGAACTTAATAACCAATAAGCACACTTAAAAAAAACATTGAAGTTTCCTGTAACTTTTCGTTGCGGATTTATTTTCTACAATAGTTCAGGAATAAGTGTTCTCAAACTCAAAATGAGTGCGGGAAATAGCCGATTCCCGCACTAGTGCGAGAAATAATTGTCATGGACCAATTATTATTATGGCCGCTTCAAAATACCATACATAGTCGCCTAAGTAGCAAATTTGTCCATAATTTAGAATATATTTTGTAATTTTCTACTTTTTGTGAACGATTGAAGAAAAATCTTTATATAAATTTCAAAATTCGCTGCGCCTGTTTATGAGAAATTGCATTCGTAGAATAATTAATTTCTCGCACGAAGGATTAAAAAAAAGTTTGGTCACATACTCCAAATCTGTAAACCGCCATATTGCCTCCGATTGGAGTGCCATCATTATTAGTTTCGTTTACAAATAGAAGTTTTGTGTTTCCAAGATTAGAGACTGGCTGACAAATGATTCCAAAATTGTTGATTTAATGATTTGAGCTAATATTTTACATCACATGTATGGTTCGTATACATTATTATCAAGGAACTGTGCGTATTATTAATATGAAAAATGTATTTAAATAGTTTTAAATGTTGTCTATACACCAATTTTTCCCATACGAATATCAAACTCAAGTGATCGTAATCGGTGTATATTTTTCTTTCTTTATACTCTGCAAAATTATTTATCACCAGATTATTGAAATTTCAGATATGTTTAATAAATGTCTTTCTATGCTTAGCGTAGTCAAATTCGCTACTTGAGTGATGCCGTGGTCATTGACCGTGTGTATGCAAATAGGGTGGTGGTTGTCTTCGTTTAACACAAGCAAAGTTACAATTCGTTTGTCTTTGTCTGTCGCATGGACTTGTATATGCAGCATATCACACAATGTGGTCACAATTTTGATGTGACCCAAGCAGTGCGTGCACTCGCGCCATTTGTTGTCTTGCTTTTAATTATTAAATTTTTCTTTTCTGCTTTGATAAATTTGGGAGGTCACTGACCAAATGACTTGATGGAGGAACCCGCCACTGACGTGTATAATGTAGATTTATATGTCCTTTCCATTATTAAAATACTTCACTTCAGTATTTAAATATATAAATAAAATAATACTGTATCTATTCCAACTAAACATTTCATACTGCGACGGACAGTCTAACTAAATGAATGATAAGGAATGAAATGAAATAAATATCAAACCATGTCTATCACAGCTAGACATTGTTAATCATCCTTTCTTTTTGGGGTGGTTTGGCAGTTTTGACATCTCTAGAAGTGGCACGAGAGTTCACGACAATTGGTTTCTTTGGAGACTTGATCAGCTGAGTTTTCTTCACTTTCTTCTGGCCTAAGTAGATCATATTCTTCTCGAAGTATTGGGTGATTTCGATTAATTTCTTTCCGTGAGTTTCTGGGAGGAAGACGTACGCGTAAATCATTCCGCAAACTGCCACTCCTGGAAAGAAAAAATTGTGATATTATGATATAGTGAAAATAATTAGGCAGAAGACTCATGTCATCAACCTGAAAAAAATCTTATAAAATATAATTTGTAGAAATTATTGTTACAAAGTAATATTAAAATAACGTTAGAATGTCTATCTTACCTGCGAAGAACCACTGTACACCAGCAGAACCGCCAAGAAGTCTATCGAGATCTCTGTAACTCTGAACTGAAGCAAACATAAGTAGATTGGCTATACTGTAGGCCACACTATGGGCCAAACCACGGATTTCCGTCGGGAATAATTCGGCAGTCATGGTCCATGGAATAGTTAGAAAACCGATCATAGAGGTCACTACGTACAAGATGATGCAGAGGACGGGGACCCAAGTTAAATCAGTTTCACCTGAAAGAGAGAAAGAAAATTGTATAAATACATTTTCTAATATTTTCTTCTTTAAATATCTTACCTCTGGCAATCCAATAGGTGTATAATCCAGAAATCCCCATACATATGGCCATCCCTGTAGCACTGGTCATAACTAGAGGTCTTCTCTTGAACCTCTTCAGCATCCAAGTATTGAATATAGACATCACTAGACGAACACTACCGATTAATATGGACGCAAAGTACGGATTAACTCCACTTTTTACTTCCTAAAATTTCCATTCATTTAATATTTATTTTTTTAAATTAAATGCGTTACTAAACTTACTTCGAAGAATGTAACGGCGTAGAAAAGAGTAATGTAAATTCCAGAAAACTGCTGGAAGAGGAACAAGAAGAATAGGATGATCAATGGTTTGTATCCAGTGGGTTTTAGGAATCCACGGAGTTTGTTTTGTTTTGGTGATTGGGCAGCTTCGGATTTTCGTGTTTCGTGCTCTTTTACTAAAGCTGCTAGTTGCATTTCTGCGAGGGTTTCATTCTAAAATAATAAACATGTATTAATATAAACAACTACATAAAAACCAAATTAAATCACAAATTAAAATGATCCGGTTTAACATTTTTACCTCTCGCTAAGAGATTTATTGGATTCATGCTAAAAATCGCATATCCAGATTTGAGTAAATAAGCACGTTTTAAGGTCCCTAGAATCTGATTATAACATTTTTACGATGATGAGTGTGTGTGTGTATGGGGTTGTAGAAGGTACGATTTCTCAAATTCTATAAGACTAAAGACCTATGTAACTACAGATTCCTCAATCTAATGGGAAGAGTTTAATAGGTTCTGGTAACAATTGGATAACCGGAAGTAGTAGAATTTTAACAAAAATCTTCCAAATATTTGTTTTTTAATTTGTTATTACAAATATTAAAAAAACAAAATTCTCTATCCGGCACATTTAATTTTTTTATTATATCTTCTACAGATTTAGAGATATAGAAATATAATCTATAAAATAATGTGTTGTAATAAATCTCGTAGCCTTCTCACAGTCCAAACATCTCCATGGTAACTACTTGAAAAATTTAAATGTTTGTAATTGACAGATAAATGTCACTAATGTCAGTGATAGTGCTGCAGGCTTTTTCTGGGAACGATATTTAATATTTCTTATTGTATTATTAATTATATATTTAAAATTATAGGTATATTACATGAACCCTTCAGAAATACCGCAAATCCCGTTAATGAACTAGAAAAACGAACATTTAGAATGAATGGAGAAAACTTGCTCATAAAATGAATTTAAAATTATAGAAAATACGTAATCAAATGGGGTCTCGCGATCGCGGCCTAAGTGTCTAGTCGCGAATCTGTAAAAACGCGTTCGATCCCAACCGACGCCAAAAGAAATATTTCGAATTTTAAATGGCACAAAATTAACCCCTGTGGTGCACTCTCCACGCCAATAATGATAACCCGTGCGATGACGTCTGGTAAACGCCCGCGCGGTACTAATATCATCATTACCGAAATTTGTATACAAAGCAAATTGGCACACCTACCAATGGGTAATATGCCGTGATGATATATTTATTTATATCATAATCGGCCATAATATTGTTATCGTATATCTAACTTCTCCTTTTCTACTTACTTTGTTCTCCGGCTGTGGCTGATATTTATTGATCCACTCCAAAGACTTTTTGGCTTGTTCGTTACGTCCTTTGTTGACAAGCCACAAAGGGCTCTCGGGGATGAAACAAACTAGAATGGCAGGAACTATTGTGTAAATATTAGCCAACCAAGCAACTAGACGCCAAGACATGTACCAGCCTTTCAAGTATGCAATTACCATCCCTATAAAAAGAGAATATTTAGATTATTTTCTATATAGAAAGAATTTTTTATGGGTGACTGATTTGTAATTTTACTGACCCGCAGATGCAAGAGTAGGTGCAGAAGCGATCAATGACCCTCTCAAATCTGCTCTGGCCACTTCTGTTATGTACACAATGGCAGGACTTGTTCCTAAAGCTGCAAAATAAGTTTCATTTTCATTTCATTCTCTATTAACTTAACTGAAACAATAACTGTTATAAAATAAATGAACATAGGGGATTAAATTATTAAACAAGTTTTATCTGGTTTTTGTGGTGGTGTTTATAAATTAACGTAGAGTTCAGAAAATTAATTTTAATTACATGTTTGACTAAGACTTACTTTAACAGCACTTAAGAGAATTTTTATGCTGGGTAAAATATGTAGTAGAAATTAACTGCAGACTTAAATTGACACTAAATAAGTATGTTGTTGTTATATAATAAAATGTAGATTCTAAGCTATTTTGGCAAGAATAAATATAATCTAATCTAATCTACATGAATATATTTAACTTCGTTTGATTATGGTTTCAACACGATTTCAATTCAATCAATCAATTTTATTTACATGAAATATAATTATGTTATTTTTGAAAGATTTTCAATGGCTGAGAATTTATATTAGCGCCAAATTGTCCGCTATCAACATATTTTTAACTACAACAGTATAACAGGCCGGCTATTCGAGTTTCATAGGCCTAGAATAGTTGGCTTTATCTGGGTTAATATAATAATTGTTTATAGCTCTTAATAGAGTAGATAAAGTATTGAAAAGTTTGCAGAATAAAGTTATTTATAGTTTATTTTTTTCTATTTGCAAATCGGACACTTATATGCGAAATGTTTTCTCGACTATTTTTACCTAATAAGGTATTGTCTTGATGAGTTTTTAATGAATAAGCACGTTTCACGGTCCATATAATATGATTTTACCATTTTTAGCATGATATATGTATGTGTGTCTCTGTGTGTGTGTGTGTGTGTGTGTGTGTGTGTGTATGTGTGTGTGTGTGTGTGTGTGTGTAATTGTAAAAATAATTCTCTCCTACTCCTAGCACGTTTTTCTACGATCTTATTACTTATTTTTCCATTTTAAATTATTTAATGAATCAAGATGCCGCATGCTATATTAATAGCAACATTAAAACATGCACAAATATGATTAAATGCTTCATTTAAATTAATGAATTAAACTGTAATTATATATCAACAGTTTCATTAGCTTCATTCGTTAACAACGTAACTCAAGACTTTATAAGACTTATTGATCTGATTGATCGTAATTTTAATAATTTTATGATTAACCAAACCGTATAAATCACTTTAACAACAAAATATTATTTTTTTGTTTATTTAATCTCCTTCACATATTTTAAATTGGATCAAGTTGTTTAGGATAATTACTCCTGCTTCTGACTTGATAAATATGATCATGAGTCAGGAAATACTTAATTAGTAGGTTATGAAATCCTTTAAGCAATATCCTGGTTTTATTTGCAGAATAATGGAGCACACAAGCACACTTGACTGAGTAATATTGTTTGTAGAAATTAATTCTCTCTAAATATGTTTTTCAATGGCCTTCTAAATATGTAAATGTTTCATTTGAAAATAAGTCATTTTATGTATTTTTGCCATTGGAAATATCCACTATGACGTATGGTGTACAGTAAGTACAACAATATTTGGAACACTAAACTAGGATTTGTTTCTTATGTGAATGTTGAAAGTTGAAAGATACAGTTGTGATTTTTATTAACACTATCCTTATCACATGTTTTTCTGCAGACTTGAAACTTTCTTTTTATACTCTTCGAAACTAGTTGCGTACTTTTACTGTTTTTCCCCTGGACTTTTAAAAAATAATAATTTAGCTTTTTAAAATAAACAAAAAAGGAGTATAACAGTCCTAACAAGCAGTTTGCAGTAATTAAAGATAAGTAGTAAGGCTCACAGTCATTCTAATTATTGTACAGGCATAACGTACAGGATGTGGATCACCAGATGCTTGATTGACTGGTTTGTATATTTGCCATGCATGATATATGTGAGATATACATTTGTATTATTTATTTGTGGCCGCAAACATATGTACTATTTTCCTAATTACCCGAAGGGATGTTTGGAATAAACCTGGGTCCATAAAGCCTTGTGCTACTTTATGTCAATTACGGGAAACGCGTCCTAGAGGACTGACAAGTTTATGTGTGTGAAAGAGGACGCCGATAACAGGTCAAAAGGAATATGAAATGTATATTAAATTAATGTACAGTAAAAATTTTGAAAGATGTCCGATCAAGGTTGTCTACGAATTGTATGAATTCAGATTTTTGCTCCGCCCATCATGACAAATTCAGTAGTGTCGTTTGCTTAGTTTTTATGAGGGTACGTAAGATAATACTGTTATTTTATTATTATAAAAATATATATTACAGGAAAAACATTCAAAATTCAAAAATAAGTCACCTAGTAAGTTTATAAGCAAATGTAAAACCAAATATGTTAAAAATAAGATACTGACACAATGTCAGTGTCAGTGACTCTGACAGAATATAACGTTATACGTATGGCTATGAATCCAGGTAATGTGTCTGAATTAATAAATAAACTTACGTTACAGCGAAAGTATTATCAACAACGAGCATCGTTTATAAATCGGATGTCCTAACTTAGTCGAAACAATATGAATTTTTTAAAGACAAGCGTGTTATATCCATCCTTATCACACACTCTTACGGCCTTTGCAAAAGAAAGAGATAAATGTATACCTATTTGTTAATTCGTTCGTGCAGGTGCCCTTGATCGGACATGTTTCAAAAATTTTACTGTATGTATTGCCGCCCATATATAGTAAAATTTTTGACAGATGTCCGATCAAGATCATGAACGAATTAACAAATTAGCATACATTTATCTCCCTCTTTTACAAAGGCTATAAGCGTGTGCGATAAGGATGGATATAACACGCTTGTCTTTCAAAAATTCACATTGTTTCGACTAAGTTAGGACATTTTAAAACGATGTTCGTTGTTGATAATACTTTCGCTGTAACGTAAGTTTATTTATTAATTCAGATACATTACCTTGATTCATAGCCGTACGAATAACGTTACTTTCTGTAGGTGTCACTGACATTGACACTGTCAGTAATCTAATCAGTATCTTATTTTTCACATATTTGGTTTACATTTGCTAATAAACTTACCAGTTGGCTTATTTTGGTATTTTGAATGCTTTTACTGTAACATATATTTTTATAATAATAAAATAACAGTAGTATATTATGTACCTTCATAAAAACTAAGCAAACGACACGACTGAATTTGTCAGAATGGGCGGAACAAAAATCTTTATTCATACAATTCGTAGATAACCTTGATCGGACATCTTTCAAAAAGTTTAATTTACTCTTGACGGTAAATGGTTCTATAGTAATTAGCAAAACTTCAAGTTAAATATTAATTGGTAAAAATTAAATCTTCTTGTAACTACAACAACGTTAATGACTGTTTTAAATCTCACCTGCCGCAAGTCCAGTGAGCAACCTCCCGCAGATCAACATCTCAATATTAGTTGCGTTGGCAATCAACGTCCAGCCAGCCATGCCTGGCAGTGACGCAAACTTGATCGTGTTCAACCTTCCGAAGGATTCCATTAGGAAGCCACCGATTATGGAACCTACGGGTACTGCTACTACGATCAGGGAAGCTATCCATGAGGACTGTTGTTTGGTGACTGGGATATCGCTGCCTTCGGCTTCGAGCTGGGGGACTAAAATGGCGGAGTATGCTAAGGCGATGCCTACCACTACGTGGAAGGAGGCGGCGATAAAACAGCCTGAAATCTACGAAAGAAAATATTGTCAGTACCCTAGACTTTAGATCATTATTATAATCAAAGGTTATTGATATTCTACTAATACCTAATGATTGTGTACACCTGGACTAAAATATGAAGCGAAAATTCAAATAAATCGTTCCCGTACCAGAATTATTAATATTTTAAAAAATTCAACAGTAGACAAATACAGGTTGTTATATTTTGATGGACCTAGTAAATATCTCGCTTATTTATTAAGTTAGTAATTTCTTTCATATAACATGATTTATACAGCAACATGTAAGCTACTTGATGACGGATGTACATTCATGATACCACTTCCGGTTTATTAGTAATTAATATCAACTTTGAAATTTCAAATGGAACATACTATATTTTTTTACAAAATAATCCATATGTTACATTATTAAAATGTAAAATGGCGTGCACTTTTTTACATACCTAGTCGAAAAGAGAATAGTGAGCCATCATGACCCCACTTGATTTTTTTATGGGGCTGCGTGAAATCCAGTAGACACATTAAGCGAACTGAAGAATAAAATTGAAGCGGCAATTGAATATTTATCTGCAGGCCAAATAGAATAGGGCTACTTATTCTGTTTCAAAACGTTGTGAAAAATGTATTGAAGAGGCTGGGAGTCATTTTGAATATTTGTTGTAAAATCATTTTGTTGTTATTAAGTGTTCCTTATTCTTATTTTCTGTATTATTATGACAAAAAAATATTATTTCGTTTAATAATAATAGTTTTAGTTCATTGTTTTATTTCAAGCCACAGTCATGGCTCACTATTCTCTTTTCGACTAGGTGTATAAAAAAGTGCCCGCCATTTTACTTTTTAATAATGTAACATATGGATTATTTTACATGATTGTAAAGCAAATTTGATGTACTTTTCAAATTGGTAAAAAAATATAGTATGTTCCATTTGAAATTTCAAAGTTGATATAAAATTACTAATAAACCGGAAGTGATATCATGAATGTACATCCGTCATCAAGTAGCTTACATGTTTCTGTATAAATCATGTTATATGAAAGAAATTACTAACCTAATAAATAAGCGAGATATTTGCTGGGTCCATTAATATATAACACTCTGTATTTGTCTAATGTTGATTTTTTAAAAATGTTAAAGATATTACATTTTTGCTATTTGTTTTTTCTTTGTCATTCATTTCGGCAATTTTCTCTAATTATTCTGTTAATATATTGTTTGTATCGTATTCTCCCTCTGTAATTGGGATTTCTTGTAATCCTTTGAGTGAAAAATAAATAAATAAAACAAATAAATAAATAGTTCTAGTACAGGAACAATTTATTTGAATTTCGCTTCATATTTTAGTCCAGGTGTACACAATGCTCTTAAATCGCAAGGGACTGAGAGTTTACTACGAATTATCGCGATTTTCGAAAAATCAGGATTTGGTATTATCAGGAGAGAAGAATAAAATTTAGAATTATCAGAAGGAATAAAGTATATGCACAAATAAAGATTAAAATCCTAAGTATACAGGCTCTGTCCAGGATATGAAATATGAAATAATAAAATATGTAGAAAAAGTGAGTACCTGGGGAATGAGACTCTTGAATCGCCTGCTCTCATAATAACTGAGGGACTTGCAGCTGACGATAATCTCTCTGAACTCTTCTTCTGCTCTTCTTTTCTCTTCTATTGCTCGTGCATTTTCGTCTACGCTGTAAATAGAAGCAAATATTTAACCAGCTATTTCGATGCATTTATTCCTATCATTCCAGTTTGCATATAAACTGCAATGCACAAAGCGTAAATGTAAACACAGTTTTTCTATGCATGCGCTTTTAGTAATATTATCTGTGATTATCTGTCGCTATCTGCGTAATAAAATAGTCTACTGTCTACTCTGGGTATAATAACAAATTAAATCCTTTAATTGGGACACGATAACAATTTAATAGAAAGCTTCTAGATATTTTTGTCGCTTTGCGTAAATCGATATATAAATATTATGAAATTGTGGTGAAATTTACATATTTGTGATAAAATTCGACACAGATATTTGAAGATAATGTTTGCACTTTTAGCACTGATACTATTTTTATCAACTTCAGTATATAATTACATTAATATCTTTTTAATTTATATTGTTCAAATATTGATGTTATTAATGTAATATTTTTATACATGACTATAATTGATGATTAAATAAAGTGTAAATTACAAATATTTTAAAAAGTAATATAAAATACAAATCAAGGAAAATGGAAGAAAAAAAGATTATATATTTAAAGAAAAGCACGCATTTCAAATAAAGAAGGTACAAATGAACAAATGTCATGGCTAACATATAATGTATTAAAGTTTCATAATTTAATTTCGCCCCAAATTTTGTAATTTATGTACCTGTTCTGTAACGAAACCGAAAAATTTCGTTTCCGTTCTTAATGTTCCCACCTAAATCTTTTCGTTTTCGTTCACAGTAGTTAAATTAAAATCATATTGTAGGGATCTTAAAACGTGCTTAATTATTAAAATCTGGATAAGCGATTTTTAGCATGAATCCAATACCTCTCTTAGCGCGAGGTAAAAATGGTGGAATCAAGGAAAAAACTATAAATTATAGATTCCTAAGGTTATAGATTTACAGGGAGATATATAGAATACCGCTAAGTATATGTTTATATTTGTACTAACAAGGCTGCCGGCATAAATATTTAATATTACAATAATTATTGTTTCTATTTAAACTGCATTCTAGAACGTAAACTGTTTATAACCACTTCGTATTATTCATAATTCATATTTCAAATGAATCAAACTGACATTAGAGTTAAATATGTAGCGTCCTATTAAATAAATTGAACTAAATAGAAAAAATATTGAAGCCATGCATATCATTCAAGGTCAAGTGAGAAATAATTTATAAATTGCAATCTTTATTGTATTTTTATCTCCCATATCTGAATTGTTTGCAGACATTTCCAATCTGTTGCAATAATTTTGATCGTTACGATAAAACGTTCATTCTATTTCCTTATTATAATCGTGACATTTAAGTTGTAAACAAATAAATCTGAATTTTACTGATTGTGTACAAGTCACGGAGTCTTCCTTGCCATCAAGGACTTTTGTAGGATACGAATAATTAATTCGTAGTTACTAACCGTTAAAGGAATAAAATTACAATGATGATGTCACTGAATACAATTTGTAAAGGTGCTCTAGAAAAAATGTACAATATGAGACGATGATGAATTATTTATAACAATGATATATTTACATATCTTGTTATTGTAAACAGATTTAAATTGCTTGCCTATAGACTCATATAAATAGAGGATTGCTTGAAATTTTAATAAAAGTGGAATGTGATCTTTTTATTTAAATATTTAACACTGGAATAAAAACAATACTACCTAGTAAATAGGATTAATTTTAGATGATATATACACACAAAACATACATGTACACTGGCATAAATCGCGTACACCTTAAAAATCAAGTAAACGAGTTTTTACTTTTTTACCCCCCCCCCCCTCGCTAACCTTAGTAAGGGAGGTATAGGGATCGTGCTAAAATCGCATTTTTGTAAATTATCACGTTTTAAGGTCCCTAGAAACCTACTTTAACATCCTCATGATAATGTCTGTTTGTACTCATATATAATTTTATCGGCTACTTAAAGCGTTTTATACGATTTTAATTAAAAATATTATTAATTTTTTTGCTAATTGAATAACATTGACTATACAAAATAATTTTGACTATTGACAATTTTGACCAGAAAATTTGCATTCCGGTAAATTAGGTTCCGCGAAATCGAGGGTCGCGTGATAAAAAATATATGAACACACATTACGAAATTGATAAAAAACACGATCTTCCGAAAGTGGTAAGTGGTAAATATTTATCTAAAAATAAATATATTATCATGTTATCAAACCAATAAATTTGTTTGTGTGTGTGTGTGTGTGTGTGTGTGTGTGTGTGTGTGTGTGTGTGCAAACTAGACTGAGTGGCTGAACACATAGCCAATCAGATGCAAAGATCGTAATACGAACTAAAATTAAACTAAAATATGGGGTATAATAATTCTAAATGACAAATCTGATAGTATTGCGATCATACAGTCTTGATGCCAAATTATAGTAACTTTTATCTTTTTGTTTTATGATAGCAACTTAATAAACAAAACATATATGTTTATTTATATTTTCTGTTAGTTTTCACTATCACTTTCAAGAACGTTAGTTATGTGATTTTTAACAATTATGGCTAAACAAAAGTGATTTGAGATGCACAGAAAAAGATGAGAATACTAATATACAGGTGAGTCTGGGAAGACGACCCCCTTTAACGTTTGTATTATTATAAGTAATAGAAAAAAATGGCTCATATAAAAGTTTTATTATTTTAAATATGGTATTTGATGCCATAGCCACCTAATATTTGAATAAAAATGATTTTCCATATATCTCAATTATCTTATTTATATCGATTTTTTTCAAATATGAGAAAAAAGTGGTGGTTTAGGTTGCTATTTAAAAAATAAAAGTTGATAGACTTATCTTGTAAACCTGACGTTATAAAAAATATCTATATCTGCCGTTTAATAGTATATTTAAAATAATAAAACTTTTATGTGGGACATTTTTTTTTCTATTACTTATAATAATAAAGCTAAAGGGGGGGGGGGTGTCTTCCCAGACTCACCCTGTTTTTATTTTATTTTATTTATTTTAATAATTATTTTACAGGAAATAAAAAAAAACCCAATTACAGAATAATATAGATTAATATGTAATATACAGATTGTAAATAAAATCTAAGATTACCCAATTATATATTACATGAAATATATATACCAGATGAAAGTAAACTATGATAAATGTAAAATGAGATTTCTAATAAAGGAAAAAAAATATTAATAAATAAATATTTTCTTATGGTCGGTTTTTCCAAACTAGCTTATTCGTCGAATAAGAGAAAAATATGGTATCAAAACCATAACACAAATGACATATGAACCATATATTTTATTCTTAATAATTTTATCGTAATCCTAGTATTTCTTGTTATGTGTATGTGAGTACTGTTATTATTGTTTATTTATACAAATTAATTCATTAATGTTTGCTTTATTATAACAAAACATTATTATGAAAATTATAAACAAATAGTCTAATAAAATGTAAAAGTCACGAGACTAATTAATATTTAATTATATTTTCTTAGTAAACAAACTAATTTCTTAGTAACTTCTTTCTTAGTGAAAAGAATTGCAAAACATTATTCTGCCTGCAGATTTCGCAAAGTATTATGTAACATACATATCAAATTATAAACTCTGATTGTATATAATTACTATGTAAATTATTTTTGAAGTCAGAGACGTACGAGGGCTGCCTTTTATATTTCGGGATTGGGCAACCCTAGTGCTGCTATCTGGCAACTGACGTTTCTATCGTAAAGTTTGACATTTTTGACGGTAAACGTACTCAGAACGTTTTGACGTGCAAGCGCTATTTGTATTGTTTACCAGTGCCTTATTCTAATATGGAAAGAAGCCATTAGATTTTGGTGTCAATCGGATAACCGGAAATGGCAGTTTACTTGAAGCTCAAAATAGTTTTTCTTCAAAAAATACCTTTAAATGTTATTTTTTCGCAATTTGTTATTATAAAAATTAAAGATTATTCCATTTTCTACAGGATCGCATTAATACTTTTTCTATATATTTTATGGATAAAATTATAAAATAATATAAAAATTATATCTCGGAGCTTAAGCTATAAACACAACTCCCTGGTTACACAGTTCAGCTCAAATATATGTAACTGACAGATAAATGTCACTGTCAAAAAAATAATCATTTCAAATAATAACAGTAACATTTTCAAAAGAAAATTGTAAATAGAACAAGAGTTACATGGAAAGGAACTTAATATACATAATTTCAAATTAATAATAATGTTTTAAAACGAAATTTGTGAATAGAACAATAGTTAAATGGAAAGGAACTTAACATACATAATTATTAGTATTAGTAAATATGCAGGTATGTATTTAAATAAGAAAATAAATATATTACCCATTGCTGATTGTACACAGATTTCGGTAATGTTGGCGTGGAGAGTGCATCACAAGGGTTAGTTATGTGCCATTTAAAATTTGAATTTGATAGTAGGAATTGAATCCGGTTCCCCAGATTCTCTACCAAACACTCAGGCACGCGGCCATGAGACCCCATAGGTATATGTATTTAAATTAATAAAAATTAAATGGCGGGAGGTTTTGTGTTGGCCACATCAGATTTTTTTTTTTCAGGATCGCTTTAAATTTAAATCTTGTTGTTGTAAATGGGGATTAAAATTATAACAAACGCTAAGAATTTGTGCAAACTTAAAAAAAAATTAAAAGAAAAGAATTAATTAAGTTATTAATTTAAAAATTACGAAATGGGGAAAATTGTTGCTTTTACATTAAAATTATTTTGTAACAATAATACATATTAATTTCTTTCGTACTAGTAACAATATGAAAATTTCTGGCGGTGTTCAAAAAATGAATTTATTATGTTGTCTCACATTTATCCATAAACCACAATTTTGATTTGTTTGTCTGTTTCTTATAGGCCCTCTGGCGAAAAAAGCCAAGTTGCGCCCGTTTAAAGGTTAAAGATAAATAATTGGAATTGCAGTCTTGGTGAAAAATGTTAATTAGGATTTCATCTATTTAACATTCCGACGTTTCGATTCCAATCCCTGATGATGATTCATTTGGAATCGAAACGTCGGAATGTTAAATAGATGAAATCCTAATAAGCATTTTTCACCAAGACTGCAACGCCAATTATTTATCTATAAACTTTGCAAATAAACATGTTATGATTCCAAAATAAAATAAAAATAAAAGTGTGATAAAAATACACCCAAAAAATAAAATTCTATTTTTAAATACAGATATTGTTTGACCTTCATATACTCGTATTA
The DNA here is from genome assembly GCA_951394225.1 of Harpalus rufipes. Classification (NCBI taxonomy): domain Eukaryota; kingdom Metazoa; phylum Arthropoda; class Insecta; order Coleoptera; family Carabidae; genus Harpalus; species Harpalus rufipes. The sequence goes on along the minus strand of OX596289.1, from coordinate 7,646,642 downwards.
TATTTATACATGATTGTTTTTGATTGAATGGGGCACTCCACGATAATAACAAATTGGAACAGTGGGTAATTAGACCTTACACTGAATGACATGTGACTATCAAAGTTAAAAAATAAATCTATTCCAAATTCTTACAACTTTAAAGCTTTCGCCATAGGCGTAATTAAAGGAGGGGCGGCTTAAGGGTGCTTAGCACTCCTAAATTATAAATAAAATATCAACTGACCTTTAATATAGATAAAATCAGTATATAATTTTGTCGTTCTACTTTTAAGTAATTTATATTTTTCTATATAATTTTCATTTTTACCTTGCATTTTATTATCGTTCTACATTCCACTATTTCAATTGTTTTTTCCTGTCGCAACATCTATTGTTAAATTTGATATACTTTATATCTAAAACAAACTAAGATAAAAAGAAATTATTCAAGCAAAATTTGTGGGGAATGAAATATTTTTGTAATCTATAACAAAGGATTTTTACAATTTTAATTTGGATTTTTAGTGTCGCAAAAAAAAAATACTCCTAATAATAATTATTGCTACAGATGTCTTTACTCTAATACGGGCATATGTTTTAATTTAATAAAAAAAATCTGATGTGGCAAGCACAATACCTTCCGTCAACCTGTGTATTGTATCTTGTAAAATGCAATCAAATCGTATAGAGAATAATATATTCTTTAAGTTAAATAATATTTAACTGAGTTTTTTCAAGAAAAAGAAAAACTGTTAAAATCTTCAAATGAGAGTACTTCCGGTTGACCAATTGTAACCAAAATCTAATCAAGTCTGCATATAGTTGTAAGGAAGAGGAATACGTAAGAATTGTAATTTTTGGAATTCTAGTATTGGAGATATCGCGGCCGAAACAGCGGTTACATAGGCACACACGCGCACACACATACACACACACGCACACACATACACACACACACACACACTCACACACACACACACACACACACACACACACACACATACAGACATCATCGTAAAAATAGTAAAATCGTATTGTAAAGACCCTAAAACGTGCTTATTCAATGAAAACTCACCACCGAATTTTTTGACCAAAGACAATACCTTCCTTACCTATAGGTGACGGAAGGTAAAAAATATTTTTAGTAACAACAAACAATGCTTAATGACAATAAAGAAAATTTGATTACAACAATGAAAATAATTAACAAATACACTTAAAAAGTGCAAAATAAGCAAAATTGGAGGATTCAATATTAGAAGTCAAATTCAAAGGAGAGTTTGTACACCTTTTAGTATTACAAAAATGGTTTGATTATATATTAGTTCGATTAAATTCAAAATGAAAGAACTTAGATACCACTGGTATAATAACTATACTTGTATTTGATTTAACACGACGATTGCAGACTATAGAATGAATATTACATTACAGTTAGTACAAAGTCCAAATTAATCTATAATTTTTTTATTCCTTGAAAAACTTGTTTATAGCCTATACTTTTTTGTTCACACTCTGCAATTTCTTAGCAACGTCATTACTTCGTCAAGTTGAACAAGGTTCGTCTTTTACACTGCCAATTTTTTAATTTTATTTTTAGAGAGTTTTTTAGGCTTCTTGTTGCCTTCTCTGACAATTCATCAAATTTACAAAAAGGAAACCAGAGAAATTAATATAAACTGGTTCCTTCTAAAAACTGGTTTGAGAGTAGAACATTTGGGATGAATTTTCGGTCTAAAAAATTATGCAATGTAAATAAATTATAGTAGTTAATGATCATGCAAAATTAAAACAACAATTTGAGTAAATTATAGAAGAAAATTATTACCAGACATGCAATGCTAGAAAAATAAATGCGGTTATGATGTATATTTTATAGTATCCTTGAGTACAGCATTTTATGTATATTTCTTTGTACTGTAATTAACATTTTATAGTATTTGACAATAACATTAATTTTTTAGAACCAATCAGACACATGTTAAGTAGTATTATCCAGTATATTTTTTTTCTCGTAACTATTTGTAATGGCTAGACAAGTTTTTTTACCTTTTCTGTGCATGTTTTTACTTGAATTTGTATAATAAATGAAGCATTTAATGCGTCAAGGGATCTAAGTATAAACAAATATATTTTTACATGAAAACATTAAGTCATGCTCAAAGTTTCAGAAATGGTATAATTCTCTACTACCAATTTCTCTACATCAGAAGGAATATCGGGGTCAGAACACATTCAGAACGCTTTAGTAAATTAATTTTGAAATATTTATATTGAGCTGTCAAAGAAAAATCTACAATTTTGTGCATAATACGTTATGAAAACGTGATGTTGTTTGACTCACATAATTGCAATACTCGCTTCGCTCGTTTTAGCAAATATCATGTTCATCAAACAAATTGATTATGAAAATAACTATTATGACAATGAAAAATTTTAAATATATTCCGAGTATTTATTTTTTGTGTAAAACTATCACTTTTCTTCACATATTAAACAATCTACATTATACTATTTTTATTTCCGTGCAAATTTATTATTTATTTAATTAATTAAGGAAATCAACAGTACAGTGAACCAATAACAGATATCCACTAATTATAATCAAATATTACATAATATAAAAAGTACTTGAAATTAATAACAATATTTTTCTTTTTTAGATGAAGCACCAACTATACCAGCGACATTATGCTGTTTTCATTGCAGGTAAGACAAAATTTCACAATTAATGATAAATAATACAATACACAACTCGTATTTGAAACAGCAGATAAGAATTCTGTTATTTCTTATTTCTTACAGGTTTTTAATTTCTATGTGAAAAATAAATGATTCTTGTATAAATTTGATTTAAATCTAAATCATTGATTTGTTTTATAGCATCGCTTGATTTAATCAAGGCAACCCTGGATTCTTAACAAGTTTTACCTGTATTTTAATGATACAAGTGACTTACATTTATAATGTATTCCCAACCACTCGAACGAAGCAGTATTGTAAATGAAAATGTATTGTTATTGTCAAATTTTTTAATTGCTGGTTTTGGTTAATTAAAAATAATTTGCTAAACGTTTTAACAAATTTTAATTATTTTTAATTCTCGAAACAACAAATGTATTCTGGGTTTCAAATCAATTGATGCATTTAGGTCAAGAGTATACAATTTTTAATTATATAGTGGTTAATTTTTAACAATTGGTAGTTCTTGACAATGAATGTAATTGTCAGCACTTACCAAAAAATAAATTTGTATTCTACGTTAAAAGAAATAATATTTCCTTCTTAATATACTTTTTTTGTCAATGTACATAATTTATTAAATAATTATGTATATAAAATTTTAATTTCCGCAAATGAATCTTTTTATATCGTATTGCAAGTGTAATGTACCTACCTACCCATGTTAGAGATTAATTAATTATTAAGTTATTATAAGTATTATGTTGTATTTCTATGAATCATGTTATTGTGCCTATATCATGTTATGATGTTATTCTAATTCTCTTATTTACTGTTCTTTTAAATATTTACTGTATTATCTTGAAGTCCATTTCTATAATCCTATTGTTAGCTTTTCCCATACAACTGACCTTTCCTACCAACCATCTCTGAGTCATTTTGTTAGAACGTGAATTGTACATCACAAATAAGATAACAACCCTTATCCACCAATATATATCCCAGTCAGAGACAGTCAGTAGAGCTCAGATCCTCACGCCAGTCCTCACAAAACTTCACGTCATTCTGCATTAATATTTTTAATAAAACTATATTTTTAAACCACTGAGTGAATTATTTCGTCGACCCATTACATAATTTTGGTGTCAGAAGTGGGATCGTTTTTCGAAATAACGGTAAATAAATTCAAACTACAATTTGAAACCGGTGACTTTAGTCTTTAACCGTCGAGACGAATCCAATAAGTTGTCTGTATCACTCGCGTTCGAGACAGTGGTTCCGGATCTTACTCAAATTCAAGGCTCATCTTCGACAACGTCGGGGTCCATCCAGATCCAGCCAACCAGTCCACCAGGTCACAGTTGAACTCCAGTTCAATCGTTCACCAGGTCCAGCGAGCAGCAGTTCAACAACGTCGTGGGTCTTCATTCACTGTGGTCATGTTTATACTATTTCTGTGAGTACAATAATACCAATCCCCAAAGTGCCAGTGTTCAATTCAAAAATTCAGTAATACAAAAATTAATTCGTGTAGATTTTAAATACTCTTGTAAAACATTCGTCAAAACTAATTTCAAAATGCCTGATACTACGAGTACTTCAACATCTTTCGTAAGCTTAGAAATTGCCAGAAGTATGTTAATTAATTTCGATGGCAATAACAAATCCAAACTATTCGAATTTGTCGATAACTGCGACGAAGCAATCGCTCTCGTATCAGAAACAAATAAAGCTACTCTTTTAAAAATTATTAAAACTAAATTAACTGATAACGCCAGACTCTTAATAAAAAACAGAAACTTTGATTCATGGTCAGATTTAAAGAAACATTTATTAGATTCTTATTCAGATAGACGAACAGGTGGTCAATGGCAATTAGAATTAAACTCAAGTAAGCAAAATATCAAGGAAAATGTTCTTTCTTATGGAAATCGTATTGAAAACTGTTACGTTAACCTATTAAATACCTTAGACAACGATTTATCACAAGAAGGACGACAAGCGTGCGTCAATCTCTTAAAAACACAAGCCTTAAATGCATTTATCTCCGGATTAAATAAAGATTTAATTATACTTGTAAAAGCACAAAAACCTGAGTCTCTAGAAGAAGCCATAGCAATTGCAATAAACGAAGAACGAGAACTTATATCAAAACTCGAAATTCAAAAGTTTCAAACTATTAATAATTCCAACACAAAGCATTGTAACTATTGTAATAAACCGGGACACAGTAGTTTTAATTGTTACTCAAAAAATAAACCGAGAAGTGATTCAAACATTCGACATTTTAGGCAACCGAATGACTCAAGACAAAACTATGCACCGAGTAGTCAAATAAATAGAAATTCTCCAAATAGAAATTCAAATTTTAACCAAAATCAAAATTTTCCCCGTAGGAATCAAAATTTCGATAATCCTAAGCAGTGCAATTATTGTAAAAATCTAGGGCACGTAATTTCAGAATGTCGAAAACGACAATATAATAACCAAAAACGAAACAATATTAGTTCTAATTCTCAAACCTCTTCCAATCCTTTAAACTCGCAAAGTCCAGTTGCGTCGGCCACTCAACGGACTGCAAATCACATTCAGGCCGAATCGTCATAATAAAAAATTTAGCTGTCACAACATTTATCAATGTATCTTTTAGCGAATCAAAACTTTTACAAAATTCATTCTTGCTAGACACAGGCGCGGACGTTTCTTTAATCAAAATTTCAAAATTAAATGGAAATACTCTTATTAATGAAGATAAAAAATTGATTCTGCACGGCATTGATAACGCTAATCCAAATTCTGTTCAAACACTCGGTTATCTACATCTGAATATTTTAGTTGGAAATAGAACAATCACTCACACATTCCATGTAATTAGAGATGATTTTCCAATACAATTCGATGGAATTTTTGGTAACGATTTTTTGAAAGAGAATACTTGCCACATCGACTATGAGAACGATTTATTACATATTCATAATTCTGCTATCTCCCTAAGTCATATAGAAAACATTTTACAAAAAGAAAGTTCTAATCTTACTAATTCAGATAATGATTCTAAATCTTCACTAATTCCTACTTATCCTATATCAATCGAACCAAGATCTGAACAAATCATTGTTGTTGAAATATCTAATCCTGAAATCTCTGAAGGAATTATTCCTCCTACTAAAATCCTAGATGGTGTTTTATTATGTCCTAGTTTTGTTAAGGTCCGTGATAAATTTGCCATTACATCTGTACTCAATACAACGGATAAAAAAATCAAAATCTCTAAAGTAAAAATTGAAATTGAACAAGTTGAAAACAATCACAAAATAAATTCCATATCAAACAATAATTACAAACAACATATTAATTGTAATTCTAATAGATTAAAATTATTGAAAGAATCATTGCGCTTACATCATTTAAATGAGGAAGAATATAATAAAATTTTAGAAACTTGCATCGAGTTTAATCACATATTTCATTTACCAGGCGACGAGCTAACTCATACAAATGCGATAACTCATCAAATTCCTACTAATTCTGAAATACCAGTCCAATCCAAAACCTACAGGTTTCCAGAAGTCCACAAGGAAGAAGTAAATAATCAAATAAAAAAAATGTTAGACGAAAATATTATCCGCCCTTCTACCTCTCCTTGGAATTTCCCCGTTTGGGTCGTTCCAAAGAAGCAGGACGCATCCGGTAAACAAAAATGGCGATTAGTTATAGATTACCGTAAACTTAACGAGATTAGTATCGGTGATTCATACCCTTTGCCAAACATCAACGATATTCTCGATCAGTTAGGTCACTCAAAATATTTCTCAACACTCGATCTCGCATCCGGATTTCACCAAATTCCAATAGAAGAAAAAGATATATCAAAAACTGCATTTACTGTACCTTCAGGCCATTACGAGTTCAATAGAATGCCCTTTGGATTGAAAACAGCCCCTGCGCGATTCCAACGTCTAATGGACACTATTTTAACTGGTTTACAAGGTTCCGCATGTTTTGTATATCTTGACGATATCGTTGCTTATTCAGATAATCTCGATAATCATTGCAGAAAATTAAAATCAATCTTTTCCAAATTAGCAGAAAATAATCTAAAGTTACAACCAGATAAATGCGAATTTTTACGCAAAGAAGTCATTTATTTAGGACATCATATCACATCCGAAGGTGTTAAACCAGACGATAATAAAATAAGAGCCGTAGAGGAATTCCCAATTCCACAGACTACTAAAGAGATAAAAAGTTTTCTCGGTTTAGCTGGTTACTATAGACGATTCATCAATAACTTTAGCAAAATAACACAACCTCTCACAAAATTATTACGGAAAGACGAACCATTCCTTTGGACAAGCACTCAACAAGAAGCTTTCGAATCCTTAAAATCAAAATTAATATCAGAACCAATCCTTCAATATCCAGATTTCACTCAACCCTTTAATCTCACCACCGACGCAAGTAATTTTGCTATTGGAGCAGTCCTATCACAAGGTCCTAGTTCCCAAGATCTTCCAATCGCATACGCAAGCCGCACTTTAAATCGAGCAGAATCTAACTACTCCACCATTGAAAAAGAACTACTCGCGATTATTTGGTCAATTAATCATTTTAGGCCTTATCTTTATGGTAGGAAATTTAACATATTTACAGACCATCGACCCTTGACATGGTTGTTTAACGTGAAAGATCCTGGATCACGATTAGTTCGTTGGCGCTTAAAAATAGAAGAATATGATTATCAAATCACGTATAAACCAGGTAGATTAAATTCAAACGCTGATGCGCTTAGTCGTATTAAATTAGAAACTAACAACGATAACAACTGTTCAATATTTAAATCCAGTAACAATACCGAAACATATTCTGATTTTCTAAATTGCCTTAAGACTTCTATTCTAAACTATAACCTTTTAAATGAATTCGATGGAGACATTAAAACTATTAAAGGTAATAAAGCAATTTTTGTTTCTTGTGATCTAGATAATTCAAACACATTATTAACAGAGATAAATGAAAAATACAATCATTTAGATTCACTACAAAATCCTGAGTTATTCGAAACTAAACACTTTTTCCATTCTGATGAAATAATTATTTATGTTTTTTCAAAAAAATATTATTGGGACCAGCCTTCATATGAAGATATTTTCTATTCCATTTTGAATCTCAAAAACGTTCTAATTAATAATAACATATCTATAATCAACATCCCAAATCTAAATTCCCAAAGTCACAATAATAATTTAAAATGGCACAAAATTCGATCGATGATTAGGTACATATTTAAGAATACCAACATTACTATAAATATCTATCATAACAATATAATAAATTTAAATACCGACCAAATCGAGAAAGTCCTCGTAGAATTTCATTCAAATCCATCATCGGGACATTCAGGATTCCATAGAACATATAGAAGAATAAAAGAAAGATATCGTTGGCCCAACATGAAAAAAGATATTGCTAATTTCATTAAAACATGTAGCTCTTGTCAAGAAAACAAATTAGTTCGGAATAAATCTAAGAAACCAATGGAAATTACAACAACTGCTAGTAAACCATTTGAAAAAATTAGCCTCGATATTGTAGGTAAACTACCGCGTACCGAAAACGGTAATGAATATATATTGACATTACAAGACGATTTAACAAAGTATTCTCAAGCCTTTGCAATTCCGCGACATGACGCAGAAACCATAGCAAGAACATTCGTTCAAAATTTTATTTGTAAATTTGGCATACCCAAATCAATCCTTACAGATCAAGGTAGAGATTTCATGTCCAATCTTTTAAACGAAGTTTCAAAATTATTTAAGATAAAAAAATTAAATACAACAGCATATCATCCCGAAACGAACGGCGCTCTCGAAAGATCACATCACACTTTATCCGAATACCTTTCCCATTACGTAAAATTAGATCAAACCGATTGGGACTCATGGCTCGATTTTGCCATGTTTTCTTACAATACAACACCTCACACATCCACAAAATACTCACCCTATGAACTAATATTCGGTAATAAACCCGAACTTCCAACTTCAATTACGAAAGACGTAGAATTTAAATATACATACGACACTTACTTAGAGGAATTAACCCTAAAATTTCAAAAATCACACGAAATAGCAAAAAATAATATTATTGAGTCCAAAAACACTAATAAAAAATATTACGATAGGAAAACCAAAGACATAAATTATAAAGTAGGAGATTTAGTGTATCTAGAAAATAATCAAGTAAAAATAGGAACTACGAAGAAATATTCTAAGAAATATACAGGTCCATATAAAATCATAAAATTAAACCCTCCAGTCAATTGCACAATAAAAATAAAAAATAAACATATGCGTGTTCATTATAACAGACTAAAACGTCATATTGTTTAGGTTAGTCAGCCTCGTATCAGGGGAACAGCTCTTCAATCATACCGAGTTAAAGCAATCTCCAGGAATATATTACGACCACATAACTAAATTAAATTATTACGAAAATATTTGGAAATTAATTGTACATATCGATATTTCTGCTTTCGAACAAAAAATTAATCTAATCGAAAATACTATTATAAAAACTCGTAACCTTTGCGATCACGATAATATTGAAAAATCCACACTATGTGGTAGTTCACTACATACCTTAGAAAAAGCACTACCAATTCTTAAAAATAAATTTGGAAACTTTAACGAAATTATTGGGAACCGTAGAACAAAACGTGGGTTAATCGACGGATTAGGTTCTGTTTTTAAACTCATTTTCGGAACCTTAGATCATAATGACGGCGAATATTATAACAAAGCCATTGAATCTTTATCACATGATGAAAAAGAACAAATCAAATTATTAAACGAACAAACACAAGTAGTAAAATCTACTATTTCAAATTTTAATACCACACTTTCCAAATTGCAAGAAAATACCTTATTATTAAATTCAAATATTAAAATTTTCGAACAATTAGCTAAAGAGATAAATACAAAGTTATTCGAAGTAGAATGGAAACAGGAAACAGACGAACACATCTCGTTATTAACTATTATGTTCACTGAAGTCGAGAAAGAATTAAGCGATTATACGACGGCAATTCTATTAGCCCAGAATAGTATTCTTCACCCTATAATCTTAGGTCCTAAACAATTAATTAAAGAATTACAAAATACCTTACCATATTTACCCCCATCTACGAACTACGTAACTTCTTTAGAAACTCACAATTTCCACGCACTCGTTCAAGTAATGGAAATTGAAGTTTTTCGTTTTAATAATAGGCTAATATTTGTACTCTTAAATCCTTTACTAGATATTAATACATTCGACATTTATAATCTTATTCCTTTACCGATTCTAACAAGCAATCAATCTTATCTTTTTATACAACCTTCCACTAAAATGATTGCACTTTCTGAAAACAAATTACAATATACTGCTATATCTGATTTTAGTAAATGTAAAAAATTAAACGAATTAAAATTAGTATGTCGTTTGGAATCACCTATATATTCGGTACATGTTAAACCTATTTGCGAAACACAGTTACTGCAAACCTCTTCTAGAATCCCCGAAAATTGTGATACTCGCATCTTCATAACTAATAACGAAATATGGCATAGATTACATAATAGTAACAGTTGGATTTACGTTTCTCCAAAATTAACTTCGTTAACAATAAATTGCAAAAACATTGCACCTTTCGATATCTCGATTGTTAAAACAGGAATTCTTACCATGGATAAATTCTGTCGTGGGTACACCAGTACTACGGTACTGTCAACATTTTCTATATTTAAAGAGAGTTCTCATTTATCAATAGTACCAAATTTTGACATTAGCCAGGACGAATGTTGTTTAAAAAATAAAAAACCAAATGTTACAATTCCACAAATGGTAGACATACACTCAAACATTAATTTAGATAATTTAGAAATAGCTAGCCATAAGTTAAAGGAAATAGAGAGGATGACTAAGGAATTAAATAAACAACAAGATTCTATTTTCTCTAGAGTTACCAATAACAATTATTTCATATATTTACTTTGTACGTTACTTAAAATTCTTAGCCTTTATTGTATATACAAAATTTATCAGAAAATTAAAAGAAGGTTTTTCAGAAACAACAATACCTGTTGTCACAGCATTTCAAATTGTTTAACTCTAAATATATTTAAAAATTCAAATAAAGTTCACCCAGTTAAAACTAATGTTGAATTAGGTAACAGAGACAATCATAGCGATGAGGAAGTTGAAAAGCCTCTCCGAAGGAGCAGTAGAATCGCTCAACTAAAAGAAAACCCTTGAGGCTTTCCTTTTCTTTAAGGGGGGAGGTGTAATGTACCTACCTACCCATGTTAGAGATTAATTAATTATTAAGTTATTATAAGTATTATGTTGTATTTCTATGAATCATGTTATTGTGCCTATATCATGTTATGATGTTATTCTAATTCTCTTATTTACTGTTCTTTTAAATATTTACTGTATTATCTTGAAGTCCATTTCTATAATCCTATTGTTAGCTTTTCCCATACAACTGACCTTTCCTACCAACCATCTCTGAGTCATTTTGTTAGAACGTGAATTGTACATCACAAATAAGATAACAACCCTTATCCACCAATATATATCCCAGTCAGAGACAGTCAGTAGAGCTCAGATCCTCACGCCAGTCCTCACAAAACTTCACGTCATTCTGCATTAATATTTTTAATAAAACTATATTTTTAAACCACTGAGTGAATTATTTCGTCGACCCATTACACAAGTATATTTCTTTTGGCATTTAATTTATCTTCTGATAAGATTGACCGAATACAGATATGTTTTTATTCGTCGAAGACATGAAAATGTTCTTTTGGCTGGATATAATTTGTCGTAGGAATGCAAAGAAACATTCACAACAGAATGGTTAGGGTAGCATAGGTAAGACCGTATCCTAGGCCTGGGCCTCTACCTGGGGCCTATTGTGTAATCCGGTCCTGGTATTAAGTGTCCAGAATGAGATGTGGTAAATTTCCTTGTATAACAATTCTAATAAATTGTTTTTGTCTTTTAGAAAAACATTCATGATATAAAACAAGTATTAATTTCAAAATAAAAATATACAAGTCACTTAAACATATGTTATAATTTTTTTACATAAAAAATCAATTACATTAGTTTGGGTCATTGTTTTCCTTTATTTTCTTTCCTGTTGAATCCAGTTAATCTAGTTAATACCGGTTACTACAAAGGGCAAAGGAGTCGTGAATAAAAATAAAATATTAAAATTCACATCGATTCTCAATCACTGCAATCAGAAATCCGCGATTTCTTAGAAAGTCATTTGCAGCGAATTTCACAGTATTGGAGCTAACATCACAGCAAGCTGTGGAAAACCATGCCCTTGACCTGGAACAAAACACCATCGCGTCACGTGAAACGCACGTGATCGTCGTGGGCTCACACAAAGCATGAACACCCCTGTATGGTGAAGCCATGCTATGGATGTTTTTTGAATGGAGTATACTACTTATCTTTCATGTCTTTTTTATGGAATGTACGCCCTAGAAGTGAAATTCTTGTAATTCAATACGGAAGTTGTTTTTTGTTTTCTTGGAACGACTGGTTTTTGTTTTGTACAGGTGCATTTATTTATTTATTTTTTACCTTCCGTCACCTAGGTAAGGAAGGTATTGTCTTTGGTCAAAAACTTCAATGATGAGTTTTTAGTGAATAAGCGTGTTTAAGGGTTCCTACAATTTTACCATTTTTACGATGGTGTCTGTATGTATGTGTATCTGTGTGTGTGTGACGAAAGTTTCGGATCGCATAACTTCAATACCACGATACCAAAAATTATATTTTTTTCGTATTCCTCAAGTTTACATCCAGAAGAACAAGTGATTAGATTTTGGTTATAATTGGTCAACCAAAAGTACTCTCATTTGAAGATTTTAACAGTTAAATATGATTTATTGACATTTAATGTTATTATAACAAAGAATATGTTATTCTCTATGCGATTTGATTGCATTTTATACTTCATATTCAATAGACATAGAGTTAGAGTTACTTCAATACTACAATTCCAAAAATTATAATTCTTTCATATTCCTCTTTCATGCGTCCATATGAAGAATTGATTAGATTTTCGTTACGATTGGTTAACCGGAAGTACCCTAATTTTTCTTAAAAAAAAAACAGCAGTTAAATATCATTTACTCACATTTAATGTTATTATATTTTAAAGAGTATGTTATTCTCTATACTCTTGATTCCATTTTATACATCATATTCAGTAGATATATAGTTAAAGAGTTATAAAGGTATTAAATTTCATAAATCAGCCAGCTATGCTAACCGGAAAGACAGGTAAGGAATTAAAGGATAAGGGGAATGGCTCGAGTGATAGAAGTTTTTAGATAAATACAAGAGAGACGATTACACTGATTTGAACATGTTATGAGGAGAGATGAAGAATATATTGGAAGAAGAATGAATAGTTTAGGAGTACTAAATGAGGACAACACACAAAACAGGAATGAGTGGAAGAAGAAAATAAAAAATAGCGATCCCTAACGAATGGGGAAAGCTAAAGAAGAAGAAGATGTCAGTGTCAAATGCAATTTGCATAGATTGTTTATGAAATAATTTTACTGGAAATATAAGACCATTTGTAAGAAAATTTATGTATGCAATTTGTACATAATATACAGGACTGGCGGAAGGTAATGTGCTGACCACATCAGATTTGTTTATTCTTTAAAATCTGCTATAGAATAAATAGAATTTCGTAAATCCCGATAAAATTGAATTATCAAGTTGCGAAAAACATTTTCGCTCAACAATAAAATAGAATTTTATCGTTTTGTTTAAAAATAACTATAAATAAACAAATGCTTAGATTAGCAACTTTCATAGAGAATTGGGGAGTTTACAGTCTTCATGGTTTGTTAAGCACTATTCTGGTAAAAATTGACTCGTATACTACTAATTCATTTTTTTTATAAAAACTTAATTCATACCAGTCTAATTTTCAACGGCTTAATAACATCATTATAAATATCTCGGATTGCACCCAACAATATATAATAAGCCTTGATGATATACTTTATTTATGGATAATTGTTGCTTATATAAAAAATGTGTCTGGCGCCATGTGCGGTAGCTATATTAATTTAGTTTGCATAGGTTGTAGGTTGACAACCTACACTTATTTACAATACAGTAAGTCAGCATAATTCTTTGAAAATAAACAAACCTAAACAGAAAGTTCAAGGAGAAAAAAAAACACGAATGGAATGGTAATTACTAAATAAATTATTCATTATAATAATATATTCTTTATAGTGCGTTACGTATGTTTTATAAAGTTATTGAAATTTGCATAAAATTCGTAAATTACCCAACGTGACCTTTAACCATTTTTAATGTTTTATGTATTTTTTCACAATTTTAAAATATTGACATTCAGGTGATTATTTTAAATATTTGCATACGCATATCTTCATGAGTCACTAGATTAAGCCAAAGCACTTTTTAAAACAATTTGTGAATGTATAGATTTCAACCAAACATTCTTTGGGCGATGATCAACTGAGCGATAAATAAGATGGGCAGTGGACGACATAGTCATCTGGATGAAATAAAATCTGTTGTGGCCAGCAGAATACCTTCCGTCATTCTCGTGTATTAATGTATAAATTCCATAATTTTTCTTACAAAAGATTCTAAATTTCCAGTAAAATTATTTCATAAACAAACTATTCAAATTGCACTTGACACTGGTATCTTCTTCTTCTTTAGCTTTTCCCATTCGTTAGGGGTCGCTATTTTTGCATGTCGTTCTCATTCAGTTCCTTTTCTCTCAAATCTTCCGCAATACAGTCCTTACATCTTATCTTTGGTCTTCCTCTGTTTCTTTAACGTCCTATTACTAAACTATTCATTGTTGTTCCAGTATAATTCTTCATTTCTCCTCATGACATGTTCAAACCAATGTAATCGTCTTTCTTGTATCATTCTAAAAACTTGTAACACTAGAGTTATTTTCTTACCGTATCTTTCCGTGTATTCCCCAATATCTACTTCAACATCCTCATATGTATATGCCACATTAATTTACTTTTTATTGATACTGACATCTGTCAATTTGAATTATATGAATATATTACTAGTTCCCAAGTTTGGCATAGCTGGCTGAATTATAAAATTTAATTTCTTTAAAATTCTGTATCTACTGAATATGAAGTATAAATTGTAAACAAATCGTATAGAGAATAATATATTCTTTAAGTTATAATAACGTTAAATGTCAATAAATCAAATTTAACTGTTAAATCTTCAAATGAGACTATACTTCCGGTTGACCAATTATAACCAAAATCTAATCAGTTGTTCTTCTGGATGTAAACTTGAGGAATACGAAAAAATTATAATTTTTGGAATCGTGGTATTGAAGTTATGGAATCCGGAACTTTTGTCACACACACAACAACACAGACACATACATACAGACATCATCGTAAAAATGGTAAAATCGTATTATATGGACCCTAAAACGTGCTTATTCAGTAAAAACTCATCAATGAATTTTTTGACCAAAGACAATACCTTCCTTACCTAAAGGTGACGGAAGATAAAAATAATACACACTTAGTAGGCATACAAATTGGTGGATTTTTTGCAACAAAAAAATACATAGAAACTCTTGAGCCGTTTTTGTTTTGTAAGCGATTAAAATTATAACCACCATAATTTAAAATAAAAACACTATCTCGGTTTCATGAATGCTGCACACAGTAGGATTTCCTTATTGTGAATGTATATTTTATTGCGAACATGAAATCAAAATTTCTTTTGGATATATAAAATCTCCGTCGATCAATACTGATTTATCTCTATTTATTGAATTATCAATTCCTTTTTACCTCTCGCTGAGGTATTGGATTCATTCTAAAAATCGCATATCCAGATTTTAATGATTAAGCACGTTTTAAGGTCCCTACAATTCGATTTTGATATTTTTACGATGATGTGTGTGTGTGTGTGTGTGTGTGTGTATGTGTGTGTGTGGATGTATGTGTGTGTTGTGGATGTATGTGCGTGTGTATGTGTGTGTGGATGTATGTATGTGTGTGGATGTATGTGTGTGTACGTGTGAGTTGCTTTAAAAAAACAATAATACTTAATATCTGTTTAACTACGTATTTCTCACTCGGACATTACTGGGAAGATCTGAAAAGGTTTTGGTAATAATTGGACAACCGGAAGTAGCAGATTCTTAAAAAAAATCTTCTAAATATTATGTTTTGAATCTTTTTGTTCTTGCTTATTAAAGAAGAGTAAATTATCTATCTGATACATATCAATATTTTATTATATCTTTTATAGATTTAGAAATAAAGAAATATAAGGTATATAATAATCTGTTGTAATAAATCTCACAGCCCAAAGAATGTCATGGAAACCAATTGAATAAAATTAAAATGTCAGTGTCAAAGACCCAGAGACATTACTGAAGATTTTTTCTGGGAAGTACATACATTATATTATTTCTTATTATATTAATAGTTAAATACAATGAATTTCGAAAAATTAGAAGAGGCAGAATTAGCTACGAGTAAGACAAAATTTCTTCATATAATGAATTTAAAATTAAAAAATCTAAATATAAAGAATAGATGTAAGTAGAATTTTTGTTGTAGAATGTGCGCCCTGCACTTATGTAACCAAAAACGGGATTGACGAGAGGTATTGTGCTGGTCACAACAGATTTTTTTTTATTCATTATCGATATTTATAGAAAAAAATCATAATTTGATTTTCTTTAAGCCGACAAATTTATAAATTTGAACTTTTAAGGTATTTACGAAGTGTCATAGGTATATGCTGTTGCCAAAGAGCTATAAATAGAGGGAAAACATTCCTCGTATTTTGTACAAATCTTATAAATGTTACATATTATGCTAAAAAAATACGAAAAATTTATTTAGAATAACTTGATTCACTAAAACCATAAATATAGATATGAACTTCCAAGCATAACATTCAAAATTTTGCAACGAAGCATTACTTCCGAATTCTTGTTTATCGCTTGCTGCCAAAAACTAATTAGTTCTTTTCCATATATAAATTTTAAGATATAAATTTTCATATGTTCGTTAACATAATCGTGTTTCAATTCTAAAAACAAAATATACAGTTGAGAAAGTACAAAAACCAGATTATATGGTCCTTAAAACATGCTTACTCATTTAAATTTCACCCAGCCATATTTAATTTAGGACAATATGATACCAAAAAATAAAAAATTAAACTGGTATATTTTGCAGCTCCATTTAAATATAAATAAAAAAGATATCGGTTAATAATTGCTTTTCAAGACATAAAAAGTAAATTTATTAATGAAATCTGTCAGTGAAATTCGAACGCTTTAAATGATTTCTGTTCTAAATTTTAATGATTTAATGTAATGAAACTTTTGCAGAAAAAAACATATAACATGACGTAACGATTTTAAAATAAGTATATTTCACTGTACAGTTCGGAAAATTTTGAAACCTTGTTTTTCTACCTTATTCTTTTATGGAAAGATGCCATTAGATTTTAGCAGGGCAGCGAACCCGACAAAACTGGGTTCGGTTCAGGTTCAGGTTAATTTGTCTTTTGAGAGATGGGTTCGGGTGTGGTTCTGGTTCAAACATTAACACAATTTGCGGTTTTGTTCCGGGTTCAGGTATTGGGTTCAGGTTCGGTTCGACATAATGAAATTGAATTAATGTTTTTTGAATAACAATCTTTATATAGAAATAATTTAAAATACGAGCCGGAATTTACGCCAGACAACAATAGGAATACAATTTTCATACACAGACAAAACAGACGTCAATTATGGGCTGCATTACGATTACGCTTACGTTTCGAACTCAAAATGAACCTGAACTGGAGCTGAACCCTGTACCCGAATTTTAATACCCGGTTCGGTTCCGACTCGGGTTCAATTGAAAAATAAATTTGAGGTTCGGTGTTGGGTTTGGGTTCACTAATAGGTATGTTCCGGTTGGGTTCCGGTTTTGGTTCGGTTCAGGTTCGGGTTCGATGCCCTGGATTTTAGTGTAAATTCGATAACCAGAAATGGCACTTTACTGGAAGCTCAAAATAGTTTTTCTTCGAAAAATACCTTTAAATATTATTTTTTCGAGATTTGTTATTATAAAAATTAAAGTTTTTTAAATTTTCTACAGGTTTACGTTACTACTTTTTGTATATATTTTATGGATAAATTTCTAAAATTATTTATAATTTTTCCGGAGTCTACGATTTAAACACAACTAAGAATAAGGTTTATAGTTTGGTTAAAATTATTTGGCGATTGGCTTCTCAGCAGGTATTCCGCAAGAGGATTAAAGATATTTATGAGGCCATACATACCAGGGTAGTATTTAATAATATTTTGTTCACTTGACTTTTTCATAAAGGGATGCAAATAATAACAAAAAATCTGTTGTGGCCAGCACAATACCTCTCGCCACTTCCTTTTTTGGTTACATAAGTATAGGGCGCGAACAGTCATGTTACATTGTTGGCCTTGACAAGCAAATGTGGGGGCCCGTTTCAGGATGATAATTAGTAATTATGTACATGGATGTCAATTGTCAATTTTTCATTCAGAATTTCAAGATTTTCTAAATACACGTAGTTAATTTGTCACTAGGAGTGTGGAATCTACTTGTCGAGGGAAATAAACCACATGGAATTGGAAAATCACTAAATTTAGAATGAGAAATTATGATACTTGACATCTATATACATAATTACTAGCTATCATTCTGACATGGGCCCCCATATCTGCTTGTCAAGGCCAACAAAATCACATGACTGCTCGCGCCCTATTGTATTTAACATTTCTTTGTATACCTACACTCTATACCAAAAATTCTACTTACATATATCTATTCCTTATATTTAGATTGTTTAATTTTAAATTCATTTTATGAAGAAATTTTGTCCTCTTCTAATTTTTCGAAATGTTTCCAATTCATTGTCAGGATTGACAGTATTTTTAAAGGATATATATAATATACCTATAATTTTAAATATTTAACTATTAATACATTAAGAAATAATATAATGTATGTACTTCCCAGAAAAAGTCTTCAGTAATGTCTCCGGATTTCTGACACTGACATTTATCTGTCAGTTACAAACAATTTAAATTTTCAACTATTTTCCATGGCCATTCTTTCGGCTGTAAAATTTATTATAACAGATTATTTTAAATATTATATTTCTATTATCTCTAAATCTATAGAAAATATTATAAAATATTTAAATGTATCAAATAGAGAATTTAATTTTCTTTAATATTACCAAGAAAAAAATTCAAAAAATATTATTTAGAAGATTATTTTTCAAGAATCTTCTACTTCCGGTTGTCCAATTGTTACCAAAACCTTTTCAGATTTTCCCATGAATGTCCGATTGGGAAATATGTAGTTAAACAAATTTAAAGTCTTACAGTTTTTGAGTAATCGTCCTTCCAACATCCTACATACATACACACACACACACACACACACATACATCCACACACACACACACACACACACATACATCCACACACACACACACAGACATCATCGTAAAAATGTTAAAATCGGATTGTAGGGATCTTAAAACGTGCTTATTCAATAAAATCTGAATATGTGATTTTTAGCATGAATCCAATACCTCTCTTAGCGAGAGGTAAAAAGAGAAGAAATTGCAGGAAACCAAATACTTATTTTATTTTGATACGTTTACAATATAAACACTTGTTGACAAAAAATTACCAGCATCATTTCTGTGTTTTTTGAGAGGTACACCTTCACTAATTATCTTTCTAACTGTAGTACAAAGCACTTTAGTCATTTCTGCAGTTTTTGATATTGGCGCACTCTCGTTATCGTCACTTTTTAAAAAGTTAAACACATTAAGAACTATTTGTTCTGCATCGTCTGATAAATGTTTACGTTTTTGATTCGCGGTTGTGGTATTTTCTTCAAAATTTTCGTTCGCAGATTGCAACATTTTCAATGTTCACTGCGACAATGCTGTTGAACTAATGAGGTTATAATGTCGTTCTAGAGAACAACTAAAATATTTATAAAATATTCTTACTTACTAGTTTTCTGAGAAACAACTGTATTGAAAAGATTACGTTGCTAAAAACAGCCGAAATCCAATCTCGAGAAAGGAAATGCAAAAATTACTATAATCCGCTCCTGAACACAATTAGGCTTAATACCTCTTGAGAAGAACCAGCCTTTTCCATTAGCCAATCAAGTCAATCGCCAAAAAATGTTAACCAAACTATACTTGAATTAGAATTTGTGATATTTATTTCAGTAAAAAAATCACTAAAATAGCGATTTCTAGTAAATTATAACAGAAATTATTTCAGTAACGCTAGTAAATAATTTTACTAATTAATTAGAAATGCTTGTTTCTCAAACTGTTAAAAATCAATAGAAATAATATTTCACTTTTGTAGGAAATATTTTAGCTGTCACGGAATTAGTGTACCTTTTTCGCTACTAGAAGCAACCTATTTTTTCAGTATAAGGAAATTTTGATTTTATATCTATTTAAAAACGAGCTACAGTCCATACGATGTAACTTGGCGAGTTGGGGCAATTCACATTATCACTGCGGTAATGGGAAAGTTATAAAATCCATAGGCGTACCGAAGAAAAATGAAGTTCAATAAAATTACGAATATTACAAAAAAAAAAAGAAATTATTTATACAAAAAAATATACTACAAATATTGGAATGAATTATTTATTATATAAATCATATTATAATTAATTATTTTTTAAATTAATAAAGTTAAGAAAATAAAATTTCTATTGCTATTGAGAAAAAAATGCACCAACGCTTATGTATGAATATAACTTCTTGGGTTGAAAAGTACCTGACACCCCGAGTTTAAGTGTATTAGGATGAAATTTGCTTTGTGTAAGGCAATAAAACATTGTAAAATCACTATTTCACTTCTGAAGCTGTGCGGCATCGAAGTAAAAGTAAATATTTGACAAAACGCAACTTAGGAATAGTGAACTGAATTACATTCTTTTGGGTCGCCAAATTAAATCGTATGGACTGTGTATAGCAGTAGCACAGATTCCTATAAATATCTCTTTTTCTATAAATGCAGAAATTATTTGTATGCAGCAATTGCATGACTAGGTTAAATTATATTATTTACGGTCGAAATGCAGCTATTAAACCGTATAAAATTTTTGTGAAATGCAAAATTTTATTTTCTAGATAAGGGTAAAAACTAGCGTTACGCCACTGATTTCTACTCTAGAACTGACCTGTATTACATAGAACAAACTAGTAAATTATTATTTTCTCGATCTACAAGGAAATGTGAACAAATAAAGTAAATAATAAATCTAGTTACTATGGTAAAGTTGCGGACAGCTCAAGGATATACTGCTAACGATAGAGGAAAGCGGTTGTGATTTGGAGAACATAAATTATGTAAAACAAGTGATGTTTTTCATATGCCGACTGTATTTTTCTGATGAAATATGTTTACGTATTGTCCCATAACGTTTACATACGACTCTAACCATTGGCGGATCCAATGAGGAGGCAATGGGGGCAATCGCCCCCTCCTTGGTGGTTGGAAAATTTTAATTAAATAATAATTTAAAAATCTGTTGTAGCCAGCACAATACCTTCCGTCAATCATGTGTATAAATTCCATACATATATTTTGTTGCAACAAATTCTAAATTTCCAGTAAAATTATTTCATAAACAAACAATCCAAATTGCACTTGACACTAACATCTTCTTTTTCTTTAGCTTTCCCCATTTGTTAGGGGTCGCTATTTTTTATTTTCTTCCACTCATTTCTGTTTTACATGTCGTTCTCATTCAGTTACTTTTCTCTCAAGTCTTCTGCAATACAGTCCTTCCATCTTATCTTTGGTCTTCCTCTGTTTCTTCAACCTCCCATTACTAAACTACTCATTCTTCCAATATATTCTTCATTTCTCTACATGACATTTTCAAACCAATGTAATCATCTCGCTTGTATCTTTCTAGAAACTTGTAACACTAGAGTTATTTCCTTACCTATATTTCCGTGTCTTCCCCAATATCTACTTCAACATCCTCATCTCTGCCACGTTATTTTACTTTTTATTTATACTGACATCTGTCAATTTAAATTATATGAATATATTAGTAGTTTCCATGTTTAGCATAGCTGGCTGATTTGTAAAATTTAATTTCTTTAAAATTCTTTAACTCTATATCTATTGAATATGAAGTATAAAATGCAATCAAATCGTATAGAGAATAATATATTCTTTAAGTTATAATAACGTTAAATGTCAATATATCATATTTAACTGTTAAATCTTCAAATGAGGCTACTTCCGGTTCACCAGTTATAACCAAAATCTAATCAGCTGTTCTTCTGGATGTAAACTTGAGGAATACAAAAAAATTATAATTTTTGGAATCGTGGTAGGTATTGAAGTTATGCGATCCGAAACTTTCGCCACACACACACAGACACACACACACACACATACATACATACATACAGACATCATCGTAAAAATAGTAAAACCGTATTATAGGGACCGTAAAACATGCTTATTCACTAACAACTCATCATTGAATATTTTGACCAAAGACAATACCTTCCTTACGTAAAGGTGACGGAAGGTAAAAATCAAAGCAGTTTTAATTCGAACAATTAAGTTAAAGTATCTTAATTCGCCCCCTCCTTGGACATTTCCTAGATCCGCCCATGACTCTAACCGACGACAAGCCAGTGAAATTGCTGTTTGTTTGATACCTGTGCCTGTGTGCTAAGAATATAAATTAGTGGACAGTTGGCCAATATGTGATGATTTTCGCAATGTATGGACCTTTAATCAAATAAGTTTTATTTGTCATTTAATTTCTGGCGTAGTATTTTTAGCTTATGTCTCTAGCTGAGGTATAAGTGTGTATTTATACACAATTGCATTACAGATTTTATCAACATAACTGCACATGAATAGAGTCGTCGCATGATATTGTATTTTATTGCTAACCTTGGTCAACTTATTGCCATTTTAATGGTACAGGTTGTAAGGCTATAGCCTTTACAAAAATACCTTGTTTATATATGCTACACTTTATACCCAAATTCGGGCAATGTTCGAAAAATTGAAGTTACTTTTTTTACCTCTCGCTAGAGAGGTAAAAATCTCATATCCGATTTTAGTGATTAAGCACGTTTTAAGGTCGCTACAATCCGATTTTAAATTTTTTACAATGATGTCTGTGTGTATGTCTGGATGTATGTGTGTGTGTATATGTATGTAAGTGTGGGGAGGTTGGAAGGACGATTTCTCAAAAACTATAATATAATATCTGTTTAACTACGTATTTCTCAATCGGACATCACTGAGAACAGCTGAAAAGGTTTTGGTAATAATTGGACAACTGGAAGTAGCAGGATTCTTAAAAAAATACTGCCAAATATTATTTTTTTGAAATTTTTTGTTCTTGCTTATATTAAAGAAAAGTCTGATACATATACATATTGTGTTATATCTTTTATAGATTTAGAGATAAAGAAATATAATGTATATAATAACCAATTGAAAAATTAAATGTTTGTTACTGACAGATAAATGTCAGTGTCAAAGACCCAGAGACATTACTGAAGATTTTTGCTGGGAAGTACATACATTATATTATTTCTTATTGTATTAATAGTTAAATATTTAAAATTATAGGTATATTACATATACCCTTCAAAAATACTGTCAATCCCGACAATAAATTGCAAACATTTCGAAAAATTAGAAGAGTTGGACAAAATTTCTTCATAGAATGAGTTTAAAATAAAAAAATCTAAATGTAAAGAGTAGATATAAGGAGAATTTTTGGTGTAGAGTGTAGGTATGCAAGAAATGTTAAATACAATATGGCGCGAGCAGTCATGTGACTTTGTAGGCCTTGACAAGCAGATATGGGGTCCGTGTCAGAATTATAATTATAATTTTCATTCTAAATTTAGTGATTTTCTAATTCTATGTGGTTTATTTTCCTCGACAAGTAAATTCCACACTCCTGGTGACAAATTAACTACGTGAAAATCGAAATTTTAAATGAAAAATTCTGATATTTGACATCTATGTACATAATTACTAATTGTCGTTCTGACACGGGCACCCATATCTGTTCGTCAAGGCCAACAATGTCACATGACTGCTCGCGCCCTACACTTATGTGACCAAAAACGGAAGTGGCGAGAGGTATTAAGCTGGCCAACAGACTTTTTAAAAGTTGAAAATGTATAGTATTTGCTAGAATTATATATGGGTTATCAGTTTCGACCTATTTAAAAGTTCTTATTTTTCCATGTAGAATATGAATGTATATTATGTTTGTACCAATAATGGAATTTAAATCAAGGATCTATTACACAAATTTGACTCACAATTAGTTGTTGTTTTGCATGTTATTGTTTACTAGTGTAAATTGAAATAAACGTTAAGTTAATTTATGCCCGCATGTATTCTAATAAATAACAATTATTTATCTCGATTTGCTAATCAAGGTTTATTTGATAAAATATCAAGATCATAGCTCGACATTCACAAACGTTTTTTTTTCTCGTGAACTTGACTGATGAATTTTATCCTTCATTTAGTGATAATTATTTCAATTATTAATGTGTTGTGTACTTATCTATATAAACATAATATATCATTGTAACTTATATTCATATTAAAATGACAGTTCGACATGAAGTTTACATTAGATATTAAATAGCAGACATAATTATCAACATCAACCTTTCATTGGTAACATATGACAAATGGTACCCATTCTTATACAAGCATTGTTTTTTTTTGTTTCTGCAACGTATGGAATTTGAAAGTCAAATAAATAAAAAAAGTAAATAATATCATGCATGATTTCAATATTAGTATTGTTCGAAATTGTCTTGAGTTTTCCATATATACAATGGAAACCACTGAGGTCATTTTGAATACTAGATTACGTATAAAAAAAATCTGATGTGACCAACACAATACCTCCCGCCATTTACCTATGGGTCTCGTTGCCGCGTGCTTGATGTCTGGTCGCGAATCTGGGGAATCCGATTCGATCCCGATCAACGCTAAATAATTCGAATTTTAAATGGCATAAAATTAATCCTTGTGGTAAACGCCCGCACAATACAAATTTGTCATCATCATTACCGAAATGTGTGTATAAATCAGATTAGCACACCCCTCCGAGTTAGGTTTTTTATTGAACACTCTATTTAAATTTAAAAAATCTGTTGTGGCCAGCACAATACCTTGCGTCAATTCTGTGTATAATGTATAAATTCCATACATAATTTTTCTTGGAAAAAATTATAAATTTCCAGTAAAATTATTTCATAAACAAACTATTCAAATTGCACTTGACACTGACATCTTCTCCCTCTTTAGCTTTTTCCATTCGTTAGGAGTCGATATTTTTGCGCGTCGTTCTCATTCGGTTCTTTTCCTCTCAAGTCTTCCGCAGTACAGTCCTTCCATCTTATCTTTGGTCTTTCTCTGCTTCTTCAACCTCCCATTACTAAACTACTCATTATTGTTCAAATATAATTCTTCATTTCTCCTCATGACATGTTCAAACCAATGTAATCGTCTTTCTTGTATCTTTCTAGAAAATTGTAACACTAAAGTTATTTTCTTACCGTCTCTTTCCGTGTTTCCCCAACATCTACTTCAACATCCTCATCTCTGCCACATTAATTTACTTTTTACTCATACTGACATCTGCCAATTTGAATTATATGAATATAATAGCAGTTTCCATGTTTAACATAGCTGGCTGAATTATAAAATTTAATTTCTTTAAAATTCTTTAACTCTGTATCTATTAAATATGAATTATAAAATGTAATCAAATCGTATAGAGAATAATATATTCTTTAAGTTATAATAATATTAAATGTCAATAAATCAAATTTAACTGTTAAATCTTCAAATGTGGCAGCTTCCGGTTCACCAATTATAACCAAAATCTAATCACTTGTTCTTCTGGATGTAAACTTGAGGAATACGAAAAAATTATAATTTTTGGAATCGTGGTATTGAAGTTATGGGATCCGGAAGTTTTGTCACACACACACAGACACACACACAGACACACATACATACATACAGACATCATCGTAAAAATGGTAAAATCGTATTATAGGGACCCTAAAACATGCTTATTCAGTAAAATCTCATCACTGAATTTTTTGCCCAAAGACAATACCTTCCTTACCCAAAAGTGACGGAAGGTAAAAAAATAAATGGCGGGAGGTATTATGTTGGCCACATCAGATTTTTTGTTTATAAATGTCACACTTGAACTTAAATGGTACAACAAAATCCATTATATTAACTTGGTTTTATATAATACCAACTTAGTAAGGATCATTTTAATCCTAATCACTGTAACTAACGATCAACATGAATTTACTCGTAATTTTAATCTTATGCAACAACCACGTTGATTTCATTTCATAAACAACTTAATCCTTATTCAACTATCATGTCAATTTTCAAAGCTTAAAAAGAGTATCTATTATCTATTTTTCGTCACACGTGTTTTGGAACTCGATATCAGTGATTGTGAGTCACTAGCCTTGTCTGATATCTGCATTCCTTGATATTAACAGTGCGGTTAAATAATTCGCGAGTGTGATTCTACGAATTAACCAGCGTATACCGCTTATTGTTTAGCTAGCAAGCTCTACTCAACTCGATATAGAAGAAGCATACACTGCATTCTTTGTTGTGGTTGTGATATAACTCATGGTAGCTAATGTATTTTGATAATTTGATAGCATACTGCGAAATGTTTATTTCTAGAACTTTGATGATATAATCAATTTTATTAAAATAACATTTGTAATTATCATAATAAATTATGATAATAATGTATAGATTTACTATCAATTAATATTAACTATTACAATTGAAAATTTTACTAAATTTTGTTTAATGATCTGAAGCACGATATATCATTTATCATTCAATAACATAACAAAATAAAACCTCCTTTTTATTCACAACTAATTCAGAAATATTAAATACGAGCACTCGCAAAGCAGTGTCTTGGCGTAGTATTATACAGTTAGGTGTAAAGAAAACGAGCCACTTTTTACCTCCCACTACCCTTGGTAAGGGATCGTATACTTATAGGTAATATTAAATATTTAACTATTAATACATTAAGAAATAATATAATCTATGTACTTCCCAGAAAAAGTCTTCAGTAATGTCTCCGGATTTCTGACACTGAAATCTGTCAGTAACAAACATTTTATTTTCCATGACATTCTTTCCGCTGTAAAATTTAGTATAACAGATTATTTTATATATTATATTTCTTTTATCTCTAAATCTATATAATATATAATAAAATATTTAAATGTATCAGATATAGAATTTAATTTTCTTTAATATTACCGAGAAAAATTTTCAAAAAATAATATTTAGAAAATTGTTTGTAAACAGTTTTGGTTTTGCAAATAGTATGCAAACAAGAGAGGTATAGAACTAATTACACACACACACACACAAATTACCTAATTAAATTGGCACATGATAAAAAAGTATTTTATATATTATATTTCTTTTATCTCTAAATCTATATAATATATAATAAAATATTTAAATGTATCAGATAGAGAATTTAAATTTCTTTAATATTACCAAGAAAATTTTTCAAAAAATAATATTTAGAAGATTTTTTTGAAGAATCTTCTACTTCCGTCCAATTGTTACCAAAACCTTTTCAGATCTTCCGATGAATGTCCGATTGGGAAATACGTAGTTAAACAAATATAAAGTTTTATAGTTTTTGAGTAATCGTCCTTCCAACATCCCACATACACACAGACATCATCGTAAAAATGTTAAAATCGGATTGTAGGGACCTTAAAACATGCTTATTCAATAAAATCTGGATATGTGATTTTTAGCATGAATCCAATACCTCTCTTAGCGAGAGGAAAAAAAATAATAATGGCCCTTTTTCTTTGCACCTAAGTGTATTACACAAGATTTTTTGTGCCGACTTCTCCTTAAATTTATTAATTTAATTTGATTTATTGTCCAATATTAAATACTATGATTATGTTGGTAACATCAGAACATTTGAATGTCAAATGTCAGGTTTATAATAAACAACCTACAAAACCAACACACATTTATCTTTATTGATTTTGCATTGCAAGCACTTTAAAAATAAAAATAGACGCGGCTCCATGTTGCAAACATTTGTGTTAAATCATATTTCGAAATTTATTTCATTACAAATATTTTATGCAAAGAAAATTTCTACTGCATGACTGTGAAATATAGAAACAATTTTATAATTTGGTTAATTCTGCAAGTTAGTTTTTATTTTTTAATGACATATTACACTTTGTTACAATTAAAATTAATGACAGACAAAAATTCTGTTAATCATTATCTCATGTTGCAATTAAAAATTGTTAAGAATAGATCACCGTGATAATTATCTTGTGAATTTTTTTTCTGAAACTTGTGATTTAATCTTTAATGTTCGTTTCGTTGGATCTTTAATGTATAGATTTAGATAATAAAAAATTATATGTGGTGCAAATGACGTATTGGTGCATTTTTACGTATGATATTTCCAGGGGTCAGCAAAAATAATATTCATATTCATTTTTTAAAAAATAGTTAAGACTCGATTCACCGATTCGTTAATATTTCAATTATTGCTCCTGGGTGATTTCTAATCGTTAATTTACTACAAATCATTAAATAGTTTTTACCTCCCGCTACCCTTGGTAAGGGAGGTATAGGGATCGTGCTAAAAATCGCATATCGAGATTTTGGTAAATGACCACGTTTTAAGGTCCTTACAATCTAATTTTAACATTTTCAAGATGATGTCTGTGTGTGTGGATCCTCTTTACGCTCTAACTCAAATACTATCCTTCAGAAAATTTTGAAACCTTGTATTTATACCTTACTCTTATATGGAAAGATGCCATTAGATTTTGGAGTAAATCAGATAACCGAAAATGCCACTTTACTGGAAGCTAAAAATAGGTTTTCTTCGAAAAATACCTTTAAATGTTATTTTTTCGAGATTTATGTTATATAAAAATTAAAGATTATTAAATTTTCTACAGGTTTGCATTAATACTTTTTCTATATATTTTATGGATAAATTTATAAAACTATAATTTTAATCCCGGAGCCTACGTTTTAAACACAACTGATACACATGGTTACACAATTCAGATCTCAAATGTTTGTAACTGACATATATGTCACTGTCAACGGACTAATCATTTCAAATAATAATATAAACGTTTTATAAAGAAAATAGTAAATGAAACAATAATTATATGGAAAGGAACTTAGTACAGTTTTTAGCATAAGTAAATATGTAAAAATATAGGTAAGATAATAAAAACATATATCATCACGGCATATTACCCATTGATGGGTGAGCCAATCTGCTTTGTATGCAGATGTCGGTAATAATGATGACATATTTGTTCCGTGCAGGCGTTTGCCAGGCGTTACTTCACGCAAATCTTGGGAACGGGTTCGATTCCGACCGACGCCAAATATTTTAGAATTTGAAATGGCACAAAATTAACCCCTGTGTTGCACTCTCCACGCCAGCAATGAATATAAGTATATAAATAGATAAAATAAATACATCATCACGGCATATTACCCATTGCTTGGTATGCCAATCTGCTTTGTACACAGATTTCGGTAACGATGATGACATATTTGTACCGTGCGCGCGTTTACCAGGTCTTACCTCACGATCACCTATTGCTGGCGTGGAGACTGCACCACAGGGGTCATTATTGTGCCATTTAAAATTCGAAATATTTGGCGTCGGTCGGATCGAACCCTGTATTTAAATTTAATTTTAAGTATTTACATGAATAAAAATTAAATTAAACGGGAGGTATTGTGTTTGGCCACATCAGATTTTTTAAGTCTTGGAATAGAAAATATATATCTTATATTCAAGGCCCCCCTTGGGGGGGGGGGGGGAATTTTAGTTCAGCTAGCGCAATATAAGCTTGATTCGCCTCTGCCCATGAGATTGTCATTGCAGTTAGGATTGACGTATTTCCCCATATTTCTCAACCTCTAAAAAATATATTTAGTCTTATGATTTTTCGCCAAAAATATATCATTTTCTGTCATCTGTTTCAACAAAGAGCTGCCACATTCAACAAACATTATAGCTAGGTGTGGGCTGAGAGCATACATTTATTTAAAAACTTTTTAGCAATTTCGTGAGTTTAATTTCACATTCACCTTGCCTGCTAAAAATACACTACTCAAACTTATGTCATCCTGCCTAACATTGACTTAGCCTTGACACTCAATAGGTTTAATCAATTACCAGCAGGTGATTCGTAAATTAACAGACGATATCGATTGTGAACTCTCAACTATGCAAACAGTTTGAGCATCTCTGATCGTCACCTTGCAGGTCTGTAGGCGCACCATGGCAACAATAAACAAAGCACTCCATTGGTAAAAAATAATAATAATAACTGTATGATGTCTATAGTACATATAACGTTAGGCAATGTTGCCAAGGTTGCCGTGTGATTTCTCGGCATTTAACTAGGAAAATTGTTTGTAAACTGTTTTGGTTTTGCAAATAGTATGCAAACAAGAGAGGTATAGAACTAATTACACACACACACACACAAATTACCTAATTAAATTGGCACATGATAAAAAAGTATTTTTTGTCTATCATTGCAATAGGTTCGTCGATGACCTGGCTATATACAGTCATTTCTTGCGAAAATAACGATATTCAAACTTATAGATGATGTAGGTATATATTTTGTATTATAAAAGTAAATATTTACTTTACAGATATATTTTTTTCTGGAAATTCGTGTCCTGGCAAGGAAGTTTGGATACAACTAAATTTGTTAAATATTAAAAATTTGATGGTGATACTATCATAAAAACTTTAAAGCCACTGCCGTCTACGATTTGCATATCTAGTTAAAGGAAAACTTTTTTCCTTTTCTTAAAATTGTGGAGAATGTATTTTGTTATTGTTTATAGTGTGGACATCATTATGTTAACTAACCCAACAAAAAATGTTATCTAACAATGTTCGTTTCAATGTATACCTGGCTAAGACTACATATTTCTTAAATTCATTGAATTGTCAAAGATGATAGTCGAATTCTTAAAAATTTGGATTTTTGTGATAATTCTATTACTAGTGGCGAAAAAAAAATAGAAATGTGTCCAATTAACTTCTAAAACTTCACAAATTTATATTTAGAATATAAAATATTTTAAATGTAAATTCTAAATCATAAATTTCTTAAATTCATCTGGACTAGTAAAGGCAGAGATATATAGAAAATTTATACTTATAAATGTAAATTCGTATATCTAAATTTGTAAATTAAATCTAGCCGTTACACATATTACAATTTCATTAATTCAGCTTTTCATCCGGAAGTTACGAAATAAGAGTCCTTAACTGAAGGACAAACTTATTTTCAAACAACTTTTGTTTAAAAAGAAAATACACTAATGCCCGTTTGCGTTGCACTATAAAGGTTCTCCCTTAAGTTACACTTAAGCAAGTAATACTTTAATAGTAGTATCTTAAATCTAAAGGATTGGATTCAACAGCAAACTATTTTTTACGTACGAACATTTTGTTTAAGCAATTAGAATGTAAAAAAAAATCAACGTAAAAGTACTTACTGTAAGTTGAAGGCACTCGCACTGAAAAAAAGAAAAGAAAACAATCAGATCATTTGTAAAAACCATCATTGTTTACTGTTTTTACTCAAATTATTTAATTAGCAAGAAAGCGTAAAGGAGAAAGTGTTTAATGCAAGATTACTACATTTTATAATTTATACAATTTATGGGAACTTATAGTAATTCACTTTTTGCTCTTTTTGTAAACAACTTATTTAATTAATGGACAATAATATGATTTTATCTTGTAAGAAATACATAAAATAACACAATTTTTTGTTTCAATTAATTGACATTAATAAAAAAACGGAAAACAAAATTATGTAATCTGTTTTGATAAAAAAATTATTTATAAAAGAAATCAATAACTTTATTGGAATAACATCATAACCATTTTATTTTTTACATTTTATTTATATTTAAATTTTAAATATACAATAATAAATATTATTCAAAAACTCACCTTATAGGATCCATTGTAAACGGTAATAGTCTTCTAGTATGTTTATAACGACGATTATAATTATAAAATTACAATTTGTACATTTTGGAATCTGAAACAAATACCAATATGCTAATTAGCTACAATTAGAACATATTTAATTGATACACGTGTTTATAATAGTTCAATAATTGATTTAATTTCTGAGATTTACATTTCAGATTTTATGTCATGGACTTGGAAAATGTCATAAAAGTTTGATAGGCAGTTAAAATTATTGTAATTTATCATTGCTTGTAGAACGTGTGCATATACAACTGCAGTTTTATTATTTTCCAAACAAAAAAGAAAGTTTCACAGAATAAAAAACAGGATGTGAAAAAGTTCAGGATGTTTGTGACCTATTTTGTTTTGTAAAAGGAAATTTCGAGAAATCCTAGAAAAAAAACCTCATCTCAACTTTTTTTTAATTCATTACAGGATGTTTTCTAATCATCTTCTAATGCTTTACTCAGAATTGATACAGATGAATCATCATTTTCATGATGATATTATTATCTGTGCATGTGTGTACGAGCCCAAACCCATAATATTTCGAAAATACAGATTTTAAAATTAAAAAACTGAATATGTTATTGAGTATTCTGCCATTTAATTTTAGATTACATCGCCTTTATTAGTAGCAGCAGCTTTAATTCTATTAGACATTGTATCCCTAAGCCCTGCAATTTTTTCTGTGAATATTGTCCTACATGTTTTGTACGCACTAGATTTTTACAAAGTAAAGAGTCTCGGTAGAAGCTAAGTTGACTAGAAGATGACCCTTAAAATGCCAATCGAACAAATTGTCTTTGGTCAAAAAATTCAATGATGAGTTTTTAGTAAATAAGCATGTTTTAGGGTCCATACAATACGATTTTACCATTTTTACGATGATGTCGTATGTATGTATGTGTGTCTATGTGTGTGTGACGAAAGTTTCGGATCACATAACTTCAATACTACGATTCCAAAATTTACAATTTTCCGTATTCTAGTTTACATCCAGAAGAAGAGGTAATTAGATTTTGGTTATAATTGGTTAACCGGAAGAACCCTCATTTGAATATTTTAACAGTTTTTCTTAAAAAAACGCAGTTAAATATCATTTATTGACATTTAACGTTATTGTAACTTAAAGAATATATTATTCTCCGTACGATTTGATTGCATATTATACTTCATATTCAATAGATATAGACTTAAAGAATTATAAAGATATTAAATTTCATAGCAATGAAAATTAAATGAATGTGGCAGTGTTGAGGATGTTGAGATAGATGTTGGGGAAGGCACGGAAAGATACGGTAAGGAATGAAAGAATAAGGGAAATAACTCTAGTGTTAGAAGTTTCTAGAAAGATACAAGAGAGAAGATTACATTGATTTGAACATGTCATGAGGAGAGATGAAGAATATATTAGAAGAAGAATGAGTAGCTTAGTAATAGAAGGTTGAAGAAACAGAGGAAGACAAAAGATAAGATGGAAGGACTGTATTGCGGAAGACTTGAGAAAAAAGGAACTGAATGAGAACCATGAGCGGAAGAAGAAAATAAAAAATAGCAACCCCTAATGAATGGGAAAAGCTAAAGAAGAAGATGTCAGTGTCAAGTGCAATTTGCATAGTTATTTTATGAAATAATTTTCCTGGAAATTTAGAATCTTTAGCAACTGTTTGTGTAGGTTTTATAATTCGATAAAATGTAAACCGGCCAAATTATTATGAGTGTCGGCTCGTATGTATGTGGTGTGAATCCTTCTAAAATACATACATATGTTGATAATTGTTGAGATTTTAGCAATCTAGCTTCCCCCTAAGTACGCAACTGTATTTGTGCTAATTTTTAAATAAAACAGATTTAGAATAAAATAAAATAAATTGTCCTAGGTCAGTACTCAACAAAAATATATTTAAATTATAAATGTTTTATTCAAATATTTTTGTTTATAAAAATATTATTAGTGTATTTACAAAAAGTATTTTTAGAGTTGGGTATTTTTGTTTAATATTATTTTCGTGTTTAAAGTTATAAACATAAAAAAATATTAACCGTTTAAACAAAATATATAAAAAAATGAAATTTTACAAATTTTAAAGACATAAAAATTGTCATTTGCTCAATTTTTTGTCTCATATTAGTCATTTATTTGTTAAATATGATAATATTATTGAAATACCTATGAGTTATATCATACAAATGTGTTCAAGTTATTTGCAATAAAATCTTAATAAAAAACTTAAAATTTAACGAATGAAAAATTTATTGCTTATTTTCAAATATAATAAATCATTTTCCAATATTTAAACAGCATATAAAGTCGGTATTTGTTGCATTGAAAATTAAAACAAATAATACATACAAGCAGACTGAAAAAATAGTAGTAGTATATTGTTTCGGGATTTTCAACCCTTACAGGTTATATCCCTAGAATGGTCTCACACACAACATCTATTTAATTTTTTTTAATTTTTACAATTGCCACGAAGTTTCTTACGTAGATGTCATGTGTGTTGCCCACCCGCGCACTCCCTTGTTACAACCACCAGCCGGTGCTAGATAGCTTAGTGATTGCCAAGTTAATTGTATCCCAACTTGGAAAGGTAACGGGAGTAGATACCGATCAAGATCAGTCGAGAAAAATTCGACCTGACCCGGATTCGAACCTATGACCTCTGAGTCCAGAGGCTAGCACTCTACCACTGTGCTATCCCGCCGCATTGAAAAAATAGGAGCAAATATCTATTTTCTTTATCAGCAGTGGAAAATGAACTACAAGTCGGGAACGCGCCAAGAAAAAATCTTCTAGAAACAAAACGTAAATTTTTCGTTGTAAAATCCTTATTTTGATCACAAGAATAAATATATTATTATTTATATATTTGAAATGTGAAAATATGAATCAATTTTTACAAAACAGATAATAGAAAAACCGAAAGTAGCCTAATTATATTTCTATTTCGTTTTCTTTTTACCGCTACGTTTCTATAGCTCCAAACGACGCGATCCCACTGCTGAATAATTTAAGACCTATACACTATACAGGGAGATTCATTGGTCTGTTCTTTATTAATTACTCGATTATTTTAAATATTATGGAAAAGAAATTCAAACGAACTTTATTTTATATTAAAATGTCTATAGGCAGTTTCATTTTTACACAATGGTATGTAACTTTATATTTTCAAATAGAACACCCTGTATATTTTTTCAAATTTGAAAATTACTGGAGTGCAGTTAAATAATTTTATTTTAAATTTAATTAAATACTTCATTTATTTCAAAGCGATATTTCATTATTATAACTTTTATTTAATATTATAAATAAATAAATATTTTATCATGGCATATTACCCATTGCTCATTTAATATTATCAGATGTCTAATTCAAAAAATAGTATTGCAACACCTTCTGTATTTAATAAATATGTAATATTTTAAACATTTGCCATTGTATTTTTTAATAATATAACATATGATTGTTTTTATATTTTTCGATAACAAATTTCATGTACCTTTCAAATTTGAATAAATATATACACACCAACAAAATGAGGAGAAAGCAAAAAAGCTATGTATTTAAAAAAATATAAACCCTCTATCTTTCATATTTATGTTGGTAATTCTACATCTACAACAAATAACAAATGACTATATAACACCTAAATATAGCCACTTAATAAAGTTTGATTATCATTTATCGAGGTGTGAAATATTGCTCGGTGTTTAGTTTTATTAAATACGGGTGTTTAATGGGGTATGTAACCATATTAGAATTTCAATGTCAAAAAATATAAAAACTAACCACTAGAATTTCTTATTATAATAGTAAAAACTAAACATTAGTTTGTAATAATATTGTTATTACTAATTTATTGTTTTGGAGAAGGAATATGTGACGTAAACATGGTAGGATCGTGAAAGAAGACTGGAAGGGAAAGAGATAGTTTGTTGTAGGTTATGACATAGCGACAACTGGCTATTACTATCTCTTTCTCTTCCAGTCTATCCGTCTTCTTCCACGATCCTACCATGCTCACGTCCCATTTCCCTTCTCCAAATTTTTAATTATTATTTTCTCGTAAAGTACGAATAATTAATCGATTTTAAAAAATTCGGGTATTTTATTTTTTTGTCTTAGTATCATATTATGTAAAAATAAAATTTGATCACATACCCATACATATAGATCAAGATTTAACAATCATTTCTGCTTTGATGTTTCAATTGTATTTAAAATAAAAAATATTTAAAAAAATGGAAAATTATTATTTTTAAGTAATAATTAATCATTTGTAAATAATGGAAAATTAAGAATTATTATTAATTATTACTTAAAAATAATAATTTTTATAGCAACATTTCATTTTGTATTATTCTACATTTATAAATTCTTTGTTTTATATATGTACTACTTACATATTTAATTTAATTCATTGTTATCATTATATTAAAATTCACAATAGTCAAACCCAAATGTAGATACATACATCCATACATAGCCAGCAGTTTTGAGACATATGTATTGTAGTAATAAATAAATAAATAAACAGTATTTCAAAAAGTGTCCCAAAATTTAAAACAATTCATTTCAAATATTTAAATATTTAATGGAACGTAAACTCGAACAATGAATTCACAACCCCATTTGTTTTTAATTTTTGAAAAGGTCTTTTTCAATATACATATTTTACTGTAATTCATGTAAAAATTTAAATATATACATAATAATTATAAAAAAATTATATAATATCTTCGCATAAATTATAAAAAAATTCTATAATTGTCTATGTATCACTGAATCAATGTATGAATGTCTGTCACAATAATAAAAAATAATTAATTTTATGAAAACATTTTAACTTTGTAACACAAACCAAACAATGAAATCAACCCCAATATATATTTTTTACGTAGTAGTACAAAAGTCTTTGTCTTAATCATCAACGCATCACCTTTTCTCCATTTATTTTTTATATATATGAAAGCATATATAAAAATCCACAAAATTAGTCCTAACAGTAAATAATAATAAATTTGTTGCAAAATATAAACAAATCCTATATTTAATTGTATTATGTATCAAAGAATGTATGTATGTATATCACAATAATATCAAACGAATTAATTTTTTGAAAACATTTAAACGTTCTTGTAACAAATCTAAAATCTTAACAATGAATTTCCATCCCAATATTTGTATATATATTTCGGCATTTAAAAATGTCTTTCTCCCAACCCTGAACGCATCGGCTTTTCCCAATTTCATTTATTAAACCATACATAAAAATCAACCCTAAAACTAAACAATAATAACAAAATACTCACAATTCCACTTTTTGTTTACTACCACTACCAACCGAACTACACACTCAACACAACCGTGTGTGAGCTACTAAAGTTCGCGTTCGCGACTTGGACTTGGGTGAACGTTTTAAGCCGCTTCCTGGCAGACCGGCTGGCTCCAGTGGCGTAGAAGTGGGGACTGGTCGATATCTGCCCCACTTCAATCACGTGAGATAGCATACGGGAGAGGTGAGGAGGGGAAAGGGACAATAGAGGGGTGAATAGGAAGGAACAAGGAAGAAATGGCGTAAAAAAGGGTGGAGGGTAAGAAAAGCAGTGGCGTACGGAATGGGGGCAGTCAAATAAGAAATAAATGAAAAGCAGATGTTATTAATATACGTAATGTAACGTTTTTATTTATTTAATAAAGGTGTAACAATTAATTTAGTGTTTATTTATTTATTTATTTTAAAACCCCAATATATACACCACTATAACATTAAAACACTTAAAAATCAAAATTTATAACAATAAATACAACAATAATAACAATTGGTTTGAACTCAGTGTTTGCATCATGTGACTAAAGTAAAATTACTTTAAGATGGGACACTGACGTGACGACAGCTGCGCGAAATTCATGACGTGTACATGCGAAGCCAAAGCTGTTGCTATGGCAACATCAAAAACGTGTCTACTGCGCAATGACGTCAGTGTCTCATTCTTAAAGTAATTTTACTCTACCACAAATTCTAACTGAATACTACTCTGTCGTACTAATTTCGACGCTTATTTTGTTTACCAATCAAATTCTGATACGTTCTATATTTCAATATGTACATGTTTACACATAATTACCGATCTAAAGGAGTCATATTATTCTCAATCGGCAATATCCGCTTTTGTTCGTCCGCATTCGGGCCCGTTCATTTAATGGGCAAGTTGTAGCAAAATTCAATTCCATAATATTTACTTATGCTGAAAAATGTATTAAGTTCCTTTTCACATAATTATTGTTCCATTTACTATTTTCTTTTTAAGATGTTACTATTATTTGTTA
Source organism: Harpalus rufipes (assembly GCA_951394225.1). Lineage (NCBI taxonomy): Eukaryota > Metazoa > Arthropoda > Insecta > Coleoptera > Carabidae > Harpalus > Harpalus rufipes. The sequence continues at coordinate 7,608,347 of OX596289.1, read as the reverse complement.
TTTGGAGAGGTGAAATAATAGACATTCAAACCTTAGTTAAAATATTATTTAATTAAAACAATACCGACGTTTCGGGCTCAATTAGACCATCCTCAGGGTTATGTTTAAAATGATTTAGATTTTTTAAAAAATAGTAAATTGTACAGATTTAAAAAAAAGGTGGTTGTAGATGTTATTATTAAGCGAAATTAGTTTGTTGATAGTGACATATATGTCAGTTAGTTACATACATTTGAAATCTGAACTGTGTAACTATGGAGTTGTGTTTATAGCGTAGACTCCGGGATTAAAATTATAGATAATTTTAGAAATTTATTCATAAAATATATACAATAAGTATTAACGCAAACCTGTAGAAAATTTAAAAAACTTTAATTTTCATAATAACAAATCTATAAAAAATAACATTTAAAGGTATTTTTCGAAGAAAAAAAATTAAAGTGCCATATTCGAAATCTAATGGCATCTTTCCATATGAGTAAGTTAGAAATACAAAGTTTCATAATTTTCTGAATGAAAAATTTGATTCTAGGGACCTTAAAACGTGGTCATACCTAAATCTCGATATGCGATTTTTAGCACGATCCCTATACATCCCTTACCAACGGTAGCGGGAGGTAATAAAAAAAAATCTCTTGTGGCCAGCACAATACCTTCCGTCATTTCTAAAAGTACTTCATAGAAATTCCACTCCGAAAGTTTCTTGTATTTTCAGTAAAATTATCTAAAAGATTACAACATGTATGAAGATTTTTTATAAATTTTAATCTCTAAATACATTGAATTTGAAGAAAAAAATGCAATCAAATCGTATAGAGAATATGCTTTATATATTTGACAATTAACTGTGTGTTTTTTTGTTAAGAAAAAGAGTTAAAAGCTTCAAATTAAGGTACTTTCGGTTGTTCAATGTAACCAAAATCTAATCAAGTCTTCATTTAAATGTAAGAATGAGGTATACGATAAAATCGTAATTTTTGGAATTGTAGTATTGGAGTTATCGCGGACGAAACGATCGTCACACACAAAAACACACGCACTCACACGAGCACGCACACACACACACATACACACACACACACACACACACACACAAACACACACGCACGCAACACACATCAAAGACAATACCTTCACCTAAAAGTGACGAAAGGTAATAACGACAAATTAATGAGGTTCAGATACACTGTAGATTTAAGAAGGCTGTGGACTGAACAGCCCCCAGTCGACTTTATGTCAAGCCCAGTTACTTCCGTTCAAGTGTTTCAAAATATCTGTGTGATGCAATTTAATCTACAACATGCGTATAAATGTCCTTGAGATATTGATTATCAATTATTTCTGCAAATAAAAATATATAATCTACCGAGATTTATCTGCGATTAAAAATGTTACATAATATGAGCAAAGTTCGAAGATAATTTTTTAATCCATGAATATATGAATGAAAATAATTATTCTGCAGAGTTATTTTTAAATGTTATAAATTAAAATTACGATATTATAAAATATGTATGTATAAAAATATATATTTATTTTAAATATTTTTATTTTTACCCTTGGCCCTTCTATGCTTCCGTAGCATTTCGTATAAGTCTTAGTAAAAAAACACATGCATATCTGTTCATTTCATTTCTAAATGTAGTAATCATAACCATCTATATGAAAAAATTAAAAAATCTGATGTGGCCAGCACTATACCTTCCGTCAATCAATGTATTATGTATAAATTCCATACATAAATATTCTTGCAAAAGATTCTAAATTTCCAGCAAAATTATTTCATAAACATACTATGCATATTGCACTTGACACTGACATCGTCTTATTCTTCTTCTTTAACCTTTCCCATTCGTTAAGGGTCGCTATTTTTTATTTTCTTCTTCCACTCATTTCTGTTTTGCGTGTCTGTCACATTCATTTACTTTTTATTGATTATTTGACTAAAGACAATAACCTTCCTTACCTAGAGGTGACGGAAGGTAAAAAATGGTCAAAGTATTCGACTTTTCTTATTTTTTATGTGCTATAGGTATGTAGACAATTTGAAAGATTCTACTACAGTATTAAAATAAGTAAATAGAAAATAGAACCACACGTGTTGAAAATATAAAGGGCAAAATGAAAGATATAGCAACAAAAGAAATAGAAGTAGGTAAAATGGCGTGTTTGATTAAAACAAAAGGGATGAGAAAAAATATAAATTAATGAAGTTCTAATTGAAATGGTTAATGAAGAAGTAGCTCACGACACGACATGTAATATAGCTAATGGTACTTTACCTGATTGGTATTTTAATATTATTTTCATTGTACTATTCAATAGCGTACACAAAATAAATTAAAATATTAATATAACATATTTACAAAATACAAATATAAAATGAGATTCGTGTAATTTAATAAAATAAATTCTCCCTTACAACTGGAAATACTTGTGACGTCAATGGAAATGTTGAATTTTTTAAATGCTTTCTTGTGAAGTTCAACATATATGCGAAAATATTTTCATCTTATGAATGAACGTGTGTTTTAATTTTTTTATGGACAGACCAGACACCAGACAATAATACTTAAAGCTGTAATATTTGAAATGTTTTAAGTTTCAATCGAATATTTAAAGAGGAAAAAATATGTTTCCCAAGTTATGGTACAGGCTTCAGGGTTGTTTGGGAAACAACAGGATGAACTCAGTTCAAATAACCGGTTTCCGTTTTTTAATAAAGGAAGACGGTAAACATAATTCTTTGCGGTTAACGATTATAAAACAATTATAGGAGAAGAATTTTATGTAAGATAACGTAACCATTTTTGATCAGACAATACTTTTCGTACCGATAAAGGTGACGGAAGGTAAAAAAAATGTAAGGTAGCATATATTTTTGAACGATATTGTACCTACATATAATTTGAAATATTGAAATATTCATAAATGTCGCTCTAATCATGATACATTATATTGTAAGATATTACACAAATTTTTCATCTTATTTACTGTAAGGTAAAATGAAAAATTTGAAGTATTTGCGTGGGTATCTATAAAGCTTATAGTTACCTACGCAAATATTTACGAAGGGCAGTCTATATTCATGTTAATTTAAAATATTCCCGTCTTCATAATTCTAGTAACTATTTAATAATGTTTGCTATGTATTTCAATCATCACAGTTTATTATCCATTTCTGCGTGTACCAATCTGTTTCTTTCCGCAGATTTTTAAGTAAAGTTCAAATGGCGCGAGGACTGTATGGAGCGGGTATGGATATAGGAGACCGAAAAATGTCCAACAGGGAGACCTATTCTAAATCGTAGCGCATGTCATGGCAGCTCATGAATGACATCATGTCGAGATGGAACTTGTAAAGATTCTTACGGTCTGTTCGTTTTTCTTACTCTAAACATAGAAGTACTCTGATATTTTTCTCTTATTCGCTTAGGTCAGATTTGAGCAATTACTCGGAGTAAGAGAAACGAACAGTTTATATACGATTATGTACATGATTGAGACTAATCTAAACACATCCCAACTCAGAAAATTACCCACAATATCAACTATTCCATTCATAACACAATCATTCAACGTAAAACTCTTATTAAGGACTAGGACTACTTTATGACTCTAAATTATTAATGAACAATAATATTGAAAATTGTGCTATACAATCATATAGGACACTGGGATTTATTTTACGCAGTTGTAAACATTTTCATGATCCACAGTCCCTTATTTGCTTGCTTAATGCATTAGTTCGTTCTAAATTAGAATATACGAGTGTTGTTTGGAGTCCTAGCTATAGAAAGAATTCCATGTGTATAGAAAATGTCCAGCGTAAATTTATTTCTATTTTCTGTAAAAAAATTAGTATGGACTGTAATGATTACGATGCCAGATTAAAATATTTTAATGATGTCTTCAGAAAACAGAAGAATCTTAGCTGATATGATGTTTCTGTATAAAACATTTAATAATTTTTTTGATAGCGTCTCATTTATTTCGCAATTTAAATTCTCTGTAAACCAAAAAATCTGTTGTGGCCAGCACAATACCTCTCGCCACTTCCTTTTTTTTTTGGTTACATAAGTATAGTAATTATGTACATAGATGTCAAATGTCAGAATTTTACATTAAAAATTTCAAGATTTTCTAAATTTACGTAGTTAATTTATCACCAGGAGTTTAAAATTTACTTGTCGTATGCCTTAGATATTTAACATTTAATTCTGCTCCACATGGAATTGGAAAATCACTAAATTTAGAATGAGAAAATATGATATTTGACATCTATATACATAATTACTAGCTATCATTCTGGACACCTATGTATATTATTAGCTCTCATTCTGACACGGGCCCCCATATCTGCTTGACAAGGCCAACAAAATCGTATGACTGCTCGCGCCCTATTGTATTTAACATTTCTTGTATACCTACAATCTACACCAAAAATTCTACTTACGCATATATCTATTCCTTATATTTAGATTGTTTAATTTTAATTTTAATTTAATTCATTTTATGAAGAAATTTTGTCCTCTTCTAATTTTTTGAAATGTTTCCAATTCATTGTCAGGATTGACAGTATTTTTGAAGGATATATGTAATATAACTGTAATATTTAAGATTTAGCTATTAATACTTTAAGAAATAATATAATGTATGTACTTCCCAGAAAAAGTCTTCAGTAATGTCTCCGGATTTCTGACACTGACATTTATCTGTCAGTTACAAACAATTTATATTTTCAACTATTTTCCATGGCCATTTTTTCGGCTGTAAAATTTATTATAACAGATTATTTTAGATATTATATTTCTTTTATCTCTAAATCTATAGAATATATAATAAAATATTTAAATGTATTAGATAGAGAATTTAATTTTCTTTAATATTACCAAGAATCTTCTACTTCCGGTTGTCCAATTGTTACCAAAACCTTTTCAGATCTTCCCATGAATGTCCGATTGGGAAATACGTAGTTAAACAAATTTAAAGTCTTATAGTTTTTGAGTAACCGTCCTTCCAACATCCCACACACACACACACACATACACACACTCACATATACACACAGACACACACACACACACACACACACACACACACACACACACATCCACACACACACACAGACATTATCGTAAAAATGTTAAAATCGGATTGTATGGACCTTAAAACGTGCTTATTCAATAAAATCTGGATATGCGATTTTTAGCATGAAACAATTACCTCTCTTAGCGATAGGTAAAAAGTACAAGATCAAAAAACATATTTTGTTTACCCCACTGCAATACAAATAACTATAACAATTCATCAATAAATAGAATGCTGTCAACATACAATCACTCTAGATTCATGAATATTGATCTATTTCTTAGCTCACTACAGCTATTTAAAAAAATCTGATGTGGCCAGCACATAACCTCTCGCCGTATATTTTACCTAGCTGTATGCATAAAGCAAAGATTATTTTTATAAATACAAATAATATATTCATATAAATCTATGACGTATAAACTTCTTTATTATTCAATAATAGCATGTCTCAACATGAAGATATTTTACCATAAATTATGTTACAATAAATTACAAAGTAGAGTTTACCATATATAAATATTAGGCTGGTAACAGCAATTTTCAATTCGAACAACTTTGTTTACTTTCTCTTCATATTCTTCTAGTAAAAACATTAATTTTGGGCGGTCTAAAATGTATATATCTGGATTGTGCATCTATTCTTATATATCTTCTTTTACATTTTATTTTTTCATACTTGTTATATCTAAATAACCTTAATTCCCTTTAATAAAGTGACGGATAGATTGCACTCCGATTTTGTCAATATTTACAACTTACTTGAGAAGAATTTGATAGCTTTTTCGCAATTGAAAGTTACTCTAGTCTACAGTACTGGTGTACATTGTCCCATAATGTTTGAAACAAATTTAAGTCCTTCAACCTAGACTTGTCATCTCCATAATAGTCACAGATCAAGAACTAAGGGATTCTCCAAGTACATTTTTAATTCATTACTCATTATTTCTGACACTGACATTTATCTGTCAGTGACAAATAATTTAAATTATCAACTATTTTTCATGGCATTCTTTCGGCTGTCAAATTTATTACAACAGATTATTTTATATATTATACTTCTTTTATCTCTAAATCTATGGAATATATAATAAAATATTTAAATGTATCAGATAGAGAATTTAATTTTCTTTAATATTACCACGAAAAATTTTCAAAAAATAATATTTAGAAGATTTTTTTTCAAGAATCTTCTACTTCCGGTTGTCCAATTATTACCAAAACCTTTTCAGATCTTCCCATGAATGTCCGATTGGGAAATACGTTGTTAAACAAATTTTAAGTCTTATAGTTTTTGAGTAACCGTCCTTCCAACATCCCACACACACACATACACACACACACACACACACATCCACACACACACACACACAGACATCATCGTAAAAATGTTAAAATCGGATTGTAGGGACCTTAAAACGTGCTTATTCAATAAAATCTGGATATGCGATTTTTAGCATGAATGCAATACCTCTCTTAGCGAGAGGTAAAAAACTCTAACAACTACTTTAAAAGGATGTAAAAACCAACTATACCTATATTCACTTTATGTATACTAATTATTATAAGCACTAATGTAATGTAAATATTAATCTGCGAGAAACTGTTACTGGTATGTATGTACTGTTGTTTCTCTTACTCCTCCTTTCTATATGGAGTAAAAAAATCATGATCTAAGCAGAGATGTGAGCAATTAATCGATTGAAACCGAACAAAATTCAAGTAATGATCTAAGACAAACGAACGCGGATATCCGCATGGAGTAGAAAGATTAAGATAAATGAACAGACCTTTAATGTATATATTGGCATGAATTAGAACTAAATGTTGGTGACACTACTTGTTGCCTATTTATAACTTACCTGTTCAAATGCACAAGAAAGAACTTTATGAAAAAGTGTTGCCTTTTGTACAGAACAGATGCCCGTGTTTAGACCCTCATCTTAGGGAACTCAGGTATTTAAAAAAAATTGGAATCGGTTAAATTAAGGCATAGCAACGAAGAATAACGAATATTAACAATCACGATTTTTCTACTAAGTTGATGCATCCACAGCACGTATAAAAGGCGTGATGATGTTAATAACTAGAATGTAAACAGTTAGAAAAAAGTTGTAGCCAAAATAAATGACATAATCATGTAACTTCTTACGTATCGTATATACGGAGTGTTTCTCCAAAATCCGATAATACGGATTATGGATTTAAATTTGTGAAGTTAGTTTTTTAGCCCGTTTCATTATCTACCTAGAATTGTAAAACATAAAATTCAGCATGTTTGGTATTTTTCAATTTGATGTCTTTGTCTTTGGGTAGGGAATAGAGCAAATTTAATTTCAAGTTGTATTAATAACATATAACTGCCTAATTATTTGTTACAAAAAATGTGCCAATAATACTACCAGATTTAAAATTTGGGCTATTTGTTTCTATTCAGTTAGTATTTCTGAAACTTTGAAATGTGTAATCTGTCATTGTTCCAATTAGTAAAAAAATCTGTTGTGGCCAGTACAATACCTCTCGCCACTTCCGTTTTTGATTACGTAAGTCATGTCACATTGTTGGCCTTGACAAGCAGATATGGGGGCCTGTGTCAGAATGACAATTAGTAATTATGTACATAGATGTTAAATGTCAGAATGATAGCAAGTAATTATATATATATAGATGTCAAATATCATAATTTCTCATTCTAAATTTAGTGATTTTCCAATTCCATGTGGTTTATTTTCCTCGACAAGTAAATTCCACACTCCTGGTGACAAATTAACTACGTGAATTTAGAAAATCTTGAAATTTTTAATGAAAAATTCTGACATTTGACATCTATGTACATAATTACTAATTATCATACTGAAACGGGCCCCCACATCTGCTTGTCAAGGCCAACAATGTAACATAACTGTTCGCGCCCTATACCCCTACCAAAAAATGAAGTGGCGAGAGGTAATGTGCTGGCCACAACAGATTTTTTATACTGTTTTTATAATTAGGTGGGTCCAGGACAATCAATTTTCTTGCATGTATCAAATATTCCAGATAATTTCCTATCATTAAATGGAAGGTTTTTGTTAATACATTTATAAATTTATGCGTAAATTTTTAATTATAGCAACATCATACAAATAAAATAAATTAAAATCAGCTAAAAAAATAACTAGAAACCTCAAAAATAAAAATATAAGAAAAAAAATACATTGGGGTCAATTTTGACTCCGTTTCAGTCATCTGAGAATTAATATTCAATAAAAAATTAAATCGGTGCTATTATTAGGGACATCTTTTACAAACAATATTTTTTTTTAAATTTAATTTTAATATGTATTTAAAAAAATATATTCCTATGATAATTCTCTATGGTGAAAGTTTCGATAAACATCCTGTATATCCTTTAACAAATTGATACTAAGCAATTTGGACTAACATACACTAAAAAAACTCTAATATAACATTGCGTGCTCCTCATAAGTTCTAATTATTCCACGCGAGAGCTAGCAATTGTTTCTGACGCATTTTTTATCACATGAACAACTGCCTTGAACCTTTAATCATTTGTTTCATATATTTTGTCATGAAAAATTATTAATTGCAAATAAATTATGAATTTGTTCAATATTTTATTTGCTTGATAGATTTCTAAATACATATTTCGAAATAGCACATGAAATTTTATTAGAAAATATAAAAGATTATTTAATAAGATTTGCTTAATATGTCCCGAATGAAAATGTAGTGTGCAGGTGAGCTCCTATAATGCTACAATGTTGTATTAATATGGATTACATATGGTAAGTATTATATTAGTCTTTCATTCAATCTTTCGACAATCTTAAAATTAACAAATTAGGTTCAAATCAGTTCAGTTTAGAGCTACAGGATCTACGAGGGGGTTACTGATTACAGAGCTCGGTTGATGGTGATCTTGTTGCATTTCCAACGATGACAACTTTAGCTGACTGAGGAGGAACACACACACTTTCATTTGGATGACAATGGACACAGCATCTTATGATGAACTAATGAACACTTTATCTACACAGTTATACTTTGGGAAAGCAACAAGATCACTATCATCAGAGCTCTGTAACCCCCTCGTGTTACAGTGGCGCAGTCGGTAGGATATAGTTGTTTCATTTAAGTGTTAATAATAAGTCAGTGAAAGTTGTAATTATATGTAATTAAAAATTAAAATCCAAAGAATGTATGTATCCATAATGTGGCTGTTCATCACCATAGTGCAAGTGTATGTGTTCCTCCTCCAAAGATCTGAATTGAAAATGATCTTTGATGAGGGAGGCCTTCGACTTCGACTGATGAAAAATCAACGATCTAGTGCGTGCAAATCGCCGATTGATTGTCAGAGAAATTGCAGAAGAGGTTAGCATCTCAATTGGGTCGTCATGAAATTTGGACTGAAAAAAGTTGCAGTAAAATTTGTTTCTCTGCAAAGGATCATAAACAGGAGACGAAAGCTGGGTTCACGCTGTTGTCAGACTGTTGTGACATCAAAGCAAATTGTCAAAGACCTTAAAAACCATTTCAAATGAAACTAAAACAATAGTAACACGGTAAATGTCAACCTGTAAATACTCAGTAATAATTGTTCTAACCTTTATTTATTGTTTTATTTCAAGGCACAGTCATGGCTCACTATTCTCTTTTCGACTAGGTGTATAAAAAAGTACCCGCCATTTTACTTTTTAATAATGTAACATATGGATTATTTTACATGATTGTAAAGCAAATTTTTAAAAATATATAGTATGTTCCATTTGAAATTTCATAGTTGATATTAATTACTAATAACCCGGAAGTGGTATCATGAATGTACATCCGTCATCAAGTAGCTTACATGTTGCAGTATAAATCATGTTATATGATAGAAATTATTAACTTAATAAATACGCGAAATATTTGCTGGGTCCACTAAAATATAACAACTGTATATCTGAATTAATAAATGAACTTACGTTAGAGCGAAAGTATTGTTAACAACGAGCATCGTTTCAAAAAGAGAACATTATTTAGTCGAAACAATATAAATTTTTGAAAGACATGAGTATAATATCCATCCTTATCGCACGCGTTTCTTGTCATTACAAACGAGAGAGATAAATTACATTTTCAACAAATTAAAAAATCTTCACATATGTTTAGAATCCTCACCATTTGCGTGGGTTTTATAATTTGTTTCAAAGTGTTAGCCGAACTAATATGAGTGGGAGTGAGGCTCAAAATCTGTACTATTCTTAATATTGTAACTATTACAATAACAGAGATTTTAAATACTCCTCGATCTTTGTGTGATACGTATATTAGCCTTGAAATAATTACATATATTAATGTAACACAATAAATACTTATTCTTATCTTTATGTTGGATATTTAAAAAAAAAATACCTTCCTTATTTCTAGTTCTATATTCCGAATTTGATAAATAATATTTTTCTATTTTGCATCTGTAACAAAGCTATAACAGCACCCAAAGGAGTTCGTTAATAGCTCGTTTGAGTGTTGTAACAGCCTAGTACAATTTATTTTTATAAAGTTGGTAGCATAGCTGAAACGTTATGTCAAAAAATATCAAATGTCAAACCTTACTGAATAAACGATACTAATTAAGGTTTTTATTTTTATTTATATATATTTAGGGCATAAATAGTTCAAAACACTATTAATTGTTGATATTTAAAATATGTAATTTATTTTTATTTATTTATGAACTCTGTCGGTAAATTAGTTCGAGCTTTTTGGTGCCAAAGTTACGCAGGTTGTGTAAGCAAAAGCAAAATGGCGGCGGAGGAGAAATGTCAACAAGAATTAAGTGTTTATTTATAAGAAAATAGTGTTTTAAATATAAGATGTGTATAATTATATAGTTTTACACTTTTCACATCCTTTTCAGTTAATTTTATACAATAAAATGTAAGTAACTTGTAAAATTTTTACATTTGGTTATAACCTGACTTTTTTCATTGTTTGTTTTTGAAATTATAAAATGTATTTTCCGTAATTTCACGTATTTCAGGTGGAGTACACAAAAAATTGTCTGTATTCATTTTTAATTTGATATGAATTTGATTGTAAACAACACGAGACAATTTTAAATTCAAACAATTGAATTTTCAAATGTCACATTATTACCAACTAACACAAAATTCCCTAAATTTTGAATTTACGATTTTTTATTTAAAAAGATCATAAAAAGCGCAATATAGAAAAAAATAGTATAAAGAACTCATGTCATAATTGTCGATTATTTTGTTCGAAGGTTTGGGCAACTCCGCTACGCGTCGTTACCCAAACTTCCTTCTCACAAAATAAAATGACAATTATGACATTCGTTCTTTAATATACTATTTCATACTCTTTTGACAGGAAAAGTTGTTTTTTGGAATTTTATAAAATTATCCTTGTCTAATTATAGATTACTCCGTAAGAAATACATTTAAATTTATTCATTGTAATTATTCCCATTAAAGCAAAACCAATTATCACATTAAAATCTGTCACGAATAGCATCACGTGCGTCTTCTTAGAAAAAAATGTTATTTAACAAAACTATTCTTTTGTTGTCATAGTTTTTATTTATCTTTCAAATTTCAATGCTATGTTTTTCTTATTGATTAGCAATTTTTGATTATTGGAGCATATAATTTTTTATGACAATTTGACAATGAAGTTTTTATCAGTAATCTAATTATTTCGCTCTACTAGTTTAATAGAAAAATACAAGTTGTACGCTACGTTCCTGGTTTTGTTATAAAAGTGTTTGAAAGGGATTTAAAAGGGTCTTTTTTATAAAGGACAAGTTCACAGTAGTGGATCCCTTTATACATATATGTACGTCACGTTTTTCTTTGTTATTAAACGTGTTTATTTGCATGACAATAAACAAAGAAGTACAGGTTGTCAACAAACTTATCTGAAAAGTTTACGCGCCATTTATAAATATTTGTTATTCTTTTTCTTTATACTCAGACTTATTAAAAATTAATACTCGTATAATTTTATGACAATTACATATGGAAATAAAGAATAAAATAAAACTAAATGTTCATTATCATTTTCGCGATAATACATGAATATTGTATACAATGTTATTTATTTGACAAATACTTAATTTTTATGGACATTTGTTTATTTATAGAACAAACAATAAACAAATGATATACTAAGTGTCAATAATAAACATTTTAAAATATTCTCTTTAGATGGTTATAAATTTATGAACTAGTAAAAAAAATAACAAAATATATCAACACAGCATATTATCCATTGCTGAGTGTGCCAATCTGTTTTGTACGCAGATTTCGGTAATGATGATGACATATTTGTACCGTGCGGACGTTTACCAGGAGTCACCTCACGGGCACTCATTTCTGGCGTGGAGAATGCACCAAGAGATCATTTTTGTGCCATTAAAAATTCGAAATATTTGGCGATAAATATCATAAAAAAGCATTAGGTACTGTTTTGCAGTACAATTAATTTATTTTCATATTTAGATATTTTGTTATAAATATTAAAGAATATTTTATTTTCTTCACGATTTAATTGACGGAAGGTAATAATTGTGCTGGCCACATCAGATTTTTCATTTTCATTTTCAATATATTTAGAGATAAAAAATTATGTTTCACAAAGCTTGCAACCTATGCTGCTCCACAAATGGAAACAGTAGGTAGTAAGGATGTTCAAATATTACTTATTGACAGAGTTACTCTCGAGAACAATTTACATAATATGTTCGTGAAATAATTTTACTAAAATGTATCATATTTTGCAAGAAACTTTCTGTGTGGAATTTATATAAAATACATAGAATTGACGGCAGGTAATGTGTTGGCAACATCAAATTTATAAAATTTAAAATAAATTAGATATCATCTATCTTTGTTTTTTCTTTAAACCTGAATCTCTTTTCTACTTTCTTTTGTATCTATCATGCACCGGCGAAAATGTTACAAGTTTCTGTTCTAATCCATCCTATGTATCTTTGAGTTGTAATCATATTTGTATTAATTATTCTTACCCAATTCTTGTAGAATTTGAAATCCAGTAGAATTTAAAGTTACAAAATCGAGACCCTGATCAAGTTCTTTGAGAATGATAATGAAACAAACATTGTTATACAGATGTTTATTAAACATACGGCAAAAATTGAAGGGATTATTCCCTGGACCATTCTAAGATGATTTTGTCCTTTGATGATTTTTGAAAAGCCGCTTTGTTTCGAAGATACAGGGCAAAAAAAAATTCGACAAAACCAATTTTAATATTTTTCAAATTATTAATCTAGTAACAGCAGGCAGGTTATGTGTCAAATTTTTTGAGACGTTTGGCTGTTTGACGTGTATTTTCTATCTATAATAGCTATACGAACGCCGAGATGACTGACATGCATTTCATTTATGGACTTGCTGATGGCAATTCATTACAAGCTAGGCGGATTCTTGCATCGTAGCTGGAGGTAGCCATTTTCAACAGTACTTGTAGATTAAGAAACTTTACATGTAATTTTTGGTATTAAATGTTGTTATTGTCGAATTTTTTTTCGCCCTGTATATTCGAAACAAAGCGGCTTTTCAAAAATCATCAAAGGACAAAATCATCTTAGAATGGTCCAGGGAATAATCCCTTCAATTTTTGCCCTATGTTTAATAAACACCCTGTATAGAAGAGTTATTAGTTAAACACAATTAAATATAAAGAAAACAATGTAAAAAAATTGTACATTTGTTAACATTGTATATAATAGAGCTTATTCTCAAAGAATAGGTAATTAAATAATTTAATGATAGGTTTATAATCGGTACGTTTCAATTGGTAATTATATCAATAGATACGTTTATCAGTTGCATTTATGGTATTTACAAAAAATGCAGAAAATAAGTTTATTTAATAAGAGTACCGTAGTTAATGGAAATAATATATGTGCGTTTTTGATGTATAGATAAAATATTTCATCATTGTGAGTAATCACATGTATTGATAAAAACATCGGATTCATTATTTCCTGTGTAATAATAGTAAAGCCAGTAGATAACATTAAGACATACCTACGCGCGTGCATGTTTGTGCAAGTAGGATCAAAGTATGAACCAGCGTTGCCAGGTCCTTAAATTATTTTTCCCAGATTTTTTTTTTTAAATTGCCCGACTGAACAAAATTCCCCAGATTCCCTGATTTTTTAAATAAAAAAATCTGTTGTGGCCAGCACAATACCTCTCGCCACTTCCTTTTTTGGTTACATAAGTATAGGGCGCGAACAGTCATGTTACATTGTTGGCCTTGACAAGCAGATGTGGGGGCCCGTTTCAGAATGATAATTAGTCAGTATGTTTCATTCAGAATTTCAAGATTTTCTAAATACACGTAGTTAATTTGTCACCAGGAGTGTGGAATTTACTTGTCGAGGAAAATAAACCATATGGAATTGGAAAATCACTAAATTTAGAATGAGAAATTATGATACATCTATATACATAATTACTAGCTATCATTCTGACATGAGTCCCCATATCTGCTTGTCAAGGCGCCCTATTGTATTTAACATTTCTTGTATACCTACATTCTACACCAAAAATTGTACTTACATATATCTATTCCTTATATTTAGATTGTTTAATTTTAAATTCATTATATGAAGAAATTTTGTCCTCTTCTAATTTTTCGAAATGTTTCCAATTCATTGTCAGGATTGACTGAATTTTTGAAGGATATATGTAATAGACCTATAATCTTAAATATTTAACTACTAATACATTAAGAAATAATATAATGTATATGTACTTCCCAGAAAAACTCTTTAGTAATATCTATGAATTTCTGACACTGACATTTATCTGTCAGTTACAAACAGTTCAACTGGTCAACTATTTTCCATGGCATCCTTTCGGCTGTAAAATTTATTATAACGTTATTTTATTTATTATATTTCTTTTATCTCTAAATCCATAGAATATATAATAAAATATTTAAATGTATCAGATAGAGAATTTAATTTTCTTTAATATTACCAAGAAAAATTTTCAAAAAATATTATTTAGAAGATTTTTTTTCAAGAATCTTCTACTTCCGGTTGTCCAATTGTTACCAAAACCTTTTCAGATCTTCCCATGAATGTCCGATTGGAAAATACGTAATTAAACAATTTTTAAGTCTTATAGTTTTTGAGTAATCGTCCTTCCAACATCCTACATACATACACACATACATCCACACACACACACACACACAGACATCATCGTAAAAATGTGAAAATCGGATTGTAGGGACCTTAAAACGTGCTTATTCAATAAAATATGGATATGTGATTTTTAGCATGAATGCAATACCTCTCTTAGCGAGAGGTAAAAACAATAACTGATACAGGCTGTTAATTAAAAAGCGGACACTAACACAGACATCGCCGTGAAAATGTTAAAAATGGATTATAGGGACCTTAAAACGTGGTCATTTACCAAAATCTCGATATGCTATTTTTAGCACGATGCTTATACTTCTCTTACCAAAGATAGCGGGAGTTATTTTTTTTTTTTAAATCTGATGTGACCAACACACACATAGACATCGTCGTGAAAATGTTAAAAATGGATTCTAGGGACTTTAAAACGTGATCATTTACCAAAATCTCGATATGCTATTTTTAGCACGATGCTTATACTTCTTTTACCAAAGATAGCGGGAGTTATTTTTTTTAAATCTTATGTGACCAACACAATACCTCCCGCCATTTATTTTTTAAATTAAATACATACCTATGGAGTCTAGTTGCTGCGTGCCTGATGTCTGGTTGCGAATCTGGGGAACCCAATTCTATCCCGATCAACGCCAAATATTTCGAATTTTAAATGGCACAGAATTGACCCCTGTAGTGCACTCTTCACGCCAGCAATGAATGCCCGTGAGTTGACGTTTGGTAAACGCCCGCACGATATAAATACGTCATCATCAGTACCGATATCTGTGTACAAAGCAGATTAGCACACCCAGCAATGGGTAATATTTATTTATTTTTTTATTTCAATACATACTTGCATATTTACTAATGCTAGAAATTATGTATCTTAAGTTCCTTTCCATATAACTATTGTTCTATTTACAATTTTCGTTTTAAAACGTTACTATTATTTTGAAATTATGTATATTAAGTTCTTTTCCATGTAACTATTGTTCTATTTTACTATTATTAATTTGAAATGATTATTTTTTTGACAGACATTTATCAGTACATTTGAGCTGAACTATGTAATCACGGAGATGTGTTTAAAGCATAAGCTCCGAGATATAATTTTTATATTACTTTATAAATTTATCCATAAAATATATAGAAAATGTATTATTGCAAACCTGTAGAAAATGGAATAATCTTTAATTTTTATAATAACAAATTGCCAAAATATAACATTTAAAGGTGTTTCTTGAAGAAAAATTATTTTGAGCTTCAAGTAAACTGCCATTTCCGGTTATCCGATTGACACCAAAATCTAATGGCTTCTTTCCATATTAGAATAAGGCACTGGTAAACAATGCAAATAGCGCTCGCACGTCAAAACGTTCTGAGTACGTTTACCTCCCATACCTATTGTAATTGTAGGATGTTCAGTGGCGTCACTCCTTATATTTTTCACAAGGGTCACCTGATTCAAGTTGTCAAACCTGAAATTATTAAATAAATAATAAAAATAACTCGTTTCTGATACTTTCTCCATTATTTATGTCCTCTTATTGATATTTGCAGACTGATATCAAACCGAACTAATCACTTTTCAAAAACGATTAACATGTGGATTAATTAATGAATGAAATGCACGATTATCTTTAATAACAGATTGTCAATATGACTTTTGCGCGTTTGCCTTTCACATGATGAAATTCTTCGCGAGATTTCGGATAGCGAAATTTGAACGTGTTTTTATGGATTTTTATGTAACTTCACTAAAGTTAATATTTATCAGGAGATAGGAATGTTTTTTTCTTCAGTTTATAATTTTTAAAGAATTTGATATCTGTAGTGAACTTGTAAACGTTCGCATGTATAAGTTCTTGAATAAGTAGAGTTTGATATCTGTAATGTAGAGGACAAATTCGAGTTCCTTATATGAAAAACTTTCTTATTTTGCACTCTATTGAAAATTGATGTAGGTCTTGATGGGTAAATTTTTGAGTCAATTTTCTATCGTTTTTACCTTCCGTCACCTTTAGGTAAGGAAGGTATTGTCTTTGGTCAAAAAAATCAATGATGAGTTTTTAGTGAATAAGCATGTTTTAGGGTCCCTATAATACGATTTTACCACTTTTACGATGATGTCTGTATGTATGTATGTATGTGTGTCTGTGACCAAAGTTCCGGATCCCATAACTTCAATACCACGATTCCAAAAATTATATTTTTTTCGTATTCCTCTAGTTTACATCCAGAAGAACAATTGATTAGAGTTTGGTTATAATTGGTGAACCGGAAGTAGCCTCATTTGAAGATTTAACAATTAAATTTAAATTATTGACATTTAACATTGTTATAACTTAAAGAATATATTATTCTCTATACGCTTTGATTACATTTTATACTTTATATTCAATAAATAAAGAGTTAAAGAATTTTAAAGAAACTAAATTTTATAATTCAGCCAGCTATGCTAAACATGGAAACTACTAATATATTCATATAATTCAAATTGACAGATGTCAGTATCAATAAAAAGTAAAATTAATGTGGCAGAGATGAGGATGTGGAAGCAGATGTTGGGGAAGACACGGAAAGATACGGTACGAAAATAACTCTAGTGTTACAAGTTTCTAGAAAGATACACGAAAAACGATTACATTGGTTTGAACATGTCATGACGAGAGATAAATTATATTTGAACAAGAATGAATAGTTTAGTAATGGGAGGTTGAAGAAACAGAGGAAAACCAAAGATAAGATGGAAGGACTGTATTGCGGAAGACTTGAGAGAAAAAGAACTGAATGAGAACGACACGCAAAAATAGGGACTCCTAACGAATGGGAAAAGCCAAAGAGGAAGAAAATGTCAGCGTCAAGTGCAATTTGAATAGTTTGTTTATGAAATAATTTTACTGGAAATTTAGAATATTTTGCAAGTACAGGATTGACGGAAGGTATTGTGCTGGCCACAACAGATTTTTCAGTATTATTTTAAAGTTAAAACGCGTGTAATTATATGTAACATATATTATGAATTTGTTAATGTTCAGTAAACTCCACTCATTATAATTACTTAATAAGCACATTTTTATTACTATTTAGCAATTAATATAAATATGAGAAAGAAATAAAAATATAATTCACACATAATTCTGTTATATTAATATTTATGACTCAGAATTCCAAATATTCTTATCAGTAGCCACAAAAATTAACCGCTATATGTAATAATTATAATTACATGCGGTATTGCTTTTTACAATTTTTCCTGACTCCAGTTCTGTTTATGTCACGCATATGGTAATTCACCACGAATATGACCTTTCGTCAGCTGATGTTGTATACCTGCACATGAAACGTGCAAAGAATAACATAATAACATTTAACGTAACCTTCAGACGTTTAATTCGAATTGCAAAGATAAACATTTCTATTACACCCCTGTAATTAATGAAAAGTAATATGTATTTAAAAATTTACTTAAAAAATTGAAGACATTTTTATTTGAGTAGATATAGTGTACGAGGTGTGTTATTATAAGAAGTTATTTCATTTCTACTCGTAGAAATGAAATAACTTCTTTGATAAAAACATTTTATGACAATGACAAATTTTAAATGAATTATTTTTTTCTACGTTCCGTCGCCTTTAGATAAGAAAGATATTGTCTTGGTCAAAAAATTCATAGTCAGTTTTTAACGAATAAGCACATTAGGTAAAAATCGAAGACGATCCAAAACACGTGCAAGCAAAGCAGCTGTCAACAAGTAAGTGAACATTCAAAATGGCCGAGCTTGTCGACATAAGTGAGAGACATGAGTACCAACATAAAGCCACAAAAAGATCGAAATTCGAATATACGTAACCCGCGAAAATTCAAAATTCGCGATAGTTTTTGAACACACCTCGTATATAGTTCAGATGACAGTGAAAAACGGGCCACTCAAAATTTTTATTTACAGTATAATTTTTTTTAAATTTTCTTGATATATTCGTGAACCAGGCTTACAAGTCATGGTATTTGGCATAATGGTAGCGCTTCCGGTTTAATCGGAAGTAACTTTAACTTTCATATTTCAAATGGGACATTCTATATATATTTTTACCTCCCGCAACCCTTGGTAAGGGAGGTATAGGGATCGGCTAAAAATCGCATGTCGAGATTTTGGTAAATGACCACGTTTTAAGGTCCCTAGAATCCATTTTTAACATTTTCACGATGTCTGTGTGTATGTATGTACATGTATGAAATATTTGATAGTAGGAATTGAATCCGGTTCCCCAGATTCGCAACCAGACACTCAGGCACGCGGCCATGAGACCCCATAGGTATATGTATTTAAATTAATAAAAATTAAATGGCGGGAGGATTGTGTTGGCCACATCAGATTTTTATATATTTGGAATGTACGTAAAATTACGATTTTAACGCGAATTGTAATGTTTAAATATGGCATTAAGTTCATTTTTAGGGTCTTGCCTTTGGTAACAAATACGTATTTTGGTGTATGCTTAATATAATCCCCTTTCATTATTCGTTTACGTACTTTTCATTTAAAAAAAATGTCCAATTGTTATTGATCACATGTTCAATTGAAGCCCTGTTTTGAACCCAGAACTCCTGATTGACCTCTGACGTCATATATCAACCAATCAGCGCGTCATATCAATCGACACGCGTTTGTTTCATGGCCTACGCTGATGCTCTACTGTCTTGATTTTCTAGCTGATTATTAACCTTCGGCTGTTTTTGCCCTGAAATGGGGTTAGTTGGTAGATGGGACATTGGAAACTGGTTTGGAAATTCTGGTTTAACTAGACTGATTGATTTGTAATTATTTTTAATTACGGCTTTTTCTTTCAGATGTTGAGACACATGACAAGTTTTTGTAATTATAGGTTTGTATAATTTATATCTCTAGGAAAATGTCAGTATAAATTTATTAACCACAAATTTAAATATATTTAATTACAAAATATACAAAGACGCATGCTTAATAATTATATTAATTAATATCTATACTTTATAATAATAATCTTTTAGTAATGTAACAATAATGCCGATTAAGTACCACGTTTACTCTTGTTAAGCATTTTAGCAACTTTTTCAGCTTCTTTTAACTTTTTTGTTTCAATTTTAGCCAATTGTTTTGCTGCTTTTAATCTTTCTCTCACCCGTTTCTTATATTTTCTAATTTTTTCCTTATTCTCCTCTTTTTGACGCCATTTTCTTGAATATAATCTTTGCCTCTCTCGCATAAACTCAGTTCGTCCACCTTTTAATTCATTTTCTTGGTATTCACTTGTTTCATGACTAAATTCATCATCTGATATTACTTCTATATTGTCATATAAATTGGGCCGAGCTTGTTTTGTTTTCAAGGAGGATTTTTTCTTTTCTTGACGTTCATTTATTTTATTGCAACTCTCAGTAAGCCTTGTATCTTTTTGTTTTGACTTGGAAGTGTTTTCATGGATATCTTGATTTTGAAGTGGCTGCGTTATTTTTTTTGTAGTACGTTGTAGCACAAATTCAACTAAATTTATTTTGTTTTTAAGTAGTCTAGCTGCTTTTCTCCTTTGTTTTTCCAGTGCAGTCAATTTTTTAATTTTTCTTGGCATTTTAGGTTATGTTGATGTTTCCCTGTAAGTAATTCTTATATCAATTGTATGTTATAAGTGAATAGTACAGTTGGCATGGTGCATACTTACAACAATAAAACAAATAATATCCTGTCATAGAATGGCTTGAAATATCAACAATAACCCGTCAAATTTATCTTGTTTGGGTTGAAGAGGGGTTTGGTTTGAAATACGTTACAAGCGGGTAGCGAACGACATCTAGAAACAAATAACGATCGTTATACTAGCGAGCGACATCTATAGGAATAGTAGGACTACCTATGCGTTACGTAGTAAGATAGGCTGATAGGCAACTGTTTTGTAAATCTTTAGCGCGCATTTCAAATGTCTTGTTAAAAAATTATAACTACATATTTTTGAAACTATTATACTTCTTCAATGAATTTAGGAGAATATGTATGATTTTCTTTGAAAATAATAGTTAAAATAAGGGGTTATTGTTAAAATATAAACAATATTAAATTGGAAAAACAATTATTTATTTATGAAACAGTAGCAAAATAAAAACAATTTTATTTTGAGTAATTAATACAAAAAAGTTGTGGGGTGGAAAAAAGACATATTATATAACACCTCCCCCTACCCCCAATCTAAGGGTCAGTGACTTTCCGCCATTTGTCGGTCGTCTCATATCGTAATTCGTAAGGGAAAGGGGTAAAATACAGACAGTGTATCGGCTGCTCAACATGATGTATGGTAATCAGCTCTCCTAGGAAACCAGAACAATTGAACGCTGTATAACAATCGACAGTCGCGTGACACTTTGCGGACGCCGAGTGATTGATCACTTGATGTTCGTCTGTTTATTCGCATAGAACAGATACATATTGAAATCAGGGTTGTAACTAACGGAAAAAATATTATTCATTTTTGTTTTTCGTATTTCTTAATTGTTACTTTACTTTATATTTTACCTGAAGAAGAACATGTGTACTATAAACATATAAACTATATAAGGGTTTGAAAATAAGATACATGATTAGTTTCTAGAATTTTATTGTAAATAGTATGTGCAAAGTTGCTCCCTTCAATTCTTTCCTTCTACTTCTTAAAAACTCCTAACCAATCTTTTTACCTTCCGTCATCTTTACGTAAGAAAGGTATTGTCTTTGGTCAAAAAATTCAATGATGAGTTTTTAGTGAATAAGCATGTTTTAGGGTCCCTATAATACGATTTTACCATTTTTACGATAATGTCTGTATGTATGTATGTATGTGTGTGTGTGCCTGTGTGACGAAAGTTTTGGATCGCATAACTTCAATACCACGTTTCCAAAAATTATAAATTTTTCGTATTCCTCAAGTTTACATCCAGAAGGACCAGTGATTAGATTTTGGTTACAATTGGTCAACCGGAAGTAGCCTCATTTGAAAATTTTAACAGTTAAATATATTATTCTCTATACCATTTGATTGCATTTTATACTTCATATTCAATAGATATGGAGAATTATAAAGATATTAAATGCTATGCTAACCATGAAAATTACTAATATATTCAGATAATTCATATTGACAGATGTCAGTATCAATGAAAAGTAAATGAATGTGGCAGAGATGAAGAAGTTGAAGTAGATGTTGGGGAAGACACGGAAAGATACGGTAAGGAAATAACTCTAGTGTTACAAGTTTTTAGAAAGATACAAGAGAGATGATTACATTGGTTTGAAAATGTCATGAGAAGAAATGAAGAGTATATTGGATGAAGAACAAATAGCTTAGTAATAGAAGGTTGAAGAAAGAGAGGAAGACCAAAAATAAGATGGAAGGACTGTATTTCGGAAGACTTGAGAGAAAAGGAACTGAATGAGAATGACACGCAAAACAGAAACGAGTGGAAGAAGAAAATAAAAAGTAGCGACCTCTACCGAATGGAAAAAGCTGAAGAAGAAGATGTCGGTGTCAAGTGGAATTTGCATAGTTTGTTTATGAAATAAATTTACTGGAAATTTAGAATCTTTTGCAAGAAATTTATGTATGGAATTTACACATAATATACAGGATTGACATTCATACAATTCGTAGATAACCTTGATCGGGCACCTTTAAATTTCTTTATGTCTGCCAATAACAGTAACTGCAATATTATTATAGTCTATATTACCTTACCTTTGGAAAACATTGGTTTATGAAATATTTATTGTATTATTTATGATATTTTCCAGGTACCAATATTTTTGAAATAGCTTCAGCGTTTTAAAAGTCAGTTATTTCTATTTTATGGGGTGCATTATTGATATACTCGTACAATATTTTATTGGTTTAATGTATTTTGCAGCATAATTTTGGTGTGCATTCTTATCTCATCTTCTTGCTTAGTATCGGCGGGATAATTATGAACTTTTTACCTCGCTAAGAGAGGTATTGGATTCAGGCTAAAAATCGCATATCCAGATTTTAATGAATAAGCACGTTTTAAGGTCCCTACAATCCGATTTTAACATTTTTACGATGATGTCTGTGCATGTGTGGATGTATGTGTGTGTGTGTGTGTGTACGTGTGTATGTGCGTGGGACGTTAGAAGGGCGATTACTCAAAAACTATAAGACTTAATATTTGTTTAACTACGTATTTCCCAATCGGACATTAATGGGAAGAAAAGGTTTAGGCAACAATTGGAAAACCGGAAGTAGCAGATTCTTGAAAAAAAAATTTCTAAATATTATTTTCTGAAAAAATTTCTTGGTAATATTAAAGAAAATTAAATTCCCAATGTGACACAATTAATTTTTTTTATTATATCTCGTATAGGTTTGTGGATATAGTGTATATGATAATATAGAATAATCTGTTGAGACATTTAAATGTTTGTAATTGTCAGATAAATGCAAAATGTCAGTGTCAACATCAGATTTTTCTGGGAGGTACGAGTACATTATATTATTGTATTATTAATTAAACATGAATTTAAATTATAGGTATGTATATATCCTTAAGAAATACGCTAATACCGTCAGTGAATTTGAAGAATTTTAAACATATTAGAACAGTAGGACAAAATTTCTCATAGAACGAAGGAAGAAATACAATTTCAATTATTTGTGTGTACAAGAAATGTTAAATTCGTTACTTATAGGGCGCGAGCAGTCATGTGACTTTGTTGGCCTTGGCAAGCAGTATGAGGATCCGTGTGAGAATGACGGCTAGTAGTTATTTACATAGATGTCACAATTGTCATATGTTATAATTTTTCTTTCAAAATTTCAAAATATTCTAATGTTTTTTTGACATTAAAAGTATGGAATATACTTGCTGAAAAAAATAATCCACATGGATTTGGAAAATAATGTTTTGAATGAAAAATTATGATACTTGACAACTATGTACATTATTAATAGCTGTCATTCTAACATGAGCCCCTATATCTGCTTGCCAAGGCTAACAAAGTCACATGATTGCTCTCGCCCTATGTATCATAAAATGAAAACAGATTTTTATTGATGAAATAAATTACAAAAACGTAAGAGAAAATTATGAATAATTAACCTGGTAAGCCATGATATCAGGTAGGCTGTGAACATTTTTTAAAATTATATTATTAATTACAATGGCAAAAAATATTTTCACAGCCTACCTGATATTATGGCTTACCAGGTTAACTACTCATAATTTTTTAATTTATTTCTTCAATAAAAATTCACATCAAATCATATAGGTAAATAATTCGTATAAAAGTATATAGTGTCCCCATTTGAAATATGAAGGTTAATGTTATCATGCCAAATACCATGATTTGTAAGACCTTAACCCTAGTTCACAGATATAAAGAGAATTAGAAAATAATTATAAATAAAAAAGTTATTTTGAGCATAGATTAAGGAAAATATATAGTAGAAGATTGGGTATCTCCCCTATAAACCGTGATAACAAGTTTTGGTGCCACCTATGAAAAGGTCAGAGAACTAAATTTGACAGCCGAGAAAGTGGCGGGAAATATGAATTCATTTTGAATTATTCTAAAGTCTAAATTTTATTTCTTGATAATGTAATTAATAAAAAAATTATCAAAAATAGATAATTTATTAAAGACATCAAGAAATGTGAAATATATGTTGAATTATAAAAAATAATTACAGAACTTAATATGTTAATGTCTTTATTTAAAAATATATACATTTCATTATTTAAATCAAATAATAAATAAATAACTACAAATCTCAAACTACACGGCGACAACTATTAAAATTTAAGCAATACTACTCAAGAAATCAAAAAATTGAATTATTATTATTACAAGAGGTAATTTTATTTCAAAAATGGGATGTTACTTTAAATGTCTGCCAGAAATGCTTCTTTGACCTTGTTATCGATATTCGTCCACTTTTTAACAAATCTACCCACTTCTATACTCCTTTTTTCTTAAAACTGACACCATACTATTTCAACATTCTTTGATGAATCTTATGAAGCTTCACGTCCTTTCGCCTAATAATGTAATATTTTGCTACTCTTGTACGGTGTAAATATCTATGAGCACCACCATGATTCTGGTCCACTTACACAAATCATACCTTCTATTGGGCACTGTTAATTTCTGCAAATGTGTCTTCACTATGTAGGAGTTACAAATATTTCATGTGATATTTTTCTGAAATATTATTAATTTGTTGTATTTTATATCAGCCCCGTATAATAATGCTAGTATGAAAACTAATATACTTACCGAAAATATATTGAATGATAAAGTATTGCAATAAAGATACAAATTCACATAACAGTTTTAAACGTCAAAGAATTTCGAACGATGCAATAGAGAATTGTGGGAAATTTACAGCAGTTCTCAAACATATGTTACCTTTTTTATAGTATTTTGATATTAAAGTTTGAGAATCCCTGTAAAATCTGTACCACTAAAGCCATCTATGAAAGGGTCAGGAAGTATTTCCAAACGCTACTAGATTGAAAACTTGTTATCACGTTTCTGAATACAGTTTCACCCCCCTGATTTTGAGTGGCCCGTTTTTTAGTATCACCCGTTATAATATTCATGTGTTTAGTAAAAGAGTCAGTGAAATATAAATTTTTATCCTAGTGTAGAGAATGAATAAGCTTCTCTCCCATTCTCAAATATTTAAACATTTTGGGACTTTATGTCACTTGTGGGTGCAGTTGGCAGCAGTACGACTGTGTGGGTGCATTGCTGCAGGCCATAGTCGTACACAGAATAAACAATTTTGTTTTCTACTCTCTCTACTACATACGCTAACATTTTATTAAAAATTTCATGAAATTATTGCACTTCCATATATTCGTAATATTTTTTGTCGCGTACAAGAGGGGCACGTAGTAAATTTAGGGGGTGTGTGCCCCTCGAAACGAACGACTATGGACTGGGCAAGGGATGTCGGCGAAGAGAAGGACTACAACTGTCTTTTCTATGTGAATATCAGGAGTTCTGAAACAGTTTTGAAAATACTTTATACATGAATTTATAAGTATAGCATATAATTTTTTTGTACAGGATGTGTAAACATATGCAACATTATAAATAAAAACATATGAATAATATATGAACATAAGTTAAGCCATAAATTACAATAATTTATAGGATATGAGGGTCACGCTAGAATTATTGAGAATAACACACAACATTGTTTATATTTTTTGGAATTTTATTTTAAATAATATGTACCCTTCACCATTCTCTCGTTCCACATGCTCCTAAGTTCCTAACCAACTTCTTTTGGAATGCTTTGTAACTTTCTGGGAGCTACTAGCTATTAACATTATTATTGCTGACTTAAAAACTGCCAAAGCTGTCAAACTAATTACTGAGGAATTTAGAAACTAAAATTAAATTCAGACTGACTTAAAAACAGTCAAAATATAAATCATGATTCGAAAATGCTCTGATTAATTCTATATTTTCACTCACACACAATTAAAATTCAAATATTCTTTACCCATAGGTTCACGGGAGGTGATGTTATAAAATTTGTGAAACCCCACAAAAAATCACAACATGAATTAGACAGAGCTTTCCAGTGGGTTACGGGCTCACACGTGACTGTTAGTTTGTAGCCAATCCATGTTTGGGGTGAAACTGTCACTTTTCGTTGGCGGAAATTTGAATGTTAGTATTCTGTGGGTGCAACCATCAAAGTGACGTTTAAAAAGTTAGATTTTTTTTACCTTCCGTCACCTTTAGGTAAGGAAGGTATTGTCTTTGGTCAAAAAATTCAATGATGAGTTTTTACTGAATAAGCACGTTTTAGGGTCCATATAATACGATTTTACCATTTTTACGATGATGTCTGTATGTAAGTGTGTCTGTGTGTGTGACAAAACTTCCGGATTCCATAACTTCAATATCACGATTCCAAAAATTATAATTTTTTCGTATTCCTCAAGTTTACATCCAGAAGAACAACTGATTAGATTTTGGTTATAATTGGTCAACCGGAAGTAGTCTCATTTGAAGATTTAACAGTTAAATTTGATTTATTGACATTTAACGTTATTATAACTTAAAGAATATATTATTCTCTATACGATTTGATTACAATTTATACTTCATATTCAATAGATACAGAGTTAAAGAATTTTAAAGAAATTAAATTTTATAATTCAGCCAGCTATGCCAAACTTGGGAACTAGTAATATATTCATATAATTCAAATTGACAGATGTCAGTATCAATAAAAAGTAAATTAATGTGGCAGAGATGAGGATGTTGAAATAGATATTGGGGAATACACGGAAAGATACGGTAAGAAAATAACTCTAGTGTTACAAGTTTTTAGAAAGATACAAGAAAGACGATTACATTGGTTTGAACATGTCATGAGGAGAAATGAAGAATTAAATTGGAACAAGAATGAATAGTTTAGTAATAGGACGTTAAAGAAACAGAGGAAGACCAAAGATAAGATGGAAGGACTGTATTGCGGAAGATTTGAGAGAAAAGGAACTGAATGAAAACGTCATGCAAAAATAGCGACCCCTAACGAATGGGAAAAGCTAAAGAAGAAGAAGATGCCAGTGTCAAGTGCAATTTGAATAGTTTGTTTATGAAATAATTTTACTGGAAATTTAGAATCTTTTGTAAGAAAAATTATGGAATTTATACATTATACACGAGAATGACGGAAGGTATTGTGCTGGCCACAACAGATTTTTTGTATTCCTTTGATGTTTTGTTGTGTTTTTGTTTTGCTGTATTTTTTGAACTCTTTTTGTGTATTTTGTTTATTGTTCTTTTAATTTTACTGCTACTATGAACTTATTTAATATTTATTGTGTTTATGTTGTATTATCCACTCGTGCAAAAAAAAAAACAGGACACCAAAAAAAAAAGTTTTTTTATCAATAATATTTAAATTACACTTGGCAAAGTTCACAAGATTTCAGTCAACCTCTCGGTCATTTATCAGAGACTGGCCCACTCAACCAGAACCACAGATGCGTTTCGCTCTTATTCGAGCTCTTCAGTGTGGTGTACTGACACCTCTTGCGAGGCACTGAGACTGGTTGAGCGGATAAATGACAGAGAGGTTGATTCAGAGACTGAAATCTTGTGAACTTTGCCAAGTATAATTTAAATATTATTTAGAGCAGTTCACCAAGTGTCGCATTGTACTTTGTACAGTTTTTTATATTTTTTTATCAACTTATAACAAATGAAATATGGGTTTATTTGTTATTTTTATGTTAAAATATGAACAAATGATCTTTAAAGTATGATTAGAAAATAAAACAAATGTAGCAAACACTTTATTTATTAAGAAAAAGAAAGAAAAACTAAATCTGTGCAAAATCGCTGGTTAATTAGTCTTGGTGTTATTACACTCTTAGTACTTATAATACTGAAGGTGAATAAATTTGTTACAATTCAATCGTAAATTACAACCTGACCAGAAACTTCGGGTGAATATGATCACATTATTCAAAACATCACTGTAGCCTTGATTGTTCCCAGAAGTACTGCCCAAATGTAACCGGGCGTTATTATCAACTAGGATGATGAATATCAGGAACATTATGCATTACAAACCCGTTTAAACATCGATTTATAGCAATATTTGTACTACAAGAATGGGTCGTACTAACAACTATTGTCTTTTGCCAAGTGGCAGATTTTCGTGAAATTGAAATTTCTGCAGGATTCGTTCACTGAAGGTTATGCAAATATTGTTTAAGTCCTAGGATGTCCGTTGCTTGCCCAGCTATGCTCGTAGCACGTCGAGTATAGTGGCTACGTTTTGCGCGAGAACATAGACACTAGACAATGGAGCACTGGAGCTTCTTATCGTTCATATATGAATCCCATTTCTGTTCGTGTTCATTAAATGAACAAGAATGCGTGTGGTGAATTTCAGAAGAACCATTTCAGGATATTTCATAACCTAAAAAACACATTTGACAGAAATGGGCTGGTATTTCGATGTATTGAAATATTAAGCTAGTTTTGATTAAATATGGTGCTTTGGCGGAAGTTCTGTAAATTAGAAAATACACAGCTGACACCGTAATATCTTTTTCTCTATTTGTTCTCGAGAATTTCATCTTAAAAGTTGACAACATGCGTCCTAACTTTGCACACATAAAGCAGCATTTAAAATAAGTCAATATTCGTTTGTTACAATGTGTTTTGCATCGATAATCCGTACCAAAAAATATTCAATAGTACTACTTTTTGAAGAATGTTAATACAATTACCACGAAGAGTTACCAACTATATTGAAAGTTTACTAAACCATGTGGTAGAAGTCTTCACATTTGGTGAAGGTAATACACATTATTACTTACTCAAAATAAATCATACTTTAGCTATAAAACCTAATTAATAAAGAAAAATAATTTTGCTATTTTTGTTCATTTTTATGTTTAGTAACTTTTGTTAATAAATAAAGTGTTTGCTGAATGTTTTTTATTTTCTACTTTTACTTTACAGATCAGTTATTCATATTTTAACAAAAAAATGTCGTTTGTTTCAAGTCGTTAAAAACTTTTTTTAAGTGTCCGGTTTTTTGGCCAGATTTTGTTTGACTATTTAAGTAAACCATGCCTCGTGTAGTAGGAGTTTGTTGTGTTGTGGGATGCGTGGCATCCAAGATGGTGAAGTTACTTTTCCGCATACCTTCTGCAACAGACACAATTGTAAATGTCTATTAATAGTGTAAACTAATGTTTTTTAACCTAGGTCGTATAGATTTAAACAAGAAGGAACAAATTCCTACTAAAAATCACATTCTCACCCTAAACATGGATTGGCTACAGACTAAGGGCCACGCGTGACCCCGTGACCCATAATAGGTGACGATAAATGAACGAAAAAAAAAATAGATAAAGAAATATAAATATACAGGGTGTTTACGGTCTTTTTTTTAATGGGTGATACTACAGGTCAAAAGAAGGCGAAAAACATTAAAACATCTTAGTAAAATATTTATAATAAAAGAGATATGAATTTTTTTAGTTTTTATTTTTATGGAATTAAAACATAACGATAAGCGCTTTTATAACAGATGTTTAAAGTTATCACCCTGCTGCTGTATGCAAAGTCTTGCTCGGCGTATCCATGAATTAACGTACGTTGCAAGTCCCATGCCTTGTCGAATTTCCGCTGCTGCTGCTTCCACCCGGTTACGGAGGTCTTCAGCGTCGATAATTTCAGTGGTGTATACCATGTTTTTCATATGCCCCCACAAATAAAAGTGTTAAGTCAGGTGACCGTGGAGGTCAAGAAAAAGGACCGCCCCGACAAATCCAGTTATTTCCAAATGCATGGTTTGTGATGACGTACGAGACGACTGAAATGCGCCGGTGCACCGTCGTGGAGAAACCACATTTCTTGACGCACATTTAAGGGAACATCGTCTAAAATTTCTGGCAAATTATTTTGCAAGAAAAATAATTATCAGCATTTAGTCGTTATTTTGTCAACGAGGTTTAAAATTTGTACATTCGCATCTAAAATTCGTCGGAATCGATCAGGACCTCCATCACGCCCGTGATTATTTCGCAGATCACCATTATCTCGAGCACGTATTACTAAATTAGTGAATTGGGTACAGGACATTGTCTATTTGGAAATCGCTCTCAGTAAAGACGACTTGCTGCAGCTGAATTTTGATGCACTTCCCCATAAATGAGCATCATGTCAACTAATTCCGTATTAAAAAACAAAAGAGAAAAATTTGTCATTGCACAGGTTACTACAACTTTTTTCAACATTAATTTACCTCCCCTTTATAAAAACTAAAAAAAAATCATATCTCTTTTACTATAATATTTTACCAAGGTGTTTTAATGTTTTTCGCCTTCTTTTGACCTGTAGTATCACCCAATAAAAATAAAACAAAAAGACAGTAAACACCCTGTATAAAAGAAAAAGAAGTAGAAAATATTAAATACGTATATGACAAACGATATTAAATCCAGGGCCGGCGCGTGGGGTGAAACAGTGAAGCGAATGTTTCAGGCGGCATATTTTTAGGGCGGCATTTGAGATGAAAAATATTTTTATAACATCATGTTGCTCGTTACAGTTTACATTATACAACCCAATAATAAAGTGTCTTAAATTTCAAAATGTGTTTTTATTGTAAGACAACGTTTGTGCAACGCGATGGGAAAGCCGTATAGAAGCTATCTCAGGTATCAAATCGGAGAAATATACGATGCACTGACAGAACTTTCCTTAAATAAATATACAGATTGTGATACTAAATAATATAAAAGCAAATGTTTGGCCTACAAAAATTCAAAATTTAAGTTTATTTGTAGTGTTATAGTTTGGCATGATATTCTGTCGCAAATTAACATAGGATCAAAAATATTACAAAATAAATCTTTAATTTTATCAGAATGTGTCAAAATTTTGAGAAACATTTATTCTTTTTTGAAAGATTATCGTTTAAACGATTTTAAACAAATGTTACGTTCGTTAAAAGAAATTGCGACAGAATTGGAAATTGAGACAGAATTTGAACAAATACGTCAATACGTCCGATTAGAATTCGTCGCAAATTAAAACAATTTACGTATGAGGGCAGAGATACACCTATAGAAGATCCTCTTAAGATAAAATTGAATTTTTCAATGTAATTATTGACGTCTCTATATATTCAATTGAGGAACGTTTTTCACAACTAGAAAATCACAGCAATATTTTTAAGTTTTTATATAACATACCATCCCTTGTTAACAATGAATTGGATGATATTTTTAAAAATTGTCGATTTGCATGTTCATTTAACAGATGATATAGAACCTTTAAATTTGTATAATGAATTTTTAATTATAAGAAACATTTTAAGCGGTGAAAAGACGCCTTCAGATGTTTTAAATTATATAGATAAACGTTCTTTGACAGAAAAATTTCCTAATTTGTTTATTTCTTTAAGAATTCTAATAACGCTGCCTATAACTGTCGTTCATTTTCCAAGTTGAAACTGATTAAAAAATATTTACGTTCGTCAATGTCCCAAAAAAGGCTCATAGATTTGACAGTATTATCAGTTGTACAAAGCAAAATTAATTAATTATGATGATATAATTGATGATTTGGCTAAGAAAAAAGCTAGAAAAGTTAGACTCATGTAATGTATATAAACATATATATGTTCATTTATATTTTTTAAATATATACATTCATTATTCTTGAAATATTTTATTTCTCTTCATTTTGTTATTTAATTTTTAAGTTATTTTCATGTGATAATAAAACATAAAACTTATATTATTTAGTTATTGTCCCGACTAAAACACACAATAAATATAAGGGCGGCAAATTGAGCACTCGCTTCAGGCGGCAAATATGTGCGAGCCGGCCCTGATTAAATCCAATAAATATATATAACAATGCTGTCTGAATAATAGTTATTTTATTTGGAACAAGATTTGAACTTAATAAATTTTGTTTTAGAATTGCGCACACTAGCCAATGAACCACTACTCGTAGTAAAGATTGTCCCATAAATAATAAATATATTTTATATTACAAACCGTGATACAATGCCGAAGAAATAATGATAATTTTATGGAATATTTCAATGATGAATTTTCCAGTCCTGGAAAAAAGTTTGAGGGCCACTGCATGGACGTCTGGAGAACGGCGTCGGGCGTCGTGGCTAGGCGCCGCGGCCCCAGTGACGTCATCAGCGTCTGGAACACACACACACATACACGCATACTACTCGTACTGTCTTCATTCTCTATTACACTACATGCTGAAGTGAAAAAGTTACATGTTAATTTCTTTTTAAAATATGCTGAAAATTTTTGTAGGAATTTTACTACTTTTACTTTTATTCTTTGTTTGTTTTGTAAATGAATAGTACATAATAGAATTTGCATGAATTATGTGTAATTTAAAATAAGAAAAATAATGAAATATTGTTGCGAAATACAATTGTACTTGTTTGTTATAGTTATAGGTAAAACGGTTTTTACTGTTGAAAGGAGCCGAATAGGTGAGCCTATCACTTTCTTAAGACAGTAAAACAGTTACTTGGTGTGGATTGTACA
Organism: Harpalus rufipes; assembly: GCA_951394225.1. Taxonomy (NCBI): domain Eukaryota; kingdom Metazoa; phylum Arthropoda; class Insecta; order Coleoptera; family Carabidae; genus Harpalus; species Harpalus rufipes. The sequence continues at coordinate 7,574,967 of OX596289.1, read as the reverse complement.
ATATTTTATTTGCTACTCACTTGTAAATCAAATTTAAATTTATAACCAAAGTTGCAAGTTGTACAAGTTGCAATTGACACTTTTTTCAGTATGTATGAACGTCAGTGTTTTATAAAATACTTTTATAAGAAACGTATTTCAAATACAAAACAAAATACTAAATACAAGTATTTCAAATGTTTGATAAAATAGAATTATTTTTTAAATTATATCGCATTTTAATGGCACAAAATTGACCCCTGTGATGCACTCTCCACGCCAGCAATGGGTGCCCGTGAGGTGACACCTGGTAAGCGCCCGCACGGTACAAATATTCCATCATTACCGATATCTGTGTATGAAGCAGAATGGCACACCCAGCAATGGGTAATATGCCGTGATGAAATATTTATTTTATTTTTTTAGTATTTGAAAATTGATATGATGTTACTGAATTGTAAAAATGTTTTTCGTATTGAACTTACTCGCGTATTTTTATTTATATTAAAAAGAAACTCCTACATTAACACAAGCAAATGTTTATTTCAAGAAAAGTTAGGGAATTATTTCATATGATTACAGACTATATAGGACGGAAGGTTTTTGTGACGATGGTCACTAGATTTGAATTTAATTTTCGTGTTTAGCGTTGTAGTCTTGTGGTTAGCAAGTTAGTTCTTTTTTGCTAAAGTTATTCATATCCCACAAGTGAAAATGTTTTGCATTTTTATTACTTTGTATATTGATGATTACGCATACAATGTATTTGTTTGATTGTGTGTCGTTTGTTGTAAAATGTATTGTTGTATTTTGTTTAAAGTTGCCAATGTTTGTAAAAGCGAGTATTTGCAGGATGACTAGAATCAAGTTTAAACCTTTTTACGTATTTTTAACGGTTTTTTTACTTTCTTGTACGAAAGTAAAGGAAGTATTGTAATCGCGAAAAATTTCGGTTTTCAGATTTCAGCGGAAATATTCATTTTGATCATCCCTGAATCCATTTTGACTAATTTCGTCGTGACGTCTGTACGTACGTACGTATGTATCTCGCATAACTCAAAAATGGTAAACCGTAGAAAGTTGAAATTTTGTATTTAGGACTTCTATAACATCTAGTTGTGCACCTCCCTTTCTGGTTATTATACAATTTCCAGAAGTGGCACTTTACATGAAGCCTATAATAGATTTTAATGAAAAACTGTTTTAAAATATAATCCAAAACTTTTCAAATTTGGTATACAAGACTTTTATGTCAATCGAAATAACATAATAGATTTTGGTTAAAATAGGCTAACCGGAAGTGGTACATTACTTGAAGTTGTTAACAGTTTTTCTTGAATAAAATGATTTTATTTTGATTTTAGAAATAAATGCTTCAAATAAAAGTTTTAGAGAATTAATTTCTGCGTCTAGCACATCAAGTATTATTAAATTAGCCCTTTGTATCAGCGAGATATGTAAATTTAAAAATTATATACTTTTTTGTTTTTGTAATAAAGCTTGCTATGGATTAGGACAAAAAAATAATAAAAAAATGTTCATGTCAAATTACGTTAAATACGTGCAATTTTATGATTCGTACAATAACAAATATTATATTTTTATTGTGAAATTAGTCATATTCATTGTTGTAATCAAATATTTCTTTGTTGTAATCAAAACTCTCTTTAAAAAGAACCGGGTTAGATTAATGTTAATTTAAGAATGATAGTAGTAAATGAATTATTTTTTGTTGTATATCAAAATATTTCTCGGGCTTGGCTTAAGCCTGTCAATATTTTGTAATTTAATTATTAAAAAAATATGTATAGTTTAATAATCGTACAAGGAAGTCGTGTGGTGTCCACATCAGATTTTTTGGGGTATAAATACGGGACCGTACGACAGTTTTAGTAGAGGGAGTGTGTGCTCTCTCAATGGAGCGGTAGCTCTCCATCGAGCCTAGACGGTATGTGTCGTCTACTGCGATCCTGGTGGTTGGTTATGACCTTGGCTGCCTCTGACTCAGCGTTGTTGGTGTGTGCCGACAGCTCGTGAGAAGGTGTACCGTACCGGTGTCCGTAACGACGGCCGCTCCACGTTTAGCGTTTCTGACATATCCAAAATGATGTTTAAAAGTAGTGGTAATCCAACCCCACATTATACAACGTGACACCAAACTGTATTCTCCAAAGAGAGATACATTAACGGTTAAAGTGGAAGATAATGTCAGCCATTGGATAGATCGGCTATAGCTCATTTGGTAGAGCGTTACTCCGGCAAAGTAATGGTCCTTGGTTCAAATTCAGGTGGCTAACATTATCTTTTCACACTTTCATAATTTATTTCGTAAATAAGGCAAGTTTTGGAACAACAATATGATACCTATACCATTAGGGCGTTGGTAAAGTAACTCGTTATTTGTGAAATTATTATACAGGGTGATGCTGGAAAACGAACCACTCACCGGAAATGACATTAACTTTCATATTTCAAATGGGATATCCAATATATTTTTATATATTTAGAATCTACGGAAAATTACGAATTCAACGATATGTTTGAAGTGCATTTTTATTGAAGAAATAAATGACAAAACCGTAAGAGAAAATTATTGATAATTAGCCAGGTAAACCATATCAGGTGTGATAACAAATTGATCATTTTATTTGTAACAAAATAACAACTGTATTCACAGCTTGCTTGATATCATGGCTTAGCAGGTTAATTATGCATATGTTTTTCTTACGTTTTTGTAATTTATTTCTTCAATAAAAATTCACTTCAAGCATCTCGTTGAATTCATAATTTTACGTATATTCCAAATATATAAAAATATATTGGGTGTCCCATTTGAAATATGAAAGTTAATGTCAAACCGAAAGATCAACCATCATGCCAAATACCATTATTTGTGAGCCTCTAAGTCTAGTTTACAAATATTTGAAGTAGAAAATAATTATAAATAACAAAGCTATTTTGAGTAGCCCGTTTTTCAGTGTCACTTTGTATACAGGTGTTCCAAAAAAATCCGAACTCGGAGTAGGATATGAACAAGGAAACATATGTCAATTTGAAAAGTATTTAATTATATGTTAATTTTACACTAGATATTGTCAAAAATGTTATCAAAAGGAATCAAAGCTTTTCTTCTTGAATCTTATTTTAGAAATGGAAATAAATTTGAAAACGGCGAATGACAATATACTGCATCCTTCTTTATTATCTTTTCTCCATAAAATTACATTTTAAGATTAATTTTGACAATTTGACTTTTGAATTGAATAATGATCAGACATACGTTACTCGGTTCATATAGCTTATTCCGAGTTTAAGGCCCATTCACAAATCAAAATTAGTGTTAGTTTTATGTTTTGCGTTTTATAGCAATTTGCAGCAGCATTCACAAAACATGTTTTAGTCGTGGTTTTAGTAGGTAGTGACACCTATTGGCAAATACGACACAAATTAAAGAAATCGGTAACCCACCATCTTCTATTTTTTTTCTTTTTATTTTATTAATAAAACTGCACTTAAAATTTTCTTATTATTCATAATAATTCCAAACAAAACTTGACAGTTATAGACAAGAACAACTATATATCGCTATTTCTTTCTATGATCCTCCCTATTGGTTCGTTCTTAAGTATAAAACATAAAACTAAAACCAAAGATTGGAGTTTGCAATATTCTATGCTAAAACCAAAACTAAATACTGATTTGTGAATGCTTGTATAAGAAACCAATGATACAAGGTCACTAAAACTAAAACGTAAAACATAGAACTAACACTAATTTTGATTTGTGAATGGGCCTTTAGTTTTTTTAAAACTTTGGCTGCGTTCGGTTTTACGTAGCGTAAAGTAACCACATCTGAGCTATCTTTTTACTCAGCTCTGCATTCGGTTATTAGCTCACGGAGCCCGATATCTAACCATGGAACATAGTGAGCAGTTGTCTGGCGCATGCGTATTTAAGCGCAAATTTAAAGTGTTCGTCGCCGACAATGCAAACAGTGTCTATTCTATGTTATCGTTTTCGTATATCAATTAAAAATGTTTGAAATGTATAATATTTATTTTAGGAAACATCTTTCTACATAATTTTCAGCTTTAAGTTGTCCATAATCATTTCCACATTCTTAATCAGTATCATCAAAAAAAAGTTTATAACTCGAGCACAGTAAACATGTTAACAGTTCTTTATTATGTTCCGTTTTTATTCTGGCAAATTAATAAATGTCAAAATGGCAGCTAAACGCTCTATCCGTTCGGTTGTTCAAGCTACAGATCGGAATTCGCAGATGAATCTGTCACGTGATCAGATTGCTCAGAGTGCTCGACAGATTTAAATACCGAACACACCCTGTATATTACGATACTAATGAATCAAAGCAATATATCGTATAAAACAAAATGTGAAGAATAATTCAATGATTCAATAAGTTCTGAATGTTATAAACATTTAAACTTCTTGTATTGATGAATGACTCGTTTTCGCATACACCATTGGACTTCTCAAATACAATACACTATACTATTTTATTTCTTTCCCACATTTGAAATATTTTATCTGAGAAAATTACTCCGCTCAGAATTTGATTCCTTGGCTGGCACAAGTTCAACTGAATATAGAAGCAAGTCTTGTGCGGTAAGACAGATACAGATTGCTGTTCTATTTCCGGGTCCAAACTTAAATTTTATGCCCAATCGATTAAATTGTCATTTTATTATTTTCAATTTGTACGAATACTTAAATACTCTGCAACTTTGCTACGAGAGGTCTTTACGAACTGTTTTTCTAGTTTTATTGCTTTGCTTATTTTATAAAGGCGTAAGGTTTGTGAGCTTTCAATTTATAAACTATAAATTATTGTAACAATAATTTCGAATCCGACCGACATTAAATTTGAAAGTTTTGCGAGCCGGTGAGGTATAATACCTGGAACGCTTTAACGCGGTTTCGGTCAACTGGCTAGGACAACTGGGTAGTGATCAACTTAGATAGTAGTCAAGTGGGCGCTGGACATCTGGGGATATACACTGAAAAAAATGGGTTCACATTTATAGTTAAAAATTAAAGTCCTATGTTCTGGTGTCGCGGTCAACATTCTGTATAAGCAAGAATAGGTTGCTTTAAGCCTTATAGCAGATTTTTAAAGAAATACAAGATTTGAGACTATTGTACCCATTACTATTTACCTTTTTACCATGAGATGTCGGCTCAGGGCCCTTATTCTTGAGCGTTCGTAATTATTACATTCGTATTCGCATTCGTTTTCATGTTAGTACTGATAGTAGTCAGTGTTTCAAAAATAATATTATATATGTCAGTGTCAATTGTATTGTCACATTTATTCAGATCACTTACAAGTTAAGAGTTCAATTTATCATTTATTTATTAACAATTAATAAATATTTTTTACCTTCCGTCACCTTTAGGTAAGGAAGGTATTGTCTTTGGTCAAAAAAATCAGTGATGAGTTTTTACTGAATAAGCATGTTTTAGGGTCCCTATAATACGATTTTACCATTTTTACGATGATGTCTGTATGTATGTATGTATGTGTGTCTGTGTGTGTGTCTGTGTGTGTGTGTGACAAAAGTTCCGGATCCCATAACTGCAATACCACGATTCCAAAAATTATAATTTTTTCGTATTCCTCAAGTTTACATCCAGAAGAACAAGTGATTAGATTTTGGTTATAATTGGTGAACCGGAAGTTGCCACATTTGAAGATTTAACAGTTAAATTTGATTTATTAACATTTAATATTATTATAACTTAAAGAATATATTATTCTCTATACGATTTGATTACATTTTATACTTCATATTTAATAGATACAGAGTTAAAGAATTTTAAAGAAATTAAATTTTATAATTCAGCCGGCTATGCTAAACATGGAAACTGCTATTATATTCATATAATTCAAATTGACAGATGTCAGCATGAGTAAAAAGTAAATTAATGTGGCAGAGATGAGGATGTTGAAGTAGATGTTGGGGAAACACGGAAAGATACGGTAAGAAAATAACTCTAGTGTTACAATTTTCTAGAAAGATACAAGAAAGACGATTACATTGATTTAAACATGTCATGAGGAGAAATGAAGAATTATATTTGAACAAGAATGAGTAGTTTAGTAATGGGAGGTTGAAGAAGCAGAGAAAGACCAAAGATAAGATGGAAGGACTGTATTGCGGAAGACTTGAGAGAAAAAGAACCGAATGAGAACGACACGCAAAAATATCGACTCCTAACGAATAGGAAAAGCTAAAGAGGAAGAAGATGTCAATGTCAAGTGCAATTTGAATAGTTTGTTTATGAAATAATTTTACTGGAAATTTATAATCTTTTCCAAGAAAAATTATGTATGGAATTTATACATTATACACAGGATTGACGGAAGGTATTGTGCTGGCCACAACAGATTTTTTTAACTGGTAAATGATGTGAATAAATACTGCAATACAGTTGACACTGACAATGACATATCGAATATTATTTTTGAAACACAGACTACTGTGACTACTAACATGAAAACGAAGGCGAATACGAATACGAACGAAATGACGAACGCTCAAGAATAAGGGCCCTGTTGCGTTGTCCTATATTGTGGTATGGCCCATCTACCACCGTCTTTCCTGGAAAATGATGATGACTTGACTGAGATCTGGTGAAAAAATCTTTTCTTCACAAATAGTCTTGGATTAGAATGTGGAGATACTTGGAAACTTTTTCTCTTTTAGCACACTACTAATTACCTCCATCCACTTACACACTGGACGTCCACGCGACCAGACATCCTCAACTTCACCAACATACATATATATACGCTTTACAAGCCAATCACTGTCCAAACAATCTCAAGTAACTCATCCTCACAACAATATTCTTCCTAAACATACATTTTTCATACATCAAATTAGTCCTCACGCGATCTTACATACCCAAATTCGAGCCCAAAGCCATAATATTTCGAGCGGTTTACAGTTTCAACAAAAAAATAGTAAAACCTACGCAAATGGTGAGAAATTTCTTTCGACTACGTTAAAATATAGATTTTAAACTGAATATATTAATCAAGTATTCCATCATTTAATATTGGGTTTAATTCTATTAAGCATTGTATCTCTAAGCCCGGCAATTTTTCCTGAGTATTTTCCCATATGTCTTGCAACATAGATTTTACTGTACGCATTGAATTTTTACGAAGTTCTTTTGCATTGTGCCAAAAGTAAAGGATCTCGGTAGAAACTTAGTCTGGACTAGAAGATGACCCTAAAAATGTCGGTCAAACTATTACCACCCGTCATTAGGCCTACATTTTTACCTCTCGTTAAGAGAATAAGCACTTTTAAGGTCCCTAGAATCTAATTATAACATTTTTACGATGACGTCTCTCTCTCTGTGTGTGTGTGTGTGTGTGTGTGTGTGTGTGTGAGTGTGTGTGTGAGGTACGATTTCTCAAATTCAATATGACTAAAGACCTGTGTAACTACGGATTCCTCAATCTAACAGTAATGGGAAGAGTTGAGTAGGTTCTGGTAACAATTTGACAACCGGAAGTAGTAAAAAAATTAATTTCATTTTTTGAAAATTTGTTACCACAAGTATTAAAGATAATTAATTTCTCAATCTGATAAATTTAATTTTTTTATTATATCTTCTATAGGTTTGGAGATATATAGTATATAATAATATAGAATAATTTGTTGCAATAAATCCCAAATGAGATATTTAAATGTTAAAATTAGCATTTTTACTAACATTACTGAAAGATTTTTCTGGGAGGTACGAGTACATTTAATATATTTTATTGTATTATTAATTAAATATTTAAAATTATAGGTATTATAATATTACATATATCCTTAAAAAATACCGCTAATACCGTCAATGAATTTGAATAATTTTGAACATATTAGAAGAGTAGGACAAAAATCCTCATAGAACGAAAGAAGAGATACAATTTCAATTATTTGTGTGTACAAGAAATGCTAAATTCGTTACTTACAGGGCGCGAGCTGTCATGTGACTGTGTTGGCCTTGGCAAGCAGATATGAGGATCCGTGTCAGAATGACGACTAGTAGTTATTTACATAGATGTCACAATTGTCGAGGAAAATAATCCACATGGATTTGGAAAATCATAATGTTTTGAATGAGAACTTATGATACTTGACACCTATATACATTACTAGCTGTCATTCTGACACGGGCCCCTATATCTGCTTGCCGAGGCCAACAAAGTAACATAACTTCTCGCGCCCTATGCAACTTAAAATAAAAATGGCGAGAGGTATTGTGCTGGCCACAACAGATTTTTTTTATGGGACCGTGATTGAGATTTAAATCAAATGACTATTTCTCAGTATAACTATAAAAAAAATATTTTTGAAAATTCGCAATCGTAAAATATTGTTTGCAGCAAGTCATGTTTCTACATCCATATTTCAAGTTAATACATTAAAAAATTGTTGCAATTCACATGGTCGTAACATTTTACTGCTAGTAATCAATAAACTTAAGAATTTAATTCATAACCCTTAGTGAATGACTGTTACTCGCATATCCTCCGGAAATGGATAACCAGTGGTAGCAAACCAGTGCGAGCAAAAAAACTCCTTGGCATGAGCCCATACACTCACACAGCGGCTCATCATAGTTGGCTGGCGAGCGATATTCTTCTTTCTTCTTTTGCATCATTCATCTTCGTGTCCCAGCAACGATCCAAAGACATTGGGGGAGTAATAATAATTATTCGAATTTATAGCAGTGTAAATATTTTATGATGGGAAGTGCATCTCTTTATACGAAAGAATTGATGGATCTTTTATGGATTATTATTAAATAGAAAACATTATTTTTCAGATACTCGTAGATGTCTGGAAATAGTGATAAAATTTAGAAGAAATGTTAAGTATGACCTAGGAGAAATGCAATAATAGTTTAATTCGTATATTACGAGTCGAGAACACAATGAATATTTAATCGGCACATTACTGTATATACATTTGTCGTTTAGAAGGACGATATTTGCTGATCTTTACAACCAGGGCCGGCCCAAGAGTTTTTGGTGTCCTTGGTGGCTTTCAATTTTGGCGTCCCCATAAAAAAATCTGTTGTGGCCATTACAATACTTCTCGCACCCTTTCCATTGTTTTATATAAAAGTATTGTATTTAACATTTCTTGTACACACAAAAAATTCTAATTACACCTAATCTTTATATTTACGTATTTTCTATAATTTTAAATTCATTTTATGAGCAAGTTTTCTCCATTTCTTCTAAATGTTCGAGGTTTTTCCAATTCATTAACGGGATTGGCGGTATTTCTGAAGGGTTCATGTAATATACCTATAATTTTAAATATATAATTAATAATACAATAAGAAATATTAAATATCGGTCCCAGAAAAAGCCTGCAGTACTATCTCTGAATTTTTGACACTGGCATTATTGACATTTATCTATCAATTACACACATTCAAATTTCTCAAGTAGTTACCATGGAAATATTTGGGCTGTGAGCAGGCTGTGAGATTTATTACAACAGATTATTTATAGATTATATTTCTATATCTTTAATCTATAGAAGATATAATATATTTTTTTAAATGTGTCGGATAGAGAATTTTATTTTTTAATATTTGCAATAACAAATTTTCAAAAAATAATATTTAGAAGATTTTTATTAAAATACTACTACTTCCGGTTCTCCAATTGTTACCAGAACCCATTACTGTTAGATTGAGGAATTCGTAGTTACATAGGTCTTTAGTCTTATAGAATTTGAGAAATCGTATCTCCGAAACCCCACACACACACACATCCACACACACACACACACACACACACACACACACACACAGGCATCATCGTAAAAATGTTATAATCGGATTGTAGGGACCTTAAAACGTGCTTATTCATTAAAATTTGGCCTCCCCCCCTATATACGCCACTGATATCCTATCATCTATCGCTCCCAAGTTTCCATTCACGCCGTCGCCGTACTCTCCATACATCCCCAAGTATCTCGAGAAACACTATCATAAGCTCTCTTTAAATCGAAAAAGCCACAAAACATCTCCTTGTTCTTGTGAAGTGGCTTACGAGGAGCAAACATTTAATCAACACATCCTCCTCAGACAAAAACTACCCTGAACGTCACTATTTTTTCAGTTGTTTCCTTACCATACTCAGCAAACTTATTGAGGAGCAAAAATTCAATCATTCGTTGCCTTAAATATCAGCTTTTTTCTAATCATCAGGAACCATACAACGCTCCAGATATAATCATAATTAACTATTCAAATATTCTTATCTCTCTCATACTTCAACATCTCATTTGTTATTCAATGCAACCCCGTAGCCTTACCATTATTGATATAGAATACGATTTTAATTTAATTTCAACAAACTGATTATTATAATTATTCTTGGGTGAAAAAAAATTTTGACTAATTTTTGACGTTTCTACTTACGTACTTAATTGTAGAATTGGTTGCCACTCTGTAACCTGTGAACAATCTAAATTTATACATTATTGCATGTTGTTTTACAATTAAGACATACTCGAATGCATACACACATAATAATATTCGTTTATATTATTATTACATTCCATTTTTAAACTAAGAAAATATAATTCAAATTTTCTCTTCTACGTGCCTTTTGAAATTACTCTTCTTAATTTAAAAATATGATATATATATACTGGAAAATAAAATAAATGTGTTTTACCTTTTATCGATCAATAAAGAAAATTACAAAGTAAATATATTGAATAACAGAAATTAATTTATTTTTTTAATATTCCTCAAGTTTAGATCCATATGAAGAGCTGATTAGATTTTGGTTATAATTGGTCAACTGGAAATACCCTCATTTGCAAATTTTAACAGATTTTCTTGAAAAAATACAGTTAAATAACATTTATTGACATTTAATGTTAATAATTTTTAAAGAATATATTATTTTCTATACTACTGGATTGCATTTTGTACGTCATATTCAATAAATATAGAGTTAAAGAATTATAAAGATATTAAATTTCATAAATCAGCAAGTCTTACAGGTCCTCCTAGGGGACAATTTTGTTAAATTTAGAGGTTAGTTGTTCCAATCGGATGGCTTAGAAAACTAAATACATCTGGTCACGGACGACGATTTATTCCCATATTACAATCGCTTGTCATGTAAATTCAAAATAACAAACCAAAGATTTAGTATTATGTACAGTAAAATTTTTGAAAGATGTCCGATCAAGGTCATCTACGAATTGTATGAATTCAGATTTTTGCCCCGCCCATTATGACAAATTCAGTAGTGTTGTTTGCTTAGTTTTTATGAGGGTACATAAGATACTACTGTTATTTTATTATTATAAAAATATATATTACAGTAAAAACATTCAAAATTCAAAATAAGTCAACTGGTAAGTTTATAAGCAAACGTAAAACCAAATATGTTAAAAATAAGATAATGACACAATGTCAGTGTCTCTGACAGAAAATAACGTTATTCGTACGAATATGAATCAAGGTAATGTATCTGAATTAATAAAAAAACTTACGTTACAGCGAAAGTATTATCAACAACGAGCATTGTTTTAAAGTGGTAAGTCCTAACTCAGTCAAAACAATATAAATTTTTGAAAGACAAGCGTGTTATATCCATCCTTATCGCACACTCTTATAGCCTTTGCAAAAGAAAGAGATAAATGTATGCTTATTTGTTAATTCGTTCGTGCTACAGATGACCTTGATCGGACATCTTTCAAAATTTTTACTGTACTTATTTTTTTGCCCATCGACATAAAAAAATTGACAGCCAACAGTCCGTAAAATTTCACTTTTACAGCCTATTACATAGCAACCGCTCAACAAACGCATAGCAACCGTTCAACAAACGCATAGCAACATAACTTGATGACGATAACTTTCAAAATAAGTGTTAAAATTAATCACTAAATTAATATTAATTTTAAAATTGGAAAAAAATGTGTTGAAAACGGTACTAAACACAGATTTACAGCTTTGGCAGCATTCATTGTCGAGGCTGTAAATCTGGTATTTTAGTGCCTAGTTAAACAAACTATTTATTTAAGACATTTTTTTTAAAATCAGTGTGAAGTTTGTGTCTAAATAAAAGATTATATATTTAAGGATAATTCATTTATTATAATATAATTATTATACATATGTTAAGGCATATATATTTGAAGTTTTATGTGTTTCGTTGCATTAAATGTATAGCAGAATTTTATTTAGACTTTGGTAGTTGTACATCAATGCGACTAAAGCTAAACTGCTACGCTAACCACCCTGTATAAAATTCGATTCATACGGTAGTGGAATTCGGTTCGATTAACTTTCTCATTTTGTGTGAAAAGTTTGGCAAGAATGTGAACTTTGGTGGGTCTAAGCTACCCGTCTCTATTACACGTTTCCTTTTGCATAATTCATCCGTATTTTTTCTCAAATTTGAACAAATTTTCAGTCACATTGAAGTACAACGATTTTGTGCGATTGTTAAGCTCATAGGAAAAAAAGTATGTATAGTTCCTAACAATAGACAGAGACTAGCTTGTGTTGCATGACATTCAAATCAATGCAGGTGTGACAAGCAACTTATACATTTCAATCAAATATTTATTATAAATAGATTCATTAATATTAAAAATAAATTAGTGGCGCGATAGTTTTTGTAATATAAAATCATGATTTTTTACTCCCATGAATCTTACTCATTTTAGTGGTTGATATTTTCATTTGTATTAGGATCGTTCAATGCGCATTAAATCGCAAGAAAATTAAGCGTGAAAATTGAACGCGACCAAAATTTATTGGCAGTAAAAAAATCATCCCAGGAATTTTTTTTTGCCGAAAAAGGTTCGCAAGAAAACATTTAGCAAACAAAATTTAATATTTATAAGAATATTACACCATAGGGTTAAATACATCTTTGTATTATAGGTTTTTTTAAATGTTTTTAACATTAAAATAATTTTCAAATCGAATTTTTAAAATTTTGTGCTTCGGTCATGCAAAAAACGTAAATAAACATTGCGGTCACTCAATGCTCTTCTACCGCCTTAATCTCCAAAATCTTTCTCAGCTGGTGGGAAGTACTTTCTGACCTTAATACTTAAATAATAGTGGTGGGATCCGGATAGTTTCCATCTCGGATCCAAATCTCAGTATCGGATTTTGGATCCAGATCTGAGTATCAGATTTTGGATCTGAGCATCGGTTTTTGGATCTGAATCTGAGTATTGGAATTTGGATCCGAATATGAGTATCGGATCTTGAATTCGGATCCGAATATCGAATCTTGGAAACGGATTTGAATATCGGATCTTAGATTCGATTATGAGTATCACAAACTACCTGGCTATTTTAGAGGGGTATTATAAAATGTATTACTGTTTGTTTACTAGTGTTTACAGACCGCTGCTAATCAGATCCACTTTTCACATTCAAAATGAAGAATCGGATTCAGAATTAAAATTTGGATCCGGATTCGTAAACAAAATATCGAATTCGGATCCAAGTTCAGACTCGGATCTAAATTCGAATTAAATTTTTGGACATCCGCTTCAATATCCGAACGTCGGATATCCGAGGATCCGGATATTTTGAAATCCGGATTCTCGGATCCAAGTTTTGTCGGATGCTCACAGCACTATTAAATAACTATTTAGTTAATTTGGATCAATATGACCCGACCATCATAAATCTTTATGTCGGTGTCTACTTTTTTTGTGGATCATATGAAATACAATGTTAAAATTTTCATAATGCTGTAAATTCTACCTTATTAATTTTAAAACAAAAGTGTAAATACAAAAAAAAATGTTTAGAATTAAAAACTACATATAACACATCCAAAATTATTGTTTACATGCGTTTCGTTTGCGAGAGGCAAAATAAAAGTAATAATTTTTAGCTATTTATAGTGTGCCATGAACAATCAAGCAGTTGTATTTTTTGAGTTTGGCAGATGACATCTGTCATGCAGTTTTAATAATTATTTAATTCATTAACTTTTTCAATAAGCATGGATACACTTACCATCGCTAAAAGAACCCAATGGAACAATATTAACAATTAAATACCATTAATGAACTATCTGTCAAAGTTAAACAAATTTGAATTGTATGTTTTGTCTTTTAAAAAACTTAGACGAATATTTTATTTGATGCAATTCTGCATTTTTATTTCTTTCGACTAGTTTAAAATATAGATTATTATTCAAGTATTCCGCCATTTAATATTGGGTTAAACCGCATTAATAATAGCCGTGTTCCTTCGGGCTGTGATTCACAATCTAAATCATCAAAGTGATCATGATTAAGAAGAAGTATGTTTTTTCGTTTCTTATTCGTTATCCCCATTTTTTTATTTTGTGATCACTAGACAACCTTCCCCTTTCCCTTCTGAATCATCCTTTTTGAGTGATCACACAGATTCATTTCATAGCAAATTTAAAAATGGCTAACAACAATAGGTTTTCGAGTATAAAAATTTATCAATGTGGGCTTTGATGCATAAAAGGAAATATGATTTTCCTACAAAAGCATGTAATGATCCACATACTTTTGAAAATAAAGAAAATATGTTACATAAAAGATTTATTTTAAGTAAATATACTTTGTATGTTTCGAAGAACATGTTTTTTACTCCTATATGACCCATTTTTAATATGCTGACTATAAGACTCGACAGTAGATTATTTATAAAATAAAATAAATTAGTTTGCATTGCTCTGCATATGATATTTAACGCTAGCTGGTGTTTATATTATTTAAGTTGTTTTCTTGATATAATTTTTAAATCATGATTTAAAAGGATCAAGATTAAACTAATTCGGATTCACAAAATCACAATCACAGTTCGAAGGAACACGCTTTAATTCTATTAGGCATTGTAACCCTAAGCCCTGCATTTTTTTTCTGAGTATTGACCCATATGTTTTGCAAGGTAGGTGTTACTGTATGCACTGGATTTTTACGAAGTTGTTTTCCATTGTACCAAAAGTAAAGGGTCTTGGTAAAATCTAAGTCTGGACTAGAAGATGATCTTTCAAATGCAGGTCGAACTAATATCATCCGTCAATTGGTTCACAGTTTTTTTTTTAAGTTTTAAGTCTATATTTAAAGTAGCCGAAATTTCTAACCATTTTTGTAGATTTTATAGGAAATACAATGATAAAATTTACATATGGCTGTAAATTCTACTCTATTAATCAAAGTGACCCGTGAAAATTTAACCTAATGAAATCATATGATAGCTTCTGTTTGGGTTTGGGTGAAATCTGGTGAGCTGATATTTAACAGTCCGTTTTGCCACCTGCCATGCAGCGGTAGCAATTGTTATCTAGATCTAGCTAGATCCATTGAACCCTTCGACAATATTATAGCTAGTTAAATGATCGAAGATTGAACCTATCAAGGTAATAAAAGGACTTTTCTATGTAATCAGTTTTACGTATAAGCTATCTTCAGTCCAGTTATAAAATGTCTGATATTTTGGCATTTCTAAGACTACACTAGCTGATACAGATATTTATAAGATATTGCTAGGCGGCAATAAAGATTGTTTATTTAAGGCGAATAGTTGATACTTTATATTCGAATATTCCAATTAGTGAAGAACCAGAATTACATCATATAAGGCATTATCAATTCTAACAGAGCATTCTATGTTTGTGTATTTCTAAACAATAATAAAAACTCGGTTAACTCGCAGACAGACATGCAAAATCTAAGTATCATTTACAAAGGCATACTGGTGAAAACTACAAAAATATAATAAAATAAATACGTGTTGTACCTTGCTCCTCTCAATACAAGAACCAACCCTTCGTCAGTTTTATAATGATCTCTGATAAGAATGTACGTGTTATTTATATTTTTATAGTTTGACGACATCTACAAACTTCTTCTTTTTTAATTATGTAAAATTCATTATTTTTCAACAATCTAAAAACATTGCGGTTACTGAAAGATCTGGTAACTTTTCCGTAACCAAGCTAACCGCGCTAGATTGGCGGTTATGGTGCGGTTACATTTTGCCTCATGACAGGTGAGTACTCAGAATATATAAAATATAATTACTAACGTATAGGCCAAGGAGGATCGTATGAGCACTTGTGTGCACGTGTTAAGACTTAGTTTGTCTTCATAGCTTTTAACTATTTATTTTAAATTTTACAAATTGAAGTTAGCTGTTATCTGGTTTACCAAATGTTAAGAGAAAAGCGTTCCGTTTTTCCAGCCCGGTGTCAGTAACATAGTACCCGCGGTTAAACCGTAACCATTTTAATGGTTACCGTGGTTCAATTTCGGAATACATTATAAGAGAATTTTACTTATTAGAATTTAGAAATATGTTTGCTACAAGATGGTATTTTTTTTTTAAGGTCAGTGATCTATTTATAATTTATACATCCTATTCGGCTCGTCTATTTATTACAGATAAATTTATTAGTATTTCCTATGCTATGCCCATTTTAAATTAAAGCTTTAAACAATGAAAAATTGATTCTCTATCATTTATCTATCTAGTTTGCTCTGGTGAGATCAGTATTTTAATTCGAATCAGCGTCATTTAATTATTAGTGTAATAATATCAGACAGATTTCTTATGTAATTCATTCAAGTATGATTAAATAAACTGACTATATCGTCATCATCATCGCGTTCGCGACAGCCCTTGTAGGCTCAAGGTCTTACGTATTGAGTTCCACGTGCCAGTGCCAGTCGGCTAAGCAACAGACCAGATGTAAGTTTGGTTGCGTCTTCGTATTGTAGGTTAATAATTTGAAATTATGATGTGATATACGAGTCTGTGGTTCTGGTTGAATGAGCCAATAAATGACAGAGAAGTTGATTCAGACTGAAATCTTGTGAAGTGTGTCAAGTATGATTTTTTTAAATATTAGAATAGTTTCACAAGTATCGCAATTATACTTTATTGACAAAGTTTGGTTTCACGAATTTAATCTACTTATTTAATGTATGTAAAAACGGTCGGCTACTATTTTCTTACGTGAAATGAAGTATAATCCCTGAGATATTGCCAGGTAATATAAGGATTTTTTATTAGAAATTTTCATTCTAGTCACGAATGTAATTCGGCATGACAATTCTTCGAAATATATATTTATATATTTCGCAAGAAAATTGAACGTGATAAATCGATCTTCCGAAAATTTGTCGTAGAGAAATTTTTACTTGTATTTAATAGCGACGAAAATTGATCGCAAGAAAATTAATCTCCAGGAAAATTTGTTGCTAAAAGGTCTATAGCAATTATTGAATATTTTTAAGGAAATGGACATTATAACAAATCACAATAAAATGATGGTTTATTACATTTTTTTTCAATCCGAATCAATATGATTTGAATATAACAAGTACATATCTCTAATATCTATACTTAGCGATTGATTTTCCTTTAGATCATTTTATTGATTAGTAATTAGAATTTTTTTAACAATTAATTATAAGTTTATCAACAATAAATTGTTTTAGCGACCAATTATCCCTACGGTCAATGTTTCTGCGATCAAATTCCTTGCGATAAACATTTTAGATACGGTATGAAATTGTATTGTCTCTGCCAGAAATGTAAAATTGCGTGGTGAATTGTTAAATTTGAATTTAATTACGTTAGATTCGTTCGTATATGTATATTACAATAACTATAGCGTGCTTTCTCAATTGATAAATTTAAATAATGTACAGGGTGTTAAAAAAGGATAAAAAATTGAAGGTATATACATTTCGATGTGCTGATTCTCAATCAAAAAGAATTTTTACAAAATTCGGAAAATTATTTCTTATTTTTCATTTAATTCTTTTTACTGCGCCACTACTAACATGAGATTTTTATTAATAATAATGAATTATCTAATCACGTAACAGACGTTCAATAGGTAATCATTAAGAATTAACTTATTTCCTATGTAAAGTTTGTTACGTGATGTACTAAAAAATAATGAAAATTAAGAATATTCCGAATTTAGAAAAAAATCTTTTTGATTGAGAAATGTATAAACCCTCAATTTTTTTACTCTTTTTTAACACTATAAAATAAATAATATTATTTTAGTTATTAAGAAATGAATATTTTGTTTATAAGTTGCTTGTCTTATACACTGTAAATATAGTGCGGTTGTCTTAAATTATTATTGTCCTCTTTCATAGTACAAAGTGATTTTTATATTATAATAATAAACAAATTTGTATAAATAGTCACCTTTATTATTCAACTAAACAAACTGAGCCTATAAAATTGATTAGGAATAATACTTTTTCTTGTAGTTAGCGATATTTATGATAAGTGGTGAGCAAATTTGTTGGTATATTTATGTATAAATCAGTTAATATTATTTATTATAATAGTGTAGTGTCTTTAGATTAATTACTACAAACTAAGAAGTATATAAAACAGCCTGGTAAGTTATATAATATAAAATGGACTCAGTTTGATTAGTTTTTTCTGTACAATATTATATATGGAATATTGCTTCATTTTGGACAACAGTATAAAGTATATTAACCTCAAAATATATAACATATAAATGTCAAATATACACGAATACAGGAAATATACGAGTATCACTTTTTTTGATTTTTATTTTATATAAAATAATTGACAATTAAAAAATGTGCATATCTAAGTGAAAATTCACTGTGTTAAAAACACAGAAATAAACTTTACAACAAAAATAAATAAATGAAAACAATTTGAACGAAATATGTGCACTTGATCTTATATATACATGCTTCGAATCACAGGTTATTAAGAAATAAATCACATTATTATAGATTACCATTTCAAAAAATCGATGAGCAAGAATCAATATATTGTCGCGATTGGTCTGTCTGTCGCACTATGCAAGGAAAAATATTAGTGTTTCTCTAATTATATGTGTACAGGGTGTAACACCAAAACCGACCACCGCCATTATTCTCTGTATTATAGTTACAAAAAATATTATACAACAAAGTTGTAGGAGACCAAGGGGGACATCCCATTAGAGAATAATAGTATATTATACACCAAGGTTGTGAAGAGTATGATTATTGACCGAACGAAAAGATTATAATCCCGAAGGAACCGAGGGCTTATAATTCGCGAGGACAATAATGCTCATCATAACCGTGGTATATATACTATTTTTTTCACTACTAGCACGTAATTTTAATAATTATTTATGACATTAATCCCACCATAACGTCATTGTACTTTTAAATGTGATGGCACAATTGATGCATAGTTGGCCTAGTAAAAGTCATTATTAATAGAAAAGATTAAATTTTCGTTTACTTACTGAAGTGTTCGGGACAGGTTTAGATTAAAAAGCATCACATGATTTAACAAACTTTATTCGACTCTGGGCTCGTCACTCTCCGAATGCTATGCTTACACATATGTGCTCATTGACAGGTTGTATCATCTGATTGTGATTGCACAGTTTTTGGTTGCACGGTTCAAGCATTTATATTATTTATTGTTAAATCACAAATATTATTTAAAAGTATTATTTTTAAATACTGTTTTTCTTACATTGAATAAGCGAAATTGACATGAAAGAAATGTCAAGTATTTAATATGTTCTCGGCGCGAAAAACAAATATTCAAATTAATCCGAATTTTTAATATTGAATTAAGCTATGTAAACAACCATTTAAATGCATAAAATATTAATAAATAAAGTCTCTTGGTTATACTTAAACTTGCTATAAACATTTCCGATTTAAAACTGTTACAGAATTATCAAAAAAGGTAAATTTATTCATTATTAACTTATTATCGGTTAATAATTAAAAATTATATACCGGTAACTATGGACGGGTTGAGAAATTCAATTTCACGGCACTCTATTCGGTCAATAAAGTACCTCTGTGTAGCTAGTAGTGAAAAAAATATTTTTTTTAAACCAGTGGTTCTCAAGTTACAACATATTTTGTATGCCTATTCGATAGCGTATTTTTTTCTGAATTCAATCATGAGATTATTTTATATCCTTATATAACAAAAATATTGAAAAGAAGTCAATTGAAATTTAAATAAATTTAGTTTTTATAATTATTTTTCAGTAGGCTATGAATGAAAAATAATTGAACTTAAATTAAAATGAAACAAATATTTGTTAAAAACGGTATAAACAGTGTTCTATTAGATTTCTATCGTAAATAATTCAAATTGACAAATAGCAGGTTTTGTTTTTCATGCATAGCCTACTGAAATAGGACTATATTTAAATTTGTAAAGATATAAAACTAATACATGGTTGAATTCAGAAAAAAAGACACAATCGAATAGTCATAAAAAATATGTATAATCCTATCTGAAAAAATATAACTTTGTGTTGCAACTTGTGAACCGCTGGTTTAAAAAACTATTTTCTTCTTTGATGGAATTTGCCCCTTGGTCTCCTATGACTTTGTTCTGTAATATTTTTTTGTGACTATAATAATAAATAAAATAATGACGGTGGTCGGTTTTGATGTTACAGCCTGTATATGATTTCGGGAAAAAAATGGACTTAATCATTGCCAGAATATTTACAAAAATACATTTTTTGAAAAATATTCTTAACTCTATCTACATGTCATTTGAAATTCAAATTTATGGATGTTACCAACATGAAAAATCCCTAACATTTCATTTTAGGACAATAAATAAAACTTATTTAATAAATTTAGGGACGTCGGCACAATTTTTTTGTGTATTACACGTCCAGAAACTACTTTGCGAGTGCTCGTATATGAATAAATATGTCAAAATATACTCGCACTCGCAAAAGTGCATTTTCTGGGCTAGTGATACAAATAACTATTGACGGCGACTATAGTAGATTAGCATGATTTTTTATGGTGAATTGAAATGTCACAGCGTTGATCTGTGGATCAATCCTTAATTAAGGAATGGTGAATTTGGTGATACCTAAATGAAGAAATTAGTTTTGGGTAGTGTTGGACAACTTTCGTAGCAGTCGTCGATTATCAGAGAATACGCATGAGAATTTCGATTGAATTTTAATAGCTCTAGATTTAAACAAGTAGTTAGATAGCAAATGTTAAATTTAATTTATGCTGAATGAATATGAAGACAAAAAACCATGAACGTACAGTAAAATTTTTGAAAGATGTCCTACCAAGGTCATCTACGATATTTATGAAATAAGATTTTTGTTCCGCCCATTTTGACAAATTCAGTAGTGTCGTTTGCTTAGTTTTTATGAGGATACATACGATATTACTGTTATGTTATTATTATAAAAATATATGTTACAATATAGAGCACTCAAAATTCAAAAATAAGTCAACTGGTAAGTTTATTAGCAAATGTAAAACCAAATATGTGAAAAATAAGATAATGATTAGATTACTGACAGTGTCAATGTCAGTGACACTGACATAAAATAACGTTATTCGTACGGCTATGAATCAAGGTAATGTATCTGAATTAATAAATAAACTTACGTTACAGCGAAAGTATTATCAACAACGAGCATCGTTTTAAAATGGAATGTCCTAACTTAGTCGAAACAATAGGTTTGTTCATAGAACATATTTCCAACGGTTGGAGTTTGAGTTTGAGTGCGCATGCGTGGTTTCAAACTGGTTGCAAATCAAACTGTTTGAATTCTTCTGTGAACAGCATTATGTCACTTAACTTTTTAAAATGAATAATAAATGTCTCTGCTTAATTTTGGTAGTAAATATATCGATATTATCGATCACTGTAGTGACACTTGTCAGTGAGTCAGTCTTTTATTATTTTATTTATTAATTTACAATGATTTACTTACCGTAAAATATTTATTTCACTAATTTAATTTATTTGTAAGTATATAACCAAACATTAAATGAAATCAAAACCTTTAATCAAAACAAATACAAATGTATTGTCAAAACAGTGTAAGTGCGCATGCCTCAAATTTAAAATTTCCGACCGAGTTGGAAATTATTCTGATAGTTGGCAACCGATCAGCAACCAGTCAGAAAGTTTCTATGAACATTGAACTAATAATCAGAGTTGGAAATTTGTGACTCTGCGAACGCTTTTATGCAACTGCGCATGTCTCTGACGGTTTCAAATCGTTCTATGAACAAACCTAATATGAATTTTTGAAAGACAATCGTGTTATATCCATCCTTATCGCAACACGCTTATAGCTTTGTAAAGGAGGGAGATAAATGTATGCCAATTTGTTAATTCGTTCATGACACAGATGGCCTTGATCGGACATCTTTCAAAATTTTTCCTGTACGTATGGAATATATGGTACGTGTTTTAAGTTTTGAAAATGTTAAATTGCTTTGGTGTTTAGCCTTTTTCTTACAAAGTAAAATTAGTTTGCATAGTGTGACAGACATCCGATTCTTTGAAACGGAAAATGTGGTACAAAATATCACTCAAAAAATGTGAATCGCAAATAAAAAATCGATCACAACTTAGCTTATCTAAGGTAACAGGATTCCCAAACGTAATAAAAGTTTACTTAAAGGAATGTATAGTGTTTGAGAACCACTGGAAATTAGCTTAACACTACTACTGTATATTATTAAAGGCAAAATTTACAGGGTATTATTTATTTTGGTTAACTTTATGCTTAAGTACTGTCATAAACTATAGAAATAAGTACAACGTGAATATTTTGATTAAATTGACTTAAATAACGTTTATTGCTTTTAAAAGTATATGACCAACATTTTATTTAGCTTATTATTAATCGTAATACATATTCGAAAATGTAGATAATTTTTCGAATTAAAATAGTAACGTCATTAGTTTAATTTTGATTGGTTCATATTAGAGATTAGTGACTGTACCTTTGTGACGACACGTTTTGGCGGTTATTTTAAATATAAAATTATGGTGGCATTCTGCACAAACCTGTAACGTATAACTGTATTTTTTTTTGGTTAAGTTAGCAACTTATATATTTCTTTTATACATTTGTAAGATAGTAGTACATTCAAGGTTACTTATTTTTTCGCATTGTATGCACTAGTGAAGCTAACTTCAGCCCGTACGTAATGAATCAGCTTGACCCCGTGTCCGAGACGTTCGAAACCAGTGCTTGTCAAATTGTGATTGCGATGTTATTAAGAGCCATAGAAATCAGTACATTTAAGTCACAATGGAAGAAAAAAATAGTTATTTATGGTACAAGTGTGTTATAATGCAAATAAGTCACCCGAAAAAATTGTTAGCCCACGAGGCCATTAGGGCTGGTATATGATGAATTTAATTTATAAATTTAAATTATATTTTCATTTAACATTTACAATTTTGTCTGGTTTATGTTCGATTTTGTAATTGCTGGCATATTTTCTAACTTTCATAATGAGTTAGATATGAAATATTTTCGAAATGAGCAAAAAACAAATGAAGATAGAAAATACATGTGGCAACTATTAAAATTGTCTCTAAAAGTTGATCTTATTATGTGTAACCTGTTTTGCTTTACCATCTTTCATATTACTCGAGCTCGAGATACCTTAAAAAACAATGAACATGATACAATCTCTACTTAAATTAAAAACAATTAAAGCTGATACAAAACCATGGCACAACAGGTACATAAAGAGACCAAATACTCCGAAGAAGACTAAGAATAGGTCACGCAAGAGCAACAACACACAGTCACCTCTTCAACCAAACTGAACCAGAAAATTGTACCCACTGAATGTCCAGGATACAATAATGAGAGAAACAAACACCAAATCGCAGATACCATCCAAGAAGCGCTGTCTAATAATCCACAAACTGTCTAAAAACTAATTAAATACTTAAAAAACATAAATATGTATAATGTAATATAACATGACATATAATACTTATATAGTACCGGAGTTTAATAACCCCTCAAATCTTTCAATAAAAAAAAATATATTGACAAATTAGTAAATAATTTGTCCAAATGAATTTCTTATATAATTTTTAATTCTTCTAAGGACATTGAAAAATCGTTCTGCTGAAGCATTGGAAACAGGGACTAACAAATATACATATTTTTAAAATTATGTCATTATAGGAAAGGTAGAATTAATCCCCAATTCGATATTCTTATACAGTTTATAAAAAAGGTTTTGAGGCCCCCACCAATAGAGGCGTCAAATTAAAATTTTGATAATCTTACTACAATAATGTGTATGAAAAACATTTGTTTGGGGTCCTCCTGCTGATGGGGCCCCAGGCAATTGCACATAGGATAACGCGCCTCCATCTTCAAAATTCTCGATGTGAAAAAGTTAGATTCGCGCCACAAACAGAACAGAGAGCTGACAGTTGATGCAAAGTTATATCGCCATGTTCAATGGTGCTCTCTTGGGATTCGTCGAATTTACATTTGTAAATATAAAATATAGTTATTTTCCAAATCGAAATTTCAAATTTCTAAATTTGTAAGTCGTTCATAAACCATCGTAAGTGTTTCAAGTGTTTATATTTTAAAATCTAAATTTTAAATTCGTAAATTGAATTCATCATTAACCAGCCCTTAGCCAGAAAATAAATGATGTATCAAAAAAAGTAA
This sequence comes from Harpalus rufipes, assembly GCA_951394225.1. Classification (NCBI taxonomy): domain Eukaryota; kingdom Metazoa; phylum Arthropoda; class Insecta; order Coleoptera; family Carabidae; genus Harpalus; species Harpalus rufipes. The sequence goes on along the minus strand of OX596289.1, from coordinate 7,550,438 downwards.
ATTTTAAGTAATAGAGCCTGGTACTTATTATTCGACCTTTTTTTTTCTGAAAAATTGAATAAAACGATGAATTTTAGCGTATGTTACACTCTTCAAATGTGTATAGGTACTGAAATACTTTTTTTTTAAATTACATATGAGTCGCTCTCTTTCGGTCGGGAAAAATCGGATTGTGCAATCCAAATCGGATAGTGCACGTTCTTTTGGTTTTTGTTCAAACTACCCCCACCACAAAATTCTGGTTTGCGATTCGAATTTACTAATCGCTTTAAAACATCGATTACTTCAATCGGATTGCTTTGATTGCTAGTTACAGGGAGGGTAGCTGGTATTACTGTTTGTGTATACAAAACAAATATAGAAAGTTTTGTTTTGTTTGGGATATATGTTTATCGGCATACCTATATTGGAAAATACAGAGGAGCAGCAGTATACTACATATGTCAATTTACGTTAACAATAATCATTTAATTAAGTAATAAATTTAATAACAAATATCCAATTTTGTAAATTCATCTTTGTTGAGAGTTTTCAGAAAATTGACAGTTTCAGAATCAAAATACGTTATGATTTCAATCATTATAAGTTATTTTGAGTCATGATTATGACGTCGTATGATCAGATCTATTCAACCAGATTGGATTGGATAGTTTACCAATAGAAAACGCTTATGATGTAAAGTCCGACTTTAAATTTGTGCGACTTTTAGTGAATAAAGCAAGAACTAAGTTGTTTACATCTGCAAGCACTTTATTCAAGGGGGAGAAGTATATAATTTTTTATGAGGAGTGAAATGGCATGAGTCGAACATTATTTCCCGCAGAGAAAAAAATGTGTTGTCAGTCATGATTTTGCTACTACAGAAACCTATTTTCTGTCTCGGTTGTGAAAAAAATCAATTATCTAATGACGTAGTGAAGTCATACCGCTATAGCGCGAATAGTTTTCATTAAAATTATGAATGAAAATAGCAACTCTTTTGTTAGTATAGGAGCTTTCGCTTGATACAAACTATGCATTTCGAGTTTAAAGAAATATATAGGCTACGGATCTGTGAGGTTAGGGATTTACAGAAAGATATAAGGGTAAGTAGTATGTCATGTGTAGATTACGAAACAAAAGATTTTTTTAAAATTCGCATATTTAAGGGTAGTTAGAAACTAAATTTTTGGTACCACTGGACCACTGGTATTTGCATTATTTTATCTATTAGACAATTATTTTCGTTAAAAATGCTATTTAATTTAATTATTAAGAATATATACAGGGTGTATCACGGAAAGTAAAACATAGGCGTTTAACATGGGAATTCAGTTGTTCCATGCGCATTGCTCGCCTAATTATTTTAGACAAAAAGTTTCAAATGGATGTTGTAAAGCAAAAATTTCTACATCCGAATCAATAAAAAAATCATTTTGGCTACTTCATAACTGCAGAAATAAAATTTGAAAATTCACGGAATTACAATTTGATAGTATTAGCCATGGAATTAGAAACAACAGACGAACAAAAGCATAACGTTTTATACGTCAAATTATTAGTATTTATTTTGACAATCATTATTTTGACACGGACATAATAAAACGTTACGCTTTTGTTCGTGTATGTTTCCTTATTCCATGGTTAATTAAATTGTAATTCCGTGAATTTTCAATTTTTATTTATGCAGTTATGAAGTAGGCAATAGTATATTATGTTATTAGGAGTAGAAAGCGGTCTTTTTGTGTTGAACTCAGCTATTGCGGCCGAGACGGTAGCCGAGGCCAGGCAAGCTGAGTAAAACACAAAAAGGGCGTTCTACTCCGAGTAACATATACTATTTTTTCTTCAAGTGTTTCAAAGAAAACTGGAATTTTTTTAAATATTTTTCTAAAATTGTTTTAATAGCGTTTGCAATTTCAGCCATAGTTGGATGTGTGCACCACAAAACACAAACGATACAACTGTCAAATAACAATTTTTCAATATGGTCTGTGTTGTTGTGACGACTGCTGCCGCCAGCGGTGAACTAAGAAGCTAACATTTTTTTACTAGTACAAAAATGACCAACATTGTTGTACTAGTAATAAAATGAATATCTTCTATAGTGTGTGTATAGTAACATAATATGAATATTATTGTACACTTGAAGAAAAAATTATTTTTTTATTGATTCGGATGTAGAATTTTTTGCTTTATAACATCCATTTGAAACTTTTTGTCTAAAATAATTGGGGGAGCATTGCACACGGAAAAACTGATTTCCCATGTTATACGCCTATGTTTCACTTTTCGTGATACAACCTGTATATAATAATAATAATCCTTGAGAAAAATCGATTTTTCTTTTTTCGAAATAAAAAAAAAATCTTTCTGGTTTGTAATCTACACATGTCATGCTACTTATCCTTAAATTTATGACATTAAGTTAATAACCATCCTGTATAGAACATCACCATACGTATTGTAAATATACGTAGTAATAAAATAGGTTTTTTGAAGGCTTGTGACATTGTTTAAATTTGGTCATGGTCATATACTCAGTTGCTTTATTTCTATAGCCCCTGACGCGAATTATTTACTTGAAAAACCATTCTTAAAAAATTATCCTTTTTCCTTTCGATGCGTAAAAGACCTTAGTATAAATCACTAATTTATTAAGCACTTTTCAAAGATTATTATTTGCATTTAAGTTCATAAGAATATATACTTTTTATGAGAGATCGTTTCAAAGAAACAAATTCATATATTAATTGACTATCTACTATATGTACATTAATAATCACTTAGAGTTTATTAAGTTAAAAATTTCTTCTATTTCACCTTCACTGCGCGACCTTGTAGCTTTTCCGGCGTTAGCCAGCCGGAGCAGGGGATTCAAAAACCAACAGGTTACGACATAACCTCTTTAAGGGCATCCACATTCATCCACTACCATTTTCGGAAGATCTCTTTTGATTATATTTGAATCAGGTCCAAAGTAAATTAAACTCATACTAGAGAACTTCAACGGGGCACAACAAGGCTGCATCCCTATAAGATGATGCTTTTTCCTGATTTCTTCGATAACATGCGTGTAGTAATTCAAAAAAGTGTCAGGCGTTCTGTGACTACCACAGTCGCCTCGGCAATAGTTAGCGTAATACCCATTTGGTGCTATAACCCAATCGTCCCATCCAAGCTCTTTGAAGCTGACGTAGAACCTCTGCTTGCAGCACTGATTCTTAACAGCTCCTGCGCAGTCGAGGGCTCTCCGACGGACCCTCTTCGTGGTGTTGGGATCCGTGTGTACCACTAGGAATGGCCGGTTGGGGTTCTGATCACCGCCGGTCACGGTGTGCACCTCCAAGGGCTTGCAGCAGCCACTGCAGTCGATCAGCAGGCGCAGCTTGGACGTGGGGGACGTGCTCTGGGAGTACCAGTTACGGACGGTAGATGTCAGGTCGAATTTCTGCCAGCCCAGCTCTGACAGGTCGAGGGATTGTGTGGCGCTCAGTTCGGTCATTTTGTCGAAGTCCTAGTAGGAAGATAATGGTACTTGTAAAACTTCGTATTGTTCTGTTAGTTTAGGTACAGGAATAAAAAAATTGCATTCTTTATAATTTTGTCAATTTCATGATTTAGGAATTATTTTATCGTTTAGGTGTTTGCCATTATAATAATATATCATCCTTACTTTTAATACATACAGGTTATTAAAAACACATGTAAATATATTTATAAAAGTATTGAGCCAAACTTATTTTATCTTTTATAATTTTTTTTTTTTTTGTAATACACTTAACGAGCTTAAAATCATATTAGTTCGGCCGGCACAATATTTTACCTTAATGACATTTCACTCGCACTAACACATACACAAGTGTCGTATTTCAATGTACTCACACCTCACACTACAGTATGAATATTGAAGAATAACTGTGGCATCGTCACACCTAGACATTTATTGGTACATTCGGGTATAAAAGTAATAAGATTTTTTGAGATATAATACTAATTCTAAACTACAAATGGAAACTGCAAAACAAATTAATATATTTCTTTCTTAAAATTACAAAAGTATATTAAAGTTTTCATGGTTTTCACGTAAAATACTCATTTAAACAATATTTCCTTCGAATGTACATCTGAAATTCCTTTAACCAAAGATTACCTCCTATTCGCTAATACCAAGCGGGCGTTGTTAACTTAACTGATACTCCAACTGGAACGCTTGTACATGGTTGTCAAGTATAATTCTACTTATTTATCGTATCTTCATATTATAATTTTCTAGAGGCAATAAAATTAAATCTGGGTGGTAATTAGTTTTCTATAACATACTAGTTTTCCGATTAAATGTCGGTATGGATATAAAAGTTATAATTTAAAATGTTGTGTTTATTTTGCCATTTCCTATTCTTCATGTGTTGGAAAGGCCAAATTTAATTGCAAACACCTCAGGCATACCTTGTTCAAAGATATTTCGTTATGGCTTTAACTTACTAAGCCTGTGGTGAACTGCACACAGAAAGAGATTTTACCTGTTGGCGCTCAGGGTAGAATTGCAAAATATTTAAATTCGGAAATCTCTAATCTCTGTGTGCATTACGTATTTCAGATTTACTTGAAATAATAATGAATTCGCAAAATTAAGTCTTTGACTATTACTAGAAATATAAGATGACAAAATCGTCCTTGACCAATATTAATACATATTAGGGAAACTAAGATACCAAAGGCATACCTAGTGACTAGGTATATAAATGAGTTTTCAAAAATTTAAAATCAGTAGTAATACTAACTTTCGTACTAAGGTCAACAATATACGTATTTAATATGTGGCGACCATTTGAAGAAGACAATACTGTTGTTTTACCAGTTGAAAATTATGATAATATTGAATACATACCTGTCCTTGCACCTCTATAAATCAAGCTTAAATCCATAACAAAAGACCCACTGAGAGGGCCATAACGAAATATCTGCGAACAAGCTATACCGCGTAGTCAATTGTTTTAAAACTTGGAGAGCAGGTAGATTATACTTCAGTTGAGATGTATTTTAATTCTGGGTAAAATGCTTTCATGATATAACTACCTTAAGGTAAAATATTATGCCGGCCGAACTAATATTTTGGGCTTGTACATATTACACTACTGTTTTAAACTTTATTTTCATTGTATTTTATAACACAAAGTCCTTATTCGAGTTGTAGCAGCCGTAATGGAGTATTTTTATACTAGGAGGAAACATTTTATATGATCGGGATTATGACACTGCAGCAAATGGAACACGTTCCATCACCTTATCTCTCAATTATACATTAATATTATCATCCACTCTTCTGCATCTTATTATTATTATCAAACTCTTCTTATGAATAAAATGCATTCCTACCTCATTTCTGAGCCACGTGACCTCATCCCCAAGTTCTTCTCGGACGCTGAAGACCCAGAGGGTGGGCACACAGGCATGCCGATGATGATGGGTGCTATGCGTCCCGTGGTTGCCATGACTGTGGCTTCCATGGCCACTGTGATGCGAATGGGGGTGTCGCAGGTCCACCCTCAGCCAGAGGGTAGCGGCGCGGACCCTTAGCTCCTGGCCAGACAACCCGTCCTGTTCGCGGGACATGCGAAATTCTAGCAGGCGGTTGTTGTTCAAGGTTTGACCTAAGGACAGAAATAGTTAGTGTCAGAAAATTAATGTTCAAGTGTTTTATGCGGTTTCGTGGCCGCGTGCTTGAGTGTCAGGGGCTTGATTCTTGAAATCATGCGAAATTTTCGTCTGTCTGTGGTCTAATCTGTTTGATTTTTTACATATATGATATTAGACATTTTTTAAATCGATTAATTATTTGTAGTTTATGAGAAATAAATTATTAAAATTTTGAAGAGGGGATATCGTGACGTCATAAAGTACCGAGATCAACAGTGCCATGACGGTAGATGTAAATTCCCGAACATTCGCGTCATCGTATCCCCTCTCCAAAACATTCAATTGCAAATTATAGTAGTTAATTTATAATATATTTTATATTGAATAATGAAAATCCATTATGGTCACATTTTACTTTATATAAAATAACTCGGGGATTCCCCGATGGAGAAGAACCTTATTTTGTGAGATTTGGGGTTTTAGTAGGGTATTATCAGAAACTGCAATACCATGTCCATTTACTGGTTGGTTCGTCATTGCTAGGTAGTCTATATTTTTGTCGATTTGCGACTGTATTCGCAAGGCTATTCAATTGTCTGCTATATTTTTTTTAAATATACCTAAGCACAATGTTATGTGCTCAATATAATTACTAATTTCCCTAGATATCAATAAAAATTCCCTTTTTCCCAAACTAATGAAAAATTCCCTAGATTTAGGGAATTTTCCCTAGACCTGGCAACACTGCGTGTGAGTGGTATTCTTGAATACCAAATGAAACCCGGCCGGAGCTTACGTGCATAGGCGCCGAGTTTGTGGGTGCCCAAAGGTTTGAGCCCCACATGAACAGTTTCGCATGGAATTTATAATAGATTAAATTAAAATGATGACTGATAAATTTTAATTTTAAATAGTGGTGGTAATAATGAATCGACAATCGATACCCGGCCTCTTCTAACTATGAAGTAAATATAGAAAATAATTCAAATAACAATAGTGCTTTAGATGTAAATTAAAAGGCTTGCCATTACGACAATAAAGATAAAAGTAACAGGAAATATCAATCTAGTTGGAACTTGAAATATCCATGGATATTATATAAAAATATTACGGTACTTGTTGTAAAAGCAATTGAAATAAATAATAAAAAGATTTGTCTCACAATCATAAAATGATACACGTCCAAAAGAATTAAACAAAATGTTTAAACAAAGATAAATGGCACAAAAATGATATCTGCGGTGCTTGTCATTATCATTACCGATATCTGCGTATAAAGCAGACTGGTACATCCACCAATGGGTAATATCCCGTGATGATATATTTATTTATTTTAGCACCTCCACCAATTTTTACCTTCCGGCACCTTTAGGTAAGGAAGGTCTTTGGTCAAAAAATTCAAGTATGAGTTTTACATCCAGAAGAAGTGGTTAGATTTTGTTTATAATTGGTCCATCGGAAGTACCCTCATGTCCTACTTTTAACAGTTCTTGAAAAAACACAGTTAAATATCATTTATTGACATTTAATGTTATTATAACTTAATAGATATAGAGTTAAAGAATTATAAAGATATTAAATTTCATAAATCAGCCAGCTATGCTAACCATGGAAACTGCTAATATATTCAGATAATTCAAATTGACAGATGTCAGTATCAAGGAAAAGTAAATGAATGTGGCAGAGATGAAGATGTTGAGATAGATGTTGGGAAAGGGAAGTAACTCTAGTGTTAGAAGTTTCTAGAAGGATACAAGAGAGACGATTACATTGATTGGAACATATTGAGAGATGAAGATTATATTGGAAGAAGAAAGGTAGAAGAATCAGAGGAAGATCAAAGATAAGATGGAAGGACTGTATTGCGGAAGACTTGAGAGAAAAGGAACTGAATGAGAATGGCACGCAAAACAGAAATGAGTGGAAGAAGAAAATAAAAAATAGCGACCGCTAATGAATGGTATACTTTGGTTCACGAAAGATGACAATTCAAGGTCACTTGTTCGAAGAAAGAATACACAACATTTAATACAGTAGTACCTTAGCAACATTTCATGTTAAAAAGAGAAAGATTATTTAACGTATGTCTATATAGTTTATGTTGTGTGACAGATACACGGTTATGTTGACATTATTTTCTAACACGATACAAATATTAATGACGTATGTCGTAGAGTAACAGATATCTAATTATCTACTACACTGCCCTCTACGCTAATATTTACCCAGTGACGTTGACATTTAAATCAAATTATTATTCCATGGTTTTTGTCTAGTCTAGGTTATTGTGTTTTGCAAAAACATAGGTGAAGAGCATAATTCTTTGAGAAAGGTATTATTTAAAAAGAAACATAATTTTCTAATAAATTACACTTATTTATTCAGTTAAAATTATGCATAAATATTTCTGTTGCACGTCTATGTATATGAAATGAAGTGAAGTTATCTGTAAGTAATATTACACCATACGGTTAATAAATGACCTTGAATTGTCATTTTTCGTGAACCGAACTATATGAAATTTGTACATAATACACAGGATTGACGGGAGGTATTGTGCTGGCCAATTGAGTTTTCATAAAATAATTATAATAAAACAACAACAGTTAAATTGTCATAAATTGTTTTATTTTTAACAATTATTTAAAACGTATCTTTATGTATTCAATATTGCCTATAGAATAGTACAAATGATGTGTTGCATTTGTGGCTATTTTGTACGGTATTCAGTTTAGTGTTTTGCTGGTATAATTTGTGTGCATCGTTAGTTTGGTTTTACGGTCTATTTGTCACACTATTACGGGACTGATAACTTGAGCAACTCGTAAAAAAAGCAATCACATACGCGGGTGCGTCCGTGTGTGTGATAACACGACTAATGGCTGCGGTTTAGACAAACAATTTATTTTTACCAGAACATTCGATCCTCATATCCAAGCTTTTGTTTTAATTGATTGTTCATTTCCTAAAAGGAACGACCTCAAATGCGGAAATATGAGAGCTTTACGGCCCTCAAACACGGGACAAAAAATATACATGCTTTATTCGGATTCAAATGTACAGATATATCTAATTTACTAACGACATTTTGAATGTGATTATTATACGAGCTGTAATTCAACTTATTATTTAATTACATTGAATAATGGTTGTTAATATAAGTAGGGGAAAGGTGTCTAAAACGATGCCTTTAACGGGGAATTCATATAAAAAATCTGATGTGACCAACACAATACCTCCCGCCATTTACCTATGGGGTCTCGTTGCGATCAACGCCAAATAATTCGAATTTTAAATGACATAAAATTAACCCTTGTGGTAAGTGCCCGCACAATACAAATATGTCATTATCATTACCGAAATGTGTGTATAAATCAGATTAGCACACCCAGTAATGGATAATATGCCGTGATAATACGAGGGTCATTCAATAAGTAAAGAGACAAATTCTATAATTTTAAAACTATTCAATGAATGTGTACAATCTTTTCAGGGGTGTTAGTTGGCAACCTTGGGATATGCTCTGATCAGCTGTTTCATCATTTTATGTCAACATAACCTCAAAATTTTCAGTTCACCATGGCAAGTGCACTAGAATATTGCACCTTAGAAGAGCAGCGCTCAGGCACTAGATTTTTAGTCGCAGAAGGTGTAAAACCAAGTGAAATTTTTTCTAGAATGTTAATACAGTACGGTAAAAGTTGCATGAACCGTGCGAATTTTTACAAGTGGGTTGATCGGTTTAAAAGTGGCCGAACAAGTGTAGGTGATGATCCCCGATGTGGACGTCCAGTGGAAGTTTCCCGACCTCGCCCCATCTGATTTTTACCTGTTTGGACCAGTCAAAGACGCCCTACGTGGAAAAAGATTTGCTAACAATGAGGAAGTTAAGGAAGCGGTGCAAAAGTGGCTTCGGGGTAAATCGAAAGAATTCTTCGCCAAGGGAATTAGGAAGCTGCAAGAAAGATGGGACAAGTGCATAACTGTGGAGGGTGATTATGTTGAAAAATAGCCTTAATTTTGAAAGATTGAAATAAACCGTTTTTGAGCTATAGCCATTTGTCTCTTTACTTATTGAATGACCCTCGTATATTTATTTGTTTCTTTATTTCAATACATACCTGCATATTTACTAATACTAGAAATTATGTATTTTAATATGAGAGGAGGTTGTTTCTTGGCTGGGTTAATGATGAAAGTATAACAGTCACTTTATTATTTCAAACTCCAGAAACTGTTATACTTTTATGTATTTTTAGTTCCTTTCCATAAAACTATTGTTCTATTTACAATTTTCCTTTTAAACAGTGACATTTATCTGTCAGCTACATATATTTGAGCTGAACTATGTAACCACGGATATGTGTTTAAAGCATAAGCTCCGAGATATAATTTTTATATTAATTTATAAATTTATCCATAAAATATATAGAAAAAGTATTAAAGCAAACTTGTAGAAAATGGAATAATCTTTAATTTTTATAATACTAAATTGAGAAAAAAATACATTTAAAGGTATTTTTTGAAGAAAAACTATCTTGAGCTTCAAGTACACTGCCATTTCCGGTTAGTCGATTGACACCAAAATCTAATGGCTTCTTTCCATATTAGAATAAGGCAGAAATACATGGTTTCAAAATTTCTTGAATGATATCATCGTGAAAATGTTAAAAATGGATTCTAGGGACCTTAAAACGTGGTTATTTACCAAAATCTCGAATCCCTATACCTCCCGCTACCCTTGGTAAGGGAGGTAAAATACTCTTGCATTTATTTCGATAAATTTAAACTAGTTTTCGTAAACTAGTTCGTCTACCTATTGGCTCGAATTAAATTTAGCTACCTCATTAACTATACTTTTAATTAAAATTTTTTTACGGACATAGTAAAGGATCATTTTGTTCACCTATATGTATTAAATGATCCCTAGGGTATGTACAAAATGATCAATTCAACTTTGTGGATTAGCATAAATCAACTTTTTATATTAATGCAGAAAGCTTAAATACGGAAAATAGAAACTTTTGGAAGTTTGATATGAGTTATCGTGGAAAAAATGGTCACACACACACACACTCACACATACAGACATTTTAAAAATAGTAAAAACGTGTTGTGGGGATCCTAATTTGTGCTTATTCACTGGAAACTAACTATATGTAGGTTGGCGGAAGGTAAAAAGACATACCTAAATATGCTTTCCTAACCAATATTCCATTCGCAATCATTAAGCTTTGGAGGTGACTGAATATGCGCTCGTACAACCCTCGAACTAGAAACCGTAACCGTAATAGCAACATCTCCTTCGTATTTGTATCAGTAAATAATGAGTTGTTCGTTTCTTCCCATGTCGTGCTTGATTTAAACCTTCGCAATTCAGCCGAGCTAATGTAGCTGTAGCCGAATTCAATACATTTATTTATTTAGCGGGGACATAATTTCGTAAAAAGGACACAAACACATAGCGCCGGCCTGTTTGTCGGAGTGGGCGGAACCAGGAAGTAGAACTACTCCCCCTCCACCACTTCCGGCCCTTCACGTTTAACATAACTTCCGATTAGTGAATGCAATGCAACTGTAATAAACTCTTTTCAGCGTCTGCAGCATACATTTGAACTTTGCTAAGAATCAGGAATGACGTTAGGGGAAAAATACACTTTAGTGTTTGTGTAATTCTTATGGCAGAACGGGGTCTTTCGTTAAAGTAACAAATTAGAACATGGGTTATTTATATTAAAAGTAGACTTTAAAAATGTATGATCAGGCTATCAAAGTTTAGAAACAGTTACTACTTTTTAAAATAATCGATTTTTACCTCCAGCTACCCTTGGTAAGGGAGATATAGGGATCGTGCTAAAAATCGCATATCGAGATTTTGGTAAATGACCCCGTTTTAAGGTCCCTACAATCCATTTTTAATATTTACAGATTTGCTTTAATACTTTTTCTATATATTTTATGGATAAATTTATAAAGTAATATAAAAATTATATCTCGGAGTTTATGCTTTAAACACATCTCCATGGTTACATAGTTCAGCTCAAATGTATGTAACTGACAGATGAATGAAAATAATCATTTCAAATTAATAATAGTAACGTTTTAAAAGGAAAATTGTTAATGCAACAATAGTTTTATGGAAAGGAACTTAATATATATAATTTATAGCATTAGTAAATATGCAGATATGTAGTTAAATAGATAAATAAATATATTATCACGGAATATTATCCATTGCTGGGTATGCTAATCTGATTTGTACACACATTTCAGTAAAGATGATGTCATATTTGTATTGTGCGGGCGTTTACCATAAGGGTTAATTTTATGCCATTTAAAATTCGAATTATTTGGCGTTAATCGAGATCGAATCGGATTCCCCAGATTCGCGACCAGCCATCAGGCACGCGGCAACGAGACCCCATAGGTAAATAGCGGGAGGTATTGTGTTGGTCACATCAGATTTTTTAATGTTATTAACATTTACGTCATACATACAGGGTGGTGACCGCGACCCCGGAACATAGGACTTTAACATGTAAAATCATACTTTCTTAATTTCCTTCTTCCCTAATTATTTTAGGTAAAAATGCTTCAAATAAAAGTTGTAGATCATAAAATTCAACTGAGTCAATAAGCAACATTAATTTTGTATGACTGGTAACGGCAGAAAGTAGGTATGCAAATGTCGAAAATTATCTCAAAAATAGCAATAGCTATGGACTTGAGACAAAATAAATAACAAATGTCTAACGGTTTATCTGTCACGATAGGGTAATTTGTTTTTATTAGATATTCCATGGGTATAGCTATTTTTGCGGTAATTTTTGATATTTTCATACCTAATTTTTGACGTTACAAGGCATACAAAATTAATGTTGCTTATTAATTCAATTGAAGAATTTTATGTCTTACAACTTTTATTTGAAGCTTTTTTACCTAAAATAATTAGGGAAGCAGGAAAACATGTTAAATTCCTAGATTTATTACAACAGATTAATCTATACTATTATGTACTATATCTCCAAACCTATACGATATAATAAAAAATTTAAATCTCCTAGATTGAGAATTTAATGTTCAAAAAATAATATTTAGAAGATTTTTTTTGTAAATCTGCGTTGTCCAATTGTTACCAAAACCTTTTAAGCTCTTCCCATTAATGTCCGATTGGGAAATACGTAGTGAAACAAATTTTAAGTCTTATAGTTTTTGAGTAATCGCCCTTCCAACTTCCCACACACATACACACATACACACACACACACACACACACACATCCACATACACACATCATCGTAAAAATGTTAAAATCGAATTGTAGAGGCCTTAAATCGTGCTTATTCAATAAAATCTGGATATGCGATTTTTTAGCATGAATCGAATACCTCTCTTAGCAAGAGGTAAAAAAGGTGTTCCCAATTTTGCATTCCATCCTGTATTATTAAATTATTTAATGGTTTATTAAAATAATTAATTAAATTTGATCCCATATACCACAAATTTGGTTATATAATGTTTTATATTGATGATTTTACGCATTTTCATATTGCCAAAGGATATGTGAAACGCTAAAAGTTGAGCCCCGCGCCTTTAATTCCATTCCGATTAATAAAATTGTAAAATAGTTAAAACTAAAATCTTAAGAATAAATCTATATAAAATAGATGAATCCACAACAATGGAATTTTAACAATAGTTGTTAGAAATCAACTGAACTAAATACGAATTTAGGTTGTACGAATCATAACCTTGTACTCTATTCCCTGGTCCATATATCAATGTTTTTCGTTTTTCCTCTTCAATATATTATCCATCACGTAACCCTTCAAGTTAGTCAAAATAAATTTTTCATCAATAGAAAAATTCGTGAAACTTTTGTACTTTGTACAATTCACAAACTTACTAACAGATGAAAGTGCTCTTGAAGTGTCAATTTGTAATCGGACAACAGCAATAATTTGTCAAATACTCCCTACATTTTTCATCTAGAATAATTGATTTATTTTGTAGAAGACGTGATTATATAGGGTGACACTGAAAAATGGACCACTCTAAATAACTTTTTTACTTATAATTATTTTTTAATTTTCTTGATATACTTGTAAACTAGAGTTAGGGGCTCACAAATAATGGGATTTGGCATGATGGTAGTGCTTCCGGTTTAACCGAAAGTGACATTTCATATTTCAAATGGGACATACTATATAATTTTATATACGGAGTGGATTGAAAAGTTTCCGGAATTACGGAGAAGTCCTTGGATTTGGAAACCAATCTTATCTTTTTCTTTATTTAACTCTTCAATGAAATGTCAACAAATTTTAATATAATCTGCCAATCGGTCTAATCGTGACAAGCGTATATGTCGATCGACCTAGTGTAAAATCGGTACTTCCCAGAAAAAGTCTTCAGTAATGTCTCCGGATTTCTGACACTGACGTTTATCTGTCAGTTACAAACAATTTAAATTTTCAACTATTTTTCATGGCATTCTTTCGGCTGTAAAATTTATTATAACATATTATTTTATATATTATATTTCTTTTATCTCTAAATCTATAGAATATATAATAAAATATTTAAATGTATCAGATAGAGAATTTAATTTTCTTTAATATTACCAAAAAAAAAAAATCAGATGTGGCCAGCACATAACCTCTCGCCGTATATTTTACCTGGCTGTATGCATAAAGCAAAGAATATTTTTATAAATACAAATAATATATTCATATAAATCTATGACGTATAAACTTCTTTATTATTCAATAATAGCATATCTCAACATAAAGATATTTTACCATAAATTATGTTACAATAAATTACAAAGTAGAGTTTACCATATATAAATATTAGGCTGGTAACAGCAATTTTCAATTCGAACAACCTTGTTTACTTTCTCTTCATATTCTTCTAGTAAAAACATTAATTTTGGGCGGTCTAAAATGTATATATCTGGATTGTGCATCTATTCTTATATATCTTCTTTTACATTTTATTTTTTCATACTTGTTATATCTAAATAACCTTAATTCCCTTTAATAAAGTGACGGATAGATTGCACTCCGATTATTCTTATTTCGATGTGTAATTTTGTCAATATTTACAACTTACTTGAGAAGAATTTGATAGCTTTTTCGCAATTCAAAGTTACTCTAGTCTATAGTACTGGTGTACATTGTCCCATAATGTTTGAAACAAATTTAAGTCCTTCAACCTAGACTTGTCATCTCCATAATAGTCACAGATCAAGAATTAAGGGATTCTCCAAGTACATTTTTCTTTCATTACTCATTATTTCTGACACTGACATTTATCTGTCAGTTACAAATAATTTAAATTATCAACTATTTTTCATGGCATTATTTCGGTTGTAAAATTAATTACAAATTTATTACAACAGATTATTTTATATATTATACTTCTTTTATCTCTAAATCTATGGAATATATAATAAAATATTTAAATGTATCAGATAGAGAATTTAATTTTCTTTAATATTACCACGAAAAATTTTCAAAAAATAATATTTAGAAGATTTTTTTTCAAGAATCTTCTACTTCCGGTTGTCCAATTATTACCAAAACCTTTTCAGATCTTCCCATGAATGTCCGATTGGGAAATACGTTGTTAAACAAATTTTAAGTCTTATAGTTTTTGAGTAACCGTCCTTCCAACATCCCACACACACACACATCCACACACACACACACACACACACACACACACACACACACACACACACACACACACACACACACACACAGACATCATCGTAAAAATGTTAAAATCGGATTGTAGGGACCTTAAAACATGCTTATTCAATAAAATCTGGATATGCGATTTTTAGCATGAATGCAATACCTCTCTTAGCGAAAGTTAAAAATTCAAAAAATAATATTTAGAAGATTTTTTCAAGAATCTGCTACTTCCGGTTGTCCAATTGTTACCAAAACCTTTTCAGATCTTGCCATGAATGTCCGATTGGGAAATACGTAGTTAAACAAATTTAAAGTCTTATAGGTTTTGAGCAATCGTCCTTCCAACATCCCACATACACACACACGCACACACACACACACATCCACACACACCCACACACACACACACAGACATCATCGTAAAAATGTTAAAATCGAATTGTAGGGACCTTAAAACGTGCTTATTCAATAAAATCTGGATATGCGATTTTTAACATGAATCCAACACCTCTCTTAGCGAGAGGTAAAAAAATGAAGTTCGTGCGGTGATCAAGATTTTTCATTTGAAAGGAGAGACGGCAACGGAGATCAAAACCAGATTGGATGCTTCGCCTTCCTTTTCCACTATGAGTTCCTAGATTTCGAAGTTCCTTTCCATTTATCTATTGGTCTATTCACAATTTTCGTTTTAAAACATTATTATTAATTTGAAATTACGTATATTAAGTTCCTTTCCATGTAACTCTTGTTCTATTTACAATTTTCTTTTGAAAATGTTAGTGTTACTAATTTGAAATGATTATTTTTTTGACAGTGGCATTTATCTGTCGGTTACATACATTTGAGCTGAACTGTGTAACCAGGGAGTTGTGTTTATAGCATAAGCTCCGAGATATAATTTTTATATTATTTTATAAATTTATCCATAAAATATATATAAAAAGTATTAAAGCAAACCTGTAGAAAATGGAATAATCTTTAATTTTTATAATAACTAATTCCGAAAAAATAACATTTAAAGGTATTTTTTGAAGAAAAACTATTTTGAGCCTCAAGTAAACTGCCATTTCCGGTTATCCGATTGACACCAAAATCTAATGGCTTCTTTCCATATTAGAATAAGGTAAAAATACAAGATTTCAAAATTTTCTGAACGATATTTGATTTAGAGCGTAAAGAAGATCCACATACACACTCACACACACACATACACAGACACACATACATACATACATACATGCACACAGCATCATCGTGAAAATGTTAAAAATGAATTCTAGGAACCTTAAAACGTGGTCATTTACCAAAATCTCGATATGCGATTTTTAGCACGATCCCTATACCTTCCTTAGGTAAAAATATAAGAAATTCGTTTCCTAATCATAATCAACCAAAAATATAATATAATATAGCGACATAATTTTGTAGCAATACACCAAAAGTAATTTAAATATATAAATACTGTTAAAACTATGAATGAACAGGGCTCTAAAACAGCTACTAATATCACTGACGCAAAATGGCATTCTATGACACATACTGGGCACAGTGTAATAATATAATACTCGTATAATAATATACAGTGTTCATTTTAAATGGGCCACCATTGCTGTCTCGAGAACTATAAGAGTTACAAAAACGGTTAAAAGGGCAAACAATTTCTATTTCACAAGTCAAATGTAAAGAAAAGAAAAAATATTTTGAAATAAGAATGTTAATGTTACTTCCGGTTAACCCGGAAGCGCTACTATTAGGCCAGCTACCATGATTTGAGAGCCCCTAAGCCTAGTTTATAAATTTATTAAGAAAATTAAAAAATAATTAAAAACAAAATAGTATATTATGTTATTAGGAGTAGAAAGCGGTCTTTTTGTGTTGAACCCAGCTATTGCGGCCGAGGCGGCAGCCGAGGCCAGGCAAGCTGGGTAAAACACAAAAAGGGCGTTCTGCTCCGAATAACATATACTATTTTTTCTTCAAGTGTTTCAAAGAAAACTGGGGATTTTTTTAAATATTTTTCTGGAATTATTTTAATTATAGAGTTTGCAATTTCAGCCATAGTTGGCTGTGTACACTACAAAACACAAACGATACAACTGTCAAATAACAATTTTTCAATATGGTCTGTGTTGCTGTGACGGCTGCTGCCGCCAGCGGTGAACTAAGAAGCTAACATTTTTTTACTAGTACAATAATGAACAACATTGTTGTACAAGTAATAAAATGAATATCTTCTATAGTGTGTGTATAGTAGCATAATATGAATATTATTGTACACTTGAAGAAAAAAGTTATTTTCCAATTTTTATATAACCAATTTATTTATAACCAATTTTTACGAGTGGATAAAATATCTACTCGTACCATACAATATTTTTCAATACATATATCTAAGGTATTCTTTGATTCAAGTATGCTTAATAATTAAATTATAATCCATTTCATTTTAATTACGAAAAATGGTGGCAGCGTGACTTGTATTTACAAGGTTTTATTATACGAGTAATTTTATTTCGTGTAGAAATCATATCGTTATTATACTTCAGATTGAGCATGTAGCTTTCAAATACGAACTGTACTAAGTGATATATTGGACCATAAAATATTTAGCAGCCAATAATTCACGGAAAATTGTATAGAGAATGTAGAACGTGACAAGAAAAACGTTATATCTGTTAACTTTTCAAAGACTCTAGCTTATATACAATAAAAGATATAATCAACAATAAGAAGACATGTTGAAGGCAGTTAGTTATTTAACTATTAAGTGTGTTAATACGGAAGAATAATAGTCGAGACGTTTTAATGAATACGTTAATGGTTGAGATTATTAATTGGCAAATAAAACACCTGTTAGTTACAAGTTACAATATTTTTGCGTTGATCGTACGAATATTTTATTAAATTGGAAAAGCCTAATTTTATTCCATGACACTTTTTTACCTTCCGTCACCTTAAAGTAAGGAAGGTATTGTCTTTGGTCAAAAAATTCAATGATGAGTTTTTATTGAATAAGTATGTTTTAGGGTCTTATGTATGTATGTGTGTGTGTGTGTTTGTGTGTGTGCGTGTATGTGTGGGTGTCTGTGTGTATGTGACGAAAGTTTCGGATCGCATAACTTCACTACCACAATTTTAAATATTATATTTTTTTCCTATTCCTCAAGTTGACATCCAGAAGAACAACTGATTAGATTTTGGTTATAATTGGTCAACCGGAAGTAGCATCATTTGAAGATTTAACAGTTAAATTTGATTTATTGACATTTATCGTTAATATAACTTAAAGAATATATTATTGTCTATACGATTTGATTGCATTTTACACTTCATATTCAATAGATATAGAGTTAATGAATTTTAAAGAAATTAAATTCTATAAATCAGCCAGCTATGCTAAACATGGAAACTACTAATATATTCATATAATTCAAATTGACAAATATCAGTATAAATAAAAAGTAAATTAATACGGCAGAGATGAGGATGTTGAAGTAGATGTTGGGGAAGACACAGAAAGATAGGAAAGGAAATAACTTTAGTGTTACAAGTTTCTAGAAAGATACAAGCGAGATGATTACATTGGTTTGAAAATGTCATGAGGAGAAATGAAGAATATATTGGAAGAAGAATGAATAGTTTAGTAATAGAAGGTTGAAGAAACAGAGGAAGATCACAGATAAGATGGAAGGACTGTATTACGGAAGTCTTGAGAGAAAAGGAACTAAATGAGAACAGAAATGAGTGCTAAGGAAGAAGATGTCAGTGTCAAGTGCAATTTGCATAGTTTGTTGTAGTATGAAATAATTTTACTGGAAATTTAGAATCTTTTGCAAGGAAATTTATGTATGGAATTTATACATAATACACAGGATTGACGGAAGGTATTGCACTGGCCACATCAGATTTTTTAAATAAAATATACAATGCAAGTCTAAACTGTTTGTTTCTATCAAAATGAAATCAACTTGAGTCTTGTATAAGTTTTACAGAATTAAAAATTGCTAATGCCAGATTGGACCGCCGACACATATTTTAAGTGTTACTTAAATTGATAATATCGTATCGAAACGAAACGTCAAATGAATAATTAAATCATTTTGATGTAAGGCTCCAGTTCAGAGTGCATGATAAATGTTTGACAGGTTGTAAAATATATGTAAAAGCACAATGTTTTTATTTATAAAATCTATTCAATTATTGATTTCGGCTATGGATGGTGTTACAGAATAGACAAATAAAACTACCCGTCTTAAACTGTCTATCACAGATTCTTTTATTATACCGCGGTTAGTTCACAAAATACAAATACAGGATATAACAAACATATATTCAATCAATTTAATTCAATAATTATGTCACAAAATCAAAATCGGAAAACAAAACGTGAAGTACTATTTTTTTTACATATTAATATCTAGGACTCTATATCTGATATCACTAGATATCAGCACAAGTGTCGCAACATACTCCCACCTTGAGGACCGATATAAAGTGAGAGACTCAATTCAAAAATTAAGACACGTGCGGATATCTAATGGGCTTTCTTATTTTACGTCCACTACGCGTGATTAGAACACCTTCATTCACATCACTTTCATGAACACTGATGTGCTGATCACCCTCAGGAACTCTGGATATCGACAACTCGCCGAAGTCGATGTCCGTGGTACTCTCTAATGGGTAGATCCTTTGTATGGGACGCAAAAGTTGTCCGTTGACTGTCTTCAACCGGACCAAACGAACTTCGCCATCCTTACCAGGAATCAGCTCTTCAATTCGACCTAACGGCCAGTCAAGCCGCTTGTTGTTGTCGCTCCCTATTAACACTACCTCACCAATGGATAGTGAATGTTTATTTTTCTGCCTGGAACTAGTATAAGCTAGTTGCCCCAAATACTCGCTCCGGAAACGGGAACGTAGATCTTCCAGCAGTCTCTGTCGGTATCTCAATCTTTTATTGAGATCGGAAACATTGACGGCGTCGCAATCTGGTACACCAATTTCTTGTTGTTCCCTAAGAAACATAGATGGAGTTAACGCAACTAAATCAGAAGAGTCATTAGTTATATAGGTTAATGGTCTTGCGTTGACAACTGCTTCACAGTCGCACAGGATGGTTGTAAACTCTTCGTAGTTCAGGCAGGCTCGTCCCAACACTCTTCTCAGCAGCTGTTTCAGGAGACGGACCAGTCTCTCCCACCATCCGCCCCACCAGGCAGCAGTTGGAGGATTAAACTTCCATTGATTTTGTGTACAGAACTATATCTTTCGATTGCATTCCAAGTAAAACGATTGGATGTCGAAAATCTCTAATATCTGATTTGTTAGATATTCTGCTTCGTAATCGAAATATTCCGTCTTCGTCGATAAATGGTCTTAATGAAGAAATTTGTTTATCTTCTACGCCAACAAATGTTTCTCCTTGAATTATTTTTAAAAGGAGTTTCTCTGCTTTATCTACTTCCTGAACTGTTAGTTCACTTTTCTGGTTAGATCTTTTCCTGCAATTATTTATAAACCGTAGGATCCACCCTACAAGTCTTACTATTTGCTGGTATTTCGAAAAGTAGTGATTATACCATGGCTCACCTTGAGTGATTGTCAGAGCTGAAATCACTCCTTTCATTTTCTCCATATTTACCTCTACTTCATCTACATTTTCTTCAGTTTTCGGCCAGCAATTGGGTGGCTTGTACAACCACGAAGGCCCCTCCCACCATCTAGATTCCAAAAGTTGTTTTGGCATGCATCCTCGAGATGGCAGATCTGCTGGATTCAACTCTCCTGGTATATGATGCCAGTCTTCCATTTTAGATAGCAATCTTATTTCTCGTGTGCGATTCCATACGAATGTGGACCATTTATCTTCTCTTTTGATCCAAGAAATGACTGTACTAGAATCACTCCAAAAGTAACTTTCGATTTTTGGTTCATCGAAGTTTTCTTTGATTGAAAAATAAATACGAGCAGCAATTGTAGCCGCTAGTAATTCAAGACGGGGAATTGACATCTTTTTCAATGGGGCTACTCTCGTTTTTGCTTGTAATAAATGTACGTATACTGCACCTTCACTTTCAATTCTTAAAAAGACAACTGCAGCATAAGCATCTTGACTAGCGTCACAGAACGTGTGTAAACTCCAATCATTCTCCTTCTTAGAATTGCAGTGAATCCACCTAGGAACCTTTATTTCATATAAATAAAGTAATTGTCTAATCCATTTTCGAAACGCAATTTTTATTTCCTCTTCGACTTCTTCATCCCATTTAATTTTACTTATCCAAAGCCTCTGCAATAATAGTTTCGGGAAAAGAGTAGCTGGGCAAGTGAAACCAATTGTATCGAACACCCGTTGAGTTAACGACAAAATTTCTCTTTTCGTAATTTTCTCACATCTCATTTCATGGCAACAATCTTTCTTTATAGAAATCGTATCTGATTTACGATCCCATTCCATTCCAAGTATCGACGTCACCATTTCTTCATTTTCTTTTACGAGTGAAGACTCCCACCCTCTGAGTTCAAACATACCTTTGGCCATAGTCTGACTACTTACTTCAATGAACTCTTTAAGATCTGCTTCACTGGACACGCTAGTAATGCAATTGTCTACATAAAAACTTTTCTTCAATTTTTCTATTATTTCAGAATTTTGTCCAGATGAAAAATACATTTGCCTTAAATGATACTGAATAGTAGCTCCGAGAAGAAATGGACTGCTACATATTCCAAATACAACTCTTCTGTGTCGGTATATCAGCTGAGATCCATCTTCTCTAAACCAGATAAATCGAAGGAAATCTCTATCTCTTTTATTTAGCCCAATCTGTAGAAATGCCTTTTTTATATCTGATACCACACCAATTTTATATTTTCGAAAGCCTAATAGAAGGGACGGTATCAGTTCGATCAAATTAGGGCCTTTCTCTAAGCAATCATTTAATGAAGGTTGATTTTTCACGTGCGCTGACGCATCGAACACGGGTCGTATTTTCGTTGTAGCACTGCTCATTTTGATAACAGGCCGATGTGGTAGATAATGAGCAGAGTGCGTTTTCTCTTCTGAAGGAACCTCCTCTATAATTTCTTCTTTCAACCAATCATCAAACACTGCCTTGTATTCATCATACAGCTTGGAAGATTTTAGTTTTTTCTTAGTATTTTCAAGCCTGTTTTGAGCTATCTTGTAGTTGTCAGGAAGTGGAGGATGTCCCTCAAGCCAGGGCATGTTTACTTCATATCTTCCACTCGTATCAACAACAACTGTCTGCTTGAAATTTTCTAAAGCTGCCTTTTGTAACTCTTGTTTAGACTTTTCTTCTAATGGATCTTTTATCCCAAGAGTATCTAACTGCCATAAGTCAGTAATAGTATAATTGTTTGAGAACAATGCAAGAACATTCATTGTTGTATTTCTATATCCAGAAAATTCTGGAACTTTTCCTTGCAGTGTCCATCCCAACAGAGTGTGCATTGCTACAAGACCGCATTCTAGATCTCTCTTTGTACCTGTAAACAATTTCCCGGAAACATCGGCTCCTAGCAACAGTTCAATTCTTCCTGACTTCTGTATGTCACTTATGTCAATATTCATATCTTGAAGTTCAGTATACCAAATGCCCTTGTGTATCGTAGGAATATTGCTACAGATGTTCGTTTGATCCAAAACTTCCATTCGGCATGTATACCTTTCATCTAGAGTACATATTTTAATATCATAACAACCGTGAAGTTGTTCTACTGTATTTACTCCACCGAAAAGTGAATGAATGATTCTTTCATTTCTTTTTACAGGAAACTGTAGTTCTTCAGCAGTCGACTTTAGAATATAGGATCGCTGCGACCCGCTATCAATAAGAGCTCGAACCTCTTTCTTTCTATTCTTGCCGATTACCAAAACTCTAAGTGTTTGTAAGAAAACTTGCGTGTCAGAACGATTTGCTAAAGAGTGTTCTGATTTTTCCATTGCTGCCTTTTTCTTCTCTATAGTGTGGTTTTCTGCTGAATTTTTGTAAATCTTCAGTTCCGGATCTTTTTTATTGACTGTTATTTCGGGACACATGAGAACCATATGCCTTCCGGAACAAACTAAGCATTTTATTTTTTCACGGCATCTTTTGCTTATGTGTCCATGTCTAAAACACAAGAAACATGCCTTTTTACTATTTAATATCTTACGCTTCTCAGTTAATGTTAGCTTCTGCGCCTTGAAACATTCATTGCTTCTGTGTGAGCCATCGCAAAACACACATTGCGTAGTATTACTGTTTATCAGTGCAGAAGCAGTAGGAACACTTTTCTCAAACTCTTTCTTCGGTTTATCAGGGGTTTTAATCAAACCAAATCCTTCTCTAGCAAGCGAAATTCTTTCTTCGTTTTCTACTTCTAGCTTTAAGAACTTCATCAAACCATTTAACCGATTATCCATTGCAGTAACATCAGTACCCTGTGAAAAACTCGCAGATCGCTGCCAGACTCGTAGTAATTCCTCCGGCAGACAGGATTCTACTAACGGATACAACATAGAGGCGCATTTGTCAGTTGTCACCCCGAGAGTATCCAGAGCGTTTAACTGTGTTTCAATTCTATCATAAAGTGTAGAAATTCCTACCTTTCTGGTATCACTTAATACAAGCTTTAAAAGTTCACGAACATAGACCTCTACCAATAATTCTTCGCGTCCAAACCTGGCCTGTAAGCTGTCTATGACTTTCTGATAATTTTCCTTAATTGGAGGAAAACTATCCACTAATTGTCGTGCTCGTGTGCCGGGTATGATAGCCTGCATCAAATATTGGAATTTATCTTCTTCGTCTAAATCTTTATCTTCGTGAATTTTTTTAAACTGTCCCCAGAATGACAGCCAGTGACATATGTCACCCCCGAACTTCTTAAACTCGATGTTCGGCAGCTTGTATCTACGTTTTGTGGTACCTCCTTGGGAATTAATAGTCAGAGTACTAACACGAGAATGTGCGTATTGGGAATTAACATTTGGATTATTAAGACAAGAATTTTCATCATTAATTTTTAAGCTTTCATAACTGAGTTTTAATTTTAAAAATCGCATTGTATACTCATCTGCATCCAGTATTTCCTTCGTAAGGTCCTGCTCCGTGGCCTCACTGTTGAGCATCTGCATGTAAATATCTTTGTCAGATTCTTGGAGTGAATCTTCCTTCAGTTGAATTATTTGCCACGTCGAGTGAATTTCTTGTAAATCTGCTGCCTCAGTTGACAACAGTTCTTCTAACTTCTTTGCTCTCTCCGTAAACACTGCTCTCAAAGCCGATCGCGACCGTTTTGCTGCATCCATAGCCAAAATACGCGTCGAATCTATGTTTACGCACTATTTTTTCAAACAAAGATAGTTCTCACGAAATGTCGACGGCAAGTTTTCGCAATTTATACTTGTTATATCACGCACAAAGAACCAACCGGGTCCTGTCACGGTCGCCACAATGTTACAGAATAGACAAATAAAACTACCCGTCTTAAACTGTCTATCACAGATTCTTTTATTATACCGCGGTTAGTTCACAAAATACAAATACAGGATATAACAAACATATATTCAATCAATTTAATTCAATAATTATGTCACAAAATCAAAATCGGAAAACAAAACGTGAAGTACTATTTTTTTTACATATTAATATCTAGGACTCTATATCTGATATCACTAGATATCAGCACAAGTGTCGCAACAGATGGCCATCCTCGGATTAAGAGCGTCAAGAAAATTTTAGATTAAAGTTAACATTGTTAAATTTGTTAAAATAAACAACAGTGTGCTTTTACATATATTTTTCAACCTTTCAAACATTTTGAATAACTAAATATTGCTTTAAGTGTCAGCGGTGCAACTGGGCATAAGAGATTTCTTTGTAGTTTCACAGTCCAGCCCCAGGGGTGTTTAATCGTTTTATGCAGATCCCTCGAGTTTAAAATAAACTACACCAACACTAAATTTGAATGTTTCAATAATTTTGAATCCCTCTGTAGTCTGTAATTATCTACGTACCCTCCAGTCTACAAAATACTCATAAAAACGCTGCTCTCAATCGCTTACAAATAAAATAAAAATCATGAATGAATGATAATACAGATGATCCTCCCTTTCGCATCCTATGGGGATGATATGCGGCATACATTAGCACTTCCGGCCGCCGGGTGGCACATGCCAAATGACTGCATCCGGTCGTCTGGGCCGGCGGCCGGGATCAAATCCGTCTCACTCCATTCGCATTGTCAAGTGCGTTGACTCGTATAACATACAATAATTGGTGCATTTTGGCAACATGAGATGTCGTATCGTAATTTTTAATCATTCAGAGTTTTTTTTAACATTGGGGCAGAATGTGTTTCAATGAACGTTTTATTTCGTTGTAATTATTTGAAATATGAATGAATGAATGGTTGTAGTATGTTTTTAAGTTTTTACCTCTCGCTAAGAGAGGTATTGCATTCATGCTAAAAATCGCATGTCCAGATTTTATTGAATAAGCACGTTTTAAGGTCCCTACAATCCGATTTTAACATTTTTACGATGATGTCTGTGTGTGTGTGTGTGTGTGTGTGTGTGTGTGTGTGTGTGTGTGGATGTATGTGTGTGTGTGTGTGTGTGTGTATGTATGTAGGATGTTGGAAGGACGATTACTCAAAAACTATAAGACTTTAAATTTGTTTAAATACGTATTTCCCAATCGGACATTCATGGGAAGATCTGAAAAGGTTTTAGTAACAATTGGACAACCGGAAGTAGAAGATTCTTGAAAAAAAATCTTCTAAATAATATTTTTTGGTAATTTTTCTTGGTAATATTAAAGAAAATTAAATTCTTTATCTGATACATTTAAATGTTTTATTATATATTCTATAGATTTAGAGATAAAAGAAATATAATATATAAAATAATCTGTTATAATAAATTTTACAGCCGAAAGAATGCCATGGAAAATAGTTGCAAATTTAAATTGTTTGTAACTGACAGATAAATGTCAGTGTCAGAAATACGGAGACATTACTGAAGTACATACATTATATGATTTCTTAATGTATTAATAAATACATAACATATATCCTTCAAAAATACTGTCAATCCTGGCAATGAATTGGAAACATTTCGAAGTATTAGAAGAGGACAAAATTTCTTCATAAAATGAATTTAAAATTAATCAATCTAAATATAAGAAATAGATATATGTAAGTAGAATTTTTGGTGTAGAGTGTAGTATACAAGAAATGTTAAATACAATAGGGCGCGAGCAGTCATGTGATTTTGTTGGCCCTGACTAGCAGATATGGGGGCCCATGACAGAATGATAGCTAGTAATTATGTATATAGATGTCAAGTATCATAATTTCTCATTCTAAATTTAGTGATTTTCCAATTCCATGTGGTTTATTTTCCTCGACAAGTAAATTCCACACTCCTGGTGACAAATTAACTACGTGTATATAGAAAATCTTGAAGTTTTGAATGAAAAATTGACAAGTGATATCCATGTACATAATTACTAATTATCATTCTGAAACGGGCCCCCACATCTGCTTGTTAAGGCCAACAATGTAACATGACTGTTATATACTTATGTAACCAAAAAAGTAAGTTGCGAGAGGTATTGTGCTGGCCACAACAGATTTTTTTTATTAGTAATGGGGACGCGTGGCTGAGTGCATTATGTACCTGGATGTGGTTTTAGCGACCTGGGCTTAGATTTTGTAACTTTCAATTTTAATAGATTTCAAATTCGACTAGAATTGATATTTTTGTCCACTTTTTCTTAGAATATACCTATTTAAGATTCTACTGGTTTGCAGCAGTAGAATTTGTTTCTATCGTTTATGTTTGACATATATTTGTCTACTTTGTTAATCTTACCCAATTCTAGTAGAATGTAAAATAACAAAATCGAGTCCATGTATTCTACTTTAAAAATATATACGTGACACTGAAAAACGGACCACTCAAAATAACTTTTTTATTTATCATTATTTTTTAATTTTCTTGATATATTTATAAACTAGGATTAGGGGCTTCCAAATCGTAGTATTTGGAATGATGATAGCACTGACATTAACTTTTATATTTCAAACGGGCATCCTACATATTTTTACCTCTCGCTAAGAGAGGTATTGGATAAATAAATAAAATAAATAAATATTTCATCACGGCATATTACCCATGGCTGGGTGTGTCAGTCTGCTTCATACATAGATATCGGTAATGATGGAATATTTGAACCGTGCGGGCGTTTACCAGGCGTCATCACACGGGCACTCAATGCTGGCGTGGAGAGTGCGCCACAGAGGTCAATTTTGTGCCATTAAAATTCGATGTAATTTTTGGCGTCGGTCGGGATCGAACCCGGGTCCCCAGATTCGCGACCAGACACTCAGGCCCACGGCCACGAGACCCATGCTAAAAATCTCATATACAGATTTTATTGAATAAGCACGATTTAAGGTCGATAGAATCCGATTTTAACATTTTTACAATGATGACTGTGTGTGTGTGTGTGTTTGTGTGTGTGTGTGTGTGTGTGTTATGTTGTTGGAGGCACGATTTCTCAAATTCTATAAGACTAAAGACCTGTTTGACTACGGATTCCTCAATCTAACATTAATTGGGAGAGTTGAATAGGTTTTGGTACCAATTGGAAAACCGGAAGTAGTAGTATCTTAAAAAAAAATTCTAAATATTATATTTGTGATTTTTTTTATAATTAGTATTAAAGAACGTAAAATTCTCTATTCGATACATTTTAAAATATAATTATATCTTCTATATATTGAGATAAAAAAGTAATATATAAAATAATCTGTTGTAATAAATTTCAGAGCCTAAACAACTCCATAGTAACCATCAGATGTTTGTAAATGACAGAAAAATGTCATTGTCAAAAACAAACAGTAGTTCATAAACCTATTTGGGCGGTATTGGCAGCTCAATTCTAAAACTTGACCTAAGTCTATTTTAACACATGACAGTGGATAAGAACCGACTCAAAATTTGCCATATTACGAATATGGTTTTATGTAGATTTTAGCCAGGGCTTCGAACCGAACCGGAACTTGAACCGAAACCGGAACGAACCGGACATTTTATAATAAAAGGCTGAATAATAAGTGTTTACTTATTTAAATCGACAAAAAATTACACATGTTTAAAACTGCTGTTATCATGGTTGGTAAGAGGAAAATGAAAATATATTTATGAAATAAGATGAACCAAACCGAACCGATCTTATGAACCGGTACACGAACCGTTCCAGAATTAAATTTCATTAAACCAGAACAAAAACCGAACCGGTAAACTACTCCGAACCGCGAACCAAAACCGAACCTATTTTAGCAGCGGTTTACAGCCCTGATTTTAGCTGAAACTAAATCTTAGATTTTTTTTGCAACGTTGTAGTAAAACGTCAAATTACGCTTTTACTTTAAATGAAGAAGTTTAACGGACATTATTGAAGAATTTTTCTGTGATATTGGTAAGTTTACTACGATTCCAAAAATTATATTTTTTAGTATTCCTCAAATTTAGATCCGTGCAGACATGATTAGAATTTGGTTATAATTCGTCCACTGGAAGTACCCTCATTTGCAACTATTAACAGTTTTCCTTGAATATATTAATCTCTATACGATCGGTTTGCATTTTATACTTCATATTTAATAGATATACAGATAAAGAATTATAAAGATATTAAATTTCATAAATCAGACAGCTATACTAACCATAGAAACTGCTAATACAGCCAGATAATTAAGAAAATTCTAATTGACAGATGTCAGTATCAATGAAAAGAAAATGAATGTGGCAGAGATGAGGATGTTGAGATAGATGTTGGGGAAGACACGGAAGGATACGGAAGGAATGAAAGAATAAGGGAAATAACTCTAATGTTACAAGTTTCTAGAAAGTTTAAGAGAGACAATTACATTGGTTTGAACAAGTCATGAGGAGAGATGAAGAATTTATTGGAAGAAGAATGAATAGCTTAGTAAATAGAAGGTTGAAGAAACAAAGGAAGACCACAGATAAGATGGAAGGACTCTATTACTGTTAACTCGAGAGAAAAGGAACTGAATGAAGACGACACGCAAAACAGAAATAAATGGAAGAAGAAAATAAAAATAGTGACCCCTAACGAATGGGAAAAGCTAAAGAAGAAGATGTCAGTGTCAAGTCTAATTTGCATAGTTTTTGTACATAATACACAGGATTGGCGGAAGGTAATGTGCTTGCCACATTTTTTACTTTATAAACAAATTTGGTCCGATGTCCGATAAGTTCGGTTCGGCCGGAACGATAGTTCCGATTTTTAAACCAGATTAGTCGAATTCACATTTTCGTCCTATCCCTATTCAAAATCAAAACCGTGAACTATTAAAGTATTGAACTTAAATGTTTCATCTTTTTTCGCTTGGAAGAAATAAGGACATAAAAGAATTTGTGAAATACATTCAAAGTAGGGGTGAAAGAATTTATGGAAGTGTAAGAAAGATTGCTCAAAGTTATAAAATAACAATAAAAAAATAAATATATCATCGCCTTCATCTCATATATTTGGAATGTAGCGACTTAGTTCGTTGACAGACCCTAGGTAAATGATATATGGCGAGCAAGTCTGGAAAACTTTAAGGGCACTCAACTGTATAGAATATAGTGAATTCATGAACTGAGAAAATGTGATTTGAACTTTCTTATGCTCTTTCGAATAACAATGCTCATATGATCAATTATTTTAACATTTTTGATTTCGAAATGAATCACCTATTTAAGAAACCACATAAGTCATGTTTTTACCTCCCGCTATCCTTGGTAAGGGAGGTAAAGGGATCGCATATCGAGATCCAATCCAATTTTATCATTTTCACGATGAAGTCTGTGTATATGTGTGTGTGTGTGTGTGTATATGTGTGTGGTTCCTCTTTACGCTCTAACTCAAATACTATCGTTGAGAAAATTTTGAAACTTTGTATTTCTACCTTACTCTTATGTGGAAAAATACCATTAGATTTTGAAGTAAATCAGATAACCAAAAATGGCACTTTACTGGAAGCTCAAAATAGTTTTTCTTCGAAAAATACCTTTAAATGTTATTTTTTCGAGATTTGTTATTGTGATAATTAAAGTTTTTTAATTTTTTTATAGGATTGCATTAATACTTTTTCTATATATTTTATTGATAAATTTATAAAACTATCTATAATTTTAATCCCGGAGCCTACGTTTTAAACACAACTCATACACATGGTTACACAATTAAGAACTCAAATGTTTGTAACTGACAGATATATGTCACTGTCAACGAACTAATCATTTCAAAAAATAATAATATTAACGTTTTATAAAGAAAATAGTAAAAGGATCAATAATTATATGGAAAGGAACTTAATACAGTTTCCAGCATAAGTAAATATGTAAAAAAAAGGTAAGATAATAAAAACTTATATGATCACGGCATATTACCCATTGATGGGTGAGCCAATCTGCTTTGTACGCAGATGTCGGTAATAATGATGACGTATTTGTTCCCTGCAGGCGTTTACCAGGCATCACTTCACGAGCACTTATTGCTGGCGTGGAGAGTACACCATAGGGATCATTTTTGTGTGTAAAATTCGAAATATTTGGCGTCGGTTCGGATCGAACCCGATATTTATATTTAATTTAATTTTAAGTATTTACATGAATAAAAATTATATTAAACGGGAGGTATTGTGTTGGCCACATCAGATTTTTTAATATTGAGATTTTTTCAGAATCGAATTCTACGAAGGTAAACCCATGTGTGAGAAACAGTATACAGGGTAACACTGAAAAACGGGCCACTCAAAATAACTTTTTTATTTAAAGTTATTTTTAAATTCTCTTCCCATATTTAATAAAACTAAAGACCGATCAATATTTAACACCTCGATAAATGATAATCAATCTTTATAGGTGGCTATATTTAGGTGTTATATCGTCAGTTATTATTTGTTGTAGATGTAGAATTACCTACATAAATTATGAAAGACAGAGGGTTCATACTTTTTGAAATGCTTTTCTGGTTTTCCCCTAATTTTGCCGGTGTGTGTAGATTAATTTATAACACACTAACTATTACTGAAAGCCAGTCATAGAATTAAAAAAATCTGTTGTGGCCAGCACAATACCTCTCGCCACTTCCTTTTTTGGTTACATAAGTATAGGGCGCGAACAGTCATGTTACATTCTTGGCCTTGACAAGCAAATGTGGGGGCCTGTTTCAGGATGATAATTAGTAATTATGTACATGGATGTCAATTGTCAATTTTTCATTTAGAATTTCAAGATTTTCTAAATACACGTAGTTAATTTGTCACCAGGAGTGTGGAATTTACTTGTCGAGGAAAAAAATCACATGGAATTGGAAAATCACTAAATTTAGAATGAGAAATTATGATACTTGACATCTATATACATAATTACTAGCTATCATTCTGACATGAGCTCCCATATTTCATGTTTACCTACACTATACCAAAAATTGTTTAATTTTAAATTCATTTTATGAAGAAATTTTGTCCTCTTCTAATTTTTCGAAATGTTTCCAATTCATTGTCAGGATTGACAGTATTTTTGAAGGATATATGTAATATACCTATAATTTTAAATATTTAGCTATTAATACATTAAGAAATAATATAATGTATGTACTTCCCAGAAAAAGTGTTCAGTAATGTCTCCGGATTTCTGACACAGACATTTATCTGTCAGTTACAAACAATTTAAATTTTCAACTATTTTCCATGGCCATTCTTTCGGCTGTAAAATTTATTATAACAGATTATTTTATATATTATATTTCTTTTATCTCTAAATCAATAGAATATATTATAAAATATTTAAATATATCAAATAAAGAATTTAATTTTCTTTAATATTACCAAAAAAAAAATTCAAAAAATATTATTTAGAAGATTTTTTTTTCAATAATCTACTTCCGGTTGTCCAATTGTTACCAAAACCTTTTCAGATCTTCCCATGAATGTCCGATTGGGAAATACGTAGTTAAACAAATTTAAAATCTTATAGTTTTTGAGTAATCGTCCTTCCAACATCCTACATACATACACACACACACACATATATCCACACACACAGACATCATCGTAAAAATGTTAAAATCGGATTGTAGGGACCTTAAAACGTGCTTATTCAATAAAATCTGGATATGCGATTTTTAGCATGAATCCAATACCTCTCTTAGCGAGGGGTAAAAATATTTAAAAAATTATAAAAATTATTGCTTAACGAACAACAATAATATTTTCTAGAATTACATATCGCTTTAAAGAGTGGAAAACATCATTGTTAATTACATGATAATATATAAAAATCTATAAATTATTATACATTTAAAAGTATCCGAACATTACGAACATTGATGCGATACGTTTGTATTTTGTGAAAGTTCAACTTCTTTTAATATAATTCTTTTACTCTTCTATTTATTGTGGTAAGATTTGTAAACAGTTGTTGACAAATTTGATAATCTGTGTACAGTCTGTAACTTACAAATATCTTTAAGGATGAGTAATTTCTTAAAGGTTCTACTACACAACTCCGGCAATGTATCATTGTAGACATGACAGTACTACGAAATTTCTATTTCCGTAAAAGACTTTATTTATTTACAAACACATCTTAGAGTTTTGGTTTTAGATATCAGAGAATAAAATTCTGCAGTGTTTTCTCTATTTATATGTATGTGTTGACTGCACTGTTGTTACTTGAAATCCAGGATAATTAGAATGATTGAGATAGGTTAATTTAAAATATTCATCATCTTGTAATATTAATAAATAAAAATTGTTTGATGTTTAAATTAAAAATCTGTTGTGGCCAGCACAATACCTCTCGCGCAAGCATTCATGTGACTTTGTTGGCCTTGGCAAGCAGATATGGGGGCCCGTGTTAGAATGACAGCTATTAATAATGTACATTGGTGTTAAGTATCATAATTTTTCATTCAAAACATCATTATTATTCTCGACAAGTATATTCCGTACTATTGATGACAAATAAAAATCAGAATATTTTGAATGAAAAATTATGACATATGACAATTGTGACATATATGTAAATAACTACTAGCCGTCATTCTGACACGGATCCTCATATCTGCTTGCCAAGGCCAATAAAGTCACACGACTGCTCGCTGCCTATAAGTAACGAATTTAACATTTCTTGTACATACAAATGATTGAAATTGTATCTATTCTTTTGTTCTATGAGGAATTTTGTCCTATTTTTCTAATATGTTCAAAATTCTTCAAATTCATTGACAGTGTTAGCGGTATTTCTTAAGGATATATGTAATATTAACATACGTATAATTTAAATACATATTTAATTAATAATACATTAATATATACTAAATGTACTCTTACCTCCCAGAAAAATCTGATTTGTGACACTGACATTTTGCATTTATCTGTCAATTACAAACATTTGAATATCTCAACTGTTTTTTAGGCAACGAGATTTATTATAACATATCATTCTATATTATTATATACTATCCCCAAACCTATACGAGATATAATAAAAAAATAATAATTGTGTCACATTGAGAATTAAATTTTCTTTAATATTTATTACCAAGAATTTTTTTTAGAAAATAGTATTTAGAAGATTTTTTCAAGAATCTGCTTCTTCCGGTTGTCCAATTGCTACCAAAACCTTTTCAGCTCTTCTCATTAATGTCCGATTGGGAAATATGTAGTTAAACAAATATAAAGTCTTATAGTTTTTGAGTAATCGTCCTTCCAACGTCCCACACACATACACACACACATACATCCACACACACACACACACACACACACACACACACACACACACACACACACACACACACACACACACACAGACACAAACACACACACAGACACACACACACACACACACACACACACACACACAGACAGACATCATCGTAAAAATGTTAAAATCGGATTGTAGGGACCTTAAAACGTGCTTTTCATTAAATTCTGGACAAGCGATTTTTAGCATGAATCCAATACCAATTTTAATCTCACATTGGGTAATTTTTAATTCTAAACACGTTTTGTATTTGCAACTTTCCTTCAATATTAATAGGTAAGTCATTACAGCAAAATAAATAATAAAACAAATTAACATTGTATTTTCGTTGATTTCAAGTAGACAAACCCGGTATATTTTACGTCTTTGTAATATATTTAAGTATCTAAATTGAGTGTTCGTTATGGTTAGGTTAGATTATGATTGCTTGAAGAAAGTACAATGCAACATAATAAAATGTTAAATGCCTTTAAAGTCATATTTTATCGTCTTAATTGCATACAAGTTTAATCGGTAAACTTATAGCGTTACGGTCATAGAATAACGACATGTGAGTATGTACTCATATTTGTTATTTCTGTTATACGACATTCCTTATATGGGTACCTATTATACCTTTGGCGTCAAATTCTGTATACAATTGAAGATTAATTCATCTTATCGCGATTCGAATTCTCAATTCAAGTTTTACATTGTTGCGGTGACGGAGAATTCAAAAACTTAAGTATTTATATTGAAGACTGTTTCAACAACGAATTTCAGTAACTTAGTTACCATGAACTATATTAATAGTTTAAGTTAAAGTGTATAAATAACGAAGACGAATTTGTGAAAAATTCATGGATTTCATTGAAATGTAGTTTATTTTCCTAGACAAGTAAATTTGACACTCTTGGTGACAAATTAACCACGTGAACTTAGAAAATCTTGAATTAACAATTCTGACATTTGACATCTATGTACATAATTACTAGTTGTCATTCTGATGCGGGCCCCCATATCTGCTTTGTTAAAGTCATATGATTGCTCGCGCCCTATATTTATGTATCCAAAAACGGAACTGGCGAGAGGTATTGTGCTGGCCACAACATATTTTTTTTTCTTTTCACTTATAAAAATGTATAGATATGTATGTTTAAAATAATTTTCATGGTAATCGGAAATATGCATATATAATAAGCAATTAAATAAAAAAATTAATAAAGAAATTCGTATATTGTAGACAGGCCCGGTATTTTCACTTCCGAATAAAGTTTCGAATAAGTATTCGTTAAATAAATTTATTCTATATATTTATTCAACGAATAATTCCATTCAGTCTTTTCACACATATGACAAAAACAAATAGCTATCTGTCGAATAATTTTAACATTCGTGAATTGGTAACCTTGCAGAGTGCATTTGTGTCAGTGGATAAGGATGGAGTTTTGCGTAGCCACGTTAAGCAGACAAGGTTGAAATGTGTCAACTTCTTTTGAATCTGTACTTGTAAAAATTTTGTTTGACATCTTTAATGTCATCTATATCCTGCATTTTTAGCTCCGGGAGAGTGTAGTTTAACAAGTAATCTATTGCAGTAATTATACGCGGTAAACGAAATATATGTATATTGTAAAATTGTCCTTATAATTTTTGTATATTCCTTTCAGTTCGAGGTAAATAAATATTGTATAAAAGTATTCAAAATCCGAAAATATTTTACTAGCATCAAATGTCAGGATCTTTATAATGATTTACCCAAGGAGGGATTTACCTATGTATGCAGTGTATGAGATCAAATACGAAACCCAATTTGTAATAATAAAATAAGAACTGTTTGTTTTCATAATCGGAATCTGTCAAAAAATTCCTTGATGTGTGTGGTTAGGTCGCTGTCTGATCGTGCGTTTTCGAATTCTCGCATTATTTATTCATTCATAGTTCAAACAATCATCAGACTCATTAAAAATATTTAATATATCCATTTTGTTAATAAATGTGCACTATGTAAAAATGTAATGTACTTCCGAATAAACCCTTTATTCGTTGCCCAACTAGCGAATAACAGATGTTATTCTTTGAATAAATTTATTTGCAAGTGAAAAGACAACAAAAATATTTATCCGAAGGTTAAATTCATCTATAGCTGTATTCGGAAATGAAAATACCGGCCCTAGTTTTGATTGTCACTGGTAGTCTATATCATTCAGCATATCTTTCAATTTCATACAAACGCACGTGGTTTCCATCAGGCGTGGTGTCATAAATTTAAACAAGTACTTTTTGGGTTACTTTCGTCGTTTCGCTATTTTCTGCATTCATTTAATTGAAATGTATTCCTTATTTCAAAATAAGATAATATAAGGCATGAAAATAGTAAGAATTGGGGTAGAGTAGGTATGTGACGAAAACTAATAACTTTTCTTAAACTTTGATAATCCCAAACATACAGTTTTAAGATCTAGTTTTAATATTAAATGATCCATGTTCTAAATTGTTACTTTATGGTGGAGGGCTCCACTCCTCGATTATTAATTATTTCAATATCTGTATATCATCCTGTTGATGTATCCTATCGTTCGTTCGTTTCTCGTGTGGACGTGTGTATCCTCGGCCGGCGTCTCCGGGCGTCTGGGATCGATGCCGCTGGCTCCGTCCAGACGCTCCGGCGTGCATGCGCTGCGACGCGCAGCGTAACGTACCACGCGGCAACGGCCACGTTGCACGGACACATTCACAACACACTCAATGGCCACAACATGCAACATCTCAAAGGAATGCGGGGAAGTAAGGGGTAGGGAAACTGCATGATGTAACGGCCGGGATGGGGTACAAATTTATGAATTGGAATGGAATTTCTTGGAAACTAAATAACGGGTTTTTCAATTAGAACTTTTTTCTTCAAACGTCATAAAAGTAGCATCTTTTGTGACTTGATTCACAAGGTAGAAGTTTAATTTCTACTCCGCCGGAGTAGAAGTAGCTAATTTCTACGCCGTCACAATACCTCTCGCATCATTTCCATTGTGGTATACAAAAGTATTGTATTTAACATTTCTTGTACACACAAAAAAATCTAATTACACCTAATCTTTATATTTACGTATTTTCTATAATTTTGAATTCATTCTATGAGCAAGTTTTCTCCATTTCTTCTAAATGTTCGAGGTTTTCCAATTCATTAACGGGATTGGCGGTATTTCTGAAGGGTTCATGTAATATACCTATAATTTTAAATATATAATTAATAATACAATAAGAAATATTAAAAACCGTTCCCAGAAAAAGCTTTCAGTACTATCACTGAATTTTTGACACTGACATTAGTGATATCTGTCAATTACAGACATATTAATTTCTCAAGTATTTACCATGGAGATGTTTGGGCTGTGAGCAGGCTGTGAGATTTATTACAACAGATTATTTTATAGATTATATGAAGATATAATATTTAGAAGATTTTTGTTAAAATACTACTACTTCCGGTTGTCCAATTGTTACCAGAATCTATTTAACTCTTCCCATTACTGTTAGATTAAGGATCCGTAGTTACATAAGTTTTTAGTATTATACAATTTGAGAAATCGTACATACAACCTCACACACTCACACACATCCACACACACATACACACACACACACATACACACACATACACACACACACACACACACACAAACACACACACACACAGACATTATCGTAAAAATGTTATTATTCCAATACCTCTCTTAGCGAGAGGTAAAAATAAGATTTGAAAATTATTTTGACATATTAATATTTTTTGGTTGTCATATGGTTGTCATCTTGAAAGTAAGCTTTGATCGTTGTTTTTATTTCCTTATCGCTTCCGCCTCCTGATCGGTAAGTGATTCACATCATTTGCAAATAAAGCCTACTGCCTTGGAATCCCAATCGGTGAACATTAAAATACCCGATCGTACAAAAAGGAATATAATTTCGCCATCTGTCTCAATAAAAAAAGAATGTGTTCGCCAGTACTTAATCGTATTAAAGTTTCTTGACAAATTCTTTATACAATCTGCTTTTTGGAAGTCTGAAACGTCTGAAAGTTGTTGGTTTGCATATGATTATATTAATTGTTGACAATCCAATCTTTAATTATACTTTATTACTGTATAAGTGACTCCTGTTTTTTAGGGCTCAACAGAATTCCTTTTTCGTTCATATTGTTTATACTAACCTAATTTTTGAAATATAACTTCAAATATTATATAAATAACTGATAAAATATTTTTTTCTACAGTCTACATAGAAAGTAGCTATTTGCGCTCTCTTTTGTCTACGAAAAATGTCACTTTGCCGCTCTAGCGCGACAAAGTAGAAAAAACGCTCGCTGTCCAAATTTCTAACTAATGGTGAAAAATATCACTTGTCTACGTTCTTAATGGAAACGTTTAGTCAGGAAGTAATGGCACTGTAGTGATACATTTACCACCTTTACAAATCAATATGATATATAACTGCTCTGTCGGTATATTACATAACCAAAAAAAAAAATGCCACACTATTGTGAAAATAAAATAGGGCATTCATTTACAAACACGAAAGTATAAAATGTTTAGATTAGATTGAAGCAATAGGTCAAGAAGAATGGAAAGTAACGATAAATTAATATTAAATATTCTTTATATTAATCCTTATTAATTGAGTAGTAATGTAAGTACAAAGTGTACATTTTATTATTTTTTGTTAGGGTGGAGGACCTCACTGTGGCGACTGTAGAAAAAATCTTGTGTGTGTTTCGAGCGCAAATGGACATTGTCGATTTCGAGAGAACAACAACCTCTCAATCGACAATGTCCTATTTTGCGCTCTTAATACACAAATAGCTATTGTATTCTCCGGCCTACCCAGTTTTCTTATTCTGCCATTCTAGAGTGACCCTCTCGTTATTAAATGATGAAATTCGTAATATTCATGAGGTACAGAAATCGTCTCTTTTATTTAATAAAGATATTTCAACATTATAACATACTCGTAACATAAAATGTAGCAGTATAACAATACCACAATTGATATATTTTTATATTATTATATTTTTTTACATTTAATAGCTATTAATATACTTAGCATTGTTATGAGTATCATAACTGCCGCAGATGTCGGTTTGAAATCCAAGCTCATAGAGCGAAGATTGTAAGACATGTAAGGTTACGAGTATGATTCATAACATCCGTAATTTGTTCAATAGTTGATTGATTTCAGAAAATGAATATATTAATAAATATTATTTTTTTAATTTCTCTCTTTAATGCTACTTTCAGAACAATTATTTTGACATGTAAATATGGCAAATATTCAAATGTGCTTTATTCCTCATATTTATTATTTTAAAATAAAGAAAACTGTGTTAAGAACGTTATCAGTATGTATTAATGAAGCGAATTATATTTTCATGAAACCGGTAAGAAATAAAATATTTCAGAATACATATTTTGCTAGGTAACATTAAAATTGCAAAATAAAAATTGCTAATGATTTAGTTAATTATTATTTTTACTTCCTTATACGTACGTAAAGGAAGTATTGTAATCGCGAAAAAATTCGGTTTTCAGATTTCAGCGGAAATATCCATTTTGATCATCCCTGAATCCATTTTGACTAATTTCGTCGTGACGTCTGTACGTACGTTCGTACGTACGTACGTTCGTACGTACGTATCTCGCATAACTCAAAAACGGTAAGCCGTAGAAAGTTTAAATTTTTTATTTAGGACTCCTATAACATCTAGTTGTGCACCTCCCTTTCTGGTTATTACACAATTTCCAGAAGTGGCACTTTACATGAAGCCTATAATAGATTTTAATGAAAAACTGTTTTAAAATGTAATCCAAAACTTTTCAAATTTGGTATACAAGACTTTTATGTTAATCGAAATAACATAGTAGATTTTGGTTAAAATAGGCTAACCGGAAGTGGTACATTACTTGAAGTTGTTAACAGTTTTTCTTGAATAAAATGATTTTATTTTGATTTTAGAAATAAATGCTTCAAATAAAAGTTTTAGAGAATTAATTTATGCGTCTAGCACATCAAGTATTATTAAATTAGCCCTTTGTATAAGCGAGATATGTAA
This sequence comes from Harpalus rufipes, assembly GCA_951394225.1. NCBI lineage: Eukaryota > Metazoa > Arthropoda > Insecta > Coleoptera > Carabidae > Harpalus > Harpalus rufipes. The sequence goes on along the minus strand of OX596289.1, from coordinate 7,510,171 downwards.
ATTTAAAAATTATATACTTTTTTGTTTTTGTAATAAAGCTTGCTATGGATTAGGACAAAAACATAAAAAAAATGTTCATATCAAATTACGTTAAATGCGTGCAATTTTATGATTCGTACAATAACAAATATTATATTTTTATTGTGAAATTAGTCATATTCATTGTTGTAATCAAATATTTCTTTGTTGTAATCAAAACTCTCTTTAAAAAGAACCGGGTTAGATTATGGTCGCTATATATCTTACTGTTTTGAAGTTAAAATTTATATTTTGTAATTTATTTATTAAAAAAATATGTATAGTTTAATAATCGTACAAGGAAGTCGTGTGGTGTCCACATCAGATTTTTTACATAAATGATATTAAATAGAGTGATTAATTGACGAAAGAAGGTCCGCGTACACCGAAGTATTTATGTATTTTATAGATGAAATTTTATTTAATGGCAATTTTAATATCAATTTTATAGTCTCTGTGACGACTAAATTTCATAATTAAAGTGTTTTATTATCATGTTTAATGACTAAATTGAAATTTACAGTTTGCAATCAATAAGTTGTTGTTTTAAACTTTAACAAACTACCAACTTTAAGTTTGTTCGATACGCATTAGTAATGCCTTTCTACTTCCGTAAAGTTATTACAGTTAACTTTTATGACATATAACAATGTAATTTAAATACAGATCGCATAATTCGCATACTCTTAAATAATTTAAAGGTATAATAACTAATGTGATATACTTTTGCAATTTATTAGAATATATAGAGCTCATTTTCTTTCTGTAATACACTAATTCTGCATACGTACAGTAAAAATTTTGAAAGATGTCCGATCAAGGTTGTCTACGAATTGTATGAATTCAGATTTTTGCTCCGCCCATCATGACAAATTCAGTAGTGTCGTTTGCTTAGTTTTTATGAGGGTACGTAAGATACTACTGTTATTTTATTATTATAAAAATATATATTACAGGAAAAACATTCAAAATTCAAAAATAAGTCAACTAGTAAGTTGATAAGCAAATGTAAAACCAAATATGTTAAAAATAAGATACTGACACAATGTCAGTGTCAGTGACTCTGACAGAATATAACGTTATACGTACGGCTATGAATCCAGGTAATGTATCTGAATTAATAAATAAACTTACGTTACAGCGAAAGTATTATCAACAACGAGCATCGTTTATAAATGAAATGGAATGTCCTAACTTAGTCAAAACAATATGAATTTTTGAAAGACAAGCGTGTTATATCCACCCTTATCACACACTCTTACAGCCTTTGCAAAAGAAAGAGATAAATGTATGCCTATTTGTAAATTCGTTCGTGATACAGGTGCCCTTAATCGGACATCTTTCAAAAATTTTACTGTACATGATAAAAATCTCATTTACTGCGATATGTTTCATATAGTAATATTGAGCCAAGCTCATAATCTTTTACTAAATATTAGTAGCACTAGCTCTACTAATGATTGCTACCAGCGCCGTGCGGTGGTATTTTGGCGCCTGGAGCACATAAAATTCATCTTGGCGCTCTAATTAAGTTTAAGTAAAATAATTATTCTAGCAAACGGATATTTTTCTAGCATTGTTATATTCAAATAATAATTGTGAAGCCGTTGATTACAACAATGAATATTTTGGTTATAGCTCATTAATATTGATTACAAGAATGAATCTAACAATGAATTTAATAGAAACAAAAAAAAAATTAATATTCTGCTAAATAGATAATGTTCTGATATTGTTATTACTGTAAAATTGTTGATTACAACAAACAATTTTGATTACAAGAATGAATCTAACAAAGGATATTTCATCAATATTTTAAATCCAGCATTATTCGAAGAATCAAAAATATAGTTTAAAATTGAATGAGTGTGTTAAATTGTAAATTATAACGGTTGAGGGGGGGGGGGGGGGCGCTGAAATATAACTTTGCACAAAGGCTCTTTTTACCCACAGAGTAGCACTGGCCCTAAGAACAATATTTATTTATAAAAGAGTGAATTTTTCATTCATTTGGTTCACTTAACTGGATCAAGAACGTATCAATCAGAAATATATCTATCATTTCAATTCTGTGTGCGCCTTTTAACAAAAGGCGCCTGGAGCGATGGAAGATGTAATATAGTGACATTTTTGGAGGACAGAAATTCATGCACGACTGTTGCTTTATAGCCCGATGCGTTATCGTACGCGCGTACAACTTGTCTTTCTTTAATATTCGACGATAGTCAATCCAGATGTTTCTTTGTCGATGTTCAACTTCTTTGCAACCATCTTCATCGTAATACGTCGATCGAAAACCAACAGTTATCGAACTTCTTTAAATTCTGAGTGTTTTTGTTTATATCTTACTTCTTGTCATTTTGCAGTGGCCTATATTGGGCTAATATTATTTGGGTTTAACGAATTTTGTAGCCCTTGAGGCTTTTGAATTTTGCTGTCAACTAAACATCTATTTTTTTCCATAAACTCAACCAAAAATGTTGTTTGGTTTATAAATTAATATTTCGATCATAATTTAATTTTGAATATATAAACCATTTGGGGGGGGGTCGATCCTTCTGCTTCTTTTTTTGTCCTTCCGTCACCTTTAGGTAAGGAAGGTATTGTCTTTGGTCAAAAAATTCTATGAGTTTTTAGTGAATAAGCATATTTTAGGGTCCCTATAATACGATTTTACCATTTTTACGATGATGTCTGTATGTATGCATGTGTGTGTGTGTGTGTGTGTATCTGTGTGACGAAAGTTTCGGATCGTATAACTTCAATACCATGATTCCAAAAGTTATAATTTCATATTTCTCAAGTTTACACCCAGAAGAACAAGTGATTAGATTTTGGTTATAAATGGTCAACCGGAAGTACCCTTATTTATTTATTTATTTATTTATTTATTTATTTATTGGCTATTCAACAGGACTAATGTCCCAATTACAGAATAACACTAATTTAACAAATACAGAATTAAAAAAAATATAGCAGTAGTTATGGTTAACAGGTAAACAATAGTATTTAAATAATATTAATAATTATATAAATGAATATGAGTATGTAAGTGCACATACATAAGCATACTCTTATTTTCAAGCACAAATCATAATAATTTTATAAATAATTTCAATTGTTTCTTAAAATTATTCAGACTATACAGAAATATATCGGGAAAATTATCTGATTTAGAAAACTTATTATGTAAAAGTGGTAAGCGATTTAATGGAGCATTTAAAGCTGAATTAGTCTTATTAAGTTCCAGTGTGAATAGGTCAGAAGCTCTAGTAGTATAATTTGGTACACGAAAGAGTATTTTCTCTAATAACATAGGACAATCGAAGGTATTATTAGTAATTTTAAAAAGAATGGACAAATCCAAAAACAATATCCTTTTTTCTAAACTTATCAAATTCGGTATATAATTTGGAAATCTAATATTCAAATATTTTATAAATTTTTCTTGGATTCTTTCAATTCTTTTTATATACACTTGATACTGTGGTGACCAGCAAACTGTTGCAAACTCCAGTTGTGAGCGCACCAATGATACATATAAAATATTTATTGTATGAGGGTTTTTGAAACATCGCGAAGATCGAATTAAAAATCCCAACATTCTGTATGATTTCTTAATAATTCTATCAGCATGAATGTCAAAAATTAATTTAGGGTCTAAGATAATTCCTAGATCTTTTATCTGAGTAACTGTTTTTATATTTGATCCGTTCAAATTATAAGAAAACCTTATTTGTACACTGAAAGATTTACTAGCTATATGACGAACTGATAAATCACAAATGTCATCGAGACAGTTATACAGTTGTCAAATATAACATGTGTATCTCTCATATACCTTTTATTGGTCTGGAAAATTATACGAAATGAATTTATAGATATGTACAGTTATTTGCAGATAGTGGAATTCATTTTGAACATTTTTTTAGGTCAAAGAAAATATTTCAAATTTAATAATGTTATGAATATTCATCACAAAACTTTGAAAGCCTTTTTGACATATAAATGATATAAACACACCATAAAATGAGATTATATTTCATAAGCTAGCAAGACAAGCGAGAAATTGCTTGCGAGCAAATCAATCAAATGCTAGGCTAGCAAAGTAGTTCAACAAATTATACTTCCGATTGCTTGTTTTCCTGGGGATTATTGAATGCACCTAATGAAAAGTAAATGAATGTGGCAGAGATGAGGATGTTGAGATAGATGTTGGGGAAGACAAGGAAAGATACGGTAAGGAATGAATAAGGGAAATAACTCTAGTGTTAGAAGTTTCTAGAAAGATAGAAAAGAGACGATTACATTGGTTTGAACATGTCATGAGGAGAGATGAGAAACATATTGGAAGAAGAATGATTAGCTTAGAAATAGAAGGTTGAAGAAACAGAGGAAGACCAAAGATAAGTTGGAAGGACAGTATTGCGAAAGACAGGATTGACGGAAGGTATTGTGCTGGCCACATCAGATTTTTTCTAATCAAATAATTGTACTAAGTTAAATGTTACATTTTTAACAATTTACTTTCCAGGAAAGTAAATAATCTTGTAATTTGTTGCTCATTGCTAAGTGTTTGTATAGCGGTAGTGGTTTAGTGGTTTGTATCTTGACCTTGCTTGACGTCGGTAACTGGAGCGGTTCTGGTCTATAAGAATATTGTGCTATATTAGTCCCACATGTTTATTATTAGATGCTAGTTATTCGATATCTAAGAGTTCATACTTTGATTTGTCATCGTGCTGTATTAGTAATCGTATTTATATAAATTGTGCATTTATGCGTAAATTGCAGAATTGCATTATTTATATACATGTGAATCATTTTATCACTATTTTATTACTGATTATAGCTAATTATTTCAAGCGTATATGCAAATTAATACGAAAGGAATATTTTTAAATTTAAACATATTTCAAGCAAGTGTAGACGCTGTGCGATATAATAATGTAACGTTTATTTATTTGAATGAAGTGTAAAAATCAGAGATATATTATTAATTAAAATAAAAGTTAATTAAACTATAAATAATTAAGATAAAGATAATAAGAGTAACTAACACTATGATTAAACAATTATGAACACTAATTTAAGACTAAGAATATTGTTAAACACTTAGAGCCAAGCTCATAACCTTTTAGATACTACTAATGATTGCAACTACTCACTATTAAATTATTTGCGATTATAAAGTGAAATTAGTACAAGTATAACTTAGTAGTACTTAATAATAGTACATTAAGATACAAGTTTCATAAGACATGATTTTAGCGCACGCGTCTTTGTTTGTGTAACGGGACAAGTGCGCTGAAATGTCTTATGAAACGTGTATTTTATACTATTTTTTCTATTTTGGTCCTTTTGTCAAAAAAATATTTACAAATATACGTGATTTCATTTTTAGGAATATTTTAATTTTTATTTGATTGTTGGTAACACAGTAACAGTGATTGATATTCGTAACTATGACGTTTCATTGTTATTGTTTACAATTTAAATAATATTTAATTTCAAATGACAAATGTCTAGAAATGTAGGTAGTACATACTAACCTAACAGAAATTAGGTTTGAGTTCTTTTAAGAAGTACTTTATGACATCCAAATGGGTTTCATAAAGTACATATTAAAGAACCAAAATAGAAAAAAGAAAAAATTAGTAGTGATAATTAGTAGCAACAAAAGACAATTTTATGTACTATTACCTGTCAATCAGAAGACTATCGTGATCATTAAACATTATTTAAAAAGATGTAAAGATGGGTGGAATATAAAAATATAAAAGTTTGTATTACACTAGCCACTGCTGCTTAATTTGTTCTACTTTTGAGTAATACCCTCTTCTTCTATTTGCCATTTTCAGTGGCGGATTAACGATTTTGCCTCCTGTAGTATGATATTAGTTGTCTGCCTAAATCTAACAACGATTATAATCAATATATTTTTGTGTAATTACTGATGTTTCTTTATTACAATTAATTTTTTTTTAAAGGTCATTTTAAAATAAGCTAGTAATGAAATTATGAGAACTAGTATTACACTAACCTATTTTAGTAAGTAACTCTTAGTTGTAAAATTTAGTAATAGGTCATGAGCTTAGCTGTTAAATACTAAAATTATCTATTTAAACAATATTTATTTCACTATATTTAAATATATTTGACATCAAATCTGTCAAATTATAAATAATTTTTGAACAAACCCTATAATCAGTGGCGGATTTACGACTTTGCCGCCGGTAGGCTGAAATTTTTTGCCGCCTATTCTCAGGGGCGGATTTAAACTCTTTTGGGCCCTAGGCAAAATCTTTATTTTGGGCCCCTACGTAAAAACAAAATATATTTAATACATGTATATAAATAGTTCGAATCAATTGCCTCTTTAGCCTAGGAGGCCAAAGTCCGCCTCTGCCTATTCTTGTCAGAAGGGTAAGATTTTGGTATATTTTTGAGCCTTTCTAGAAGTCGTGTACTTTGTAATTCTCCTGTTACCTACGAATATTTACTAAGGTAAAGCATCTGAAATACATCTAAAATTAAATACCAAACACAGCAAATAGAAAGTAAAAAAATTAAACTTTATTAAAATTATAAAAGACAATAACATATGAAATAAAATAAAGGAACAAACGGCCGAATTCACCATTCATTAATAAAGGCTTGAGCCACTGATCAACTAAGAAGTACAAATCGTCAAGAAATAAAGTTTCATGTCTAAATAAAAATTCATAAAAGCCTTAAAGTCGAAATTAGGTATCCGTCGAAAATTTACCGCCGTAGGCTTTAGCCTACTTAGCCTAATAGGAAATCCGCTACTGCCTATAATACATAATAAGAAATAGAATTTCATGCTGAATTCATATTTTGAAACCGCAGTATCCTATATTAACTGTGTGAGAGTGGTTAATGAAAAAAAGTTTACGATTTGAATATGCTTTGTAACTCGAAAATAGTCGCCTAATCTTTAATACAATTGAAACTCTTTTGGAAAATATTGACAAAAATATTACAAGGAATAATATTAATAATGCCAAGCAATTATTCAAAATTATAATGATTGGAAATCTATAAACCACAAAATCATAATTTACTTCGATGTCACTACGTATGCAATCTGTTACAAATAATTATTAAAGTATTAAATATGTAAGTAAATGTAAGATTTTTATACCGTCACTGTATTTATGTCGCACCTCACATCTGTATACAAATACATAAATTGTGTAAAATTTAGTACGATACTTTTGCATTACTTTTATACTTAAATAAATGTTCTTTCATGCGATGTTGCATTGTAAAATCATTTTAAATTCGTTAGACCTGTATATCAAAAGTTGCTACAACTGGGATCTTAAATACATACAAGCTAGTAGAAATACAATGTAAGTTTACATTGATATAGATGGATGATTTCTTGAATTAAATTTAAAAAAATGGACTATAAAATAAATATGACAAGTAGAAAGAAATAAAAATGAATAAGATTAAAGCAGCGTATTTCGAGCGAATGAAGCGAAGTTATACTAGAGCAATAAAATGTAAGTACAGAGCAAACAAATTAAACACAGTGTTCTAAATTTGAACTGTACGAGTAGTTCATTCATTGGAAATTTGTTCTGTCAGAAAATAACCCGAATAATTCGTGACCCGGTAGCATTAATTCTTAATTCAATCCGTGCGCAAATTTACTCCGATTGAAAGGTCAGGAGATTCCCTTTACTCACTGGAAATGTGTTAATCTTCGCCTAAAATATAAACCTATTTATAGGTACGTATAGCACATGAACTACATTACATTTCCTGTACACCTAATGGACATGAAAACACAGTAATGCAAACAAATAATAGTAGTTTTTAACTAATTTGAATAATACACATGCATATTGTTTTATTTTTATCTACAGTGAGTCAATAAATAATCCGTTAATCATTCTGTTTTCATTATAGCAGGCGGTGTAAGAATAGAATTTTATATTTTATGCGTATTTACATTGATACTGTTTGCAAATAATAATAATAATAATAATAATAATTTTATTGTCCAAAAGACTGTACAATGCACGGTATAGAACATGTCAAAAAAGATGATAAATAATATAGTTAATAATTACAATATTCTTGTAATGAATAAGTTTCTGTAAAAACAATTTCAATTTATTTTAAATGTTTTCAAGTTATCACATTGTTTAATATCAGGAGGTAATTTGTTGCACACATGTAAACCCTGCACTTGAGGTGCTTTAATAACGAGAGTACTTTTAGTCAATCAGTTTTATTACGCGTGGAATGTTGTCTCTATTACGAAATAGATCATGAGCCGGCAAACATGAATTTTGCATACTAATAAATATTAAATTAAATAATTGTGGGTAATTTCTCGACTGTGATGTGGATTAGGTGTTACGAATTACTCGAAAGTTCAATCAAACAGCATTTATTCTTACACTACCTATGTTTCGGTGCACCTTTGCACCTTCTTCAGGGTCTACAACAATAATTATACAATAAATATGTAATACATACAAAATAACATGGACATTATCACACTTACGACACTAAACACATTTTGGATCTGGATAATTTCTAGATTTTGGAGGAAAAGTAGAATTACTCCAAACGTGTTTCTTGAAATATTACATATCATAGATGATTCCAATAATCAATGCAAGAACTGATATTCAAGGACTTAACAGCGTATTTTTGGTGTATTAGAAAAGTTCAAAATAGAAAAGGTAAATTTCAGGCCAAACTGAGTTTCATTAATTTCCTTACATTTTATTTAAATTCTTACATCTTGCTACATTATTATTGGTGCACAAACGACCAATCGGAGTCCGTATCAATGATATCACCAGAATCCTTACAGAGGATATTTCCGGCTATTTTCCGTATTATTCGGTTGTCGTCTTTTAGAGTAAATGGATGTGTGTACGCTCTTTGATTTTTTTGTACGATGTTTAATAAATTAACTGAATGTTTTTTACGAATGTATTTTGTGTACATGCATTGTAACAATCTGTAAGATCTCACTGTAAGTGTGATAATGTCCATGTTATTCTGTATGTAATACATTTTTGTTGTATAATTGGTGCAGACTCTGGAGAAGGTACAGGGATGCATCGAAACGTTGGTATAGTAAGAATAAATGCTGTTAGACTGAACTTTCGAGCAATTGTTAACATCTAATTAAATTAAATATTCATATACCTTCTGTAATGACATGTACAAAATATAGAACAAAGTAAGAGAGAAAATAGTGGTTTAACTTAACTTCCTTGCCCCCCCCCCCCGTAAACGACGATAAATTTACATACTAAATTTTGCCATGGGGTCCTCCACCATTTTTCATTATATGAAAAACAAAAACTGCTATCTGTCAATTTAAATTATTTAGTTTAGTGATTCTCAAAGTGGGCGGTATGGCCCTCTTTTGGGCACTGCATAGATTTAGGGGACGATGGTGGCTTCACAGTTAACGAGGGGGAGGGGGTATTGGAGGGCAGAGTGTGGGCAATGAGAACTAAAAAGGGCAATAACAAAACGCTCAAAAAATGTATCCTCCTAAAATATTATGCCTCTTGAATAGTTTTGAATATTCAGTCCCAAAGTGATTTATTTCGAAACTAGATTTTACGAATTAATATACAAACATACATAGTTTATTTTTCTAATACTCGATGTCTGGTATTTTAGGAAATATTTAATTAAAAATGTATTTGTAGAAATTTGATTTACATACCCTATTAAATAAGTAACACATTATTCAAATATATCACAAAATTTCGTGAAATCTTATTGGTCAATTTAACAGTCGATATTATTGATTTTCGCCTATTTACACGATACATCAACGTACTTGTTCACAACACAACATTAAAAAATAGTTCACAATTTTCACCATAGAGTACAGTAGTAGTTTTAAAATGATATAAACAATTTTGAGAAAATCCATTTCCTAGCTAAACTAAACATATGTTTGTCAGACAAAATTTTTATATTAAAAACTGTTATAAATTATATCATAATTCAATGAGTTTGAATATTTCAGGATACATAAAAAAAATATAAAAATTTTGCAAAATTTTCACGTATGTAGTACACACATTTGTAGACTACAGATGTCAGTATAGATATTGAAATTTGCATAATTTAATGCAAAATTAATGAAATGGTTTTACTTAATAAAATAATTATTTTGCTAAAATATATTATAAATTATAATATATTATATATTTTTAAATATGTCACCTCCCGCCAATTAATAAGTGCTTATTTGTTATCCAAAAATGGGTGGAGGTGAAGTACAAATTTGTCGATAGCACCGTTGGATTCTATGTTCTTTTCTTACATACATATCCCAATTTTCAAAATAAATAAAATCGTAAAACAATATTTACCAGTATTTGCAAAGGTCAATGAACTTATGAGTATCAAATAATTAATTTAAAAATGCATCTGCAACATATTTGAACATATATGTAGTTTAACCCAAAGAATCTATTTTTGGCAAAATTAAAGCTGTATATTCAACCCTTAAATTTGAATTTAGTATAATTTTTATTAATTTATTTAAAAATGATATGTTGTTTCGTATTTTGGCCAAAAGTTCAAGAGATGTCGCTACCAATACAAAATAGCGAGCAAAATAGGTTCTTTTTGGAACATTTCCCCATTTTTCAAAAAGAAATTGCAAAATTTAACTTCAAAAAAGTTTATATTTGTTAACATTATAGCTAAATATATATTATCAGCATTTATAATAATCAAATAAATGAAATAAATATATTTGTTAATTAGTTTGACGTTTAAATCAAAATGGCTGTGATTGGTGTTTTGTTTATACATTTGCCAGTAACGTTAGTTGTATAAATAGACTTTAAGGACCTTTTTAAGGACATTTTTACCAAAGGACAATAAGTGTAATGATGAAATAAGATCCTCAAACATGTATTTAGTGTTTTAGTTTACTTGTAAATATAATATTAACTGTTTAATTTATATAAAAGATAACAGCAAATGTTATTAGTAAGAAGTATTGATGTTTATTAGTGTTACAAGTTTATTTGGACAAAATTTCGACTATATTTGTGTGTTTGGTGTGTGTTGAAAAAAAGCGGGGACGAAATATCAACGGTACCTTGGATTTTGGCCAAAATGTCGACAATGCAAGGTAGGTTATGGTTCACTTCTCTTTTGGCAAACTGAAAGGATTTAGACAAAAAAAATAGTTTGACAACAAGATTTTTTTCTGACCATTTAGTAAATAAAACTTGGTAAGCCTTTAACCACTGGTTAAAATTAATTACGTATCAGATGCAGAAATCTTCAAAGATTTGAAATAGATCTCTATTAGTTTTTGAGAAGGTGAAGGAAGGTAAAAATCGTTAGAAAGAAGAAAAAGTTATTTCTAAAATAAGTATTTTACAATATTTATTGTTGAGACAATAAATAAAGTGTCTGGAATCCAGATTTTTTTTTCTCCTTTCATCACCGTCAAGCCAAGAAACAACCCTTTTTCCCAATATTTATTGTATTTATTTTAAGAAACAAACGAAGAAACTTATTGTTGTCATATTTTAGAAACGTCACTGTCATTGCCATATTATCCGTCATGTTAATTTCAGGGCATCGAACCCGCAGAAACTGGGTTCGGTTCAGGTTCAGGTTAATTCGTTTTTTGAAAAATTGGTTCGTCTGCGGTTTTGGTTCAAGCATTAATAAAATTTGCGGTTTTGTTCCGGGTGCAGGTTCGGTTCGACCTAATAAAAATTAATGTTTTTTGAATAACAATCTTTATATAGAAATAATTTAAAATGCGTTATAATTAATGCAACGCAAGACAAGAACATGAACTCATTTTTCACGAACAATCAACACATACAGCGACGCAAACGCAGAAAGAGTCGATGATCGGCTATAAGTGTTACGATTACGTTTACGTTTCGAACTGAAATTGAACCTGAACTGGAGCTGAACCCTGAACTAGAATTTTGATACCCGGTTCGGTTCCGACTTGGGTTCAATTGAAAAGTATATCTGAGGTTCGGTTCTGGGTTTGGGTTCGCTGAAATGTTACGGTTTGGTTCCGGTTTTGGTTCGGTTCAGGTTCGGGTTAATTTTTAAATGTCAAAGTGATTTTAGGGTACATGGAATTTCGCGGCCTGTATTGCGTTTGCGAAATGCTTAGTTCGTGTCCGGTTGCACAAAAAATACATTATGCAACTGAAGTAAAAATGTATTTCAACTCAGGAATTCATCGAGCACTTTTTACTCTTGTTGAATAAATAACCTATCTCTTATTTTTATTTACAATTCCGTATTGTCCTATAAGAGCTTTTAAAATATTCAAAACAATATCCACTAGAATAAAATGATTTGTTGGCTGCATACCCTCTCTCCATTTGAGTGTCTGATCGGCGATACATCACCCCAGGATGCACTCTGGATATTTTTGGTCTCCTCCAACCCTACACTATATTCACATATCGCAGCCCCGTTGCCGTTCGATTTGGTAGAATGATCGAGGCTGCCTTGGCGATGCTCTCTTTTCTTTCTGTTCTATTTACGCTCCGCTGTGCTGTTTGTAGCTGGCGACGATCGGGTGAAAAGAGAAAATAAAAGATTTAGGGAGATGGTTTATATTTGTGCTGAATTTTTGAGGTTTTTTTTTATCGGGATTTATTGCTGTATAGAAATTTGCTAACTAATTTCGGATGCCTTATCTCGCTCTACTACTTTTCGGGTGACAAATTATACAGTAATCTAATCAGCTGGGAAATAAATGAAGAGGGTGTTCTGCTCTCGCGTGCGGAAACAGACTTAAAATAGAACATACATCAATAATGAAATATGTACATAGCGGGCCTCATAAAATAATGTTCTTATTGAGATTCGGAAAAATTCGATATACTCAAATCGGACATCCAGCCAATGCACGTCATTAATAAAAGTAACTAGATGTGTGACGTCATGAACTGGTACGTTTACATAGGTTTGAAAATCGTATTGAAAAAAGTTATACAGGTTGCATACAATTGTATTACAAACTTTCGTGATATTTCCGGAAAATAATTTTGTTTCACACTGTAATAAATACGACATATTAACTAAATTGTCAGTAAATGTTCGTAATATTGTTAAGAAAAAAGGAAAATGAAGATAACATTACTATTATCAAGCATTTATTTAGAATATAATAGTTAAAGTCTAATCAAAGGGGGGTGATTTAGTTAAATATGGTACCATTCGTATAATATTTTCCAACTGAACAAGTTCACATAAAACTGAACCGTATAAATTAAAACTGTGGTAGTCTTGCAAAAGACTGATTTATAATAAAAACGAACAAAAATGAAAATTACACAAGTTCAAATAAAACTGAACCGAATGAATAAAAACTGTGGTAGTCTTAAAAAAAGACTGATTTAAAATAAACAAGAATGGAAATAAAATGACACAGCGAAGAAAAATATTTTGAACACGATGAAATTCAAATTGTCAAATAATAACCTTGAAAGTATAAACTAAGGAGGAACGTATAAACATACAAATTATCAATGTTGCCAAGTGTAGCAAAAAATAAATGAATAAAATAAAGTAGATATACAGTATTTATATATTATTCATATCGTATACGATAAATAATGAACTCTACTATACATCTTAATAATAATTCTATAAGGCCATACACTTTTTAACATTAAAAATGACTGAAATTTTATTTCAATTTTCCATATTAGTGATTTTAATGTAGTCAAGTTTTTCCCCTAAATGATGACGTGCATTGGCTGCATGTCCGATTTGAGTATACCAACGGAATTTTATGGCAATAATCTCTGTATTAAGCAAATTGCGATTTCTCTGTGAAACAAATACACAAAATAAATTACAAAGTTACGTTTAGTTCCACTAGTTTACGAACATCTGAGTCAACTTTTATGAAACCATCGTCAGAAGTTGGCCAGCACAAGTAACCACAGACGCGTTTCGCACTTATTGGTGCTCATCAGTGTGGTATAACCTGTGGTCTCTGTAAACCTTCTAAAAATTATTTGAAAAATTTGACAACTCACATTTGTCAAAAACAATTGCTTTATACTGGATCATATATTATTATGAAAGTACCTAAACGACTCGTTAATTTATGGGGGGGGGGGGGGGTAAAAATGCTAAAAAAATGAGATTTGGAAAAAAAGTTATTTCTGTTACAGCCTGTATAATTTTATATTAGCGTCTACGAAACGAACAGCTGTTTCTGGTTTGTTTCCGTTATGACTGTGACAGAATTGTCAATACAAAAGTTTACAAACTGGTGAATAGATTGAAAGATGCACCAGAAGATGAAACTATACACAAATCGGGAAAAATAAGAGATAGAATAGAATACCTCGACTAAGATAACAAAAAATCATATTTCAAATTTTTATGTTACAACAGGTTGCACAATCCAAAAATAGTAGAACATTTTTTATAGGATGCATTCGACCAAGAATAACTCTACAATTGGCGGAGCAAGAAAACGCATACAGATGATTAGAAGTGATGCAGATTTAAATGAAATCACAATAAATGTTCAAAATGGTCAGGATCATTGTCAACACAACACTGCAGGCGTCGAAGAAATGATGTAACTGTTATTCTTTTAATATCTTCCAAGTTTTCATATGTGACACTCTGTGTTGTAGTGCTATTCTTCGAGTACTAGACCCTGGCTGAGCTTCAACATTGAAAATCGTAATTTCGTTTAACAGGAAAAAAGTTCTCATACTTTGAGTTTATAATTTCATTTCAAAATAAATGAATTAAAATATTCAGCTCTAAAAATAACGAAAAATACACCAATGTAATTTGCATTGTACCGTAAATGCAAATGATCTTTTATATTTTTGTCCTAGAAAACTAGAAGAATTGAAGTTACGAGGTTTTCTTATTATTACGATATGCGTACCGTAGTATTGTATATGTAAATTTGATGGGTTAGAAGTTCGTATTACATTCCCTGTTCTTTTAATACTTAGCAAAAATAGTTGGTTATGATATAAGTGTTAAAAGTGATATTTTATTTTGAGAGAAGGAAGTTTGGAACACGTCGCGAAGCGGAGTTGTCCAAACCTTCGAACAAAATAAAATCATTTCTATTTTTTCTACAAATATTATTTTTTCTTCAAACGTCATAAACGTAGCATCTTTTATGACTTGATTCACAAGGTAGAAATTTAATTTCTACGTCGCTGGAGTAGAAGTAGCTAAAATAAATAAATATCCATAGAAACTATACAGAATTAACGAATAAGAAGTAACCTGTAATATCGCCCTAAATGTCACTATAACACACTATGTAACCTAAGAATAAAGTTACTAAATACCATCAATAGCTGTCAAATTTAAATAAATAACGTATGAATTGCAATATAAAGAGGGTTTACTTTTGAGGAAATAACACATTAAAGAATAGCAGACTTACAGATTACAATTACAGGGACGGTAATGAACATAAGAATTTCTTAGAATTAAAGTGATTGTTTTGCAGTGATTCCTGGACATATCTTTTAGCCACACTGTTAAGCCTAGTTTATAGATTGCACGAAATAGAATGGTACAGGAATAGAAATTTTTAAGACCATTTATAGATTGCATTGAATAGAATAGTTTGAATTGGACCTTCCGTCAATCCTGTGTATTATGTATAAATTCCATACATAAATTTTCTTCCAAAAGGTTCTAAATTTCCAGTAAAATTATTTCATAAACTATGCAAATTGCACTTAACACTGACATCTTCTTCTTCTTCTCTACTTTTCCCATTCGTTAGGCGTAGTAGAAGTAGCTAATTTCTACGCCGCCAGCGTAGAAATAAAATAAATAAATATCCATAGAAACTATACAGAATCAACGAATAAGTAACTTGTATAAAAGAAACTTGTATTATCGCTCTAAATCTCACTATAACACGCTAGGTAACCTAAGAATAAAATTACTAAATACTATCAATAGCTGTCAAATTAAAATAAATAATCTATGAATTGAAATATAAACAGAGTTTACTTTTGAGGAAATAACATATTGCAGGATAGCAGACTTACAGATTACAATAACAGGGACGGTAATGAACATACCAATACTTAGAAATAAAATGACACTGAGTGAAAAACCCGGGTCTAAATATTTTTTCTCTGTAAAATTAATTGATATAGAGATTTCGCTAATGGGGTCATTTCACATTTTCTAATTTATTGTTTTCTTGAAAGAATAGGTCAAATTAAATATGTAGGTGTATGTTTTACACTTTACAAGTCTTTAGAATCAGAGATATGATTTTTTAAAAGTTGTCTTTAATTTCAAATATTTGGACGCTGACGTCACGGCTCGTCGGATGCGGCGGAAGCTCTCTACCGGTTGTGTTTGGAACTATGATTGTTTGAGTTATCACTTGTCAGTTTGATTTTGTGACAACAACATATTGTTAACGAAAAACATATTTCATACAACTTTTGGTATTTATTTTAATAAATGTTTTATTTACATACCTTTACTCTTAACTCTGCTGTCACCTGTCACAATTTTAGGTTATCTTGTTTACAGCAGCAAACGGATATCATGTGGATCGTTGTGTGTGTGTGAGAGGAATGTCTTGTGTGAGTAACAAGCCGTGACGTCACGAATTTTACAGCCACCATAGTTTATTAGCAAATTTATGAATGAAAAGTCGCATATTTCATGTTGTTTTATATTACTATATTTATTAAATGAGACGGATTTCACGATTTTATAAAAAAACGATTTTTTTTTATAAATGATCCCATTATTATTAGAAGTACATAATTAGGATACTTATATCAACAATAAACTAGATTCATACTTGGATTATTCGGATTTCGAAATATTCTTATTTTTATAACGGATGTCTACTTTTTTTCTGAACATTATTTTTTTTTTTGAAATGACCCCATTGAAAATAGCGACCTGGAAAAGCTTGAAAAGAAATACAATGATGTGTTGCTCGTCACGTTTAGATAAGGTTGTTGCCCTATTAAACGTCTCCTCCACTTTTTGAGTAGTATGAAGTATGTTTTAGCCTGTAAATGGCTGTATATGAACTATTTAGAGCAGCAATTTAATTAACTCCTTGTATTATAATCCCTTTGCGGCCGTCAGTGAATAAGACAGCTTTAGTATACGAGACTAACTAACTTGTATTCCATTGTACTGGAGTGCATTTCATGTTAAATGCATATACTCGTATGTTGGATGCAATTACGTTTTTATCTTTTATAAACTTTAATGGAAATGTACTAATGAACATGTTGGTTTTGTATACCGCTTTACCATTTACAAAGGATAGTTTAAATTAATTATAATATATGATTATCATAATTAGCTAGATCATCACTTAGAAATAAGGCAGAAGCAAAAATTTCTTCAATAATTTATAGTTTTTAGGTTTCCCTTAAAAGTATGACACGGTCATAATTATTATAACTACAACTTTGTGTCCGTGTCTAACAGATATAGTTGGTTTTATATCTTTTGGTAGAGAACGTTTCAACAGAACGAGTGGAATAGGAAGGTACACGCAAAGACATTTTATTTAAAAGAATGGAACTGTCTATATAATTATTTACAATTTTGTATAAAAATGTCATATCTAGTACTTCTCTACGTTTTTGTAAAGTAACTAGAGAGACAGCATTATTTGGGAATTTCCATTTTAAAGCTGAAATAAATTTACGTTGAATACCTTCAATTCTGTTAATATATATTTGATAATGAGGGGACCAACATACAACAGCAAATTCTAATTGCGAGCGAACAAGTGAGTAATAGAGATGAACGAGAGTGTTCAACAATAGTTCGTCAATAATTATTATCTAATACATGCGGTAAGGGACATAATAATAAAAGTTGTTGAGACGTTTGGCTGTTAACGTGTATTTTCTGTCTATAATACTTAAACTTTTGTTAGTGAAGTCCTCTTTTCATGAATAGCTATACGAACGCCGAGATGACTGACATGCATTTCATTTATGGACTTGCTGATGGTAATTCATTACAAGCTAGGCGGATTCTTGCATCGTAGCTGGAGGTAGTCATTTTCAACAGTACTTGTAGATTAAGAAACTTTACATGTAATTTTTGGTATTAAATGTTGATATTGTTGAAAAAGGACAAAATCATCGTAGAATGGTCCAGGGAATAATCCCTTTAATTTTTGCCCTATGTTTAATAAACACCCTGTATAAGCGCATTACTGGAAAATTGAAAAAAAATCTCATCAGTGAACTTGTTAAATGAAACTACATTGAAGTGTTGAATTCGAGCCAATACTTTTGTTACTTTTAGGTCACAGAATGTAAAAAAAATATTAACTGATAACAAAACTCATCCCTCACTTTTGGGACACTCTGTACATAAATGATAAATAAATAATGTTCTAGACATTTCATCTATTGTACCTATAATAATTTGTAGGTTGAAATAGCACAGCTGAACGTCTAGACAATTTTTTGTTTGAATTTTAATGATATGGTAATAGTGATTACAAATCATTTGAACATAGATCCTACTGTACAAACTTACAAGTCAGGATGACATTGTCTTAAATTTGTCAAATTTACAATATGTAAGTAGTTCGCGTTTCTTTTATGAGAAGAGAAGAATTAACACTCGAACGGTTTTAACAATTCTTCGGGTTTGAAAAAAAGTCAATAAAAATAGAAAGAAATATATTTGATTAATACAGTTTTATAATAAAACGGAATGATACTTAAGAGTAAACATTTATACATCACTGAAGTAATTAATAACGAACATTGTGTGTATGTGACAAAAGTTTCGGATCTTATAACTTCAATACCACGATTCCAACAATTATATTTTTTTCGTATTCCTCAAGTTTACATCCAGAAGAACAAGTGTTTAGATTTTGGTTATAATTAGTTAATCGGAAGTACCCTCATTTGCAGATTTTAACAGTTTTTCTTAAAAAAACAAAGTTAAATATCATTTATTGACATGTAACGTTATTATAACTTAAAGAATATATTATTCTCTATACGAAGTGATTGCATATTATATTTCATATTCAATAGATATAGAGTTAAAGAATTATAAAGATATTAAATTTAATAAATCAGCCAGCTATGCCTACCATGGAAACTGCTAATATATTTAGATAATTCAAATTGACAGATGTCAGTATCATTGAAAACTAAATGAATGTGGCAGAGATGAGGATGTTGAAGTAGATGTTGGGGAAGACACGGAAATAACTCTAGTGTTACAAGTTTCTAGAAAGATACAAGAGAGATGATTACATTATAATTTTTGGAATCGTGGTATTGAAGTTATACAATCCGAAACTTTCGTCACACACACAGACACACACACATACATACAGGCATCATCGTAAAATGGTAAAATCTTATTATAGGGACCCTAAAACATGCTTATTCACTAAAAACTCATCATTGAATCTTTTGACCAAAGACTTTCCTTACCTAAAGGTGACGGAAGGTAAAAATAGCGACCCCTAACCAATGTGAAAAGCTAAAGAAGAAGAAGAAGTGTTAAGTGCAATTTGCATAGTTTATTTAAGAAATAATTTTACTGGAAATTTAGAATCTTTTTCAAGAAAATTTATGTATGGAATTTATACATAATACACAGGATTGACGGAAGGTATTGTGCTGGCCACATCAGATTTTTTCCTCGTAAATTCACAAGAAATCTTCATATAGCTTCCTCTGTTTCGTAATACTTGGACACTGCAGTATATTTTCTTGGATGCTACTTTACTAAAATCATATAACCATCACTGTCTTTCCACATATCTTTTTCGTTTTCTAAATGTGACGTAATAGCTATTTGTGTATTAAGAGTGCAAAATAGGACATTGTCGCGCGGCATTCTCTCGAAATCGACAATGTCCATTTGCGCTCGAAACACACACAAAATTTTTTCTACAGTCGCCACAGTAGGGTCCTCCACCATAAAAAAAATTATAAAATGTACATTTTGTACTTACACTACTACTCAATTAATAACGATTAATATAAGGAAAAAACGTCTTGTATATTTCATTTTAATTTATCGTTATTTCCCATTCTTCTTGACCTATTGCTTCAATCTAATCTAAACATTTTATACTTTCGTTTTTGTAAATGAATGCCCTATTTTATTTTCACAATAGTACGGCATTTTTTTGGTTATGTAATATAACGACAGAGCAGTTCAGTTATATGTCATATAGATTTGTAAAGGTGGTAAATGTGTCACTACAGTGCCATTAGTTCCTGACTAAACGTTTCAATAAAGAAGTGACATTTCTCAACATTGTATATTTACGAAATTTGGCCAGCGAGCGTTTTATGTACTTTGTCGCGCCAGAGCGACAAAGTGACATTTTGCGTTGACAAAAGAGAGCGCAAATGGCTACTTTCTATGTAGACTGTAGAAAAATTATATTTACAACATCTCAGTATACAATTTAAATACAAGTTTCTTTGAATTTTCCGATAGAAACTCCTCTGGTTTCTGGTAGCCATTTTCTTAACCACATATCATCCTATAAAATATAAAGCTAAAAGTTTGAAAAAGATATCATATCTATGCATATCGATATCGTATATTTGCCCTACTTTCAGACGCACCAATTTGGATTTCATTCAATATAGCGACAAATTCCAAGTATTATGTCTTTATATAAGGATTGCTTTTACGTGGGGAGAGTACTCAACGACTCTTCAAATCATCTCGAGAGCCGACAAAACTTTGTTGCAGTCGAATTAGATGATATGTTACTGTAGTTTACTACAGAACTTGGTTCATTCATTTCGTAATATTGATTTTCCTCAGTTTGTTTTAAGGTTACAACATGATATATTTGCTAAAGGGTAGTGAAATAACTTGAAAGATATCACCATTCAACGATAGTTTTCATTGAAAGAATTTTATTTTATACCATGTTTTTCAAATGTAAGTATCTATGTGTCATAGCCAGATGTAAAATTTGTCTTTTTATGAAACGTCTAGACATTTTATGAAATACGGCTAGACTGTCAAATCTTCATTGATTTATCAATGTTTTACAACCTGGCTAGTCGTTTTATAAAAAGACGATCAGCATATTTAGCTTGTATATTTCTCTAAATACATTAGCGGTCGTTGAAATCGGAATACCAAAAAATCTGTTGTGGCCATCACAATACCTTTCGCCCTTTCCATTGTGGTATATATTTGTATTTAACATTTCTTGTAAACACAAAAAATCTAAATACACCTAATCTTTATATTTACGTATTTTATATATGTAATTTTAAATTCATTCTATGAGCAAGTTTTCTCCATTTCTTCTAAATGTTCGAGGTTCTTCCAATTCATTGACGGGTTTGGCGGTGTTTCTGAAGAGTTCATGTAATATATCTATAATTTTAAATGTATAATTTATAATACAATAAGAAATATTAAATTTTGTTCTCAGAAAAAGTCTTCAGTACTATCTCTGAATTTTTGAAACTGACATTAGTAACATTTATCTGGCATTTACAGACGTTTTCATTTCTTAACTAGTTACCATGCAGATGTTTGGACTGTAAGATTTACTACAACAGATTATTTTATAGATTATATTTCTATATCCTTAAATCTATAGAAGATATAATAAAAAAAAAATGTGTCGGACAGAGAATTTTGTTTTTTAATATTTGTAATAACAAATATTTTGAAAAATAATATTTAGAAGATTTTTGTTAAAATACTGCTTCTTCCGGTTGTCCAGTTGTTACCAGAATCTATTCAACTCTTCCCATTGCTGCTAGATTGAGGAATCTGTAGTAACACAAGTCTTTTGTCTTATAGAATTTGAGAAATCGTAATAATTGCACTTATTTTTACCAATTTAAAAAATCTGATGTGGCCAGTACATTACCGTCAATTCTACGTATTATGTACAAATTCCACTCAGAATTTTTTTTTTGCAAACGATTGTATAGGCGCTTTCTTTTTAGGGGAGAAATGAACAGATCTTAACTCGTACTGAACTGAACTGAACTACTCTGAAAAATATTTACAACATAATAATCTGCTGAATTTGCTTGTGACTATAATCTGTTGTACGAGGGTCATTCAATAAGTAAAGAGACAAATTCTATAATTTTAAAACTATTCAATGAATGTGTACAATCTTTTCAGGGGTGTTAGTTGGCAACCTTGGGATATGCTCTGATCAGCTGTTTCATCATTTTATGTCAACTTAACCTCAAAATTTTCAGTTCACCATGGCAAGTCCACTAGAAGATTGCACCTTAGAAGAGCAGCGCTCAGTCATTAAATTTTTAGTCGCAGAAGGTGTAAAACCAAGTGAAATTTTTTCTAGAATGTTAATACAGTACGGTAAAAGTTGTATGAACCGTGCGAATTTTTACAAGTGGGTTGATCGGTTTAAAAATGGCCGAACAAGTGTAGGTGATGAACCCCGATGTGGACGTCCATCTTTTGGGACTCACAGGGTCCAGTCTATTGCGATTTCCTTGAAGATCAGCGAACTATCAATAGCCAATACTACTCTGAGATGCTAGAACACAAAGTTAGACCAGCTATCAGGAGCAAACGCCGTGGACTCTTGTCAAAAGGAGTCATTCTTCAGCACGATAACGCCTGCCCTCATACAGCCCAGCTGACCCGTGATAAGCTTCAAGAATTGGGTTGGGAGGTCTTACCTCATCCTGCCTACAGTCCCGACCTCGCCCCATCTGATTTTTACCTGTTTGGACCACTCAAAGACGCCCTACGTGGAAAAAGATTTGCTAACAATGAGGAAGTTAAGGAAGCGGTGCAAAAGTGGCTTCGGGGTAAATCGAAAGAATTCTTCGCCAAGGGAATTAGGAAGCTGCAAGAAAGATGGGACAAGTGCATAACTGTGGGGGGTGATTATGTTGAAAAATAGCCTTAATGTTTAAAGATTGAAATAAACCGTTTTTGAGCTATAGCCATTTGTCTCTTTACTTATTGAATGACTCGTATTACCGTATGCGATTTGTTTTTGTCACATTAAATTATTTCAAATTTTTATATTTCCAGTAATATCATTTCACAATGATATTATGTAAATTTTATTTGACACTGACATCTATCAATTAGTAATATTGGAATATTCTGTTTCCATGGTGCAGCTCTTAGCAGCATAGGTTGCAAGAAATTTCTTTATAATTCTTTAGCTTTAAATTAATTGAATATGGAGAAAAAATATAATTAAAACGAATAGAGAATAAAATATTCTTTAATATTTATAATAAAACAAAATGTGTACATACACACACACACCCACAAACACATACATATACAGACATCATCGTAAAAACAGTAAATTCTTATTTTAGGGACCGCAAAACGTACTTATTCATTAAAAACTCAAGATCCTTCCTTCCCTAAACGTGACGGAAGGTAAATAATTATTTTGTAATAGAACCAACATATTAAATTATATTATGTTTGGTACATAAATTGCAAAACAACCTGTATATGTGTAATGAGACCGCCAAGAAAAATTATTATTTTAATTTGTTTTTATTTGTATCAATATCAATAAATGAATTACATTTTAAAAATATGTGTAAGGGCAATTTTCGTCTAGTCAAGTTTAGTACAAGTTTCTACGAATACTGCTATCGTGAAATTAATCGGAAATGTCGTAAAAGTAAAGATGATTTACAGTTACAGTTACAATTTGTAATAAAAAGCTGAAATGGATAAATTTGGTACAAAGACAACATGTAGCAGTATTTCATTATACTTTCATAAGAATTGTATAAACTCGCAATTTCTGTAAAATATCCTTATTATAAAGCAATTTCTATTTTTCAGTTTTCTGCATACGTACTCAGCAAGATAGTAAAAAATCACAAAACCATAAATATATTTTAGAGTGAAATTTATGGTTATAGCAGAAAACCATGCGTGAATTAATCGTGGTTGAAAAATAATGGTTTTGGTGTTTCTCTCTGGCCTTAGACTGTTTTAAAATGATAAAATACTGGAGTGTTTTGTACATATTATTATATAAAAAGCCGCACACTACACAGGGTGTTATATTTTAGTGGACCCAGCAAATATCTCGCTTATTTATTAAGTTAGTAATTTTTTCATATAACATGATTTATACAGCAACATTTAAGCTACTTGATGACGGATGTACATTCATGATACCACTTCCAGTTTATTAGTAATTAATATCAACTTTGAAATTTCAAATGGAACATACTATATTTTTTTACAAATTTGAAAAGTACATCAAATTTTCTTTACAATCACGTACAATAATCCATATGTTGCATTATTAAAAAGTAAAATGGCGGGCACTTTTTTATATACCTATTTGAAAAGAGAATAGTGAGCCATGACTGTGGCTTGAAATAAAACAATTGTAACTATTATTATTAAACGAAATAATATATTTTTTGTCACTACAATTGTTTTAGTTCATTGTGTGTGTGTCATGGCTCACTATTCTCTTTTCGACTAGGTGTATACTACTATTATATTCTTTATTTCTATTATATTTGTAGTACTCTAATTATATGAATCTAACAATAATAATACAACTCTGGTACGATTTCTCCCGCCCAAATTTTGTATAGGTTTGCATTTTGACCAATCAAAGGGCATCATTTATATCTCTATCAATGAAGTATAGGTGTTTTAGTAGAAGAGAAAAAGGCACTGGTGGCCTGGGGAAATTTTGTTTCGGAAAGTTGGCACCACTGTCGTGTAGAGGGAAGTATCACTTCCCGTTTATCAATTTTAGCCAAAATCTAATATGTTGTCCTCATCAACTCGTATATTAATGCATAAAGATTTAATACGGAAAATAGATTTTTGGAAGTTTGTTGTATGAGTTGTCGTGGAAGAAAGAATCGTCACACACCACACACATACACACACACACACACACACACACACACACACACACACACACACACACGCAGCACTCACACACAGACAGACAGGCACAGACACCATTGTAAAAATAGTAAAAACATATTGTGGGGACCCTAATTTGTGCTTATTTACTGATAACTCACCTTCGAATTTTTGGACCGAAAACATTAACTCCCTTAGCTATGATGTAGGATGGCGGGAGGTAAAAACGCGTTTGCTCTTGAAATTACCGTAATTTAGAGAGAGAAAAACATCGAATGTAAATTGAATAAACTACCACATTATCATCGGATACAAATTTCGAATCAATGATCTCATGATTATTAATTCAACTTTTAGATAACTTTTGTCTGTAGTATTTTCATGTAGTAGTCTAGTAAACTACTACTACTAACTTTGCAGTATTGAACGAATATTGACTGAATGCCATACTGTAGCATGAGTACCCAGCTTTAAGTTTTTGAGAACCCCTGTCCCCTAGTGGAGAGTAGAAAATATCTCTTGGGCCATATATTAAGTTACAGAAAACAAGAAAGAACAAATCCGTGCCCTGAGTGAAATGCATCGTGCACGCCACTGGGCAGGACTGCAGCCAGGCATATATCATCGCGATGTTCAGATTTTCCAACGCATACACTAGTCGTAGTTGGCGATGCCCGTGGCCGTAGCTTTCCTTCGTTCCTCGTTCGTCTTTTATTTTTTCCACTCTGTTTTTTCCACTGTCTGATGTTTGTTAACGTTTTTCTGTAGGTTTGGGGTGAATTTTATCACAGTTGACTGCGATAATTATTTTTTTAAATATCAAAATTTTCACGTGATTGGAAAAACTTCAGAAAGTTTGGGTGGTTATATTTCGCAAACCATGAAATTTTAGTCTGTTTATCTAAGGCTTGACTTTTAAAATTTTAAAAAAAGTATGGCGGGGCTCGCAGTTTTGCAGGAATCAAAGACAAAATTGAAAGGCTCGGAGGATAAGTGGTATAAGTGAGAAAATCTAGAAGCTATAAAAACATTAAGTTAAACAATAACTGTAAATAGTCTATAAATCCTGAACTAATCATTTCTTCGTCCTTGTCATTAGTTCTGAATTTCTGGCAGGTTCAGCAAAGTTTCCGACATATACAGGGTGTATCACGCAAAAGTGAAACATACGCGTTTAACACGGGAAATCAGTTTTTAGGTGCGCATTTCTCCCCTAATTATTTTAGACAAAAAGTTTCAAATGGAGGTTGTAAAGCAAAAATCTCTACATCCGAATCAATAAAAAAAATCTGTTGTGGCCAGCACAATACCTTCCGTCAATCCTATGTATAATGTATAAATTCCATACATAATTTTTCTTGTAAAAGATTCTAAATTTACAGAAAAATTATTTCATAAACAAACTATTCAAATTGCACTTGACACTGACATCTTCTTCCTCTTTAGCTTTTCCCATGCGTTAGGGGTCGCTATTTTTACGTGTCGTTCTCATTTGGTTCTTTTTCTCTCAAATCTTCCGCAATACAGTCCTTCCATCTTATCTTTATCTTATATCTCCTCATGTCATGTTCAAACCAATGTAATCGTCTTTCTTGTATCTTTCTAGAAAATTGTAACACTAGAGTTATTTTATTACCGTATCTTTCCGTGTGTTCACCAACATCTACTTCAATATCCTCATCTCTGCCACATTAATTTACTTTTTACTCATACTAACATCTGTCAATTTGAATTATACGAGTATGAATATAGTAGTAGTTTCCATGTTTAGCATAGCTGGCTGAATTATAAAATTTAATTTCTTTAAAATTCTTTACCTCTGTATCTATTGAATATGAAGTATAAAAAGTAATCAAATCGTATAGAGAATAATATATTCATTAAGTTATAATAATATTAAATGTCAATAAATCAAATTTAACTGTTAAATCTTCAAATGAGGCTACTTCCGGTCACCAATTATAACCAAAATCTAATCACTTGTTCTTCTGGATGTAAACTTGAGGAACACGAAAAAAATATAATTTTTGGAATCGTGGTATTGAAGTTATGGGATCCGGAACTTTTGTCCCACACACACACACACACACACACACACACACACACACACACACACACACACACACACACACACACAGACAGACACACACACAAACACACACACACACACATACATACATACAGACATCATCGTAAAAATGGTAAAATCGTATTATAGGGACCCTAAAACATGCTTATTCAGTAAAAACTCATCATTGAATTTTTTGACCAAAGACAATACCTTCCTTACCTAGAGGTGACGGAAGGTAAAAATTCATTTTGAATAACAATTAGCAATTAAGTTTTGTTTAAATTTATATTTATATTCTGATAAATTTCCACAGCTTTTAATTTCATCAGACATGCTATTTTACAATGAAATGCCCCATTAGTAAGGGGCTTGTTAAAAAAATACATGCGCTAGATCACAGAAATAAACAAATACAACTGACATCAGATGACTGCTCAAGCGTCATTTATGTCATACGTTTCATATTGAATATTCTTGTTTTTTGTTTATATAATAATAATAGTAATAATAATTCTTTATTGTATTTAAAGCGTTTACACTTATTACAATTGATATATAGGGTGTTTAATAAACATACGGCAAAAATTGAAGGGGTTATTCCCTGGACCATTTTAAGATGATTTTGTCCTTTGATGATTTTTGAAAAACCGCTTTGTTTCGAAGATACAGGTCGAAAAAAAATCGACAAAACCAATTTTGATATTTTTCAAATTATTAATCCAGTAACAGCAGGCAAGTTATATGTCAAATTTGGGTTGTAATTGTGGGTGACTGTCTAATTGGACCGGTATTTCTACCAGGAAGACTTACCGGCGTGGTGTATCGCAACTTTTTGGAACATACTCTACCTCAGTTTCTGGAGGATGTACTGTTGGCAACAAGAAATGCAATATGGTTTATGCACGATGGTGCACCAGCGCATTTTAGTGTGGTTGCTCGTGTTTTTTTAACAGTAACATACGGAGATCGCTGGATTGGTCGAGGTGGACCTCACTTATGGCCTGCTCGATCCCCGGACTTAAACCCCCTGGATTTTTTCCTATGGGGGCATTTAAAGTCATTAGTTTATTCTACTCCATTGGCAAATTTGGAAGATTTAAGACATCGGATAATTGCTGGGTGTAACTCCATAAGAAACGACCTTGGTGTTTTTGAAAGAGTTCGGCAATCGATGAGAAGAAGATTGGATTCTTGCATCGTAGTTGGAGGTAGTCATTTTCACCAGTTCTTGTAGATTAAGAAACTTTACATGTAGGTAAATTATAGTATTATATGTTTTTATTGTCGAAAAATTTTTTCGCCCTGTATCTTCGAAACAAAGTGGCTTTTCAAAAATCATCAAAGGACAAAATATTCTTAGAATAGTCCAGGGAATAACCCCTTGAATTTTTGCCGTATGTTTAATAAACACCTGTATATGGGGGAATGTATTTTTTTCTGTATAATTTATTTCCATGTCATTCTATCTATCGCAGAGATGAGATGATGAAAGGAACGCACACAAACATCTAAGCCCCATAGTGGGAATCGAACCGACGACCCCAGGGTCCGAGCAGTGAAGGTCGCTTCATGCGCTACAGATATACTCCCTCAACACGCTTGACCACCGAGACGGTCTTTTTACCTCCCGCTACGCTTTGGTAACGGAGGTATAGGGATCGTGCTAAAAATCGCATATCGAGATTTTGGTAAATGACCACGTTTTAAGGTCCCTACAATCCAATTTTAACATTTTCACAATGATGTCTGTGTGTATGTGTGTGTGGATCCTCTTTACGTTCTAATTCAAATACTATCGTTCAGAAAAAAAATTCTTCGAAAAATACCTTTATATGTTATTGTTTCGAGATTTGTTATTATAAAAATTAAAGTTTTTTAAATTTTCTACAGGTTTGCGTTAATACTTTTTGTATATAGTTTATGTATAAATTTCTAAAATTATCTATAATTTTAATCCCGGAGCTTACGCTTTAAACACAACTCCATAGTTACACAGTTCAGATCTCAAATGTATGTAACTGACAGATATATGTCTCTGTCAACAAACTTATCACTTCAAATAATAATAGTAACGTTTTAAAAAGAAAATAGTAAATGGAACAATAATTATATGGAATGGAACTTAATACAGTTTCCAGCTTAAGTAAATATGTTGGAATATAAGTGAGATAATAAAAATATATAATATATCCTCACGACATATTACCCATTGCTGGGTGACCCAATCTGCTTTGTATACAGGATATCGGTAATAATGATGATATATTTGTATCGTGCGGGCGTTTACCAGGTGTCACCTCAAGAGCACTTATTGCTGACGTGGAGAGTGCACCACAGTGGGAATTTTTGTGCCATTTCAAATTCGAAATATTTGGCGTCGGACGGGATCGAACCTGGGTCAATAGATTCGCGACCAGACACTTAGGCACACGGCCATGGGACCCCATAATCCGTTAAAATTTGTAAGCTGTTTTTAACCTAATTAACAAAAAATAAAAATAAAATAGACTTCTAAACTTCTCCACTCAATACTACTCCTTTAATTTATAGAGCCGGGATTGCACAGAAACTTTTTTTTTAATCACTTACTACCCTTTCAAGTGATGGCAGCAAATTATTTTTAATGTCCGCCATACTGTACGTACTTTTACATTTATTTATTGTAAGTAATTATAAATTAATGGAACGTTAAGGTTAGTGTTGTAGTTGTATTTAATATTGTTTTACAGGGTGGTGACCGGCACAGCCGAATATAGGACTTTAACATGTAACATCATAATTTCCTGCTTCTCTAATTAGTTTAGGTAAAAAACTTCAAATAAATGTTGTAGGGCTTAAAATTCTGCATCTGGATCAAAAAACAAAAATTATTTTGTGTGCCTTGTAACGGTAGAAATTAGGTATGAAAATGTCGAAAATTATCCGAAAAGTAGCTAAAGCAATGGATTTGAAACAAAAAATTAACAAATGTTAACGATTTATCTGTCAAGCTAGTTAATTATTATTTTTTATTTATTTATAATTTCTGTCCAAGTAACACATAATTGTTAACTGGAACAGAAATTAGAAATAATACCTAATAAAAATAAATGACCCTAACATGACAGATAATCCTTTAGATATTTGTTATTTATTTTGTCTCATTTCCATGGCTATTGATATTTTTGAGGTGATTTTCGACATTTTCATACTTAATTTCTGCGGTTACAAGGCATACAAAAAAAATTTGCTTATTCCTTCAAATGCAGAATTTTGTACTATACTTTTATTTGAACCTTTTTTACCTAAAATTAGCAAAGTCTGATTTTACATGTTAAAATCATATGTTCAACCGTGCCGGTCACCACCCCGTGTATATTGTTTTCAGTATCTATATGAACCTAATTTTATTTTTGACTATTCTGACCAGTTAATAGCCATTTCTATGGGTAAATATTTCTTAACCGACTAATAAATATAAGTTACAGAATATTTATTTCAGTGATAAATTAGATAATGTAAAACTGACCTTGTTCAGCGAAGGTGATGATTTCGGACGTCCTGCCGTAGAAGTCGTCAAAGTCCTGCTGGTCCTGGTAGTTGGTCCTGGTGGAGGTGGTTTGTATATCATCCTCTTGGCTCTCTGCATCCCCCAGGAAGCCCCTGTTCTCCTCGGCACGGAAAAGCGTCTCCATGATGACCTCCTTGGGAAGATGGCTGGTGACGTTGGGCTTGTCTTTGAGCCCGAGCTTCATGAGTATCTGGTGCTTGATGGCCTCGAGACGTATGCTGTCGGTGTTGCTGCGCTTGTCGGTCTTGTAGAGGCAGTTGGGGCAGCTGAGGATGGGCGTCTTCTCGAGCTGGAGGTCGAGGTCGTGGGTTCGCGCCGGGCCGGCGAGGGCGAAGAGCACGAGCACGAGGAGCAGGAGGCGCATGGTGGTGGGTGGCGTTCAGGCGGGGGCGGGGGCGCGGCGAGGCGGGCGGCGCCGGGAGCGGGCGGCAGCCATCACGGACACTAGCTCTAGCTCCACGGCAACGGCACGGAGGTGGAGGCACTCTCAAATCAACTCGCGAGCGGACGTGGACGCGGCTAGGGCTCGCCACCGACTGACTGAACACATGCGGCGACAAGCAACGCGCGACTGACACACCAGCAGCGCATTTCCAGAGAAGCAAAGCACACTCAACGCCACCACTACTGCATAACCACATCCCCATTCCGACTTATTCTTATCGCTTTTATCATTCATACGACCCACCCATACATTATCCCCCAAAGAAGTTTTTTTTTTAAAAAAATGCATATATTTTTATAAATACAAATGCATATAACATCACGGCTTCTTACCAATTTCTGGGTGTGAGGGTGTGCCAATTTACATTTTTATTCGCAGATTTCGACATGATGACATAGCTATACTGTTAAGGGCCCTTACCAGGCGTCACCTCAAGGGCTCTTAATGCTATCGCGGAGAGCAGCACAAGGGTCACTTTTCTGCTATTTGCAATTGGAAATCATTTTCAAGCTTTACGTTTGGGATCTCGTGGCCGTGTGCCTGAGTGTATTTCGAATTTTAAATGGCACAAAAGGGACCTCTCTGATGCACTCTCCACGCCAGCTATGAGTGCCCGTGTGGGGACGCCTGGTAAACGCCTGCACGCTACGAATATGTCATCATCATTACCGATTATCTGTATACAAAGCAGATTGGCACACCCAGCAATGGGTAATATGCCGTGATGATATATTTATTTTATTTATTTTACGTTTGACGTTGGTCGGAATCGAATCCGAGCCTTCTGAATCACAACCGCAGAGATCCTCTACCTTTTTAAGAAGCGGAGCGCACACAAAATATTTATATATGTACTAGGGCGGGCCGAATATTAATTCTTATTAGAAATCCAATTGGATTATAAATCTAAATAAACCTAAATTATACTGATTTTTTTGCATACGTACTAACATAAATCGATTCTCTTTCTTTTTTGCGAATTTTTTAAATTTAGATTAATCCAATCCTTCAATGCACAAAATTGAATCAAATTTTTATTTCTAATAATTGATATCTTCCATAACACATCATTAGCTTGAAGATCAAGGAGTTCTAATAGTAAATTCTCGTCAACATCGTTGATCATAATCTTAAAAAAAATTTGAATAAGCTGAAATATTTGTGAAGTATTTCTAAAATCATCCCACAGTCATATAATATTTTGAACAGGGTTTTCAAAAAAGAAATTGTAACAAGATGATGTTTTCGACAAATTATTACAGCATTGAAAATGAGGAACATAATAAGTAATAGCATCAGTTCATAAATTACCGTTGACCGGACATAAATCCTTCTCGAGTAGGACCAGCCCCGCGGGCCGTAGGTTGGGAGACCCCTATAAGTTAAAGTGTTACTGAATCAAGAAATACCGAACAGTCACTTTTACAAAGAAAAAGATATGTATCGAAATTCTCAAATTATCAAATAAAAAATTCTGTCAAAATTATAAAATGGACATTCTTAATATATGAAATGAAAAAGTTTTTGGGATTCATCCACATTTATTACTTCAATCTCAACATGTTTAATTAAATATATTATACACTTAAATATGTACAGTACATTTATATCAATATTCATGTAAATTTTGTTAATCATTTCTTATACTACACACTGCCCTCTTTGTAATTACTATAAAACAAAAACTGTTTTTAAATGTAGCTTCTGAAGAAAATCCATGTGGGGTCGAAACTGTCAAGACTGAAGTAATAAATGTGGCTGAATTCGAGAAACTTTTTCATTTCATCAACTACCCAGCCAAGAAACAACCCTTATCCCATTTTAAATAGAAATTACGTAACGTTAAAACATTAATTTATTCAAACTATTTGCACGTAAGATCCTGAACATATTCGTCCTTCCAATGAAAAAAATCTGTTGTGGCCATCACAATACCTCACGCCCTTCGTTGATAAATAAATAAATAAATAAATATAAGTATTGTATTTAACATTTCTCGTTGACACAAAGAAAATCTAATTACACCTAATCTTTATATTTACGTATATTCTATAATTTTAAACTCATTCTATGAGCAAGTTTTCTCCATTTCTTCTAAATGTTCGAAGTTTTTCAAATTCATTAACGGGATTGGCGTTATTACTGAAGGGTTCATGTAATATACCTACGTATAATTTTAAATATATAATTAATAATACAAAAAGAAATATTAAATATCATTCCCAGAAAAAGCCTTCAGTACTATCTCTGAATTTTTGACACTGACATTAGTGACATTTACAATTACAGACATTTTAATTTCTCAAGTAGTTACCAATGAGATGTTTGGGCTGTGAGCAGGCTGTGAGATATATTACAACAGATTATTTTATAGATTATATATCTATATCTTTAAATCTATAGAAGGTATATTAAATTTTTTAAATGTATCGGATAGAGAATTTTGGTTTTTAATATTTGTAGTAACATAGATATCCAAAAAATTATATTTAGAAGATTTTTGTTAAAATACTACTACTTCCGGTTGTCCAGTTGTTACCAGAATCTATTCAACTGTTTCCATTATTGTTGGATTGAGGAATCCGTAGTTACACATGTCTTTAATCTTATAGAATTTGAGAAATCGTACCTCCATCAACCTAACACACAAACACACATACACATCAACCTAACACACATATACACACACATCCATACACACACACACACACATACACACGGACATCATAAAAATATTAAAATCGGATTGTAGGGACCTTAACACGTGCTAAGTCACTAAAATATGCGATTTTTAGCATGATTCCAATACCTCTCTTAGCGAGAGGTAAAAAGGACGAAAACAACAAATTAGGGTAAAAAATGAATCTAAAATTACGAAACAAATGGTTTTTCAACAGCGAAAATAGTCAAAATATTTCCTCAAACAAAAAAGATACAAATGTCATGGCAAACTGATAATTCATTTCTTAATTTTAAATTTGTTGTAATTACATGCCAATTTGATAAATAAAAATATCTAAAATATTATTGTATAGTAAAATCATAAATATTCCATGAATCACTTATGTCGTATGTAACACCACCACTGCTCTCTGTATAATAGTAAAAAGTTTGATGAAAATGCATAAGATGTTAGAAGAAATAAAAGGAATCTGGTATTGTATTATGCTAAGTAGGGTATGAATTTTTTATACGACCGTTAAAAGCGTAATAGTTAGTCATACATCACGTAAACTCTAAACTGACATACGAATTTATCAACAAAAAATATACAGCAGGATAAAATTACTCGTTGGTAAAATATGAGCTAGAATTTACATATGTCAGCACAGCATCGATGTCATGTTTTACTTTTTACATTTCCTTGGGGAAGTTACCACTTTGCTGCGTTACGACTCACCTGGGTGATCTGTCACATTTGTTTCACAACATTTTATATGCTGAATGTCATTAATATTTTAAAATACAGAGTGTTAAATAAAGGATATTTTTTATAGGCATATAGTACTGAACAAAATGAGTAATAAAAGATTAATCAACATAGCTCTGATAAATAAATAATAATAATAAATAAATGTTTATTAACCAGTATACAAGTTACAAAAAGTATAACATACAAGGTAAGTCGGAGGCAATGAGAAATAAAAGAAACAGTTAATTACAAGATTTTAGATATTCATTTACATTGCTAGGGGTCGCTATTTTTTATTTTCTTCTTCCACTCATTTCTGTTTTACGTGTCGTTCTCATTCAGTTCCTTTTCTCTCAAGTCTTCCGAATTACAGTCCTTCCATCCCATCTTTGGTCTTCCTCTGTTTCTTCACCCTTCTTGTACTAAACTATTTATTCTTCATCCAATATATTCTTCAATTCTCCTCATGACATTTTCAAACCAATGTAATCATCTCTCTTGTATCTTTCTAGAAACTTGTAACACTAGAATTATTTCCTTACCTATCTTTCCGTGTCTTCCCCAACATCTACTTCAACATCCTCATCTCTGCCACATTAATTTACTTTTTATTGATACTGACATCAATCAATTTGAATTATATGAATATATTAGTAGTTTCCATGTTTAGCATAGCAGGCTGATTTATGCGTTTGTTGAATTGTTGCATTGTAAGCAATAATAGGCAGTAAAAGTAACAATTTATAGACTGTTAGTTGTCAAAGAAATTGCACTTTTATTGTCAATTGGCAAAAAATATATGGGTTGGAATTTTTACTGTCCATATTAATATATTTTTTATCGCAATTTTGGTGAACCTTTGATAGTGGTTAACAGCTGATATATTAAAAGATATCACGTGCCCATATGGGAATTTTGTTCGATTCATAAAATATTGCCCAATTAAATATTGTAATAGAGTATAAATTTTGTCAATTTTTACGCATATTTCGCAAGGTTCTATTGAATTACAAATTTACTATGTCATTGTCATTTAGTAATCACTATTATTATACGAAACTCTAAATAGAGATATAGATAAGACTAGTGCGGTTTTAGAAAAATGATAATTGAAGGAAAAAAGAAAAATATTGCCATGGCACTTATTCAGGTATTAATAGAAATACATTTTTTTTATAATTTTTACATATAATCGTATACGTATATGAATATGAATCTTATGATTTAAGTGCATACGAGGTTTATAGCTTGGTAATAGAAGGTGGAAGAAACAGAGGAGGACCAAAGATAAGATGGAAGGACTGTATTACGGAAGACTTGAGAGAAAAGGAACCGAATGAGGACGACACGCAAAATAGAAATGTGTTGAAGAAGAAAATAAAAAAATAACGATCCCGAACGAATGGGAAAAGCTAAAGAAGAAGTAGATGTCACTGTCAAGTACAACCTGCATAGTTTGTTTATGAAATAATTTTACTGGAAATATAAAATCTTTTGCAAGAAAATTTATGTATTGAATTTGTACACAAGACGCAATGTAATGTGGTGTCCACATCAGATTTTACGATCGCGAAAAAAAATTGTACCCAGCATGACTTGAATGTGTAGATCCTGGGCCCTTATTCTTGAGCGTTCGTAATTACATTCGTATTCGTATTCGCTTTCGTTTTCATGTTAGTAGTGATAGTAGTCTGTGTTTCAAAAATGATATTATATATGTCAGTGTCAGTGTCAATTGTATTGTCACATTTATTCAGATACAAGTTAAGAGTTCACTTTTATCATATATTTATTAACGATTAGTATTTTTTACCTTCCGTCACCTTTAGGTAAGGAAGGTATTGTCTTTGGGTAAGGAAGGTATTGTCTTTGGTCAAAAAATTCAATGATGAGTTTTTACTGAATAATCACGTTTTAGGGTCCATATAATACGATTTTACCATTTTTACGATGATGTCTGTATGTATGTGTGTCTGTGTGTCTGTGTGTGTGTGTGTGTGTGTGTGTGTGTGTGTGACAAAAGTTCCGGATTCCATAACTTCAATACCACGATTCCAAAAATTATAATTTTTTCGTATTCCTCAAGTTTACATCCAGAAGAACAACTGATTAGATTTTGGTTATAATTGGTCAACCGGAAGTAGTCTCATTTGAAGATATAACAGTTAAATTTGATTTATTGACATTTATCGTTATTATAACTTAAAGAATATATTATTCTCTATACGATTTGATTACAATTTATACTTCATATTCAATAGATACAGAGTTAAAGAATTTTAAAGAAATTAAATTTTATAATTCAGCCAGCTATGCCAAACTTGGGAACTAGTAATATGTTCATATAATTCAAATTGACAGATGTCAGTATCAATAAAAAGTAAATTAATGTGGCAGAGATGAGGATGTTGAAATAGATATTGGGGAATACACGGAAAGATACGGTAAGAAAATAACTCTAGTGTTACAAGTTTTTAGAACGATACAAGAAAGACGATTACATTGGTTTGAACATGTCATGAGGAGAAATGAAGAATTATACAAGAATGAATAGTTTAGTAATAGGACGTTAAAGAAACAGAGGAAGACCAAAGATAAGATGGAAGGACTGTATTGCGGAAGATTTGAGAGAAAAGGAACATAATGAGAACGTCTTGCAAAAATAGCGACCCCTAACGAATGGGAAAAGCTAAAGAAGAAGATGCCAGTGTCAAGTGCAATTTGAATAGTTTGTTTATGAAATAATTTTACTAGAAATTTAGAATCTTTTGTAAGAAAAATTATGGAATTTATACATTATACACGAGAATGACGGAAGGTATTGTGCTGGCCACAACAGATTTTTTTAACTTGTAAATGAAGTGAATAAATGCTGCAATACAGTTGACACTGACAATGACATATCCAATATTGTTTTTGAAACACAGACTACTGTGACTACTAACATGAAAACGAACGCGAATGCGAATACGAACGAAATGACGAACGCTCAAGAATACGGGCCCAGGGCTCACAAGCTTCCCCAAAGTTCGGCATATGCCTCGCTTTGGAATATGCGTGCTCACCCAGTAAAGTATCACTTTCAGGTTTTATTACGTAAATTACTATCATCTGCTATTCAGATAGAATGTGGTGAATAAATAAAATAAATATTTCATCACGGCATATTACCCATTGCTGGGTGTGCCAATCTGCTGTGTATTGATGGAATATTTGTACCGTGCGGGCGCTTACCAGGCGTTGCTTCACGAGCACTTATTGCTGGTGTGGAGAGTGTGCCACAGGGGTCAATTTTGTGCCATTAAAATTCGAGGTAAATTTTGGAGTCGGTCGGGATCGAATCCGGGTCCCCAGATTCGCGACCTGACGCTCAGGCACACGGCCACGAGACCCCATAGAATGTTATGTAGCATTAAAAACTTGAATAATTTAAAAACTACTTAAAACTTAGTTCCCCATCATAAGATTATAGATCTAGGTTAAATAATAATAATAAATTTTCTATGTTATTTTGGTGAAACATCCCATTTTCTATTTGGTGAGTGTGAGTACACCATTCTGAGAACAGACAATAGACAATAAAAAAATATATTTAGAATTTGATTGTCTTATAAAAGGTTATCCTTGTTTCCACTTCCTTCAAAATAAACATGTGTTTAACCCGAGAAAAAAACTAGTATGTGAGGAATACCCAACCAACAACCAGTGTATTTCCTAGAAGTGAACATTGTTTTCCACAAATTATTTGTTGTGTTGTATGCATGAGGAGTACGTGACAGAACGGCGCCTGCTGCCTACTCGTCTGGTGGGCCCCCGCAAGACACCTGCACTGCTAGACACTCAGAGCATATGAGACAAGACAAGACGTAGAGAAATAGGTTGCATTAAATTATGGAGTTAAATTCGGGAAATATGCTATATGGTCAGTTATGTACAAAAAAAAATCTGATGTGGCCAACACATTACCGTCAGTCAGTTCCATGTATTTTGTACAAATTCCATACAAGAAGTATAATATAAACATACCATGTCAATTGAACTAGACACTGATATCTTTCAATTAGAATTTTCTTAATGTAGTAGCTGTTTCCATAATTATAACATAGCTGGCTGCTTTATGAAATTTAATTCCTTTACAATTTTTTAACTCTATATCCATTATAAAATGTGATAAATAGAGTGGTTGCACATTTTTTATTATTATTATTTTATGGCAAAGATTATGCAAATTAAGGCGTAAGAAACTGAAAAAAAATGTTATTGTTCATATTTTTAAAAAATATTGAGATAAAAACTACCCCCCCCCCCCACTCTTATGACGTAGGAAGGCATCAATTCCTATTGGCTGTCTGAACACACACAACCTTCCTTGTTCATCGCGTGTCTCTGTATCTTTGTCGCTTGTAAACAAAACTTGACATGTGCTTTTGTGTTTGTCATTTGAAACTGTTTCCTTGGATACGTTAAAGCAAGTGCCTTTTGACGGCACACTCTGTTTTTAATCACGTGATATAATTACAAATATACTCAGTTTTAAACAATTAATAATTCATTATTTATAGGAATTATTGTAATTTCTTCCAATAATAATGTTCAAATAAGCGAAATTACAAGGTTATAATGTTATTTTTCTACAGTCTACATAGAAAGTAGCCATTTGCGCTCTCTTTTGTCAACGCAAAATGTCACTTTGTCGCTCTAGCGCGACAAAGTAGAAAAAACGCTCGCTGCCCAACTATACAATGTTGAGAAATGTCACTTGTCTACATTCTTGATGGAAGCATTTAGTCAGGAACTAATGGCACTGTAGTGAAACATTTACCACCTTCACAAATCAATCTGACATAACTGCTCTGTCGGTATATTACTTAACCAAAAAAAATAGTTATTTATAATTACAAAAATCTTGAAACCACCCTGTTCGTATAGAGAATAAAAGATTCTTTAATATTTATAACA
This sequence comes from Harpalus rufipes, assembly GCA_951394225.1. NCBI lineage: Eukaryota > Metazoa > Arthropoda > Insecta > Coleoptera > Carabidae > Harpalus > Harpalus rufipes. Next base: position 7,470,804 of record OX596289.1, on the reverse strand, counting down.
TTAATGGCTAGTTGCACCGCTTATAGTTAAATTTTAACTACTGGTTAAATTGACAATATAGTATCGAAACGAAATGTCAAATGAGTTATTAAATATTACTGTCAAAATTTCGATACGCACTTTTTTTGTTAACCTGTAGTTAAGATTTTAACTATAAGCGGTGCAAATGGCCATAAATGTGAAGAAATTATATTTAACAGGGTTTCTTTAAGAAAAACTATTAAAATCTTCAAATAAGGGTACTTCCGGTTGACCAATTATAACCAAAGTCTAATCATGTCTGCATATGAGCGTAACGAAGAGGAATATGTAAAAATTGTAAATTTTGGAATTCTAGTATTGGAGTTATCGGGGCCAAAATTATAGTCACACACACATCTTAAAAATAGGTTTTTCTCTTTCCAGCTCCGTGTAAGATACTCTCAGATGTTCCAGGGTATCTTCTTCTCTTCCGCATAATCGACACAGACAGTGGTAATAATAAATAATTTCCTATTTGAAGGTTAGGTATTCCGAGAATATCTCATAACCCTGTGTTAAAATGACGTTTATGGAGAGTTTATTCTAGAGTTGTCTTATTCTATGTTTGTTATTATAAATTTGTGGGTTAAGCTCGTAATGAACTAGGAATAGCTATTCCTGTGTTAAAAAGAAGCTATTCTGAACTTAACCCTTGTTTATTATTATCGCTGTTAGTCTTAGCAGGGGAACATGCTAAGTGCAATTGCTACATAGAATTATGGCATTAGCAAGACCTTGAAACGTGTAGTAGTCGATATCTCGATGGAATTCACGTATTGAATATATGAATGTAGAGTATGCACCCTGCATGAATTTTGGGAATACTACATAACTTGAAACACACAGGATCCCTGGTTGATGTTCTACTCTGATGTTAACTACTTAAACCTAAATTTTGTATTAGATCTCCCTCTACTATTTTTTTAATTAATAATTTAACTTATTTAGATCTAAAATCTGATATAGGATTCCTCACTGTCCTCAAATTAAGAAAAATCTATATTTTATGTATCAAGTTTATTTAGCAAATAAATTAGTTGAGTTTCGGTTTAGTGAGATGTACAAGCCGTTAAGCCTACTTCATATTGTTATACTTTTCTGCTCTAATGATTTTAGTCGCTACCCTTGAGCAGCAGTATCTCGCCTCGGTATGTAAAGAGATACTGTCCATCCTTGGTATACGAATAACTATTATATTTCGTGAAAAATGTTAAATAATGTCAATAATTTTGAAGTAATTTTCAGTATGCCATGGAAAGCAGAACAAATTACGATTTTCGAGTTTTTCATATAATAATAATTATATTATTAATTAAAGTATTGTTTGGATTCGCAAATCATTGAAACATATGCAGGTATAATAAAAATAGCGTGTATAAGTTCCTTTAAAAGCACCAGTGCCGTTATAATTATTAAGGGCTGTTAACACGTTCGCGCCCTAGTGTTATTTACAGGTCTTTCCTCACAGCCGTAACTGATTTTGTCAGTTTTCTTGTAATGCACTACCGGTGACTATATATTAAAAAAAACCTGATGTGACCAGCAAAATACCTTCCGTTAATCCTGTGTATTAATTATGTATAAATTCCATACATAAATTTTCTTGCAAAAGATTCTAAATTTCCAGTAAAATTATTTCATAAACAAACTATGCAAATTGCACTAGACACTGACATTTTCTTCTTTAGCTTTTCCCATTCATTAGGGGTCGTTATTTTTTATTTTCTACTTCCACTCATTTCTGTTTTGCGTGTCGCTCTCATTCAGATCCTTTTCTCTCAAGTCTTCCGCAATACAGTCCTTCCATCTTATCTTTGGTCTTCCTCTGTTTCTTCAACCTTCCAATACTAAGCTATTCATTCTTCTTCCAATATATTCTTCATTTCCTCATGACATGTTCAAACCAATGTAATCGTCTCACTTGTATCTTTCTGGAACTTGTAACACTAGAGTTATTTTTTTACCGTATCTTTTCGTGTCTTCCCCAACATCTACTTCAACATCCTCATCTTTGCCATATTCCTTTACTTTTTATTGATACTGGCATCTGTTAATTTGAATTATATGAATATATTAGCAATTTCCATAGTTAGCGTACCTGGCTGATTTATGAAATTTAATATCTTTATAATTCTTTAACTCTATATCTATTGTATATGTAGTATAAAATGCAATCAAATTGTATAGAGAATAATATATTCTTTAAGTTATAATAACGATAAATGTCAAAAAATCATATTTAACTGTTAAATCTTCAAATGAGGCTATTTCCGGTTGACCAATTATAACCAAAATCTAAACACTTGTTCTTCTGGATGTAAACTTGAGGAATACGAAAAAATTATAATTTTTGGAATCGTGGTATTGAAGTTATGCGATCCGAAACTTTCGTCACACACACACAGACACACAGACACATGGACACACAGACACACACATATATATAGGGACCCTAAAACATGCTTATTCAGTAAAAACCAAAGACAATACCTTCCTTACCTAAAGGTGACGGAAGGTAAAAACCGAAAACAAAGCCATTTATAAAAAAAATCTATCTATCAACAAACTACTTAAAACAATTGCTACAAACAGTTACCTTCCACGACAATTACTTATTACTCTTTTGTGTATGATAAATGAAAGAAAATAAAAAAGCCATTTATTCGTATCTTCCTGTAATATTGGACGGATTTTGTGGTATCTGAGGTAGATAGTCTCGACTTCCTTTGTGGAATTCCAGCGCGCATACAACGACACGTATGTTCATCGGACTGAGGCGTTAATTGTCTTAGCTCATTAGCAGAGTTAGTTTTGGTTGGAGTGAGTGACAACCGCAGATAGACAGTTGCTGATGCATTGCTTTCTAATAACTCCCAGCAGTTTGTTGCTGACACAATCTCATTACTCATATACAGATTACGGCCGTTTTATTGTGAATTATTAATTTAGAATATTACAAGTTTACCCTATCGCTCAAAAGTTAGTAATTGTTTTCCTTAAAAAAAACTCTTTTTACCTTCCGTTACCTTTACAGACATTATCGTAAAAATAGTAAAATCGTAATCTAGTGTCTCTAAAACCTACACAATATTTTTTTACAGTGAAAAATATTATAGTTTTATTTTCATTTAATTTTAATGTTACTTACAGGTGATTTTTAATTTTATTATCATTGTTTAGCCCCAGATTCAATAATATTTAACCTTTATTTAGGTTTGTTCGTGCACAGAATTTAATTGCGTAAATATGTGCTTGAAATATAGTATAGTGGAAGTAGTGGACCTGGACCAAATACGACACTAACTCCAGTTAGTGACACCATATTTAAACAAATCGTAAACGACAGAATCCGCTTGGAAGTGGAAGAGTGGCCCTCCTACACTGATTTTTAGTGTAATTGAGAAATACATACGAATATAAATAATTTGTGTATTTCATAATCAAATTACCATAAAAAACCTCTATCTACCTTATCTAGGTATATATAACGAAAAGCAATAAAACAGATTTTGATGAAATATTTTAACCATAAAAATGGTTAATACCCTATATAACCCTAAAGCATAATTATAAATTTACTATCATTATCATACAATAATATATTTAGCCCTTGCTAAGAGAGGTATTCGATTCATGCGAATAATCGCATATTTAGATTTTTATGAATAAACACGTTTAAAGTTTCCTACAATTCGATTTTAATATTTTTACGATGATGTCTCTGTATATGTATGTGTGTGTGTGTGTATGTTGGAAGGACGTTTTTCTCAAAAACTATAAGACGTAATATCTATTTCTCAATCGGACATTACTGAGAACAGCTGAAAAGGTTTTGGTAACAATTGGACAACCGGAAGTAACAGATTCTTAAAAAAAATCTTATAATAATTTTTTGAAAATTTTTGTTTGTGCAAGTATTAATGAAGATTGAATTCTCTATCTGATACATTCAAATATTTTATTATACCTTTTATTGGTTTAGAGATAAAAGAATATAATATATAAAATAATCTGTTGCAATAAATCTCACAGCCCATATAATGCCATGGAAACCAATTGAATAATTAATATGTTTGTAACTGACAGATAAATGTCATGTCAGTGTGAAAAATCCGAATACATTGCTGAAGACTTTTTCTGTGAAGTACATACATATATTATTTCTTATTGTATTAATAGTTAAATATTTAAAATTATAGGTACATTACATATACCTGTCAGAAATACTGTCAATCCCGACAATGAATTGGAAACACCTCGAAAAATTAGAAGAGTAGGAAAACAATTCTTCATAGAATGAATTTAAACTTAAAAAATCTAAATATAAAGAACAGGTATAAGTAGAATTTTTGGTGTAGAGTGTAGGTATACAAGAAATGTTAAATACAATACTTATGTAGCCAAAAACGGAAGTGGCGAGAGGTATTCTATTGGCCACAACAGATATTTTCTTGTGAAAATTTGCATATACATTTTCGGTTTAAATGTTTTCAAATTAATTATCAACTAATTGTCAATTAAAAAAATGATAAAGAAAGATACAGAATACTACATTGTATAAATCAGAGAGAAGGCAGAGGAAACACACTTAGTCATCGGTGAAGTACCACTTCTAGTTGAACGATTGTTACCAAAAGTTTTCCACTATGCAGAAAATGAAATTCGTGAGTCCACAGACAAATTCAAAGTCTGGGAGATAATCAGACACACAGCCAACAACATAAAACTTGTTTTATAGTATTTTAAAGACTTTTGTATATACTTATCTGTTCATTTTATTTGATTTGCATAATGAATAAAATGAATTGTACCATACAGGCGCAGGCACACTGAATACTAAGCGACTACCCTTTTATGTTATTTTAATACTATGAAATATGTAGATTAAAATATTTGTGCATGTAAAATACAATTGTGTAAGGATAAAAATAATACTTATTTAGTTGCCGAGGCCGTAGGGCCGAGGAAAATAAACCAAATGAATGATAAAAAGGAACTTCAGTGCCGAAGTGCATATTAAGTTTTATTTGGAATCGAAAAAATGAGAAAATGAAAGCAATAATTATTTTTATACAACAAACAAACGAATTTATGTTAAATGAATTTGAAGAATTTTGAACATATTAGAAGGGTACGACAAAATTACTCATAGAATTAAAGAAGATATACAATTGCAATTATTTGTGTGTGTTGGCCTTGGCAAGCAGATTTGTAGGCCCGTGTCAGAATGACAGCTAGTTATTTACATAGATGTTACAAGTGTCATATGTCAATTTTTTATTAACAATTTTAAAATATTGTGATATCATGTTGTTTATTTGTCATCAATATTATGGAATATAATTGGCGAGGAAAATAATCCACATGAATTTGGATAATCATAATGTTTTGAATGAAAATTTATGATACTTGACACCTATATACATTATTACTAGTTGTCATTTTGACACGGGCCCCCATATCTGCTTCCCAAGGCCAACAAAGTCACATAACTGCTCGCGCCCTATGCAACATAAAATGAAAATGGCGAGAGGTATTGTGCGGGCCAAAACAGATTTTTATCTTCCGCTACCCTTGGTAAGGAAGGTATAGGGATCGTGCTAAAAATCGCATATCGAGATTTTGGTAAATGACCACGTTTTAAGGTCCCTAGAATCCATTTTTAACATTCTCACGATGATGTCTGTGTGTATGTATGTGTGTGTGTATGTGTGGATCCTCTTTACGCTCTAACTCAAATACTACCATTCAGAAAATTTTGAAATCTTGTATTTATACCTTATTGTAATATGGAAAGAAGCCAGGCAGTTTACTTGAAGCTCACGTTTTTCTTCAAAAAATACCTTTAAATGTAATTTTTTCGCAATTTGTTATTATAAAAATTATAGATTATTCCATTTTCTACAAGTTTGGTTTAATACTTTTTCTATATATTTTTTGGATAAATTTATAAAGTAATATAAAAATTATATCTCGGAGATTATGCTTTAAACACATCTCAATGGTTACATAGTTCAGCTCAAATGTATGTAACTGACAGATAAATGACTCTGTCAAAAAAATAATCATTTCAAATTAATAATAGTAACGTTTTAAAATGAAAATTGTAAATAGAACAATAGTTTAATGAAAAGGAACTTCAAATACATAATTTCTAGCATTAGTAAATATGCAGGTATGTATTTAAATAAAGAAACAAATAAATATATTATCACGGCATATTACCCATTGCTGGGTTTGCTAATCTCATTTATACATACATTTCGGTAATGATGATGACATATTTGTAGTGTGCAGGCGTTTACCACAAGGGTTAATTTTATACCATTTAAAATTCGAATTATTTGGCGTTGATCGGGGTCGAATCGGATTCCCCAGATTCGCGACCAGACATCAGGTACGCGGTAGAGACCCCATAGGTAAATGGCTGGAGGTATTATGTTGGTCACATCAGATTTTTTACTATAGTGAATCGATCCATCATCAACTGTTCCATATGTTCAATTATTCTTACCTGTAAAAGTGTATGCCAGTCAATTCATTACATATCAATGTGCATGCGATAAATCTTGAATTTCTATTTCGTATGTGTGTAACAATTGTAACATATAATTAATACAGATTAGAATATGTAAATGGCTGCCGTACGCTATCTGTTCTGTACACAATACTCCGTCGAATATTTCTCTCTAGGAGTGGTCCACTAATTTTTGTGAGTGTCTAGTGGTGTAGTGTATGTACCCTGGTACGAGCACGTGGTGATTGTATTTAAATGAGAGCGGTAGAGACGCAAAGCCGCTGTATTTGGTGACAATTCAAATACTTGGTGTTCGACGCGGATTAGCTATTCATACATGCACCATACAACGGATTAGCTCTTCATTTTTACTTTCATATTCATAGCTCACTAAAACAAATCTCTAAATGTTAATTCGCAGACATCATAAGCTACTGGGTGGTAATGTGCCAAATTTTTACCTCTCGCTAAGAGAGATATTGGATTTATGCTAAAAATCGCATATCCAGATTTTATTGAATAAGCACGATTTAAGGTCCATAGAATCCGATTTTAACATTTTTACAATGATGTCTGTGTGTGTGTGTGTGTGTGTGTGTGTGTGAGAGAGGTTGTTGGAGACACGATTTCTCAAATTCTATAAGACTAAAGACCTGTATAACTACGGATTCCTCAATCTAACAGTAATGGGAAGAGTTGAATAGGTTCTGGTAACAATTGGACAACCGGAAGTGGTAGTTTCTAAAAAAAAATTTCTAAATATTATTTTTTTAAAATTTGTTACTACAAATATTAAAGATAATTAAATTCTCAATCTGACACATTTAATTTTTTTATTATATCTCGTATAGGTTTGGAGATATAGTATATAATAATATAGAATAATCTGTTGTAATAAATCTTGTTGCCCGAAAAACAGTTGCGATATTCAAATTTTTGTAATTGACAAATAAATGCAAAATGTCAGTGTCAGATTTTTCTGGGAGGTATGAGTACATTTAATATATATTATTGTATTATTAATTTAATATGTTTTTAAATTACAGGTATGTTAATATTACATATATTCTTAAGAAATACTGCTAATACCATCAATGAATTTCAAGAATTTTGAACATAGTACGATAAAATTTCTCATAGAACGAAAGAAGAGAAACATTTCAATTATTTGTGTGTATACAAGAAAAATGTTAAATTCGTTACGTATAGGGCGCGAGCGACTTTGTTGGGCTTAGCAAGCAGATATGAGGATCCGTGTCAAAATATTCTGATGTTTATTTGTCATCCATTGTCGAGGAAAATAATCCACATGGATTTGGAAAATCATAATGTTTCGGATGAAATCTTATGATACTTGACACCTATGTATATTACTAGCTCTCATTCTGACACGGGCCCCCATATCTGCTTGCCAAGGCCAACAAAGTTACATAACTGCTCGCGCCTATGCAACATAAAATGAAAATGGCGAGAGGTATTGTGCTGGCCACAACAGATTTTTTTTTTTGTGTAAACATCCAGTTTAAAGTATTCATATTGTTTCTGAACTTAATTGAATACAATGCGAGTTTCATTTGAAGATTAGTGATGCTTTAAAGTCCTGGGCTGTAAAGTTTATTTGTTACTAAGTTCGTCCAAAAATTAAAGATACAAAGGTACTGGTGGTCTGGAGAAATTTTGTTTAGGAATGAAATGTTGCACGATCTTTTTACCTTCCGTCACCTCTAGGTAAGGAAGGTATTGTCTTTGGTCAAAAAATTCGGTGGTGAGTTTTTATTGAATAAACACGTTTTAGGGTCTTTACAATACGATTTTACTATTTTTACGATGATGTCTGTATGTGTGTGTGTGTGTGTGTGTGTGTGTGTGTGTGTGTGTGTGTGTGTGTGTGTGTGTGAGTGTGTGTGTGTGTGTGTGTGTGTGGGTGTGCGTGTGTGTGTATGTGTGCGTATGTGTTCGTGTGTATGTGACTGCGGTTTCGGCCGCGATATCTCCAATACTAGAATTCCAAAAATTACAATTCTTGCGTATTCCTCTTCCTTACAACCATATGCAGACTTGATTTGATTTTGGTTATAATTGGTCAACCGGAAGTATCCTCATTTGAAGATTTTAACAGCTTTTCTTGAAAAACTCAGTTAAATATTATTATAACTTAAAGAATATGTTCTTCTCTATACGATATGTTGTTAAAGAATTATAAAGATAATAAATTTCACAAATCAGCCAGCTATGCTAACTTAACCATGGAAACTGCTAATCTATACAGATAATTCAAATGAACAGATGTCAGTATCAATAAAAAGTAAATGAATGAAAGAATAAGGGAAATAACTCTAGTGTTAGAAGAGATAAGATGATAGGACTGTATTGCGGAGACTTGAGACAAAAGGAACTGAATGAGGACGACACACAAAACAAAAATGAGTGCGGAAGAAGAAAATAAAAAATAGCGACCCCCTACCGAATGGGAAAAACTAAAGAAGAAGAAGTCAGTGTCAAATGCAATTTGCATAGTTTGTTTATAAAATATTTTCTTTTTGCAAGAAAATTTATATATAGGGCGCGTGACTCTGCTGACTTTGGCAAGCAGATATGGGGACCCGTGTCAAAATGACAGCTATTAAATATGTCCATAACTGACAAATATCATAATTTTTCATTCAAATTTTCATGATTTTCTTATTTCATGTGATTTATTTGTTATCAGGAGCGTGGAATTCAGTTGCCGCGAAAACGAATCATAAAATACCAAAAAATGAATTTTTAAATGAAAAACAGAAATGAGTGGAAGAAGAAAATAAAAAATAGCAACCCCTAACAAATGGAAAAATCTAAATAAGAAGAAGATATCAGTGTCAAGTGCCATTTGCATAATTTGTTTATGAAAGAATTTTACTGGAAATTTAGAATCTTTTGTAAGAAAATTTATGTATGGAATTTGTACATAATACACAAGATTGACGGAAGGTATTGTGCTGGCCACATCAGATTTTTTCTGTAAATAATTATTTTTGATTTATATACGAAAACGACAACATTCATTCGTAGAATAGACACCATTTGTTCGAAACTATTTTTTCTCAAGATATCAGCTTCTATGCGCAGCAACAAAAGTGAATCTAATCTGTATAATAGCGATTACTATTTTATTGAAACAAATTGTTAAAATAAAGATTATTTTTGTTTTATTTTTGAACATGATTTAATTGTATTTTCTTTATTCTATTTGATAAAATAGTTTAACAAAAAAATTGTATACATCTGCGGAAAAAAATATTTGATGGAAATTCTCGGGCCCCTAATTAGCGGAGGCGCTAAGCACGTGCTTAGTTTTCTTATGCATAAGTCCAGCCCTGAACGTTAGGGAGTATAGTTACGTAACGTTTTCCATCCCTGGTATGGATTCATGTTGTGGTTTCATAACCAGAAAGTAATACAATTGCCCTAAGTCGCGTTTTGAGTTCGAAGTTTTGTATATTATGATTATGAAGCATAAAATTATTAAACTAAAATAATTTACTTCTTTTTCAAAAATTGGCAAAACGAAAACGACGCTTTTATTGTCGCGAAGAAAAATAAAATGAAGAATACCAATATTTTTCTTTATTTGTGTACTCGAGATTGATCTACGAGTAGAATTTTTCAAATGGAATTAGAAATGCAGTCATATAACTTTTCAAAGAATCGGATGCGATGACAACTTATTTCCGGTGTTCAACCACATTATACTTGTACTTTCATACATAATTCATACAAATCTTTATATTAAAATATTTTTAACTTAGATTTATTTATTTGGAAAATTAATTCATGTGCTCTTTCAGTATATCATATGAAATTCTAATTTATATATCCGCTCCATGGTTTTGACATGCTTATTTTTTACATCAGATAGATTACAGAGGAAATAAGATAATGTACTTACAGATACATATATAAATAATTTACCCATACATATTTTAGTATACAAATTTATAAATTTTATTGTTTGTATTAATAAATGAGGTTCATCGAATAGGCTGTCTAGAAACCATACATTTCTTTTCGCGTAAATGCCTAAAATTGTGTGTACTGTTTCTGTACAAAGTTAACCTGTCAGTTATTAAACTATAGGTTTGACAAGTCATAGTATAATAAAAACAGTGCCGTACTAAGATTTAGAGCCGCTCCCCGCAAAAAAATGTGCCCCCCTAGAAGCTTTTGAAAATTTTATGATTAGGTCTAGGAAAACACAATAGGTACATGTTTTGATGTTTTTACTGTAAATAAATAATCATATATTATACAACAAGACGATTGCCTATTGGAAATTGTTGTTTTCAGGCAACACGTTTCGTATAATCGAGAATTTTCTGTTGTCGAGTTGTATACAAGTAGACTATATATCATGAATAAAAAATAAATTAAAAAATAAATAATAAATTTAACGTAGGCCCGTAGTCTATTTTCTTTTGACAGAAACGTCAAACAGTATGCTAGATAGCTTTTTTTTAAATTATAGCTGTAATAGTATGTAATATTACATTGAAATGCTAGTATTCCAAAATAAATGCTCATATTTGAAATAAACTAGGAACAGTGCAGTTTCTAGACGTATGATCCAAATAATTATTTGTTTAATTGTCAAATTTTTACTTTAATAACGCCTTGCTTTCAAATAATAAGTGTGTTCAATTATTTGTTTCATTACATTGTCATTTAGATGTCTACTTAAAGCATATAATCAAAGCACGATTTTTCTCCTGAAAGTCTAAATACAGATATCATTTTTGTACTCCATACTGTGTTGGAAGGAAAAAGATTATACTTTATGCTCCGTAAATATAATTAAAAATAACATTGACAGTTCTAAGTACAAAGAACAAAATAACCAAACGCCAATTGTTCAGCAATAATATGTGGTGTCTATGGTTACCCACTAAAATCTTTTATTAATGAAAAATAGTGTATTAATAAGGGTCATTAGTGAATGATTTTCTATACATTAACATTTCCTATTAATAAACGGTCACCGGAAAATGTAATTTAATTTTCATAAAGTCGCCCAAGTGTTTATTTTCGAATCTGTTATTTTGTTTTTATGGAATTCATATAACAGGAAATCCACTTTCGTAATTTTCGCTGGATGCTTGAATATTATATAGAACAATCCTAGATTAGTGTCCTCTAGAATTATAAATTTTAACTCTGAATATTCGTTCCATATTTTATCTATATCAACCTTTTTACATGCCATGAATTCTGAATATTTTTGGAAAGCTATATTATATTTTGCTTTCAGAAATCAAAATTATTTCTTGAATTTAAATAATTTCATATTTACAATAGCTGAGAGTAAGTGTGTGGAAAATAAATATCTCTGTGCAATTTGTTGCCAATACCCATAAAATTATTGAGCGGCCGCGTACCCGCGCAGCTCAGAGTGAACTATACTTGTAACTAATCTTATTTATTAAAATCTAGTCAAGATAAACAGCTCGATGAAAAGATTAGTGATATAAATGTATGCAAATATAATAATCCAATTAAAATGATTTTTTTTTTTTATGATTATAACATTGTAATGGTACATATAATAGTAGCTGCATTGAGCCGTGTGGCATATTGATAGCATTATAAATAATCCGAATCGGTTTTTAATTACACACATGTATTGTCGCCCACACGCAATTAAGAATGCAATTGGCTCCGAGTGGATGGCGCCTAATATTCTAATTTATTCAAATCAACTCAACTCTCTTGCTAAACTCTTATTTATTAGCTTTTTTTCTATTATTCTTTCACACTTCATTACATTACTCATGTGAGAAAGAACATCATTTATTTTTCCCACATGCAAGTGATAAATATAACTCTACTAATATATTTATAGATTCTTAAATCTGTACTAGATTAAGAATTATGAGCAATAAAATAAATATGATTTGTTATGGGAAATTTGATAAGAAATACTAAAATAAACAAATCAATATCGCTGATGTCAGAATCATGATAGAAATAAATCAGTTTGCCACAAAAAAATTAAAAGTAATAGAACACCCGCCATACTTATTACGTTCCGTCACCTTTAGCCTTTAGGTAAGGAAGGTATTGTCTTTGGTCAAAATTCAAAGATGAGTTTTATGGGAATAAGCACGTTTTAGGGTCCATATAATACGATTTGACCATTTTTACGATGATGTCTGTATGTCAGTGTGTCTGTGTTTGTGTGTGTGTGTGTGTGTGTGTGTGTGTGTGTGTGTGTGTGTGTATCTGTGTGTGTCTGTGTGTGTATCTGTGTGTGTCTGTGTGTGTGTGACGAAAGTTTCGGATCGCATAACTTCAACACCACGATTCCAAAAATTATATTTTTTTCGTATTTCTTAAGTATACATCCAGAAGAAGTGATTAGATTTTGTTTATAATTGGTCAACCGGAAGTACCCTCATTTGAAGATTTTAACAGTTTTTCTTGAAAAAACGCAGTTAAATATCATTTATTGACATTTAACGTTATTATAACTTAGAGAATATATTCTCTATGCAATTTGATTGCATTTTATACTTCATACTATTCAATAGATATAGAGTTACAGAATTATAAAGATATTAAATTTCATAAATCAGCCAGCTATGCTAACCATGGAAATTGCTAATACATTCAAATAATTCAAATTGGCAGATGTCAGTAGCAATGAAAAGTGAATGAATGTGACAGAGATGAGGATGTTGAGATAGACGGGAAGACACGAAAAGATACAGTAAGGAATGAAAGAATAAGGGAAATAACTCTAGTGTAAGAAGTTTCTAGAAAGATACAAGAGAAACGACTACATTGGTTTAAACATGTTATGAGGAAAGATATAGAATATATTGGAAGAAGAATGAACATCTTAGTAGTAGAAGGTAGAAGAAACAAGGGAACACCAAAGACATGATGGAAGGACTTAAGAGAAAAGGAACTGAATAAAGACGACAAGCAAAATAGAAATTAGTGGAAGAAGAAAATCAAGAATAGCAACCCATAACGAATAGGGAAGATATCACTGTCAAGTGCAATTTGCATATTTTGTTTATGAAATAATTTTACTGGAAATTTAGAATCTGTTGCAAGAAAATTTATATATGGAATTTTTACATAATACACTGCAGAAATAAAATTTGAAAATTCACGGAATTACATTTTAATAGTATTAGCCATGGAATTAGAAACAAGAGACGAACAATCGAACAAAAGTACATTATTATTATTAAATTTTTATTTAGAAAATTAATATTTACTACGTAAAATATTTATTTTGACAATCACTATTCTGACACGAACGTAATAAAATGTTACGCTTTTTTCGTCTCTTGTTTCTAATTTCATGGCTAATACTACAATTGTAATTCCGTGAATTTTAAAATTTTATTTCTGTAGTTATGAAGTAGCCAAAATGATTGTTTTATTGGTTCGGATGTAGAAATTTTTGCTTTACAACATCCATTTGAAACTTTTTGTCTAAAATAATTAGGGGAGCAAGTTTCACTTTCCGTGATACATATTCTATACGATAATAACCTCGAATACAAAGGATCAGACGACGCAAAGTAATTAACCAGACCGAGACCTTTTTGTTTACTCCGCTGGTTACATTACATCACCGCTTATATGCTCGCTCAGTGCAGCGGTCGTTCTAGAAACGTTCGACCAGCGGCGTCGAGTGCACGCACGCTATAATAACTTTGAAATATACAACGAGCACTTCGATCTTTATAAATTTAAATGCTTCAATTATTATACTAGTAGTAGTAATATTGTTTTTGTTACAGGTATGCGTTTTCTAATACCTATTTCAAGTATATACCGTAAGTAAGATATTCTTTGCTATCAAATATCTCGTTTGAATTCCTGTGTTTCTTTACATAGTCGGCATGCTTAGCTTAAACATTCTTTTAATAACACGTACCAATAATTTAACGACATGTAATCTTCAATAATTATAGATAATAAACACTTCTGATCTTTCTCTTTATCGCGAGTCGTATTTTATTCTGACAGTTTGTAATTTACTTTTAGTTTGCCAATTTGTTTAAGAGTTCCCATACTTTTACTTTCTGAAACTTTCCACTGAAAACTATCTGAAAAATACCTGCATACTTTTATTTTACTCTACTTGATATTGGATCTGAAAGCAACTATTTAAGTTTCTTTAAAGACTTTTACTGCTTGGTAAATTGTATCAGAGCTCTTTCAACAAGAATTTTAATAGTACTTTTTCAAGAAATACTATTACGAAACTGATTGTTGCTGTTAAGTTGTTATCAGCTTTGTTTGTAGTGGGGGATTTTATATAAGAGAATCAAAATCAAGGTTACAGTTCTGAAATCTAAAACTTCGGATTGGAATTGTTTAGCATGTTACGATTTTGCGTAAATAGAGAACATAACCACAAAAAAATAAATACCTTAAAAAACATTAATAAGTAATTTATTATTATCTATAATAATTATTATGATTATACTAGTTTTAGGATAGTTGCAATATGTCCCTTACTTTTATAGTCCATAATAAAAATGGCGATAATTACAATACGAGAATGCTAATAGTACAATGTGATTTGTAGTGAGTTTTTTTGCAACAATAAAAACTATGACAAGACAAAAGGTGTAACTTTATTGACCTTGCTCTAAAGAAATTAATTAGTTCAAAAATCTGTACGTGGGTTTAGTGGCGTCTGAATTCTTTCCACAATGCATTCATGCAATTATTAACAAATATAACAAGCTTTTTATAAAGGTTACACGCAGAAAAAATATGCAAGAATGTAACAAGTGCTTTTTTGATTTGTACCGCGCAATCATCGTCAAATTTCATCATACATTAACAATTAAGACAACCTACCATAGTTATAATATTTGAATACATCTATATAGTACATACTTAGTTACATAATAATATTTGTATTTAGAGGAAGTATTGAAATAGTAGTTTCTATAACAAGAGTGGATATTATGTCCATATCTCATGAGGATGAGACGATATGGGCATTCCACTTGAGTTGTACAGCATACTTTTTCTACGACTATGTAAAAGAAGGAAAATACGAACTGTAGAAATTGGAAATATTATTGAACATTATTAATTTTAATGTCATCTTATGTATTTGTTTTCCTAGGATTTCTTATGGCATTTGTTATTAAAATTATATTTTATTTTATATACAATGATTTTACATACTATTTACAATTTATCTAATTTATTTAGCTTATGATTGTGCGTGTGTGACGAAAGTTTCGGATCGCATAACTTCAATACCACGATTCCAAAAATTATGTTTTTTTCGTATTCCTCAAGTTTACATTTAAAAGAAGAATTGATTAGATTTTGGTTATAATTGGTCAACCGGAAGTTGACGGAAGCTATGCTAACCATGGAAACTGCTAATATATTCAGATAATAGTTAGGGTCAAGTTTTAGAATTAAGCGGCCAATACCGCCCAAATAGGTTTATGAACTACTGTTGGATTTTGATAGTGACATTTTTCTGTCATTTACAAACATCTGATGGTTACCATGGAGTTGTTTAGGCTCTGAAATTTATTACAACAGATTATTTATATATACAGTAAAATTTTTGAAAGATGTCCGATCAAGGGCACCTGTACCACGAACGAATTAACAAATAGGCATACATTTATCTCTTTCTTTTGCAAAGCCTGTAAGAGTGTGTGATAAGGATGGATATAACACGCTTGTCTTTAAAAAAATCATATTGTTTCGACTAAGTTAGGACATTCCATTTATAAACGATGCTCGTTGTTGATACTACTTTAGCTGTAACGTAAGTTTATTTATTAATTCAGATACATTACCTGGATTCATAGCCGTACGTATAACGTTATATTCTGTCAGAGTCACTGACACTGACATTGTGTCAGTATCTTATTTTTAACATATAACATAACCTTACTAGTTGACTTATTTTTGAATTTTGAATGCTTTTCCTGTAATATATATATATTTATAATAATAAAATAACAGTAGTATCTTACGTATATACCCTCATAAAAACTAAGCAAACGACACTACTGAATTTGTCATGATGGGCGGAGCAAAAATCTGAATTCATACAATTCGTAGACAACCTTGATCGGACATCTTTCAAAAATTTTACTGTATTTACTTTTTTATCTCAATATATAGGATATAATCAAATTTTAAAATGTATCGAATAGAGAATTTTACGGTCTTTAATACTACATAATAATAAAAAATTTCAAAAAAATAATATTTAGAATTTTGTTTAAGATACTAGTACTTCCGGTTTTCCAATTGGTACCAAAACCTATTCAACTCTTCCCATTAATGTTAGATTGAGGAATCCGTAGTCAAAAAGGTCTTTAGTCTTATAGAATTTGAGAAATCGTGTCTCCAACCTCTCTCTCTCTCTCTCTCTCTCACACACACACACACACACACACACACACACACAGACATCAATGTAAAAATGTTAAAATCGGCGAATTCTATGGACCGTAAATCGTGCTTATTCAATAAAATCTGGATATGCGATTTTTAGCATGAATCCAATACCTCTCTTAGCGAGAGGTACAAATGCACGATTTGCTTTAAAATGAAATGTAGTTATGCACTGAATTATTGGAGCGCTATTAATTGCTTTATTCAGGCGTCGACCGGTTACCAGCGTTGCATTACTGTTTGACACAAAATAGAGCACAAGATATATTACATTCAATTTATCATCATTAAAGAATATTTAGTAACATTTGTAACATTATTGGAACTTTAAATAATATATTATTTCTACTACAACTATCTATATAATTACATATTCAACTTAATTTAATATATTTTAATTAATTGAGTAAATGTTTCTCACGTATTAGAGTCAGTAGGGCTGTGGGAAAACATTTTGAGAGCCAATGCGGTAGGTGAAAGCCAATCAAATGTTAAGGACGATATCATACACGGAGATATGTCGAGATGTAGCATCTGAGCGGACCACACATCGGGTGTTAAGATTAAGTTGTAAGCCGCTAACCAGTTAATATGTTGTGGGAACACTGTCGCCATAAAGCGGCACATCAACTAGACACATTGTAAGCTTATTCACTGACTAAATTGTAAATTTACACATATTTATCCTGGGTTTATGGAACATATAAATTATAAAATTAAATTAAGTCACTAAATTAAAATAACATGGTTTATTCAGTAAATTAAAATTAAGAATTTTATGTTTGAGATCCCACCACATTAAGTAGGTATTAAAAAAAATATGATGTGGCCAGCACAATACCTTCTGTCAATCCTGTGTATTATGTACAAATTCCGTAGGGCGCGAGCAGTTATGTGACTTTGCTGACCGAGGAAATCAGATATGGGGGTCCATATTAATAATTATGTCCATAGCTCACAAATGTAATAATTTTTCATTCAAAATTTTTCATTTTTTTTGGTATTATATGATTCCTTTTCTTTCGTAACTGAATTCCACACTCCTGATAACAAATAAACCATATGAAATAAGAAAATCAAGAAATTTTGAAAGAAAAATTATGACCATTTGCCAGTTATGGACATAATAAATAGCTGTCATATTGACACGAGCCTCATATCTGATTGCCAAAGTCAGCTAAGTCACATGACTGATCGCGCCCTATACATAAATTTTCAAATTGCACATGACACTGACATCTTCTTCTTTAGCTTTTCCCATTCGTTAGGGGTCGCTATTTTTTATTTTCTTCTTCCACTCATTTCTGTTTTGCGTGTCGTCCTTCTTCAGATCCTTTTCTCTCAAGTCTTCCGCAATAAAGTCCTTCCATCTTATCTTTGGTCTTCCTGTTTCTTTTCCCGTCTACTATTAAGCTATTTATTCTTCTTCAAATATATTTTTCATCTGTCCACATGACATGTTCAAACCAATGCAATCTCTTGTATCTATCTAGAAACTTATCACTCGAGCCATTTCCCTTATCCTTTAATTACTTACCTGTCTTTCCGTGTCTTCCGCAATATCTATCTCATCATCCTCATCTCTACCACATTCATTTTCTTTTCATTTACACATACATCTATCTGTTAGAATTTTATTAATATTGTAGCTGTTTCCATGGTTATAGCATAGCTGGCTGATTTATAAATTTTAATTTATTTATAATTCTTTAACTCTATATCCGTTGAATATGAAATATAAAGTACAATCAATTCGTATAGATAAGAATATTCTTTAATATTTATAATAACATTAAATATCAAAAAATGATATTTAAAATTGTTTTTTCAAGAAAATCTGTTAAAATCTTCAAATGAGTGTACTTCTGGTTGACCAATTATAACCAAAATCTAATCAAGGCCGTGTGCCTGAGTGTCTGGTCGCGAATCTGAGGACCCGGGTTCGATCCCGACCGACGCCAAAAATTACATCGAATTTTAATGGGACAAAATTGACCCCTGTGGCGCACTCTGCACGCCAGCAATGAGTGCCCGTGAGGTGACGCCTGGTAAGCGCCCGCGCGGTACAAATATTCCATCATTACCGATATCTGTGTACGAAGCAGATTGGCACACCCAGCAATGGGTAATATGCCGTGATGAAATTTTTATTTTTTTATTTTATTTATCTAATCAAGTGTGCATATGGATGTAAGGAAAAGGAATGCGTAAAAATTGTAATTTTTGGAATTCTAGTATTGGAGACATCGCGGCCGAAACCGCGGTCACATACACACGCGCGCACGCACATACACATACATACACACACACACACACACACATACACATACACATACAGACAGCATCGTAAAAATAGTAAAATCGTATTGTAGGGACCCTAAAACGTGCTTATTCCTTGAAAACTCACCACCGAATTTTTTGATCAAAGACAATACCTTCCTTACTTAGAGGTGACAGAAGATAACAAGACATTTATTATTTTAGTCTAATCAAAATTTAAAAAAAATAAGAGTTGATTTTGTCGTGCGCCCCTTTGTGGTGCGGGCCCATAGGCTGCAGCCTAGATTGCCTGCGCGTAAATACGGCCCTGCAAAGATGCCCTAATAATATTATTTTGTATGCATTTGTATAAGTACCAATTTATAGCTTTCTGATTTTCCAATTCCTTATGCCAGTAGACCGTAAGTTAAATTGCAATGATTATATATACGATTAGCTTCTAATATTGCGGTTGTCATGTATTCAATCGCTTTTAAAATACAGTCTGACGTGTGTTATTCATGAATTATTCCCTGCTTATATTGATGTACGATCGGTGTACAGAATTGGCCTGTATTCCCGCGGCTGTTTTGCATGTGTCACTTATTCATTGTCGCTAGATCAATAGTGAGAAATCAATAAACGACCTGTTACTTTTCACCGCCGTGCATTTGTCAATAATTCACACACGAAACGAAACAGTGGAAGGCTGCGGCTGCATTCAGCGCATTCATTTCAGGTTTGGGGAGCGACTGTCGATGTCGATTGTCGATACAGCACACTTGGGAAATAACACGAAAGGAAATATTCAAAAGATGAAAGAAAATTGTTCATTTTCTTATCAATAGAACTGTGAGAACTACAACAGGTACTGGAAACAGTTCTGGGTATAACATTATTAATGATAGCTATTACTTTTGAAATTTTACTTTCTTATAAACTGTTTCATGTTTCATGGTTTTTTATGAAAGTGCAGGCAAAAAATTACCTACTTTTATTATCGTTAGTTCAATAAATATACACAGGTTTATTATTTAAAATATATTTTACATTTCGTTCTGTCATTTTTCTATTGTAATGCTACCGGAACTCGTTAATTTCGAGCACGATTTTAACAAGTTGACGGATGAAATTTTTTTCTCGTTTTAATTTGCATTCAGAGATATAACTGGATTTTTTTACCATACTCAATAATATTTTATTTTATAGAAAATAGTATGTCACTATAAATTTCTGTGACATAGTGAAAGAACAGCTGACAATGACATGTCGTCCTTTTGGGAAAACCTTATTTAAAATTAACAAAAATCTTTCATTGTAAATACTAAGTGTACAAGGCTAGTTCGAAAAGTTCTCAACCTAGCAAAGAAATCATATAAATTTTTATTTTTCTTTGTAGGTAGATTTCTTCACAATACACTTAGTTCAACGATATTTTAACTTTTTATACCTTCAATATAGTAATAAGATTTCTTCAACTCTTCAAAATAATCGTTTGTCTTAGCGATGACCTCCGTATTAGAAGTCAATCAGCCATATTCATAGTGCCTCTGTTCAAGTTTAAACCAGGTCTATCTCAGGTCTAACTTAGACCGGCACAAACAGTTATTCATAGAGGCAGTTTAGCGGTAGTACGGGTTTAAACCTAGACTAAAATTTATTTATTATGGGATTAAGTCAGTTGACAATAGTATGAAAATAGAATTTTGTGTGTAATGTAAATTGTTATTATTATTATTATTATTATTATTATTATTATTATTATTATTATTATTATTATTATTATTATTATTATTATTATTATTATTATTATTATTATTATTATTATTATTATTATTATTATTATTATTATTATATATATATTTATTTATTTACCTCTCGCTATGAACGATGAGCTATACTTCTTAAGGTAGTTGTCACTCGAGTGTACCTATTCAAAAACTTGTTCTATGTTCAAAATAAAAATTAAGTTAATGCAGTTTATATTTGCAATAACTTATATTTTTTAACATTATATTATATAAACAGATTGCATCAAAATAGTTAAAAGCTAATATCAACGACTGTAACATATGAATTTTCTTTATTTTTCCGTAGAAAAGTTTTTTTTTGAACTGTACCACTCGCACTAACACATACACAAATGTCGTATTTCAATGTTGAAGAATAACTGTGGCATCGTCGTATCTAGACATTTATTGGTACATTCGGGTATAAAAGTAATAAGATATTTTAAGATATAATACTAATTCTAAACTACAAATGGAAACTGCAAAACAAATTAATATATTTCTTTCTTAAAATTACAAAAGTAGTATTATACCGTTTAAAGTTTTCATGCTTTTCACGTAAAATACCAATTTCAAAAATATTTCTTTCGAATGTACGTCTGAAATTCCTTTAGCCTAAGATCACCTTTATTCGCTAATACCAAGCGGGTGTTAACTTAACTGATACTTCATCTGAAACGCTTGTACATGGTTGTCAAGTATAATTCTACCTATTTATCATATCTTCAGATTAAAATTTTCTAGAGACAATAAAATTAAATCTGGGTGGTAAATAATTTTCTAATTTTTACATAAAATCCGTTAATTAGTTTACTATAACATACTAGTTTTTCGATTAAATGTCATAGTTGATATAAAAGTTATAATTTAAAATGTTGTGTTTATTTTGCCATTTCCTATTCTTCACGTGTTAAAAAGGCCAAATTTAATTGCAAATATCTCAGGTACCGCTCGGTCAATTGTTTTAAAACTTGTAGAGCAGGTATATTATACTTCAGTTGAGATGTACTTAAAATTTCAATTAATTCTGTTGAAAATGATTTCACGATATAACTACCTTAAACATAATATGAAAGTATATTCTTAACCATCAGGAATAGTATAAGGCACCGGTAATTAACATTTTAAAAATGAAAATGTATAATATTGTTGTTTAAAAACATGGTTTAATGTTTAGCAAAAATACAAGCAATTATTCGCATTCATTGACGTCTTAGGATGTAATATGCTTATAAAAATCAATTAACATTAAGGTCGCCGTCGAATTGGGCTTGACAAACTAATCCGCTGCGGATCTCTAGCGCTACAATCGCAGGGAGAGGCGCCAAAATCTCAAAGAGCAAGATTTAAAAATTACGGCCAGCGCGAGCGATACCTCGCTTGGAGGCTAGTCTAGTACGTACTGGACGGGAAATATCTCTACACTGCAGTATTTTCATTCTTTCATACTTCAAGAACGAAAAGTATTTAAGTTTGGTTTGAAGAAAAATTGTATTTTTATAAATATAATTAGGGTTTGAATTTATACTACGAGTACATAAAGAACATATCTAGAAAAAAACGCGGCTCCCTATAATTTCTCTATTATTCAAGTTAAAAATAATAATAATAATACTAATAACAATAATAATAATTTATTCTTCAAGTAAGACCAAAATTGCATCGGTATATGGAATGTCAAAAATACATACATAGTACCTATATAGTGTTCATGATATTTCAATAAACAAAGTACCTACTTAAAATTATCCGTATAATATTCATTCCAAGGACTTTTCAACTTCCTCCCGCCCGGTCCGATGTGTTACGTCGTTCCCCCGTAACTATCATATGTCGAATTGCAAACACATTATTTGAAGACATTTTTTTGTAATTTTTGTAATTTACAAATTTTTATGTATATTTCTTATGTACCTATCCTAATATATTATGTTATGTATGTTTCATTCATATTGTCCTGTAAATGGTTCAGCTGTTGGGCAATAAATCATATTATTATTATTATTATTATTATTATTATTATTATTATTATTAAATGTAGTAACATTTATCAATTAATAAATATTTTAGTTTCCTTTTAAATAAATTAAACGAATCAATGTTCTTTATATGTTTGGGTAATGGTTATATAATTTGATTCCTATTACAAAAGAATTATTTAGAGTTAAATGTCACTTGTTTTGGAAGCACTAAATTCTCTTTATATCTAGTATTATAACTATGACAATTCTTATATTTTAAAATTTTATTTTTAATTTTTTCTAATAAATAAAATGACATTTAAAATATACAAACATGGCAGAGTAAGAAACTTTATTAAAACTATGTTTACAGGTATTTCTGTAGCTAAGCTTATAAATATTTCTAATATGTAGCTCGTTTCTGTATTATAAAAATGCGAACGGCATTGGGAGAGCAGCCCCAGAAAATTATGCCATATGACTGACTGACTATAAAATTTTGCAACATAATTTTTTTTGCTGTATTTACTATGGTATTTTGTGCAAGTTTTTTAAGAGCAAAAGCATATATGTAAATAATAAAGTTGTAGGAGCCAAAAGTGACAGCTACTTATAAAAGAAAATAGTTCTTCAAATTGGAATACGTATTTTTTTAAAATGAAAACATATACTTTTACATAGAACGATAGATAATTTTATTCTGAATTTATTCTAAATCTAATTCTCTCAAGTGACTTGTTTCTCTTTTGTAGAATAACCCATTTGAAATTTTCCTGTTCATGATTTCCGGTAACATGCATTCTAAATAAAAAGTGGCGAGATTGTAACGTACCGCCACATTGTCAAATATTCGTTGACTACAATGATTTACAATCTGGCTAGTCGTGTGCACTTAGCTTGTATGAAAGCTATTCTTCGTTTATTAAAACGTCTATCCATATTGTGAAATGCATAGGTGTTTTATAATTTGGCTAATTTTACAATCTGACTAAGACATAATTAGAAAACCGGGATTAATACCGATACCGACGTGGAGGCTAGGCACAGCTTATAAAATATCGTTTATGAAAGCAATGTTATGATATATGTGACAGAAGTTTATGTTTCCGAGATATTTTTTATTAATCAGCTAAATAAATTTATTAGTGAATTTATTAGGAGGTGGATATACCATTTCATTTTCAATTTTGTAAAATGTATCCTTATTCAGAGATTTAATGTTCATGATAGAAAGCAATTCTTATTTGTGCGAATTTATACTACCAGTTGCTATATTGCCCCATACGCAACCAATATTTATTTGTGATTTTTCTTTATTTGATTCTTCGGTGTATTTAGAAATTTCAATATCATACATTGAAAATTTGAAGCATATTAGGCTTACTAGACCTAATCCTCTGCAGGTTTCGGATATAAGTGACCCATAGTGCAAATTTTGGAATGATCCAGTTGTAATTTCATGGCCCATTTTAGAACATATCCTAATTGCTCAATTCTATTACCTGTTATGGTTTTCTCAAAATCAAATTCACTCGTAGGATTAGGATCACTTTCAATACATAATTTATAATTTTTTATATTAAAAATAAATTATTTATTAGAACCGTAAATATCAGAGTAGTTTTCACCTTCCGTCACGTTTTAGGGTCCGTAGAGTACGATTTTAGCATTTTTTACGATGATGTGTGCGTGTGTGTATGTGAGTGCGTGCGTGCGTGTGTGTGTGTGTGTGTGTGTGACGATAACACGAACACTACAATTCTAAAAATTATAATTATTTCGTCTTCCTTTTATTTATATCCATATGAAGAGCTGATTAGATTTTGGTTATAATTGATCAACATTTAGAACATTTTATTGGTACATATCTGCCAACCCTACACTATATAAACTATATACATAAACATTTACAAAAGGAGTATTAACAAACCTTTCGTATACATTTTTTTGGCACCAAACATCTTCGAAATTAATTAAATCATCTGAAATATGTGTGCCATCTTCCAAACTAATTAGTACTTCAGAATTTTATGGCAAATTTATATTTGTTTGCAAGTTCTTTTGTTGAAGAAGAGCATTTTTTCGCCTCCTTAAAGCAGTAGCCGTACGTTTCTTTGATTTTGAAGGCCTGTTTTGATATGAATTTTTAGTTTTAACCATTTTATAATAAGAGTATATAAACTTGGCGCATAAAATTTCAAAACTGATGCTAGCCAGCTAGCCTCTATTCGGACCGAGCCAACAAAATTTCATGCGAAATCGTTGTCTCTCCTCTCTCTAGCTTGTGGGTATGACCTGAGGAGGGGTGGTGGCGAGCGCGGTGTAGAGAGAGCGACGGCAGAGCTCCAGTAGTGCGCTCCGACAAAACGCTGCACTAAATTTACATTACAGTATAGGGCAATATCGTAATTCAATTGGTTTATAACAATTACTTATTGCATTAAGTTTTTTTTTTCATTATTCATTATAAAAAAAATATCTGCATATGACGAACATACTTTGGACCCATTTTTTTATTTTATTACGTGATTTAATGTTATAAACAATATTATTATTGTTAATAAAAAAATGAATATAAGTTCAACCATTAGATTTACATTTCTCAAAATCAATAAACAAAACTGCATTTGTTTTAATGAATTCCTTCAATCAAACAAACTGAATTAAGATTGGACTGTATTCGACGGCGACCTTAAGTATCTTATAAAAAAATTATCAAAATGAGAAAATTAAATGAATTAGAAATTGACATTTCTCAGTTAACACATTTTTAGTAGTTGACACAAATGTACAAGTAACAGATACTTTGTAAAATATGTCCTACAATATTTCCCGAAATAACTTACTCCTTTACAAAACACACATTAGAGGCCAAAGATTTTGGAATTCATATTCAAGGAGTCCAATTAACTAATTTGGATTCATGCTAAAAATCGCATATCCAGATTTTATTGAATAAGCACATTTTAAGGTCCCTACAACCCGATTTTAACATTTTTACGATGATGTCTGTGTGTGTATGTGTGTGTATGTATGTGTGTGGGATGTTGGAAGGACGATTACTCAAAAATTATACGACTTTATATTTGTTTAACTTCGTATTTCCCAGTCGAACAACCGGAAGTAGAAGATTCTTGAAAAAAAAATTCTAAATATAATTTTTTGAATTTTTTTCTTGGTAGGTAATTTTAAAGAAAATTAAATTCTCTATCTGATACATTTAAATATTTTATTATATATTTTATTGATTTAGAGATAAAAGAAATATATTATATAAAATAATCTGTTGTAATAAATTTTACAGCCGAAAGAATGGCATAGAAAATAGTTGAAAATTTAAAATGTGTAGGTATACAAGAAATGTTAAATACATTAGGCCGCGAGCAGTCATGTGACTTTGTTGATCTGTACAAGCAGATATGGGGGCCCATGTCAGAATGATATGTACAGGGCTGTATTATCCAATAGGCTGACTAGGCTAGAGCCTAGGGCGCCGTAAAACAGAAAGGTGCCAAACTCAATCTAGTTTTTTTTTTCATTGTAACTTGTAATTCATTTTACGCTTATGTATATATCAGCTTTATTCAAATAAAGTAAATATTTTTTTCCTTAATTGTTGTTTGTAGGAATGTAGGGTAAGTAAAATAAAATAAATAAAAAAAAACAATATCACAATGGGCACTTTTAAAACCGTATCGCCTAGCACAGCCAGTGAGCGCTGCTCTTAACTTCACAAATATAATAATCAAAATTTTAGCATCTCAATATAATAAGATTTCTTCAACTCTTCAAAATAATCGTTTGTCTCAGCGATGACCTCTGTATTAGAAGTCAATATTTTTCCAGTAAGTTCAAACTGACAACAGTTTGACCGGTTTATATTTTTAGCAAATAAATTTTAAAACCTACGCAAATGGTAAGAAATTTCTGCAAATTTCAATATTATTAATATAGAAAGATTAGCAGTATTTTAATAAATGTATTATATCTATTTAATATGTTCGTTTTAAAATGTTGTGCCGCTCTGTTGTGATGCGTGTAGGCAGTGGCGCAGTGCGAAGCAACAGCCTCCGACCTCACCGGGAGTGACGGTGCGCCAGGGTCGGAGGTCAGCATAGGACCCACCGCGGACCGCACGTGTTCACAGCCACAAATGCATCACTTACCCGCCATACCAACTTTATATACACACACAATTATTATTAATTGCCCTCAAAATTTGTAACTTGCGAGGTTTAATTTTATTTTTATGACCTGATACACCGATTGCAACGAATATCGAGAAGTGAGGTCCTCCACTTTTGAAACTTTTCTTTTATGAAACTTGATTTAAACTGGAAGTTGTTTGTAGTCCTAAAAGGTCTTGATAAAATAAACAAAATTCAGTATTTTACCTCCCGCTACCCTTGGTAATGAAGGTATAGCGATCGTCCTAAAAATCGCATAACGAGATTTTGGTAAATGACGCTAGAATCCGATTTTAATATTTTCACGATTATGTCTGTGGGTGTGTGTATTATGTGTGTGTGTTTGTGTGTGTGTGTGTGTGTTACGTCAGTGTCAGAATAATAATTGTCAAAATAAATACTAATAATTTGACGTATAAAACGTTACGCTATTGTTCGTCTCTTGTTTCTAATTCCATGGCAATGTACTATAAATTGTAATTCCGTATATTTTCAAATTTTATTTCTGCAGTTATGAAGTAGCCAAAATGAATTTTCTTTATTGATTCGGATGTAGAAATTTTTGCTTTACAACAACCATTTGAAACTTTTTGTCTAAGATAATTAGAGGAGCAATGCGCACGGAAAAACTGATTTCCCATGTTAAACGCCTATGTTCCGCTTTCCGTGATACACCCTGTATATATGTGTGTGAGTTTGGATCTTCTGGGCGCTCTAACTCAAATACTATCATTCAGAAAAATTTGAAACCATGTACGAGTATTTCTACCTTATTCTAATTTGGAAAGAAGCCATTAGATTTTGGTGTTAATCGAATAACCGAAAATGGCACTTTACTTGAAGTTCAAAGTAGTTTTTCTTTAAAAAAATACCTTTAAATGTTATTTTTTGCAATTTATGTTATTATAAAAATTAAAGATTATTAAATTTTCTACAGGTTTGCATTAATACTTTTTCGATATATTTTATGGATAAATTTATAAAATAATATAAAAATTATATCCCGGATCATTTAAACCCAACTCCATGGTTACACAGTTCAGCTCAAATGTATGTAACTAACAGAGAAATGTTACTGTCAAAAAATAATCATTTCAAATTAATAATAGTAACGTTTTAAAAAAGAAAATTGTAGTACGCCCCTGACTACAGCTCATTTCCTCACATCCACATCTTATTTAGTTACCGACTTCGCTCCCTCATTTGTTATTGTTATACTGACTCAGTTAGTCATTGCGATTTTGTTTTGGGGTAAGACGTAATTTAATCCATTGCAAGGATTAGTCTATCGCCCCACGATATAAGATATGATGAACGAATGCAATATCTTTCGATCATGTATGGCTTGCAGTGAAAATGATATGCGTTACACACAGGCGGCGCCAGGAAATTTTTCCACCGAAAAGGTTGATGAATTTTTAAAGTATTGTAGTATTATTATTATATTTATTCTTGCTGAATTGGCTTGGAATATACATATTATTGAAGTAATACATCAAATTAGCTTAAAGTAAACCCTCCTTTCTTGATGACTTCTTTCATCCAGTCTTGCCTTGACCCAAGGCTTGATTTACATTAGTGGTACAATGACGGTACAATAACGGTACGATGACGGTACGGTACTTCTTGCTCCAATGTATTTTAATGGATCCATTTACATCTACGTTCTCGGTACAGTACGATGACGGCACATTGATATTCACTGATTTACATTAGCGATACGACCACGGTACAGTATAGTTTTGTTTCTATTGAAAAAAATCTGTTGTGGCCAGCACAATACCTTCCGTCAATCCTGTATATAATGTATAAATTCCATACATAATTTTTTTTCCAAAAGATTCTAAATTTCCAGTAAAATTATTTCATAAACAAACTATTCAAATTTCACTTGACACTGACATCTTCTTCTTCTTTAGCTTTTCCCATTCGTTAGGGGTCAGTATTTTTGCGTGTCGTTCATTCAGTTCCTTTTCTCTCAAGTCTTCCGCAATACAGTCCTTATACATCTTATCTTTAGTATTCCTCTGTTTCTTCAACCTCCTATTACTACTTGTATATTTCTAGAAACTTGTAACACGAGTTATTTTCTTATCGTATCTTTCCGTGTCTTCCCCAACATCTACTTCAACATCATCATCTCTGCCACATTAATTTACTTTTTATTGATACTGACATCTGTCAATTTGAATTGTATGAATATATTAGTAGTTTCCATATTTAGCATAGCTGGCTGAATTATAAAATTTAACTTGTTTAAAATTCTTTAACTCTGTATCTATTGAATACGAAGTATAAAATATAATCAAATCGTATAGACAATAATATATTCTTTAAGTTATAATAACGTTAAATGTCAATAAATCAAATTTAACTGTTAAATCTTCAAATGAGGCTACTTCCAGTTCACCAATTATAACCTAAATCTAATTCTTCTGGATGTAAATTTGAGGAATACGAAAAAATTATAATTTTTGGAATCGTGGTATTGAAGTTATGCGATCCGGAACTTTTGTCACACACACACAGACACATACATACATACAGACATCATCGTAAAAATGGTAAAATCGTATTATAAGGACCCTGAAACATGCTTATACACTAAAAACTCATCATTGAATTTTTTGACCAAAGACAATACCTTCCTTACCTAAAAGTGACGGAAGGTAAAAATCGAGGAAAAAATATTGTATCATAGTGACTGCGTAGTATTTGCATGCAACGGGGAGTGGAAGGTAGCGTTTGAAGAGTGGAAGTAAACATATGCTAGTACGTGATTGACATCTGACATGTTTTAGACTTTTTGATATTTGTCTTTTAGTTAAACCAAAATGTACTCAAAATGAGCTAGACATGAGAAATTATTGCATACATTATTGAACAAAAGTTCTCTAGTTATGACATGAACGTAAAATATACATCATAGATTATCACAGTAAGTACAAAACAATATCATTTTGTAAAATTTTCTAGATTTTCTTCATTTTCTTCTTCTTCGTCAAGAATAAGGGCAATTGTAGACAAGTCGGTATTTGATAATTTTTTAAACATTGCCCGATATTTTTTACTTTTGATAAACACATGACACACCACAAACCCTCATAATACTTAAAAAACAAAATTATATGGTCTTGTGGCCGTGTGCCTGAGTGTCTGATCGCGAATCTGGGGGCCCGGATTCGATCCCGACAGACGCCAAAAATTACATCGAATTTTAATGGCACAAAATTGACCCCTGCGGTGCACTCTCCACGCCAGCTATGGGTGCTCGTGAGATGACGTCTGGTAAGCGCCCGCACGGTACAAATATTCCATCATTACCGATATCTGTCCAAAGCAGATTGGCACACCCAGCAATAGGTAATATGCCGTGATGAAATATTTATTTATTTATTTATATTGTCATGGTATTTTATTATTTTCGTACCGTCGTGGTACCGTCTAATGTAAATGCCTGTTGTAATTGGCATACCGCCATTGTACCGTTATTGTACCGTCATCGTACCGTCGTTATACCACTAACTGAGAAATGTCAACTTCTAATACATTTCATTTTCTCATTTTGCTCCTTTCTTTTGTAAAATAATTAATGTTAATTGATTTTTATAGGCATATTACTTCTTAAGACGTCAAAGAATGCGAATAATTGCTTGTATTTTTGCTAAACATTAAACCATGTTTATTATCAACAATATTTACACATTATCATTTCTTAAAGTGTCAATTAACGATGCTTTTAAAACCTTATACTATTCCTTAAGGTTATGAATATACTTTCATATGTTTAAGAAGTATAGCTTATCGTTCAGAGCGGTTGAATGACTTTACACATTGGGTATGGTGGTGGCCTAAATTTTCTTTTTGTGAGTTTTGAATTAGTAAATTATACATTAGCCGTGTTCCTTAGGGCTTGATTCGCAATCTAAATGATGAAAGTGATCATGATTAAGAAGTATGTTTTTTTCGTTTCCTATTCGTTATCCCCACTTTCTCATTTTGTGATCACTAGACAACCTTCCCCATTCCCTTTTGAAACAACCTTTTTGAATGATCACACGGATTCATTTCAGAACAAATTAAAAAATATGTTGTGGCCAGCACAATACCTGTCGCCACTCCCTTTTTACTTCCTTGTACGTAAGTAAAGGAAGTATTGTAATCGTGAAAAATTTCGGTTTTCAGATTTCAGCGGAAATATCCATTTTGATTATCCCTGAATCCATTTTGACTAATTTCGTCGTGACGTCTGTACGTACGTACGTATCTCGCATAACTCAAAACCGGTAAGCCGTAGAAAGTTGAAATTTTGTATTTAGGACTGCTATAACATCTAGTTGTGCACCTCTCTTTTTGGTTATTACACAATTTCCAGAAGTGGCACTTTACATGAAGCCTATAATAGATTTTAATGCAAAACTGTTTTAAAATATAATCCAAAACTTTTCAAATTTGGTATACAAGACTTTTATGTCAATCGAAATAACATAATAGATTTTGGTTAAAATAGGCTAACCGGAAGTGGTACATTACTTGAAGTTGTTAACAGTTTTTCTTGAATAAAATGATTTTATTTTGATTTTAGAAATAAATGCTTCAAATAAAAGTTTTAGAGAATTAATTTATGCGTCTAGCACATCAAGTATTATTAAATTAGACCTTTGTATAAGCGAGATATGTAAATTTAAAAATTATATACTTTTTTGTTTTGTAATAAAGCTTGCTATGGATTAGGACAAAAACATAAAAAAAAATGTTCATGTCAAATTACGTTAAATACGTGCAATTTTATGATTCGTACAATAACAAATATTATATTTTTATTGTGAAATTAGTCATATTCATTGTTGTAATCAAATATTTCTTTGTTGTAATCAAAACTCTTTTTAAAAAGAACCGGGTTAGATTATGGACGCTATATATCTTACTGTTTTGAAGTTAAAATTAATATTTTTGTATTTTAATTATTAAAAAAATATGTATAGTTTAATAATCGTACAAGGAAGTCGTGTGGTGTCCACATCAGATTTTTTCGTTACATAAGAATAGGGCGCGAGCAGTCATATGACATTGTTGGCTTGACAAGATTTTCTAAATTCACGTAGTTAATTTGTTTATAAATAACACCAAGGTCCTTAAAATGAGATGGATTTTCCAGTACATAGTTGTCAATGTGGTAATTAAACATAATTGGATTTTTTTTATAAGACATAGTTTTGCATTAAGCAAAATTTAGTTTTAAACTTTGGTGGTTACGGTGGTTACACCATTCATAAATTTGGTCCAACTGACATTGGATGTTATTACAGTCTAATTCATTTGTGATTGAGCAATAAATCTTTAAATCATTACATAAAACAGATGATCACAGATATGAATTAGATTACTTAAATCGTTGATATATAATATAAATAAGAATGGTCCTAATACCGACTCTTGTGGTATCCCAGATGTCGGAATAAAATACTCAGATTGAAAACCATTATATTTAACAAATTGTTTTCTATTAAATAAATATGATTGAAGCAAATAAATTAAATTTAAGTTAAGACCAAAAGTCTGTAATTTTTGCAACAATATACGAGTACGTGATCAATTTGGTCGAAAGCTTTATTCATTAAAACTTCACCATCAAATTTTTAGAGGAAATGCAATACCTCACGTATATGAGAAATAAAAAGTTTTCCCTTTGTAACAAAAAATAAATGATGTGATTATATATTTATTTATTTGTATAAAAGAAACTACTCGTTCATGATTTATTAGAAAACATAAAAGCATTAGCTTCCTTATCTATTGACTTATTACTTGAAGAATTCTTAATAAAAAGCGTAGAATGTAGTAAGTGGCTTTTGAATCTAAAAATGGTAAATCTGTTCGTTAGAAAAACTAAACCTCGAGTGCACAAACACAAATGCATCCCAGGATCTAAAAATAACAGATCTTCTGTGCGTGCATGTGGCCGCCGTATAAGGTCCGTAACGGTGGTTTTTCCTAGGGCCTTAGAGAGCTGCAACTCACGAGTAGCATACTGATGCTTCTAACGGCAAGTCTTTATTTATAGACCAGTCAGGGGTGAAGAAAAAATCACAGAATACGGGCCTGTAGAATGCCTCTGTAACATATAACATAAAGTTTAAGAAAAAGTTATTAAGGTATATGCAGGTTTTTAATGCCCAAGATGTTTATATACATATACATCACACATTTAATTTATTCCAAATTCTTACAATATTCAGGCTTTGTGCTATCAACTTAAAATTTAAAATGCATTTTCTAGTAAATGAATACAGAAAATAATGAAATAATTAAAGTAAACCAAATAATTCTTTTTATCTCTCGCTAAGAAAGGTATTGGATTCATGCTAAAAATCGCATATCCAGATTTTAATGATTAAGCACGTTTTAAGGTCCCTACAATCCGATTTTAACATTATACGATGATGATGATGATGTGTGTGTGTGTGTGTTGTGTGTGTGGATGTATGTGTGTAGTAAAAGTTATTGTCAAAAATCCAGAGACATTACTGAAGACTTTTCTGGAAAGTACTTACATATATTATTTAATATTGTATTACTAGTTAAATATTTAAAATTATAGGTATATTACATATACCCTTCACAATTACTGTCAATCCCGACAATGAATCGGAAACATCTCGATAAATTAGAAGATTAGGACAAAATTTCTTCATAGAATGAATTTAAAAAATCTAAATATAATGAATAGGTATAAGTAGAATTTTTGGTGTAGAGTGTAGGTATAAAATATATGTTAAACACAGTAGGTTGCGCCGAGCAGTCATGTGACTTTGTTGGGCTTAACAAGCAGATATGGGGGCCCGTGTTAGAATGATAGCTAGTAATTATGTAAATAGATGTCAGATATAATTTTTCATTCTAAATTTCGTGATATTCCAATTCCATGCGGTTTATTTTCCTCTACATCTAGCACATTATTATTAAATTAGCCCTTTGTATAAGCGAGATATGTAAATTTAAAAATTATATACTTTTTAACCCGTAAAATGTTGAAATTTAGTATTTACGACTTATATATCTAGTTGTGCACTTCCCTTCATGATCACCATATAAGTTAAAATTAATATTTTGTAATTTAGTTATTAAATATGTATAGTTTAATAGGCGTACAAGGAAGTCGTGTGGTGTCTGAGATTTTTTTTTATAAAATTGTTATCTCCTTTATATTGTATAATTATGAAATATTTTTAATTATAATATACCGATAATAATATTTTGTAGTAAATAAGCAAATATAAATTTTATACAAGTATTTATTCTTTAAAAATGAAATGGATCGTTTTCTGTACCAGTGAGTGTATTTAAAAATCAAAGTATTTTAGTACCGTCGAAGTCTAGGATATGAATTATTTATGGATAAATATAGAACTTGTCATCAAAGAGAAATGTACGGTCGTAATTTCCAAAGAAATCGTTAGTAAATCTAGGCGTTTAATAATTACGAGCGTATGACAATTATTATTTGGTTCTCAAACTCTTAACCCTATCTTTACTGTTACTCCCGACCATGAATTGGAAACATCTCGAAAAATCAGAAGAATAGGACAAAATTTCATCATAGAATGAATTTAAATTTAAAAAATCTAAAAATAAAGAATAGATGTAAGTAGAATATTTGGTATAGAGTGTAGGTATACAAAAAATGTTAAATACATTAGGGCGCGAGCAGTCATGTGACTTTGTTGGCCTTGACAAGCAGATATGGGGGCCCATATCAGAATGATAGCTAGTAATTATGTATATAGATAATTTCTCATTCTAAATTTAGTGATTTTCCAATTCCATGTGATTTATTTTCCTCGACAAGTAAATTCCACATTCCTGGTGCCAAATTAACTACATGAATTTAGAAAATCTTGAAATTTTTAATAAAAAATTCTGACATTTGACATCTATGTACATAATTACTAATTATCATTCTGAAACGGGCCCCCTCATCTGCTTGTCAAGGCCAACAATGTAACAAGACTGTTCGCGCTTATAACTTATGTAAGCAAAAAAATCTGATGTGGACACCATACGACTTCCTTGTACGATTATTAAACTATACATATTTTTTTAATAAATAAATTCCAAAATATTAATTTTAACTTCAAAACAGGAAGATATATAGCGACCATAAAGGGAGTTTTTAAAGAGAGTTTTGATTACAACAAAGAAATATTTGATTACAACAATGAATATGACTAATTTCGCAATAAAAATATATTTGTTATTGTACGAATCATAAAATTGCACGTATTTAACGTAATTTTATTTTTTTGTCCTAATCCATAGCAAGCTTTATTACAAAAAATAATTTTTAAATTTACATATATCGCTTATACAAAGGGCTAATTTAATAATACTTGATATGCTAGACGCATTAATTCTCTAAAACTTTTATTTGAAGCATTTATTTCTAAAGTCAAAATAAAATCATTTTATTCAAGAAAAACTGTTAACAATTTCAAGTAATGTACCACTTCCGGTTAGCCTATTTTAACCAAAATCTATTATGTTATTTCGATTGACATAAAAGTCTTGTATACCAAATTTGAAAAGTTTTGGATTATATTTTAAAACAGTTTTTCATTAAAATCTGTTATAGGCTTCATGTAAAGTGCCACTTCTGGAAATTGTGTAATAACCAGAAAGGGAGGTGCACAACTAGATGTTATAGGAGTCCTAAATACTAAATTTCAACTTACTACGGCTTACCGTTTTTGAGTTATGCGAGATACGTACGGACATACGTACAGACGTCACGACGAAATTAGTCAAAATAGATTCAGGGATGATCAAAATGGATATTTCCGCTGAAATTTGAAAACCGAAATTTTTCGCGATTACAATACATACTTCCTTTACTTACGTACAAGGAAGTAAAAAGGAAGTGGCGAGAGATATTGTGCTGGCCACAACAGATATTTTTGAATAGCTTCAATGGAATCAGTTGGGTGCTATTGTGATGGATTCCAAATTCCATAATTCAATTTGCTAATAATAAATGAATTAATAAGGTATTATAACATATTATATTTTTGAAATCACGAGTAGACCGAAAAATAAACCCAAGTAATTTTGAAGACGAACTCACTAAAAACTCTATATGGTAAACAAATAATTTAAAATCATCCGCATACATAAGATAGAGCTAGTATCCCGTTTCCTTCTATCTGATGAAGCGAGGGATGAAGTTTAGTTCTGACTTGGCCTATGAGTCTTGGCCGGTTTTAAAATATATTTTGCGTACTTTTTGAAAAATCTTCTACGGCCGAATTCACCATTCCTTAATCATGAGTTGATTCACAGATCAACGCTGACACTATATCAAACCAATTCACCATTAAAAATCAAGCTGATCTACTAATCAAATTCAATGATCAACTGATTCGTCATATTCCATGAATCAAGGACTGATCACATCTTTGAATCCTAATTTTGACATTTATTGCTATGTTAGGATTCTGGCTGTTGTACACATTTATAACTTTGGCTTATCCTTCTTCTTTATCTTTATTTAGAACCGCATTGGTTTTATTATTTTCAAATATACTTTTATATCATTCATTGTCTCTATATTTAAAAACACTCTTTTATTGGAATCAGTGTAATTTTTACCTATATTAAAATAAAAATATAATATTATTATAGGAAAATTATAAAATATATTTTATAAATAAATTTAAAACTTACATATTAATACCTTTTTTACGGAAAGTACAATTACCACGAATAAAATTACATGACAGTTACAACTCTCAAAAACCAACACAAAACAGTGAATCAGTTGATCATGATCCCTTGATTCAGAAATCAAGTTGGTGAATTAGAACATACGTTGATCTACAAATCAGCTTGATTCCTTAATCAACTGATTATTAATCAACGTATTAATGGTGAATTCGGCCGTTAGGGCTCAATTTTGCGCTACTACACATTGCCA
The DNA here is from genome assembly GCA_951394225.1 of Harpalus rufipes. Classification (NCBI taxonomy): domain Eukaryota; kingdom Metazoa; phylum Arthropoda; class Insecta; order Coleoptera; family Carabidae; genus Harpalus; species Harpalus rufipes. Next base: position 7,433,656 of record OX596289.1, on the reverse strand, counting down.
TACATATTTCTTGTGCATGTAACGTTTAAAAAGTTTCAATAGGTCTCGTTGGGTAGGAGGATTGTTTTCGCGGGTTACAAATGGTATTTTGAGTGGCATAGGCAGTCAGTGTTAATAAAAACTTGAACAATATTAATTTATACGTAGTTTTATTAATTATTTTATTAAATATTTTAATTAATTGACCACGAAAGTTATTTTAAACATATTTATGTAATTTTTATATAAGTTCAATAATAGTTTAATCAATATGATTCCAAATATTGAGTATAAAATTGACATTATCTAAAACATGTTGTTTCCTGATATTAATAAATCAATATTTACAATTTTTCCACCTTTTACGCTAAAGGTAAACAGAAATTATTAACATTTTTAAATTCCATTTTTCCTAAATACTTTAACAAAATATTTATTCAACAAATGAAAGTGAGTAAACTAGAAACTAAAACTCTGAAACTGAAGGTATTGTTTCAGCAGTAACGATTTACAAACTGATTCCATCTAGTGGTCAATTGCGCAAGCTTGTTTACGAAAGATGGAACTACGAAACTCCGAACTGTAGGTCCCTTGCAGAAATATAACTAAAATGTTTAGTGTATAAATCAAACGGAGCTGTAATTTTGTCAATATTTTTTTTAAACGTTATTTATCTAATCAAATCATGCGATTTATTTAATTTAACGAAGTAGTTAATTCGAAACATGGTACTTAATATTAGTATCATTACTAACAAAATCAAAGTTCCAAGAAGTACCTATATTTCGCAATTGAATTTTCTTTATTTAAATATTTTAAATAAATGTTATTATATAAAATTAGTTACATAGGTCGTGGTAAAGATTAAATATTTTCCCTAGGAGAATAATTTCATTTATATAATAAATTCTATCGCGGTACTTATACTTGTCTTGAGGGGTGAGTTGGGAAAGATGACGAGCTTAGGAAAAACTCTTGTAAAACAATAACACATAACATTTTTGAAGCAAGTTTGTATTAATATTAATTACATATATGTAGGCTATATATTTTATAAACAAGAACTAAACGATTATTCAAAATCTTGATAAAAATAATAATAAATTATTCGCTAGATTTTTGTCATTTTACCCCACTTCAGTGGCGGACTAATTTCTTCGAAGGCCCGGCGCGGCCTTTAATGTCAGATCCTATATATTGGATAGGAAAAGAAAATAACGGAAGTGTAATGGAATCTATATTAAATTACGTCAGTTATAATAATCTTATAAAACATGTTTTCTATCCTTAATTTTACTGAACTTATCTACAACTGAGATGGTTTGGACATGTGCAAAGAATAGGAGAATAAAGATTACCAAAAAGGATATTAAAATTGCATCCATCTGGAAACAGAAAACACGGAAGACCGCAGGGAACGAATTAAAAAAATAGACCTGAAGATGGAAAAAAGAGGTTTGATGCCAAATGACAAACCAATATATAGTTTACATATTGTTTAATTATTAGTATTATGTTTCTTCATAAATATTTTCTTATTTAATAATTTTCTGAAAACCATTCGTCTTTACTTATTTCTATTTATTACATAAATCTGAAGATTGCAAGATATGTAAGCAAGCAGGTATATTATTTATTCCATTTTAACTTTATAATTTACCTAACAACTTTAAGTAAATGTATATTTATTAAAGAATTAAAAATTATCAAATTTTGACGTTTCGAGCTGTCAAGTCTGTCATATACGAAACAAAACTAATTTTTAATTCATAAGTTTTATGTGTGTAATACAGGCTTGCTCCACAGCGCCACCAAGTTTATTCTTATCTGAAATACAGTATAGTTTGAAATATTGTGTGAACGATATTTAATATAGGCGGTGTGGACGTAGCTTTACTTTTCAAATGTTTTTATTCAAGTGTGTTGCGTATTTTAACGAATTTTTCTCTAAAATACATATTTGTAACTATTTATAATTTTATTTAATGAATAATACAATTAAATAGCTCAATATTTTCATGTTAGTTAGTATTTTGTATACGAGTATTCTTTTATAATTTTTACTTGTTTATAAAATTTCTGTGAGCGACAAGTCTGTTCAAATTCAAACCATTGAAAGTGGCTCCAGTTTAAGTACGTTCATCATCGTTAATGGTGTGTTTAAGTGTTTTTAATTGAAAAATGTTAGTATAAAATGGACTATTCATATATTTAAGTTGTAAAAAATGTGTGAAAGTTACTGATTGATTAAAATATTAGTGCTGTGCATTGTAATGAACATTTTCAAAGATACCCCATGAATGCCGCAGATTTGGCGAGGGAATTTGCAGTTCTGGTATATATTTTAAAGAAAAATAAATTTAACAATAAAGTATTTGTGTGTGTGTGTACATTGTAAAATGTAATAAATAGTAAAAGATTTTTTTTTAGAAAGGAGAGTGAGTGCGGGATGTAAGGTAATGGGTGCTCTGGGTACGTTTGCACGAAACGTTAACGTATCAAGGGATGCTCGAATAAGTGTATATAATGGAGCGCTAGTGCCTGCTTTGATGTATGGAAGCGAATGTTGGGCATGGACGGGAAAGCATAAAAAGAAAGTGACTGCCGTGGAAATGAAGTATTTACGTGGTGTATGTGGGTATGTCAGACGGGATCGCGTGAGGAATAATTTGGTGTATGAAGAATGTATGGTTAGGAACAATGTTGTTAAGAGAGTTGTTGTGAGTCAGTTGAGATGGTTTGATGTGGATAAAATGGCGAGTGAACGACTTGTTAAGCGTACATATCTTGGTGAAGTTGAGGGTTTTCGATTGGGTGGCCGACCAGTGTGTAAGTGGATGGATGTGGTTGGTAGGGTGCTTAAAGAGAGAGAGTTTCCAAGTATGAAGAGAAGGAGAGCATGTATGAATGCGATTATGAGTGTGGCCGAGGCGAAAGAAATTTGCGTAGATAGGAATGTGTGGCGAAGGATGATTGTTTCCTAACAATTATTGTGATCCGGATGCGGTATTTCGCTACCGAAAATCGGTCACTTTAATATGTTTAAGAGTAAGGATTTGTTGTATGATGTTGATGTTGTTCTTATTGTTATCGGGTTTGTACGAACCCACTAAGTAGGACACGCGTGATTTTATGTATGTATGTATGTACATTTTTGTTATTAATGGGATTACGAAGTTATTGTTATTCATTTTATGTTATGCATTTCGAATTAAATTTACTAATATTTGTTTTCTTTTTGTAGGTTCCAGAGACAATCAAGTCAACAATAAAGGTAGGAATCTTTATCTTAAAAAAATAATAATCTCCATAGGCGTTTTCGTTTATTATCTCTGAAAGAGATTTGTCTGATGACGTTGGTTTAGATTGTTCGAAGTATTTATTTAATATAAGAACGAACAAAAGCGTTTTATAGTGGGAACTTCAATAATTTTAATATTTTTTTACGATTTCATGTTTCATATCAACGGTTAACTATTAAATTATCATGTATATTAAAAAATAAATGTAAGGATATAGAACCTTTAATTACAAATAAATTATTTTATGAAGATTTCAATGAGGAATAGAAAAAAATAATTTTGAAAGAAATTACAGTTGAAACTACTAAAAGAAATAAAGTGAAACGTATTAAAATACATAATTATACAGAAAAAAAAATATGTTGTGGCCAGCACAATACCTCTCGCCACTTCCGTTTTTGGTACATAAATATTATATTTAACATTTCTTGTGTACCTATACTGTACATATTTATATTAGATTTTTTAATTTTAAATTCAATCCAATCGGAAAATACTACATGAACAGAAAGATCAGATGAAGATGATCACATTATTCAAAACATCACTGTAGCCTTGATTATTCCCAGAAGTACTGCCCGAAATGTAAATGGGCGTTTTTATCAAATAGGAGAATACATCAGATGACGAATATCAAGAACACTATACATTACAAACCCGTTTAAACATCGATTTATAGCAATATTTGTACTACAAGAATAGGTCGTAGCCTAGCTTTGCTCGTAGCACGTCGAGTAGCGGTTAGGTTTTGCGCGAGAACATAGAGACTAGACAATGGAGCACTGGAGCTCCTTATTGTGCATATATGAATCCCATTTCTGTCCGTGTTCATTAAATGAACAAGAATTCGCGTAGTGAATGTCAGGAGAACCGTTTTGAGGATATTTCATACCTTGAAAAACACCATTTGACAGTGTTAGTAAAATGGCATGGGCTGGTATTTCGATGTATTGAAATATTAAGCTAGTTTTGGTTACATATGGTGCTTTAGCGGAAGTTCTGTAATTTGGCAAATGTACAGAAATAATTACCACGAAGAGTTATCAACTGTATTGAAAGTTTAGCAAACCATGTGGTAGGTCTTTACAGTACGGGGAGGACACTATTACTTACTCAAAATAAATCGTACCTTAGCTATAAAACATATTCAATAAAAAAAATCTGATGTGACCAACACAGTACCTCCCGCCATTTACCTATGTATTTAATTTTTATATTACTTTATAAATTTATCCATACAATGTATAGAAAAAGTATTAAAGCAAACTTGTAGAAAATGGAATAATCTTTAATTTTTATAACAAATTGAGAAAAAATTACATTTAAAGGTATTTTTTGAAGAATAACTATCTTGAGCTTCAAGTAAACTGCCATTTCCGGTTATCCGATTGCCACCAAAATCTAATGGCTTCTTTCTATATTAGAATAAGATAGAAATCCATGGTTTCAAAACTTTCTGAATGATAGTATTTGAGTTAGAGCGTAAACAGGATCCACACATACATACATACACACAGACATCATCGTGAAAATGTTAAAATTGGATTCTAGGGACCTTAAAACGTGGTCATTTACCAAAATCTCGATATGCGATTTTTAGCACGATCCCTATACCTCCCGCTCCCCTTGGTAAGGGTAGCGGATTGCTACTTTTGTTCATTTCTCTGTGGCAGTAACTTTTCTTAATAAATAAAGTGTTTTCTAAATGTTTATTTTCTAGTTTTACTTTACAAATAAGTTATTCACAATTTAACAAAAACATAATAAATAAGCCCCTTATTTTGTTTGTTTCAAGGCGATAATTTTTACCTCCCGCTACCCTTGGTAAGGGAGGTATAGGGATCTTGCTAAAAATCGCATATCGAGATTTTGGTAAATGACCACGTTTTAAGGTCCCTAGAATCCAATTTAACATTTTCACGATGATGTCTGTGTGTATGTATGTATGTGTGTGTGGATCCTGTTTACGCTCTAACTCAAATACTATCATTCAGAAAGTTTTGAAACCATGTACTACTTGTACTTATTCTAATATAGAAAGAAGCCATTAGATTTTGGTGGCAATCGGATAACCGGAAATGGCAGTTTACTTGAAGCTCAAGATAGTTTTTCTTCAAAAAATACCTTTAAATATAATTTTTTCTCAATTTGTTATAAAAATTAAAGATTATTCCATTTTCTACAAGTTTGCTTTAATACTTTTTCTATATATTGTATGGATACATTTATAAAGTATTATTATATACATAGGTAAATGGCGGGAGGTACTATGTTGGTCACATCAGATTTTTTTTTTTAAGTGTCCGGTTTTTTTGGCCACGATTGTATATTGTTAAAATACTTACGAATTAGGCTTTGTTGATGACAAATACATTTATTCTGGAACAATTTGGAAGCAAATCGTTCGCTGTTTGTAATATTAAGCTTAGTGTTACTAATAAATAAATGTCATATCATCAATGACCTTTTAGAAGAGTTATGATAATCATTTCATCTGTATTAGAAATTCCTTGGTACTAAATATTCAAGATGTATAAAACGCATTTTTAAGTAATTAATTATTTGCAAGATATAAATTTCCACCTACATAAAGATCTATAAATGTACTTGCAAATTTGCTCGAATGAATCGCTTCCTCGAGAAAAGAAAAATAAAACGATATTAAATTTCGGCAGTTACATTTAATCAAAAAAATAGGTTAACTGCATCAGTTGCATATGGAAAAAAGAAGAAAGTGCAATAATCAGGTCGAGGAGTCTGTGAATGCATTTAAACCATCAAGAAAAATTAGGACAGAAGGTTTTAACAAGACCATGACTTAATTAAATCACACCCGAAATTGCATTTATTGCTTCCTCACAAAAAGACAACTTTCAATCAAATGAATCACATTGTTGACTGTGTCATATAATATTCACATATAGGTAACCATGTCGACGATAGGTAATAAATTTATTAGCAGTGAAATTATTAAAAAATCATAATTCGATTTCGACTGAAGTCAAACGTAAAACTTGGAAATTATTTCCAATTTTCCATAAATCTTTGGCGGCGTTCAAAACTATTTTTTTTCTTCAAGTGTACAATAATATTCATTTTATTACTAGTATAACAATGGTGTTCATTATTGTACTAGTAAAAAAATGTTAGCTTCTTAGTTCACCGCTGGCGGCAGCAGTCGTCACAGCAACACAGACCATATTGAAAAATTGTTATTTGACAGTTGTATCGTTTGTGTTTTGTAGTATACACAGCCAACTACGGCTGAAATTGCAAATGCTATAATTAAAACAATTCTAGAAAAATATTTAAAAAATCCCCAGTTTTCTTTGAAACACTTGAAGAAAAAATAGTATATGTTATTCGGAGCAGAACGCCCTTTTTGTGTTTTACCCAGCTTGACAATAGCTGGGTTCAACGCAAAAAGACCGCTTTCTACTCCTAATAACATAATATACTATTTTTTATAAATATAATTTAGAAATAGCACAAACTTCAATAACATTTAGGTCCACGAAGAAAACAATTTGATATAAAACTTATATTCATGACGGCACATCTATTCGATTTCATATTTGTGTTATTGGTACTTTTATTACAAAATTTGAATGTACCAAGATTGAGAAACATTTTACCTTCTTCTGAGATTTTATTGTAACTGTAGGTGCGCATTTTTCTGCTGCATTCTGCTTGATTTTCCTTATCCCTCTATGATTAGATATAATTGTTGTCCTCGTCCTTGATATGTCCAATGTTTGCTATGGATACATATGACAACGTAGTATGGGGCATCCTACACAATGTGGTGCCGGCGAGTGCATCGTCCTAGTGTTCGATGCACCCGGTATCTGCATCACACATCATTGGCAGCGAATCATTGATTGTCTAGACAGACGCGTTAAGTGGCGGGAACAGGACCTGGGGCTCTGGGGCACAGCGACCTTCACGAGATTCGGCCCAATATCACATACCAATCATATTCAAACAGATCAGGAGCAACAAATCAAAATTTCAGAGATTATCCTGAAGGAAATGTAACAAACTATATTGTTATATATTCATATTGAACATCATTGTAATTGTTGCAATAAGTTTTAATTGAATGTTAATGATTTTTTGGTGAGGTCAAATAATGGAGATTCAGTCCTTGGTTAAAATATTATTTATTTAAAACAATACCGACGTTTCGGTCTCAATTAGACCATCCTCAGGGTTCTGGAAAACATCAACGGGGTACATATATTATGCTCCATAATTTTTAAGAAACTGGTCACTTCCATGTTTAAAATGTTTTTAGATTGTTGAAATTGTACATAATTACAAATTCTGTTGTGGGCCATCTATGTGGTATATATAAGTATTGTATTTAATATTTCTTGTACACACAAAAAAATCTAATTACACCAAATCTTTATATTTACGTATTTTCTATAATTTTAAATGCATTTTATGAGTAAGTTTTCTCCATTTCTTCTAAATGTTCGAGGTTTTTACAATTCATTAACGGAATTGGCGGTATTTCTGAAGGGTTCATGTAATATACCTATAATTTTAAATATATAATTAATAATACAATAACAAATATTAAATGTCGTTCCCAGAAAAAGCCTGTAATACTATCTCTAAATTTTTGACATTAGTGACATTTTCTGTCAATTACAGACATTTTAATTTCTCAAGTAGTTAACCATGGGGATGTTTGGGCTGTGAGCAGGCTGTGAGATTTACTAGAACAGATTATTTTATAGAGAATATAATTCCTTAGTCACGTGACATGTGTTCCGCCAATCAACATTCAGAATCTCCCTAGCTACGCGTTTTATCACAGCGATGATAAAAAACAAGGAAATAAACATCGTATTTATAGTCGTTACTAAGGGATTTGTTTTCTTTATTTATGACATTGACAGTTCATTTTGAGTATAAAAATAAATAATAACAATAATACAAACTCCGAAATATTAAATAAAACTCGTAAGTACCATGTTTTAATACAATATGAATATGTATAACAAAATTTAGGTTAGGTTAGATTGCAAAAATTCATTATATTCTCTCATTAAATATAAGCTCGTGATATGATTAATAATCGAAGATATTGCTCGTGAAACCGAAACAGCACATTTCAACTCGTCCTTCGGACTCGTGAAATCTGCAGCTCGGTTTCACTCGAGAATATCATCGATGATAATCATATCACTTGTTATATTACGTATGATTATATTTCTATGTCTTTAAATCTATAGAACATATAATAAATTTTTTAAATGTGTCGGATAGAGATTTTTTTTTTAATATTTGTAATAACATAAATTTTCAAAAAATAATATTTAGAAGATTTTTGTTAAAATACTACTAATTCCGGTTATTCAATTGTTACCAGAACCCATTCAACTCTTTCCCATTACTGTTAGATTGAGGAATCCGTAGTTACACACACACACACACACACACACACACACACACACACACACACACACACACACACACACACACACACACACACACACACATCATCGTAAAAATGTTAAATTCGGATTCTAGGGACCTTAAAATGTGCTTGTTCACTAAAATCTGGACATTTTTAGCATGAATCCAATACGTCTCTTAGCGAGAGGTAAAAATATACTGTGCCTAGTCTCCTGGAGCCGGTATCCGTATTAATCTCGGTTTTGTAATTATGTCGTAGCCTAGGCGTCTCATAATCTGGCTAGACTTTTTATAAAATGATGAATAGCTTACAGCCAGATTGTTTTATTTTCGTTTGCAATTTCTTTAAATATAACAACAATAACCTCACGTAATGCTCAAGAGTCACTCTTGGAAAACTCGGGGCGAGTTTTATGCGTTATATTATTGTTAGATAAATATAAGCTAGTCTACACGATTAGCCAGATTGTAAGTCGTCGATGTGTCAACGACGAATTGACACTCTGCCGGTATTTTACAATCTGGCTAAGACATACAAAACCGGGATTAATACCGATACAGGCGCCGGGAGGCTACGCACAGCCTAAAAAATATGTATATACCCTGAATTTATTAATTTGCCATGGGTCATAAAATTGGTTATGCAACATTAATTATGTAGAACATTATTGGCCTTCCTTGAAAAAATTAAAGGGTATGAAAAATTAAAGACATATCTGCATTATTGAGTTATGAGGTATAATCATATTTCATTATTCATTGGCTGTACTTTAATTTTTGTGAAAACAGATTAAAAAATTTTACTGGCGATTTCTTAAATCGTACTATGATTATAAACACGTTATTAATTTGAATTGAGGGCTCAATTTTTGTCAGTAACCTGGTCATTAAAATGAAATATATTTACATTAAAATTTGAGGCATTTAATAGACTTTGGAATGTTTGCACGATGTTCATTAAAAAGCGGGCTGTAGTAGTTTAACATGGGAATAGTTTTTCTTTGTACAAAAGTTCCCAAATAATTTTAGACAAAAATATTTCAAGTAAAAGTTGTAGATAAATAAAGTATACACCAAAGCACTGAATCAAATTTAATTTTCATTTGTAGTGACAGCTATGGAATTTAAACAAAATAACATAAAAATCTGATGTGGACACCACACGACTTCCTTGTACGATTATTAAACTATACATATTTTTTTAATAATTAAATTACAAAATATTGACAGGTTTAAGCCAAGCCCGAGAAATATTTTGGTATAGAACAAAAAATAATTCATTTACTACTATCATTCTTAAATTAACATTAATCTAACCCGGTTCTTTTTAAAGATAGTTTTGATTACAACAAAGAAATATTTGATTACAACAATGAATATGACTAATTTCATAATAAAAATATAATATTTGTTATTGTACGAATCATAAAATTGCACGTATTTAACGTAATTTGACATGAACATTTGTTTAAATTTTTTTGTCCTAATCCATAGCAAGCTTTATTACAAAAACAAAAAAGTATATAATTTTTAAATTTACATATCTCGCTTATACAAAGGGCTAATTTAATAATACTTGCTAGACGCAGAAATTATTCTCTAAAACTTTTATTTGAAGCATTTATTTCTAAAATCAAAATAAAATCATTTTATTCAAGAAAAACTGTTAACAACTTCAAGTAATGTACCACTTCCGGTTAGCCTATTTTAACCAAAATCTATTATGTTATTTCGATTGACATAAAAGTCTTGTATACCAAATTTGAAAAGTTTTGGATTATATTTTAAAACAGTTTTTCATTAAAATCTATTATAGGCTTCATGTAAAGTGCCACTTCTGGAAATTGTGTAATAACCAGAAAGGGAGGTGCACAATTAGATGTTATAGCAATCCTAAATACAACTTTTCAACTTTCTACGGCTTACCGTTTATGAGTTATGCGAGATACGTACGTACAGACGTCACGACGAAATTAATCAAAATGGATTCAGGGATGATTAAAATGGATATTTCTTCTGAAATCTGAAAACCGAAATTTTTCGCGTTTACAATACTTCCTTTACTTACGTACAAGGAAGTAAAAAGCGTGCCATTTGAACTGGACATTTGATTTTATAGATTACAAAATGTGAAAAAAGTAGTTAAAGTTATTTAAATTTAAAAATAGTATCTATTAAGTGTATTAGGTGTAAAATTTAATTATCTGCAACTTTTAAATGGAAACCGAATTTCAGATAGTTGAAACGATGTGCATTGTTCATAATTTTGTTTCAATTCAATGGCTATCACTACAAATAAGCAATATTTATAAAATTTGAAACTTTTGCGCAAAGAAAAACTGATTTCCAATGTTAAACGCCTATGGCCCTCTTTTCAATTTACATGATAAAATATGATTCGTTTTATACGAACGTTCGTTATAACCAGTTCGTTATTTGCGAAAAAATAACACTGTTATTATTAGAGACCCGGAACGGAACAGAAACGAAAACGATAAACTAAATGGAAAAAAAACTGAAACAGAAACTGAAACGAAATTCTTAATCTTAATGTTGGAGAGAAAACGATATAATTCCGGTTAATAACATTAGTTTGTTTCTATTACATACTTACATACATTTTAGTTGGTAGCAATGAATATTATTACTGTTCCAACTACACAAGTCACATTTGAGAGAGCAAAATTTACTTTATCCCCTAATAGAGCTTATATATATATATATATATATATATATATATATATATATATATATATATATATATATATATATATATGTATATATAGGATGATTCATCGAAATCGTCGTCTTCGATATCTCCCTTGTCGTTCGACATACAGCATAAGTTGATTAACAGAATTTTTTCGTCTACTCAAGGAGCATAACGTAAAATTATTTTCACATATACAGGATGTTGCATTACGGCTCGGCGAGAATTATTTCTCTTTTTTATATAGAACACTCTATATATTTTTATATATTTTGAATTGTATTTTATTCACCTATACGAACATATGAATTTTGTTTTAGTTGCAAAGTTATTCCGTTTTTTCTCTAAAAAATACCGAAAACACGTATTGCTTTATAAAGGCTTACTGAAGTTATTTTAATAGTAAAATTAAGAATTTTCTTTTCTGTATAACTGTAATTATAGTCTATGTTTTGACATATTTTTTCTTAAACACAGGGTGTTCAATAAAGCGAATCAAATGTACTCAATTTCAAATGACTATAACTCGTCATTTTCAAATGAAACACCCTATATTTTATTATTCAGTTGTGTGTATTTTTGTATTATCTTCATATGTTATTAAGGGTATCCTATGCCTAAAACCAATTATTTCGGAGATTTTCACCATTTTTCTCTAAATTTATATATTCAATTAAAAATTAAATCTAGTATACCATGGATATTGTTTTATGAATAAGAAACAATTGCAGTAATGACAGTAGTTTCATTAGCCAGGTTATTATTAATAACAGTGAGATTAAGTAAATTAATTGATTAATATGAGTCTCTCGCAAGAAGAACATACGAATATGATGTACGCACTTGGAGAAGCGGAAATACCCTCTTTTTTCGTACTGAACATGACCAGTTCTTTTAAACCTTTCCCTTAGTTTTACAAAAGAACGCGGATTTGGATGTCGTCTTCCCGGAAACCGTTGTGCATAAATTCTGGATGCCAAAAAATATCTAAATATAAAGAATACATGAAATTAGAATTTTTTGTATACAAGAAATGTTAAATATGATATTTATATATCCTACAATGGAAAGAGCGAGAGGTATTGTACAATTTTTTTTTATATAAAAATATCTGGAACGATATAACTGGTTCGGACCAAAATTAATTTTTCGTTTGAGTGGAAACTATTTTTTTTTAAGTAGAAACGATATTAACCGGAACTAAATTATTTTTATCGGAACTGTAATTTCGAGCTTCTAAATTAGATTGTTTTACTGGAAAGTTCGTTATAACCGGATTTGTAATTATAATAAGCAGACATTCTGTAGTCTCCTATCTTCTTTAATTTGTACGTCAACAACCGAATACTACTTCCAATTAATCTCCATAATAAGAGGAAAAAAACTATTGTTGTCAAAAGCGAGAGTGTAGAAAAAACTAATCAGATTCACTTATAAATAACCGGACAGTTTCCAGTCGGTCGAACTTGACTTCGACTTCACACCTCCTCGCAACGCAAACAATCTAATACCGATCAGCTGCGTCATCTAACTAACTAAACTAAACTAAAGCGTCTTGTCTCGACGTATTCGACAGTGCGGTAGGTCAACAACAACAACACAGACAACACAACAATTCAGACTAATCGATCTGTCATTGTCCTATAAGCCAGAGGTAATTAGAAAGTGAATTGGTGTGATAGCGATGGCGACAATGAAAACGAAATTTTAGAAATTTTAGATGCTAGAAAGAAAGTAATGATTATGATGCGTAGATATTGGAGACGATACGGAAAGATGCGGTAAGGAATGAAAGAATAAGGGAAATATATCTAGTGTTAGAAGTCTGTAGAAAGATACAAGAGAGACGATTACATTGGTTTGAACATGTCATGAGGAAAGATGAATTATATATTGGATGAAGAATGAAGAAATTAGTAATAGAAAGTTGAAGAAACAGAGGAAGACCTAATATAAGATGGAAGGACTGTATTGCGAAAGACATGAGAGAAAAGGAACTGAATGAGGACGACATGCAAAACAAAAATGTGTGGAAGAATAAAATAAAAAATGGAAAAAGCTAAAGAAGAAGATTTCAGTGTCAAGTCGTTATAAAACAGAGCGAATTCCTGGGAACCAGTAAAAAATATTTGTGCCCTTTAGTATTTAATTTAATTTGATTGATACTACAAACGATTCTTGTCGACTGCTGGTAGGTACACTTCTGTGCAATAAAATGAAGCACAAGTTTTGCGACTATTTTTTCGCAAATTTTAGTTGTATATTTCTCGTTTATTTTACTCGCTTAGCATTAGTTTTAATGAATGACAAACACCATACTTCATCGCTATAAAATTGATAACTTACCTAGCATTTATTGTAAAAATATCATTTGGTAAATGTACATATAAAAATAACGTCTTTATTAAATGACCAAAATAGAAACATTTTGAAAAAATCTGATGTGGCCAGCACATAACCTCTCGCCGTATATTTTACCTGGCTCTATTCATAAAGCAAAGAATATTTTTAGAAATACAAATAATATATTCGTATAAGTCTATGACGTATAAACTTCTTTATTATTCAATAAGAGCATGTCTCAACATAAAACAATTTTCACATGTATTTACAAAATCTATAGGATATTTTACCATAAATTATATACAATAAATTACAAAGTAGAGTTTACCATATGTAAATTTTAGGCTGGTAACAGGGATTTTCAATTCAAAAAACGTTCTTGTTTACTTTCTCTTCATATTCTTCTAGTAAAAACATTAATTTTGGTCGGTGTAAAATGTATAATCTGAATTGTGCATCTATTCTTACTTCTTTTACATTTTATTTTTTCATACATGTATCTAATTAACACTAATTCCCTTTAATAAAGTGATGGATAGATTGCACTCCGATTATTTTCTTATATCGATGTGTAATTCTGTCAATATTTACAACTTACTTGAGAATAATTTGATAGCTTTTTCGCTGTTCAATGTTACTCTAGCTACAGTGCTGGTGTACACTGTCCCATAATATTTGAAACAAATTTAAGTCCTTCAACTTAGACTTGTCACCTCCATAATAGTCACAGATCAAGAATTAAGAGATTCTCCAAGTACATTTTTCTTTCATTACTCATTATTTCGATGAGATACAATTTTTCTGTATTTTACGTTTCAGATTGGAGACCATCTTCACTTTCACCTTGTATTTATAACATTTCAATATCGTCTTCCTTCGAGCTGTATTCTCGCTTATATCTGTACTTTACATTTAGATTTTTACCTCTCGCTAAGAGAGGTATTGCATTCATGCTAAAAATCGCATATCTAGATTTTATTGAATAAGCACGTTTCAAGGTCTCTACAATCCGATTTTAACATTTTTACGATGATGTCTGTGTGTGTGTGTGTGTGTGTGTGTGGATGTATGTGTGTGTGTGTGTGTGTATGTATGTAGGATGTTGGAAGGACGATTACTCAAAAACTATAAGACTTAAAAATTGTTTAACTACGTATTTTCCAATCGGACATTCATGGGAAGATCTGAAAAGGTTTTGGTAACAACTGGAAAACCGGAAGTAGAAGATTCTTGAAAAAAAATCTTCCAAATATTATTTTTTGAAATTTTTTCGTGATAATATTAAAGAAAATTAAATTCTCTATCTGATACATTTAAATATTTTATTATATATTCTATAGATTTAGAGATAAAAGAAATATAATATATAAAATAATCTGTTGTAATAAATTTTACAGCCGAAAGAATGCCATGGAAAATAGTTGATAATTTAAATTGTTTGTAACTGACAGATAAATGTCAGTGTCAGAAATTCGTAGATATTACTAAAGAGTTTTTCTGGGAAGTGCATACATTATATTATTTCTTAATGTATTAATAGTTAAATATTTAAAATTATAGGTCTATTACATATATCCTTCAAAAATACTGTCAATCCTGACAATGAATTGGAAACATTTCGAAAAAATAGAAGAGGACAAAATTTCTTCATAAAATAAATTTAAAATTAAACAATCTAAATATAAGGAATAGATATATGTAAGTAGAATTTTTGTTGTAGAATGTAGGTATACAAGAAATGTTAAATACAATAGGGCGCCTTGACAAGCAGATATGGGGACTCATGTCAGAATGATAGCTAGTAATTATGTATATAGATGTAAATATCATAATTTCTCATTCTAAATTTAGTGATTTTCGAATTCCATATGGTTTATTTTCCTCGACAAGTAAATTCCACACTCCTGGTGACAAATTAACTACGTGTATTTAGAAAATCTTGAAATTCTAAATGAAACATAATGACTAATTATCATTCTGAAACGGGCCCCCACCAAAACCTTTTCAGATCTTCCCATGAATGTCCGATTGGGAAATACGTAGTTTAAAAAATATAAAGTCTTATAGTTTTTGAGTAATCGTCCTTCCAACACACATACACACACACACACACACACACACACACACACACACACACACACACACACACACACACACACACACACACACACACACACACACACACACACACACACACACACACACACACACACACACACACACACACACACACACACACACACACACACACACACACACACACACACACACACACACACACACACACACACACACACACACACACACACACACACACACACACACACACACACACACACACACACACACACACACACACACACACACACACACACACACACACACACACACACACACACACACACACACACACACACACACACACACACACACACACACACACACACACACACACACACACACACACACACACACACACACACACACACACACACACACACACACACACACACACACACACACACACACACACACACACACACACACACACACACACACACACACACACACACACACACACACACACACACACACACACACACACACACACACACACACACACACACACACACACACACACACACACACACACACACACACACACACACACACACACACACACACACACACACACACACACACACACACACACACACACACACACACACACACACACACACACACACACACACACACACACACACACACACACACACACACACACACACACACACACACACACACACACACACACACACACACACACACACACACACACACACACACACACACACACACACACACACACACACACACACACACACACACACACACACACACACACACACACACACACACACACACACACACACACACACACACACACACACACACACACACACACACACACACACACACACACACACACACACACACACACACACACACACACACACACACACACACACACACACACACACACACACACACACACACACACACACACACACACACACACACACACACACACACACACACACACACACACACACACACACACACACACACACACACACACACACACACACACACACACACACACACACACACACACACACACACACACACACACACACACACACACACACACACACACACACACACACACACACACACACACACACACACACACACACACACACACACACACACACACACACACACACACACACACACACACACACACACACACACACACACACACACACACACACACACACACACACACACACACACACACACACACACACACACACACACACACACACACACACACACACACACACACACACACACACACACACACACACACACACACACACACACACACACACACACACACACACACACACACACACACACACACACACACACACACACACACACACACACACACACACACACACACACACACACACACACACACACACACACACACACACACACACACACACACACACACACACACACACACACACACACACACACACACAGACATCATCGTAAAAATGTTAAAATCGAATTGTAGCGACCTTAATACGTGCTTATTCAATAAAATCTGGATATGCGATTTTTAGCATGAATGCAATACCTCTCTTAGCGAGAGGTAAAAAGAGCTATTAATAAATACAACAAAACTGAAAAGCCAAAACATCATTTCTTTCTAATATTGTGTCATGCTACCATTTAATCGCCGAGGAACTGAATGAATCAATTGCCTTGTATAATGCGTCGTTTCTTCCCAGGTATTTTGCACTGCTTCCCATGTCTTCTGAGTTTTGAGGAATAAAATTTCTTCTATATAATTTTTTGTTATTCTGCCCCATACATTTCCTATGATATCTGGACTATTTGAAACCCATGGTACTCTTTCAACATTGTTATTTTGAAACCAGTTTCTGACGATATTAGCAATATGGACCGGGCAGTTGTCCTGCATGTAGATAAAATTATTGTTGGGATATAAATATTCTATAGAAAGCATTATCACATTTTTTAAAATTTGTATCTAATTGTCTGCATTAAATCGTCCATCAGCTTTCCAACAAACGCCCATTCCGTTGTAGCTAATCCATGCTCACACATTAATACCGAATCTCCGTGGCTTTCGGACTGCGCTCACATATCTTTCATCGAACCTTGAATATTGCGGTTTATGAACACGGATGTGACCATTATTGGTATATTTGAATACCTTTACGTCTGTAAATATTACCCGTTCCCAAAATGCTAGATCTCTGTGAACGTAATTTAATGAAAATATGACATGAGCCTGTTTATTTTCTTCCGTTATTTTGGTTTTTCTTGGTTGCTACTCTATTTCGCAAATCTGACGATTTAATTATCCTACACATTGTAGACGGAACACCATGAAAATCTGTTGCATCTTTAGCCATTCTTGCAGACTCAAAAGGGTGGTAAATGTGCCACTACAGTGCCATTAGTTCCTGATTAAACGTTTCCATTAAGAATGTAGACAAGTGACATATCTCAACATTGTGTAGTTAGAAATTTGGACAGCGAGCGTTTTTTCTATTTTGCCAATCGACGTAAGAATGACAATAATAATTCGTTTATAGGTAGTTCATTTCGCTCTATATCTGTACTGACACCTACTAGAAAACCATTTTTTCTGCATCAAGAAACGCACATGCCAACAAGATCATTATTCTAGCCGTTTTCGATAGATTTTTACCTCTCGCTAAGAGAGGTATTGCATTCATGCTAAAAATCGCATATCCAGATTTTATTGAATAAGCACGTTTTAAGGTCCCTACAATCCGATTTTAACATTTTTACGATGATGTCTGTGTGTGTGTGTGTGTGTGTGTGTGTGTGTGTGTGTGTGTGTGTGTGTGTGTGTGTGTGTGGATGTGTGTGTGTGTGGGATGTTGGAAGGACGGTTACTCAAAAACTATAAGACTTAAAATTTGTTTAACAACGTATTTCCCAATCGGACATTCATAGGAAGAACTGAAAAGGTTTTGGTAATAATTGGACAACCGGAAGTAGAAGATTCTTGAAAAAAAATCTTCTAAATATTATTTTTTGAAAATTTTTCGTGGTAATATTAAAGAAAATTAAATTCTCTATCTGATACATTTAAATATTTTATTATATATTCCATAGATTTAGAGATAAAAGAAGTATAATATATAAAATAATCTGTTGTAATAAATTTGACAGCCGAAAGAATGCCATGAAAAATAGTTGATAATTTAAATTATTTGTAACTGACAGATAAATGTCAGTGTCAGAAATAATGAGTAATGAAAGAAAAATGTACTTGGAGAATCCCTTAATGCTTGATCTGTGACTATTATGGAGATGACAAGTCTAGGTTGAAGGACTTAAATTTGTTTCAAACATTATGGGACAATGTACACCAGTACTATAGACTAGAGTAACTTTGAATTGCGAAAAAGCTATCAAATTCTTCTCAAGTAAGTTGTAAATATTGACAAAATTACACATCGATATAAGAATAATCGGAGTGCAATCTATCCGTCACTTTATTAAAGGGAATTAGTGTTATTTAGATATAACATGTATGAAAAAATAAAATGTAAAAGAAGATATGCAAGAATAGATGCACAATCCATATATACATTTTAGACCGCCCAAAATTAATGTTTTTACTAGAAGAATATGAAGAGAAAGTAAACAACGTTGTTCGAATTGAAAATTGCAGTTACCAGCCTAATATTTATATATGGTAAACTCTACTTTGTAATTTATTGTAACATAATTTATGGTAAAATATCTTCATGTTGAGACATGCTATTATTGAATAATAAAGAAGTTTATACGTCATAGATTTATATGAATATATTATTTGTATTTATAAAAATATTCTTTGCTTTATGCATACAGCCAGGTAAAATATACGGCGAGAGGTTATGTGCTGGCCACATCAGATTTTTTATGCTATTATTGATAAAATCACGTATATCAACACGAGACGCAAAAATGCTACATGCCAATGTATACAAAATATTTGACAGTTTCAGATTATCTCCAAAACAGTGTTAGGACATACGACGCCTTTTAAACAGATTCTAAAACCTGTGGGGAAAAAAGAAACTATGTTTACGTGAAAAATACTAAAGATAGCGATTTGCGGAAAAATATTTTTAATTATTTATATTGTTGCAATTTGCTGCATAGGAGATGACCAAATAATAATATATTTACTTTCCTTGATATTAATTAAACAATTTTTATTTTATTTATATAACAGGGTATACCATTTTTGGCGATTTCTTCCTTATCATGAGGAAACTTTCCAAAGAATATTCCAAGCATTTTTTTTTTCGTGGTTTGCTTAGTTTTTCACAAAACTTTTTCCTAACAATGTGACGCGAACTATATGCAGAGGCGGATCAAAGGTATATTGCGCCCTAAGCTGAAATAAAATTTGCGCCCCCCCCCTGACCTAATTTGTCATTTTCTAACATGAACATGCAATGAATAAACAAAACAATTAAACGAATTTTTTTTTTCAAATAGATTTTTCTTCCATTCCACGACAAAAAAAAAAACAAAAATCTGATGTGACCAACACAGTACCTCCCACCATTTACCTATGTATACAATTTTTATATTACTTATCCATACAATATACAGGGTGTTTATTAAACATAGGGCAAAAATTGAAGGGATTATTCCCTGGACCATTCTAAGATGATTTTGTCCTTTGATGATTTTTGAAAAGCCGCTTTGTTTCGAAGATACAGGGCGAAAAAAAAATTCGCCCTTTGTATAAGCGAGATATGTAAATTTAAAAATTATATACTTTTTTGTTTTTGTAATAAAACTTGCTATGGATTAGGACAAAAAAAAATGTTCATGTCAAATTACGTTAAATACGTGCAATTTTATGATTCGTACAATAACAAATATTATATTTTCATTGTGAAATTAGTCATATTCATTGTTGTAATAAAATATTTCTTTGTTGTAATCAAAACTCTCTTTAAAAAGAACCGGGTTAGATTATGGTCGCTATATATCTTACTGTTTTGAAGTTAAAATTAATATTTTGTAATTTAATTATTAAAAAAATATGTATAGTTTAATAATCGTACAAGGAAGTCGTGTGGTGTCCACATCAGATTTTTTAACTTTCTTAAACTAGGATATCTCCCTTGTTTCCTCATGTAACAGTGTTACTTCTGTTCTTTATTGCCTCTCTCCCTGCAAGACGGTCTATGATGTTTCACATAATCGCTCTTCTTTTTTAACTTTTATAATTTTATTCACCTCCATTTTATCTAAACCTATACTCCATCCTTTCATATCTTGAAAAATCCGGATTCTTATTCCAGTAATTTCTGCAATATGTTTTGTCGCCGTAATTATAATTTTTAAACAAACATTGGGTTAAATGCAAATTGTCGGCAATATTTGTCCCAATTCCGCGACCTGAGACATGACCTGGTACGTGCGCTGTAGTATGCCGTCCACGGGCAACGGTCCTGGGTTCAAATACCTTTGGGGGTGACTGTCACCGTGCCAAGCTCACTCACTCCTGACCTGATTGAATGTTGATAATTAATTTGTTTTGAACTGGCTGCATTTGTCAAGGGCTCCCAGTAGGATGCAGGACTGTAACAAAAGGAATAGGATCTTTCACCATAATAGCAAATTAGAACATGTGTCATTTATATTAAAGCTATGATAGCTAAAATAAATTATGAAAGTGCGAAAAGATAATGTCAGCCACATGGTTTTGAACCATGGGCCATTATTACTTTGTCGGAGTAACGCTCTACCAACTGAGCTATGGTCAACCTATCCAATGGCTGACATTATCTTCCACTTTTAGCCGCTAATGTATCTCTCTTTGAAGAATACAGTTTTGTTTCATGTTGTATGATGTGGGGTTGGATTACCACTACATTTAAACATCATTGTGGACATGTCAGAAATTACTCTTGACCCTATTGGTTCAGTTTTTGAAATTAACGTAGAGTTAACAGTCTATATGTTCGAAATAAATTATGAAAGTGTGAAAAGATAATGTCAGCCACATGGATTTGAACCATGGACCATTACTTTGCCGGAGTAACGCTCTACCAACTGAAATTGTTTCGTTAATATCTTTTTTATTCAAAACCCACGATTTTTTACCTCTCGCTAAGAGAGATATTAGATTCATGGTAAAAATCTCATATTCATATTTCAATGAATAAACACGTTTTAAGGTCCCTAGAATCTGATTATAACATTTTTACGATGATGCTGTGTATATGTGTGTGTGTGTGTGTGTGTGTGTGTGTGTGTGTGTGTGTGTGTGTGTGGGTGGATGTGTATGTGTGTTAGGTTCTTTGAGGTACGATTTCTCTAATTCTATAAGACACAAGACCTGTGTAACTATGGATTCCTGAATCTAACAGTAATGGGAAGAGTTGAATAGGTTCTGATAACAATTAGACAACCGGAAGTGATAGTTTTTAAAAAAAATCTGATGTGGCCAGCACAATACCTTCCGTCAATCCTATGTATTGTGTATAAATTCCATTCATAATTTTTTTTTGCAAAAGCTTGAAAATATCCAGTAAAATTATTTCATAAACAAACTATGCAAATTGCACTGACATCTTTTTCTTCTTTACCTTTTCCCATTCGTTAGGGGTAGCTATTTTTTATTTTCTTCTTGCACTCATTTCTGTTTTGCGTGTCGTTCTCATTCAGTTCCTTTTCTCTCAAATTTAAATTGTCTTGAACACTTTGAATGAGTCTGCTGAATCGATTTAGGGCAAAATTTCGAGGCACACACTTTTTGGTAAAATAATACATACAACACCTTATTCACATTCCCGTATTTCGATAAATAGTTGTCTGGCCAATATTTTGATCCACAAAAACGTTAACAATTTCACAATTCGGCTATCTGTCCAACTAACCTATAGATAAGTTTCGTATTTCAAGTTTGTATAACATTTTTCAAAACTTTTTCTGGCAATTTTAACATTAAACAACTACTATTATGTATTTAGTATGTTGAGTGACAAACTGATTTAATAATAAAATTTGGAGTTTAACATTTTTCTGAAGCCCACTAAATAGTCTCGTGGTGATTCGGGTTCGATTCCGATCGTCATCAAACTTGATACTTGACAATTATTTCTAATTTTTATCCTCATTTGAAGTTTTAACAGTGTTTATAGAAAATTGCAATTAAATAAAAAAATTGCCATTTAATGTTATTATAAATATTAAAGAATATTCTATTATCTATACGGTTTAAATCCATTCAATACTTCATATCCAATAGATATAGAGTTCGAAATTAAATTTCATAAATTGGCGAGCTATGCTATAACCATAGAAACAGCTTCTTTATTAAGATAATTCTGATTGACAGATGTCAGTGCAATTTAGTGTTTATGTTATAATTTTACTGGAAATATATAACCTTTTGCAAGAAACTTTTTGAATAGAATTTGTATAATATACATAGAACTGAAGGAAGGTAAAGTGCTGGTCATATCAGATTTTTTATATATGTAGTAAAAACTAAAATTTAATGATATAATATTTTTCTTTGCATTTCATTATAAAAATGACAATGCACTAATTGTCGGGAGATCCCAAATTTTTGTTGTAAATTATTATGTAATTGAAAATTACCTACATTTTGCTTTTTATTGACCTTTAAGACGTCATTTTAAATAAATTAAAAGATAAATATGAAATTCGAAGAACAATGACGTAGGTAATATTTTTTCGACTAGGATTTGTGGTACTATTTCATGTTTACAAATAAATATCCTGTTAAATACGTTATTTTTAACCTTCCAAAAATTGACACATTTCATTATACGAGGGTCACGCTAGAATGATAGAGAATAAGACACATTATACTCCCAACTAATCTTCTGTCTGAAAATTTCTATCCCGTAGAATTTTGTTTATTCAAAAAAAAAAATAGTCAAAAATCGCATACTGCCATATTAGATGAGTGAAATTTATCACTGAAACGTGATAGTTTTTACGAACGCTATAGTGATTACATTACAAAATGTATCCCAGGGTCATATACAAAATAGAATTAAGAATAAGCAATAATATTACATTTTACAATAATCTAAAAATTCATCTATACTATAAAAGCAGTTTGAAAGTAGGATTTGTTTCACTTTAGATTTAAACAAATTTGGTGGATTATTCTTTAGCTCGCTATTTAGGTTAGTAAATAAGTATTCAACACTGCTTTTACATTTGTTAAGTTTAACAAATTTTGGTATAATAATTATGTAGATCAGCATGTGTTTGATATATACAGTGTGCGATTAAAGTGTGGAATATCAAAAAAAAGCCGAACTCAGCCGGTTTTTATAAAAACGCTGAAACACGTCGATTTTAATTTTTAAAAATACACATTAATATGTACGATTCATCTTCCGACTTTCATTTGTTTTTCAGTTATGACGTCATCACAAAAAAAATTAAATAACAACATAGATTTTTAGTAGTGAAATCCGATAGTGTTTTTTCTTCTCTTTATGATCATGTAAATAAATCATAACGTTGCATAACAAAAATTCTGAGAAAAATCGAGTTGAACATTTAATAATAATGAATAATCAAGATACCTACCTCGATAAATTTTAAATGTAGCAAACTGTTTCATTCAATTATTCTGTCAATCTTCAACTCTCTAGACATAAATATTGTAGTTTATTGTTGAATTTTAATAATATTCTTCTAAATTATCAAGGCCATGGCGGATTTAACAATAAGGCAACGAATAGAAATTTTAATTTTTCTTGGTTGTGGGAACCTTACAAGATCCCAGCAAGAAGTGTGTGATATGTTTAATGCAAAATACCCAAATCGACCTATTACATTCATTTAATTTAATAGTGTTAATTTTGTTTGCTTTATTTTTCATTTTACAGTTTTAAACTTTTCGTTTTTCATTTTTTATAAGTTATAAGTTCCATAATTAACTTTTAAATGTTTTTATCAGGGTATCTTGATTATACATTATTATTAAATGTTCAACTCGATTTTTCTCAGAATTTTTGTTATGCAACGTTATGATTTATTTACATAATCGTAAAGAGAAGAAAAAACACTATCGGATTTCACTACTAAAAATCTATGTTGTCATTTAAATTTTTTTGTGATGACATCATAACTGAAAAACAAATGAAAGTCGGAAGATGAATCGTACACATTAATGTGTATTTTTAAAAATAAACGTGTTTCAGCGTTTTTATAAAAATCGGCTGAATTCGGCTTTTTTTTGATATTCCACACTTTAATCGCACACTGTATATATATATATATATATATATATATATATATATATATATATATATATATATATATATATTCATGTTGTTTTTTACATACAGTAAACACTGATATATAAAAATACAAGACAGAGGCAATATTTAAAAATTTTGAAACAATGGCTTACAATGTGTTTTGGAATTTTCTTTAGCAATAATTCGCACGCTTTCTTTTGTATCCTGAATAGATTGATAGATTGCTTGCAAGAACCCCATATTAATATTCCGTAGGTAAGATGTATATGAAAAATTGCAAAATAGGCTGCTAAAAGGGCATCTTTAGGAGAAGCCAGAGATGGTTTGCGTAACGCATATATAGAAGAAGTCAATTTATTGCAAAGTTTGCAATAATATGCAAACCTAAAATTTTAGCATGAGGCACACTTTCTAGTGTGTCTACTTTTTTGTGATCATCATATTCTGAGTTTTATCTATATTGAGGAAATATGTTACAAAGCGTTTATGTTTCCATGATAAATGTTTGCCTTTACCTACCCCGGCTTCACACATACGTAGATGAATATTCGTTAATACGTAAGAAACATACAAACGCTATAATATATTTCATTCATAATGTGCTAGTAATATATTTGAAAATTATGATTTGCTGACATGAAAATAACAATTCATGACATTGTTTCAATTATATAGGTTGAGAAAGTATAAATATAAGAAAGAAAATATGTTGAGGTGAATAAATTACATTAGGTAACAATAAAAATATGTAACATTCTTGGCATAGGCCCGGCACGTGCTGGACATTGGCGGTGTGCCCGTGTTCACGTACGCCCATGTCCACCTGAGATGATACATGATTCCTGACAGATTTAGATCTGGGGCATATCTAATAAAATCTCCGTACGCACAGGAACGATCACAATGCGTGTATTACTAATGACCTGTATGCATACCACAGCTTTCAGAACTCACATATATTTGAATGTTTGAAAATTTATTTGGAATATTTGAAATCCACAAAGTCAACACTATTATTTACGAAATAGTATTTTACTTTACAAGTCAGGTAAAACAGTTTTTACTGACAGTAACAAAACACAATTTTCTAATATCAACAACGTTACTATCTTTCTTACTAACTTGTAAAATTGTAGCAAGTTAGTAGCAAGTAAAGATTAATTTTTAAAATAGTAGGCGGTATCAATAAATTAAGTTTACAAGTAAGCCCAGTAGAGACACTTTCAGCTCATGTTGGGTACAATTTTTTTTTCGAAGTCCTGAAATAAAAAATCTGATGTGGCCAACATAATACCTCCCGTTTAATTAAAAATTTTATTCATGCAAATACTTTAAATTAAATTTAAATACCGGGTTCGATCCCGACCGACGCCAAATATTTCGAATTTTAAATGGCACAAAAATTACCCCTGAGGCAGACCCAACAATGGATAATATGTCGTGATGCTATATTTATTTTATTACTGGCGTGGAGAGTGCACCACAGAGGTCAATTTTGTGCCATTAAATTTTTTAAAATATTTGGCGTTGATCGTAATCGAACACACTCCCAAGATTCGCGTGAAGTGACGCCGGGTAAACGTCTGCACGGAACAAATATATCATCATTATTACTGACATCTGCGTACAAAACAGATTGGCTCACCCATCAATGGGAAATATGCCGTAGAGATATATGTTTTCATTATCTTATATATATTTTTACATACAGGGTGGGGCAGAAAAACCTATCCGATTTCAAATCCCTTTTTCTCAAAAGAGGGAGCAGGTAGAGTAGTGGGGTAAAAACCGTTAGAAAGCCGGTTTTATGCCATTTGTCAGTAGTCAACATGCCTTGGTCTGGTGAACATCGTGCTTTTGTTATTGAGCGGTTTATCGAATGCGGCGATTGTGCTCTTCACGGACGAAGCCCATTTTCACCTTTGTGGTGCCGTTAACAGGCAGAATTTTCGATATTGGAGTGACGAAAATCCTCGAGAAATCCATCAGGAACCCCTCCATAGCCCAAAAGTGACTGTGTGGTGTGCTCTTTCCCGCCTAGGCGTCTGGGGGCCTTACTTTTTTGAAGAAAATGGGCAAACCGTAACGGTCAACAGCGAGCGCTATTGTTTCATGCTGGAAAATTTTCTTAGACCCAAAATGGAAGAAAATGGCGTGGAAAATGTGTGGTTTCAACAGGATGGGGCAACCGCCCACACATCGCGACGATCAATGGACATTCTCAGGGAACTGTTTCCCGGTCGCCTCATTTCCCTGAGAGGTGATCTTGGCTGGCCGCCGCGCTCACCGGACCTCACTCCATGTGTCTTCTTCCTTTGGGGTTACCTCAAATCGAAGGTTTACCAGCATCGACCAAGGACCCTTCTTGCTTTACGAAGGGAAATTGCTCGGGCAATTGAAGAAATTCCTGTGGAAATGACGGTGAAAGTCATGGAAAGCTACCGCGAGCGCCTAAATCAGTGTATCCGCTCCCAAGGACGACATTTGAGTGATGTGCTTTTCAAAACTTAAATTTAAAAATGGCATAAAATTTGCGATATGTTAATAAAAAAATTTTTTTGACAAGTTCAGTGGTTTTAATTTTATAACGTTTTGAAATCGGATAGGTTTTTCTGCCCCACCCTGTATTTACTTATGCTGGGAACAGTATTAAGTTCCTTTCCATATAATTATTGTTCTATTTACTATTTCCTTTATAGAACGTTAATATTATTATTTAAAATATTAGTTCGTTGACAGTGACATATATCTGTCAGTTACAAACATTTGAGATGTGAATTGTATACCCATGTGTAGGTATGAGTTGTGTTTAAAACGTAGGCTCCGGGATTAAAATTATAAATAGTTTTATAAATTTACCCATAAAATATATAGAAAAAGTATTAATGCAAACCCGTAGAAAATTTAATAATCTTTAATTTTTATATAACATAAATATCGAAAAAATAATATTTAAAAGTATTTTTCGAAAAAAAACTATTTTGAGCTTCCAGTAAAGTGCCATTTTCGGTTATCTGATTTAGTCTAAAATCTAATGTCATTTTTCCATATAAGAGTAAGGTAGAAATACAATGTTTCAAAATTTTCTGAACGATAGTATTTGAGTTAGAGTGTAGAGATGATCCACACCCACATACACATAGACATCATCGTGAAAATGTTAAAATTGGATTGTAGGGACCTTAAAACGTGGTCATTTAGCAAAATCTCGATATGCGATTTTTAGCACGATCCCTATACCTCCCTTACCAAGGGTAGCGGGAGGTAAGAAAATGCCATTGAAAGTAGACAAATGATAAGTATAATTACTATCGAATGGATGACCGGTTGTGAATTTGCATATTATTAACCCAGTGCATAGTATGCAGTGCATGCTCCCAAAATTCCTATAGGTTCAAAGTCTACTACCATAACGTGAATGCCCGTGAAATGGCGGTTGGTAACCGTTAGGGTTAATATATCATTTATTGAGCTATGTATGAAGCAATGTAGTGCAACTACGCCATTCAATATTGAGTAACAGATACGAGAATCATATAATTATTTGTTGTTTGCACAAAAATCTACGCCTATTTACCATAATGTGTTCATTTAGGGGTGAATGTCTGCTCTCTCCCCTTGGCGAATTTTCTTGACCTTGTCTCAAGTCACTGTCTCACCTTTCACCTCTTTGTCTGCTGTTAAGAGGTGCATTGCCAGAGCTGTACTCAGAAAAAATTAAAATTAATTTGATATTGAATAATGTTATGAGACGCTCTGTCTTATGTATATTAATAGTATTGTAACGTTTATTTATTTGGGTAAAGTGCAAAAATCAAATAATTAAAATCAAAGTTTATTAACCGATAAATACCTAATTAAGATAAATGTAATAAAAATAATTAACACTATGATTAAACAGTTATAAACACTAATTTAAGGCTAAGAATATTACTAAATACTTAAACAAAATAGTATATTGACAGACACTTTTACTCCGAATGACACAAACGTAGATATTTAAAGAAAAATATGTACTACTTGCCGTTACAATAATTAAAAACATTTTACATAAAGTACGTTTGCGATTTCAATTGCCCTGTTGCTATGGATACTTATTTGTTCACTTTTTATATAAACATTGAAGTGGAATTTGTCTCGTTTTGACGTTTAAATAAAAACTGTGCAATTTTATATCCTGCTTGTGTGCAATTATGCCGGAATTTGAAGTATTATAATGTACGCCCCCTGAAGTTGTTCAATTGGATGGAAATCGAACAGTGTGGCTGAAAGATATGTCCAGGAATCAATGGAAAACAATATATACTTTTACACTTTAATTCTAAGTATTCTTATGTTCATTACCGTCCCTGTAATTGTAATCTGTAAGTCTGCTATTCTTTAATATGTTATTTCCTCAAAAGTAAGCTCTTGTTTATATTTCAATTCATAGGTTATTTATTTAAATTTGACAGCTATTGATGGTATTTAGTAACTTTATTCTCAGGTTATCTATTGTGTGTTATAGTGACATTTAGGGCGATAATACAGGTTTCTTTTGTGACGTTTGAAAAAAAAGATTATTTATTTAAACAATATTTATTTCACTATATTTATTTATGTTCACAACTCAAGACTACTTATTTCTATGATCAATGGTTCATTCACGATACGATGGCGCTTATTCAGTGACCCGCCATATTGCATTCGTATTCGCTATCGCTTTCTAGTTACAAAATTGGCCCCCTGAGCAGGGCCGGTGCTAGTGTGTGTTTGTCCAAAAAACCTCTGGCTGGGTAGGTTTGGCGTATCCCGGATTTAGTAGTACGGGGTAGTCGGCCCGGCCAGAGTGTCAAGTCAAATCAAGAGATATAATGCGCAATCTCTGCTTGAAATGTAATGGAACAGGTTCCTTTCTTTATTTGGTAATCTGTACCAAATACACCTACTCCAGTTTTTACCTCTCGCTAAGAGAGGTATTGGATTCATGCTAAAAATCACATATCCAGATTTTATTGAATAAGCACGATTTAAGATCCATAGAATCCGATTTTAACATTTTTACAATGATGTCTGTGTGTGTGTGTGTGTGTGTGTGTGTGTGTGTGTGTGTGTGGATGTGTGTGTGTGTGTGTGAGGTTGTTGGAGACACGATTTCTCAAATTCTATAAGACTAAAGACCTGTTTGACTACGGATTCCTCAATCTAACAGTAATGGGAAGAGTTGAATAGGTTCTGGTAACAATTGGACAACCGGAAGTGGTAGTTTCTAAAAAAAAAAATTTTAATATTATTTTTTGAAAATTTGTTGCTACAAATATTAAAGATAATTAAATTCTCAATCTGACACATTCAAATTTTTTATTATATCTCGTATAGGTTTGGAGATATAGTATATAATAATATAGAATAATCTGTTGTAATAAATCTCGTTGCCCGAAAAACATTTGCGATATTTAAATTTTTGTAATTGACATGTAAACGCAAAATGTCAGTGTCAGATTTTTCTGGGAGGTAAGAGTACATTTAATATATATTATTGTATTATTAATTAATTATATATTTAAATTACAGATATGTTAATATTACATATATCCTTAAGAAATACCGCTAATACTGTCAATGAATTTGAAGAATTTTGAACATAATAGAATAGTAGGATAAAATTTCTTATAGAACGAAAGAAGAGAAACAATTTCAATTATTTGTGTGTACTTATAGGGCACGAGCAGACATGTGACTTTGTTGGCCTTGGCAAGCAGATGAGGATCCGTGTCAGAATGACGGCTAGCAGTTTTTACATAGATGTCACAATTGTCATATATCATAATTTTTCATTCAAAATTTCAAAATGTTCTGCTGTTTATTTGTCATCCATTAGCATGGAATATACTTGTCGAGGAAAATAATCCACATGGATTTGGAAAATCATAATGTTTCGAATTAAAACTTATGATATTTGACACCTATGTATATTACTAGCTCTCATTCTGACACGGGCCCCCACATCTGCTTGCTAAGACCAACAAAGTCACATAACTGCTCGCCCCCTATGCTACATAAAATGAAAATGGCGAGAGGTATTGTGCTGGCCACAACAGATTTTTCTTTAATGTAGTTTTGAATAATTCGTAAACCGGGACATTGGTCATAGCTAAGCATACTACACGAAGCAGCACCAGATGTGGCATGAGAAGTTAAGTGCATTTTGCAGGCAAGAAGAGAGAAACCTAAAATTATCATATATTATATGAATTTACAAATTATAGATGGATATTTTAACACTGTCATTATGACACGAACGCGTTTCTGCTAATTTAATAGCACTAGGTGGAAAATAAAAAAATATACTACTACTATTACCTTATTATCCATAAAAAACATTAAAGGAACACTTCCAGAACTAAAACATGTTTAACATAATAATACAGGAAAGCAGCACTAGTTACCCATTACGAACCATTATATGAAACGGAAATTTTCAATATAATACACATTATGGAAAAGATGATATATTTATTACTTCCCGGCTTATCTACAGGGTGTTAAAAAACTTCCCAAAATTTAGGAGCGTATATAAAATACAGACCGAAATGAGAGGAAAAATGACTTGTCGATAAGGGTCCGCAAATTTATCATTGCAAAGATATGAAGCATTTTCTATTATTAATAGTTCGTACATTATATACTGAGCTGGGAGATACTTCATTAGTCTAAAGCTGAGCTACGTAATCAAGGTATACCTTGGAAAACATTCATTTCCTAGATACTATAAAGTTAGGTTAGGTTAGGTTATAAATAGTTATATATAGTATAAACCCAAAAGTTTAGAAATTTTAGGATTTGTACTTTTCTTAAAATAGTTATTTATGGATCAAGGCAATGTGGAATATACGAGTAAAGAGACAAATTCTATAATTTTAAAACTATTCAATGAATGTGTACAATCTTTTCAGGGGTGTTAGTTGGCAACCTTGGGATATGCTCTGATCAGCTGTTTTCATCATTTTATGTCAACATAACCTCAAAATTTTCAGTTCACCATGGCAAGTCCACTAGAAGATTGCACCTTAGAAGAGCAGCGCTCAGTCATTAGATTTTTAGTCGCAGAAGGTGTAAAACCAACTGATTTTTTTTCTAGAATGTTAATACAGTACGGTAAAACTTGTATGAACCGTGCGAATTTTTACAAGTGGGTTGATCGGTTTAAAAGTGGCCGAACAAGTGTAGGTAATGAACCCCGATGTAGACGTCCAGTGGAAGTTTCTGGTCCCTCGCCCAGTCTATTGCGATTTTCTTGAAGATCAGCGAACTATCAATAGCCAATACTAGTCTGAGATGCTAGAACACAAAGTTAGACCAGCTATCAGGAGCAAACGCCGTGGACTCTTGTCAAAAGGAGTCATTCTTCAGCACGATAACGCCCGCCCTCATACAGCCAAGCTGACCCGTGATAAGCTTCAAGAATTGGGTTGGGAGGTCTTACCTCATCCTGCCTACAATCCCGACCTCGCCCCATCTGATTTTTACCTGTCTGGACCACTCAAAGACGCCTTACGTGGGAAAAGATTTGCTAACAATGAGGAAGTTAAGGAAGCGGTGCAAAAGTGGCTTCGGGGTAAATCGAAAGAATTCTTCGCCAAGGGAATTAGGAAGCTGCAAGAAAGATGGGACAAGTGCATAACTGTCAGGGGTGATTATGTTGAAAATAGCCTTAATTTTGAAAGATTGAAATAAACCGTTTTTGAGCTATAGCCATTTGTCTCTTTACTTATTGAATGACCCTCGTATTTGCCGAAGCCCTAATCAAAGAATAATATATTCTTTAAGTTATAATAACGTTAAATGTCAATAAATCAAATTTAACTTAAATTTTCAAATGAGGCTACTTCCGGTTCACCAATTATAACCAAAATCTAATCAGTTGTTCTTCTGGATGTAAACTTGAGGAATACGAAAAAAATATAATTTTTGGAATCGTGGTATTGAAATTATGCGATCCGAAACTTTTGTCACACCACACACACAGATACACACACACACACACACACACACACACACACACACACACACACACACATACAGACATCATCGTAAAAATGGTAAAATCGTATTATAGGGACCCTAAAACATGCTTATTCACTAAAAACTCATCATTAATTTTTTTGACCAAACACAATACCTTTCTTACCTAAAGGTGATGGAATGTAAAAATCTAAATATAATGAATAGATGTAAGTAGAATTTTTGGTGTAGAGTGTAGGTATACTAGAAATGTTAAATACAATAGGGCGCGAGCAGCAGATGGCCCGTGTCAGATAGCAAGTAATTATGTACATAGATATCAAATATTCATTCTAAATTTAGTGATTTTCCAATTTCATGTGGTTTATTTTCCTCGACAAGTAAATTCCACACTCCTGGTGACAACTTAACTACATAAATTTAAAAAATCTTGAAATTTTTAATGAAAAATTCTGACATTTGACATCTATGTACATAATTACTAATTGCTATTCTGACATGGGCCCCCATATCTGTTTGTTAAGGCCAACAACGTCACATGACTACTCGCGCTCTCATACTTATATAACCACAAACGGAAGTGGCGAGAGGTATTGTGCTGGACACAACAGATTTTGAAGTTGAAAAGATACAAATTTTAATTGGAAAAAGTATAATGTAAAACATCTATTGATAAGTGTGGCAATATACTTTACAAAGATTTTGGTAAATCCCATTTTTTCTACATAAAACAACTTATTGTAAGTTTATTTGTAAATAAATGGCTGCCCGGGTTCAAATCCGGGTTGTTAGACGCACAATTCATTTTTTTTTAAATTACCTATCTAATATTTACTTGTACTCTTTTCAAGACCTAAATAGTATTAGTCATAAAAAAAAATTAAATAAAAATTGCTAGCACGCATGTTTGATTAGTTTATACCGCATGCACTATAGAAAAAAATATAATTAAAATTGAATCATTCTAAAGACTGTATTCGTTTTTTTCTCTTATTTTATGGTGAATTCTGATAATAAATAAAGTAATTATAACAATTTATATAATATTCGTGGAAGAGAACCGATCGTAATTGTTTTTTAATAAAAAGTAAATAACAAGTGATGGATTCCCATTTATGTGAGTGAAATATGTGACGTATAGACACTGAGCCAATTCTTTGAATAGTTGGCTCGTTGCACTGTTACCTGCTTGTCCTTGGCCAATGCAGGGATGCAGTTTTTGCACATCGGCAAAAAACTATTTTTCTGAGGTTAATGAAACAAACATGTGCAAAACGTTATGTTCAGAATGTGGTCCAGAATTCCGACTCACAAGTCAAGCTACGGTTCAAATCCTGCATTCTTTGAACTGCAGTCGATTGATGTGAAAAATTTTACACGATAGCAGAGAAAACGATGGTTAATAGTTTTGTATCTATGGTGAACAGATTTTTATTGGAAAAATTAATAATCAATATAAATATGTGAATCTAATATAATTAAATGAATGTAGGATATACCATTCGACCTTCGCTTTCGTAGTGTTTCCAAGTTTATTTATTAAATCTATCCAACAGGATATAGGATCCCACTTATAGGACGATTATACAAAATGTATAAATTAAATTTACAATATGGTATATACAAATAGACAAATTAGGACAATAGAGAAATTACATGATGTATCGTATATTCGAGAATTTTCAATCGTCGTACTTGTTGTTAGCAACAATATTATTGTTTCAGTATTAGTCGCGCTAATTATTATCCTACCCTCATACTAATATAATATTATAGTTAAAATACTAGTACAACATTATCTCCAAGATAGACACAAAAATTGGCTTTGTTTTAAGAAAAAAAATTACAGATTCAATTATTATGAATTTGGACTCGTTTCTATTATTTTTACCTCTCGCTAAGAAAGGTTTGAAATCATGCTAACGCATATCCAGATTTTAGTGAATAAGCACGTTTTAAGGTCCCTAGAATCCGATAACATTTTTACGATGATGTCTGTATGTATGTGTGCGTGTGTGTGTGTGTGTGTGTGTGTTTGTGTTTGTGAGGTTATTGTATGTACGATTTCTCAATTTCTACAAGATTAAATTAAACTACAAATTTCTTAATCTAACAGTAATGGGAAGAGTTGAATAGATTCTGGTAACAATTGAACAACCGGAAGTAGTAGTATTTTAACAAAAAACTTCTAAATATTATTTCTTGAAAATTTATGTTATTACAATTATTAAAAACCAAAATTCTCTATCCGACACATTTAATTTTTTATTATACCTTCTATAGATTTAAAGATATAGATATATGTATAATTTATAAAATAATCTATTGTAGTAAATCTCACAGCCTGCTCATAGCCCAAATATCTCCATGGTAACTACATGAGAAATTAAAATGTCTGTAATTGACAGATAAATGTCACTAATGTCAGTGTCAAAAATTCAGAGATAGTACTGAAGGCTTTTTCTGGGAACGATATTTAATATTTCTTGTTGCATTATTAATTATATATTTAACATTACCGGCAATCCCGTTAATGAATTGGAAAAACCTCGAACATTTAGAAGAAATGGAGAAAACTTGCTCATAATGAATTTAAAATTATAGAAAATACGTAAATATAAAGATTAGGTGTAAGTAGAATTTTTTGTGTGTACAAGAAATGTTAAATACAATACTTATATGTATATACTGCAATGGAAGGGGCGCGAGAGGTATTGTGATGGTCACAACAGATTTTTCTAATTTATTTTGGAAAATAATAATTTATAATTAGTATATATTTATAGTTTTTTCTAGGTGATGATAGTCATACGAAAGAAAGTGTGCAAAATGTAGATTCTGGTAAGAATATAATACTTTGAAGTGTAAACAATTGTCAGTAATACAAACAAATTTATCACCGATAAAAATGTCTTTTTATGAAATTTATTTTTGGATACAACTATCGCTATTGACGCAATGCATTCCTTTGACAGAATGGATAAGGTTAAGTAATGGTGGAATCATATTTGATCATTATTGGTACCTATTTCGAATACGTGATATCATAAACGTATCAGAGGAAAAAAAATGATGTAAATACATTATTAAACGCGCAATACCATTTGTACATATTTTAAACGTGCTAAATAAATGTAACACCAAGGTTTTGGCTAGAGTTGTTTTGTGTTTATTTCCATAAAATATAAAATACACT
Source organism: Harpalus rufipes (assembly GCA_951394225.1). Lineage (NCBI taxonomy): Eukaryota > Metazoa > Arthropoda > Insecta > Coleoptera > Carabidae > Harpalus > Harpalus rufipes. Next base: position 7,397,290 of record OX596289.1, on the reverse strand, counting down.
CTTATACATAAGTATTTAGAGAAAATGGCTTTCAACAATTCCTTGACAAATACCGGACTGTCCGGAAGAATACCGTATCTTAATTCTTCCAAGGCATGGAAAGGAAAGTTTACGTTGGCCAGACTGGTAGAACCATTTTACAAGATTGAATGAACACCAGCGTTCGATCAGATTGAAACAGCCAGAAAAATCTTCAGTTGCAGAGCATGCCCTGGAAGAATTCCACCATATAAAATTCGAAGATACAAAAATTCTGGCAAGACCAACACACCTAAACAACAGGTTAATTAGAGAAGCCATTGAGATTTTCAAAACCAAAAGTAATAATCTCAATCATTGTGACGGTCTAGATCTTAATCGTGCATGGCTTCCTATATTAAATATGTTGTAATTGTCACCTTGATTACCTGTTTCTAATATTTTTATTATTTTTATTTATATATTTGTTGATTTGTTATTAATTCCTGAAGAAGGCAATAGTTAATATTGCCGAAACGTCGTATTTTAATAAACAGAAATAAAACTAAAAGGTTGAATCATTTTAATAGAAATTTATTGTTTAGATGTCTACTTGTATGACAAGGCGAGTGCAGAGAAACAACTTTTTATAAACATTTCTAAAATATGATTTCGGAACAATATTTCAACTTTGTTATCTATGTAAGACAAAATTATGTTTAGAAATAAATATCATCCCCCCCTCCTCGTATTAAGGCTGGTTTATGCACGTTTCCATAAGGAATAAGAATAAAACATAGTGATAAGCTATAAGGCATGGAGATAAAATCAGTTTATGCACTTTTATAATACATAACTTTCAACCAATGATAGACAAGATATTTGAATTCGGCGGGTAATATACAATCAGGAATATCAAAATTGGAAAATGAAATTTCACTGAACGGCAAGACTTTGACATTTGTCAAATGATTAGGTTATTTGCTTATTAGTCTGGAGTTTGGGACATTCTTTAACGTTTTTATTTGTTATTTTTGTCTTTATTCGCGAGAATTTATATATCAGCATATATATTTCTGTCATCTTGCAAGTAAATTATTAAATAGAATTTAAATATTTAGAATTAAATTTCGATGTTCTTGTTTAGAAATTCAACTAATTTTTATTATGGGTGAACGAGATATAATCATATATTCAGCGATGTGTTAGATAATCAACCGCAAATGATTTTAGTTACATTTCATGCTTCCAAAACAGAAACAACAGAAATCTGCGCTTGCGCAGTAGGCATATTTTGACATAGCACATAAGGATAAGACATAAGAAATAAAATTTGGCCATTTCTTATGTATTATTTTTATGTATATTATGTTTATGTTTTATCTCAAAACTGCATAAACGGTGCGATATATAAATACATATTTATATTTTATGTTTTATTCCTTATTCCTTATTAAAAGTTGCATAAACCAGCCTTTACACTTGAAATATAGTAGTACTGGTGCCTGTATTCCTTTATTTATTAACCTGGATCAAATACACCCTATCCTGTTTTCTCCTGATTTTAGTTTTGTACCTTCTGTAAACGAGAACAAAGAGTCTTATTGGAAGAATGATCCTGCATCCCCCTACTCCCTACTGGATATGTACTAAAGCTGCGTTCAGGAGCAAGTAATTTCAATTTTTAATTTCAATATTTTCATTCTAACTTTCACTATGAATTTGAAGCATTCACAACAGCTATTTGATTTCAATTTGAACATTTGAAGCACGCGCAAACTGGATTTCGCGTGCATATATTGTGCTTCTTATCATCATTACCGATATCTGCATATAAAGCAGATTGGCACACCCAGCAATAGGTAATATGCCGTGATGTATTTACTTTTATTTATTTATATAATAATATTGAACTATGATACTGTTTAAGACAAGAGAGGTTATGTAAATATTTTTGAACTTGTGGGATACATAACATAGTACTCTTCTAAGCCAAGGCCTTTCTTGTATGATTCACGGCACTATTAATTATTCGTGTGAATCTTTTTTATCATCTTTTTAACTAGGAAAATAAGTAAATAAGAAACTCTCATGATGTCAGACGTACACTGGCTTGCAAAAAAATCGCGTACACCTGTTTTTTGCTGTATTGAGTCGGTCTCGATTGTTAACTTGTTAGTGTCACAAGTCAGTGTCATTAGTGTCAATTAAGATGCCAAAATTATCAGAAAACGAGAAAGTTGTAATATTTTCTAAGTTAGAAGAGGGGTGGTCAATCAGATCAATAGCAGAACATTAAGATTAAATAAAATACTGGACGCTGATGGAGCGATGATAAATTACTAATGTTACTTCGTCCATAATTTGTTTCAGTCATAATTTTTACTTATTTAAAATAAATACTTGGTTGTTCTTTAATTTTTCTAGAATATATTTGTAATTTAGTAGTAACTTAGCACAAAGAAGAACCTGCTCCACGATACCTAAAATAATGACATGACAGTGACAACGGTGACAACTTCATTGACAGATGGTATTAACCTATTTTAAAAAAATCGTATTTACATAGCTAAAAAAAAGTAAAAACTCGGTGACTTGATTTTTAAGGTGTACGCGATTTTTTTGCAAGCCAGTGTACCATCCAGATATCAATTTATTGATAGCTATTTATAATAAAAATGATCAGGCAGAAGACGCACTTCATCAACCTTAAAAACAAATCTGTTGTGGCCAGCACAATACTTCTCGCCTCTTTCATTTTTGGTTACATAAGTATTGTATTTAACATTTCTTGTATGACTACACTCTAGAACAAAAATTCTACTTATACCTATTTTTTATATTTAGATTTTTTAATTTTAAATTCATTCTATGAGGAAATTTTATCCTCTTCTATTTTTTCTAAATATTTCCAATTCATTGCCAGGATTGAAAGTATTTCTGAAGGTATATGTAATATACCTTTAATTTTAAATGTTTAACTATTAATACAATAAGAAATAATATAATGTATATACTTCCCAGAAATAGTCTTCAGTAATGTCTCTGGATTTTTGAAATCGATATTTATCTGTCAGTTACAAACATTTTAATTTTGCAATTGGTGTCCATGGCATTATTTGGGCTGTGAGATTTATTACAACAGATTATTCTATATATTATATTATTTTATCTCTAAATCTATAAAAGATATAATAAAATATGTATTAGATAGAGAATTTAATCTTCTTTAATACTGACAAGAACAAAAAATTTCAAAAACAATATTTTTAACTCATCCTAGTAATGTCCGATTGAGTAATACGTTGTTAAACAGATATTAAGTATTATAGTTTTTGAGAAATCGTCTTTACAACCTAATTTCTGCTGTTACATGGCACACAAAATTCATTATTGATTCAGAATTTTATGCCCTATAACTTTTATTTGAAGCTTTTTTTACTAAAATATTTAGGGAAGCAGGAAATTAAGAAAGTCTGATTTTACATGTTAAAGTCCTATGTTCGTCCGTACCGGTCACAATCCTGTATATATATATATATATATACATATTTTATCTCTAAATCTATAAAAGATATAATAAAAAATATATTATTGCTTGGTGTGCCAATCTAGTTTGATTTTCATATCATACGTTGGCACTACTGAGAAGGACCATGTTATGTCAAATAATTTTATTTCCGTAAAAGGAAGAAGTATTGACTTAGGAATAATTGTAAATTTATTAATATATACATTTATTAATATGTGTATTTTTTCTGTAAAAAAAAAATATACAATAATTTCTACGAGTTATATTTCTTTTTATAAGGTTTATATATTACCAATTGTTGGGTGGGCGAATCTGCTTTGTACACAGGTTTCGGTAATGATGATGACATATTTGTACCATGTAGGCGTCACCTCACGGGTACTCATTGCTGGCTTAAAGAGTACACCACAGGGGTCACTTTAATATATTTATTATTTATCGTATCCAAAGACACAAAATAGGTATACATAATAATATAAAATCGTGTTTTTGGTAATAATATAATATACTAGACCTGATGCATCGCCCGGCATTAAGTAGGACGACCAGAACGCAACTTACCCGGTCGGTAAACTCGAATTTTTTCCAGACGAGTTTGTGCTCGATCCTATTCTTTTTGATTAAAAATAGAGAGGTCAAATAATATCTAACAAAAAATTTTGAAAATTTGTTGGTTTTGATAACAATTCAAAAAGAATTCCTAGGCTATTCCGAATTAATGTTTTGGTTTTTTGGACATTGACTTTGTCGGTTAATGATCTGTTTATATTATACTGATGACCTGATAACTTTTTGTAATCTTCAGGAATACACTAACAAGGACCCATAACTTTACTATTATTATAGTATACTGTACATTTTAAATGTTTTCTCGAGAACTATAAGAACTACAGAGACGGTTAAATGGGCAAACAATTTATATTTCAAAAGATAGATTTAAAGAAAAGAAAAAATATTTTTTTCGGCCAGTGGTTCTCAAAATACGGGACCTAACTTTTTTATTTTAAATGAAAACATATATTTTTATTGGCTCATTCGTTAGAGAATTTAATTCTGAATTCAGTGATATAATATTTTTATACCCTTACATAATGATTTTTTTTGAGAAAAATGCATGTAAATTTTTATATTAATTTGATTAAAATATGGCTATAATAATAATGTCATGAGTGGAAAAAATGAATACGTGGTATTGTTTTTACATAGAATTAGAATGCCATGAAATAAATAAGGGAATATTTTATTTGCGTTGACATTTTTGATCATTTACAAGAACAAAATATTTTTTCAGAGCACTCTAATTCTATGTAAAAAAAATAACATGTATTGTATTTAACATTTCTTCTATACCTACACTCTACACCAAAAATTCTACTTACATCTATTCTTTATATTTAGATTTTTTAGTTTTAAATTCATTCTATGAAGAAATTTTGTCCTACTCTTCTAATTATTATTTTATAAATATAATGCTATATATGTTTTTATTTTCTACTTCTTATTTTAAGAAACATACTGTTCTTTATAGGAGTAGTTCAGTTCACTTCAGCACGAAGTAAAATCAGTTTATTTCTCCCCGAAAAAGAAAACGCCCATAGAATAATTTGCAAAAAAAAATGTGTGGAATTTGTACAAAATACGTAGAATTAACGGAAGAAATTGTGCTGGCCACATTAGATTTTTTTGCTGATATCGCCAATTTTCTTATTCAAAATGTCACAATTTTGCTCATTTAACCAACTTCGTACCTCTTCAAATAACAAAGTTACCAATAGGGAGCAAGCAGAAACATCCTATGTTTTATATGTATACTCAAATCGGACATGCAGCCAATGCACGTCATTAATAAAAGTAACTAGATGTGTGACGTCATGAACTGGTACGTTTATATAGATTTGAGAATCAGAATGAAAAAAATTATACAGGTTGTATACAACTGTATTACAAACGTTCGTGATATTTTCGAAAAATAATTTTGTTTCACACTGTAACAAATACGACATATTAACTAAATTATCAATAAATGTTCGTAATATTATTAAGAATAAAAGTAAAATGAAGATAACATTATTTTATTTAGAGTCTAACCAAAGGCGGGCGATTTAGTTCAATATTGTATCATTCATATAATATTTTCCAAATGAAGTATAACTTGACATTATATATTATGCTATTTATAAATTACTAGGGTGTTGCTGTATCTCCATGAAGGTTGAGCTTATTTGGCAATTTAAATATTAACAATAGTTTTATTTAGCTAAAACAACATATACACACGAGCATATAAAAAAAATATACAAAATTGAACTATAATATATAATACTGAACAAATATTATACAATCCACAAAAATATATAATATGAACTATAATACCATTGTAATTATCGATTTCTCTTTTAAATTTGGTAACAGTTGATCTCTGAACTGCGGTAGTCTTGAAAAAAGATTTAAGAATGGAAATAAAATGTCACAACGAAGAAAAATATTTCAAACACGATACAATTCAAATTGTCAAATAATAACCTTGAAAGTATAAACTAATGAGGAACGTATAAACATACAAATTATCAATGTTGCCAAGTGTAGTAAAACACAAACGAATAATATAAGGTAAATGTATATTATTTATATATTATTAATATCATATACGATAAATAATGAACTCTACTATGCAAAATTGGAGCTAGAGAGTCATGTCGTGGTAAATTCAAAGAATTAAATTTGTTAACTTTCCCAGCATTGTACATATATGAATTATTAAAATATGTTTTCAATAACTTAAATAAGTTCAGTTTTGTTTGCTCTACTTATGATACTAGGCAAACAAATATTATGTTACAAATACCACGGCATAAAAATACTTCTTATGAGCACAGTGCATACTACATGGGAGTTAAAGTATATAATTGCTTGCCACGGAACATAAAGGCCCTACCGAAAAAACGAGCACTTTCTACCATCAAGAATCTTTTAATTGATAAAGAATACTATTCAGTACAGGAGTTTTTTGATGATTATTTATCTATGTAAATTTGATTTTTGAAATTTTCTCCTAGTAATTCTAATTGGGATTTTAATTATTCTGGCAATATGTATGTTTATGTATGTTCATTTCATTTATGTAAAATTTATGTTTAATTACTTTTTTCGATAGATTTTGTAGATTTTTTCTGTCACTGTATTAAAATTTATTATTGTATTTTGTACATTTATGTATTAGCAGAGTGGAAGAACAGCATTGCTGAACTCTTGCTTTTTGGTCTACTTTTTGATCAATAAATATTATTATTATTATTATTATTACTATGCATCTTAATAATAATTCTATAAGGTCATACACTTTTTGACAATTAAAAATGACTGAAATTTTATTTCAATTTTCCATATTAGTGCTTTTAATGCAGTCAGGTTTTCCCCCTAAATGATGACGTACATTGACTGAATATCCGATTTGAGTATATATAAATATCTTACCTTAGAAAGTATTTGTCTATGAAGTATTGTTTACAAAAATGTACCTATATTAATTTAAAAAGATTACAGACGTAAACGCCTAGTTGCACGAACAGCACTTACATTTTATGCTTTGTTTAAACAAAAAATGAAAATCAATTTTTTTACATCATTGCATAATACGTTAGACATTACATTTCGATACGATATGTTCAATTTAAAGATTTAAAATTGAAGTTATGTTGGTGCAACCGATCATTATACAGCTGCGAGGTGTTAAATAAAAGAGTGTGTAGGTTTTAAATAATTTTATTTAGCAAAAAGAACTTATTTATAATCAATACAAGCGTTCTTCATACACAGACACATACACACAGCACATTTACAGAGTACGCTTAAAACTACTACATTCGCATTTCGTTATTTTTGTTATTTTTTTTCTTGTCGACGAAATACAACTAATCTACATACAGGTATACATTTACAAATTGTTAACTATTAAATTATTCAATTTAATAACGATTTTAAGAGATCCTTTTTCAAAGACACTTGAAACAGTCTTTTTATAATACCTGCGCGAAAATAAGTCCAAACACTATAAATAAACATATAAATACATAAGTAAGATTTTGGTAATATTTAACTGGGTTAAATATTAGTTATTTTCACGCAGTTCTTGCTACCATTTCGACCTTCTGGACAATACTAATCATGTATAATAATAAGGAAAAGAATATAAAAGAATCACTTTAGCTAATATGTATCACAAGACCTAAAGTTTTCGAAAATATCTCGCTCGTAGCTTGCAAAATACTATCAAACTTTAAATCAGAATTGTAAAGTAATATAAAAGTATATCTCGACGCTTCTCTGTACTGTAAGGCCTTTTACTTCTATCACGATTCGAAATTTATCACCAATTCAACAAATGACTTGTTACTTTAGACCATATGAAAACGTAAGAATAGCAGCTTCAATCAATTTATCTGCCTGAGTCTGACCCATCGATATGCTAAGGTCAGTTTAAAAGAATATAAAAATATTTCAATCCTTTTTTTTTCTTGCTTGCTTTCATACAACCACTTTCAAAATATTCTCCTTTCCTATCACAATGAGACGTGCCCTTTTGGAAAGTAAACTTACTACGCATATGTTACAGCATGCCTGTTGGTTCTCAACATAGGTATCGTTATCGATCATTTTAAATTGTAATGAACACATTTCTTTAAGAAAATTATACAGCATAGGGAACATACAGGAACAGTAAGTTGTATATGTTCAACACGTATTAAGTCTTAACATATACAGTTCGTTCAAGATATCTTGCCAAATATTTCACAGAAACTATGTTCTAGTTGTTACATTAATTTTGATTTTACATCAATACATGAAGTAGGGAGATACTACGGTTAGCGCACCAAATTACACAACGGTTCTTTGCTGCCACCATTTTTTTCTAGACACTATTTATTTATTACGAGATAAATAAATTCTAGAATGTTTTTATATTAGCCGCAAAATGTACTGTATATCGTTGTCTTAGACATTTTACACAATTCAAACAATAAATAAGAAATACAAAGTTAAAACATTAAAATGGCGATATAATTTTACCAGGGCATCGAACCCGCCAAAAACCGGGTTCCGTTTAGGTTCAGGTTACTTTGTTTTTTAAGAGATGGGTTCAGATGCAATTCTGGTTCAAACATTAATAAAAATTTCGGTTTTGTTCCGGGTTCAGGGCCCTTATTCTTGATCGTTCGTAATTACATTCGTATTCGTATTCGCTTTCGTTTTCATGTTACTAGTAACAGTAGTCTGTGTTTCAAAAATAATATTATATGTGTCAGTGTCAGTGTCAATTGTATTGTCACATTTATTCAGATCACTTACAAGTTAAGAGTTCACTTTTACCATATATATATTAACGATTAATAATTTTTTTTGCACGATCAGGTTTTTTTTTTAAACTTTACCGATAGGGTTTCCAAGGCAGTAAGTTTTGTTTACAAATTACTGATGTGGTACTGATCAGTAAGTGATGTGACTGACCGGTAAGTGATGTGACTACCTATCGATCTGGAGGCGGTGAAAATTACATAAATAAAAAATAAATGTACATTTTTTAAAGCTTTAACGATAACAAAACGATAATAGCTTACTTAAAATGACAACTATTTTTTTTAAAATGTCAAAATAATTTTTAAATAATTCTAAACTTTAATTTGTTATTATTGGAACGATCGTGCAAAAAATATAATAAGCATTGCGGGCATTAAGTGCTTCTTGCCGGTATCGGATGTATTGGAGATCTCGACTTCGTCTCGATATCCAAACTAATCCTCAACTGGTAAGGTGCACTTACTGTCCTTAATACTTAAATAAATAAATTTTTGACTTGTAAATGATGTGAATAAATGCTGCAATACAGTTGACACTGACAATAACATATCCAATATTGTTTTTGAAACACAAACTACTGTGACTAGTAATATGAAAACGAACGCGAATACGAATACGAACGAAATGACGAACGCTGAAGAATACGGGCCCTGGTATTAGGTTCAGGTTAGGTTCGACCTAATAAAAATTGAATTATTTTTTAAATAACGATCTTTATATAGAAATAATTTAGAATGCGAGCCGGAATTTACGCAAGACAAGAACTACGAACACAATTTTCACGAATAATCAACACGGGCAGCAAAGCAGACGCCGAAAGCGTCGATCATCGGCTATATTATGTTTCGAACTGAAAAATGAATCTGAACCCTGAATCTGAATTTTAATTCCCGGTTCGGTGTCGAATTGGGTTCAATAGAAAATTATATCTGAGGTTCGGTTCTGGGTTTGGGTTCGCCAAAATGTTACGGTTTGTTCCTGTTTTGGTTAGGGTTCGATGCCCTGAATTTTACCTACTATTCAAAATTCACTACTATAGTTTCGTTCACGAAAGATTACAATTCAAGGTCATTTATTAACCGTATGGTATAATATTACTAGCAGATAACTTCACTGCATTTCGTATACATAGATGTGCAACATAAAATATTTATGGATACATTTTGACTGAAAAAAATAAGTGTAATTTATATGAAAATTATGTTTCTTTTTAAATAGCGCCTTTCTCAAAGATTTATGCTCTTCGCCTATGTATTTGCAAAACCCAAAAACATAGACTTGACTAAAACCATGGAATAATAATTTGATTTAAATGTCAACGTCACTGGGTAACTATTAGGACAGAGGGCAGTGCAGTAGATAATTAGATATCTGTAACTCTACGATATACGTCATTATTATTTGTATTGTGTTGGAAAGTAATGTCACCATTTATGTATATCTGTCACACAACATAAATTGTATAGACATATGTCAAATAATCTTTCTAACATGAAATGTTGCTAAGTTACTACTGTATAAAGTGCTGTGCATTCTTTTTTCGAACAAGTGACCATGAATAGTCATCTTTCGTGAACCAAAGTATATACATTGTTCATAGAACGATTCCGAGAACCAAGTTCACGCACGCGGTTTGTACAATATTTTTTGAACGAAAAAAAATTATTTTTTACATTCTCAAGTAAAAATATATCGCAGATAAATTTTGCTTAAGTCCAGTTATTTGGTAAAATGCCGTATTGTACACTTTGCCGCTAACATATCGAAGAAAACTAATTTTCAACGCATTACGTAATTATATATTATTTGACACAGAATAGGTGCGGTATATCTGTTTCATACAGATCTGGTACAATAAAACATAGAACTACATAAAATACTGGAATGAGTCATTAAATAACTCAACGATTTTTAACCCTAGAAATAAAGGAATTTAATCGAAGAAATCACTTTGTTTCTTTCTTTGCCTATGTTTTCAAATTTAAAAATTAATTTTAAGTTATCGAGTTTAAAACTTTTAAATATGTTTAACAACTTTTAAACGTTTATATACAAAATTTCACTCCAGTAAGTTATGACTTCAATATCATCTCGATTATCCGACTCTCAGCAATTTAATATTTTAAAAATCAACACATTTTTTAATATTTTGTAGTTGTCTTAAGTCAAACCATTGTTCCAAATAAGTACACGAAACGATTCGAAACTGAGTTTGACTAATTTTTAAAAATATTATTATGTATATTCATTGTTTTTCTATCATCTAGAGCAGGGGTATTCAACCTTTTGTACTAAGCCAGCTACTTTTGCATACCAACTTATATGACGATCGACAGGTTATAATACAAATAAATTGGAAGAAAATTATCCAGGGTGGTGACCGGCACAGCCGAACATAAGACTAACATGTATAATCAGACATTCTTAATTTTCTGCATGCCTAATTATTTTAGGAAAAAAAAAGTTTCAAATAAAAGTTGTAGAACAGTGATGCGCAACTTTTATTAAAAAAGGGCCAAATTTTATTCTTTGTACACCTAAAGGGCCACTTTGGTATTTATTATGATAAATAACATTGATATATCAAATTTATTATACATAGAACTAGTTCACAAGAAATATACAGAGTGATTAAAAATAACTGAAATTGGCAAGACTGATACATAAATTTACTTCGAGTTTGTCATACTGTTGACAGTAACATTAATTTAAATTTGAGTACATATACAATATTTTTATTAAAATCGTTGTTTCCCTTACCCACATTATTTTTTTGTTGCATTACCGACAAAGCAATAGTCATATATTATACATTATGAAAGTAAAAATTAGAGAAGTAAACAAATAATTATTTGGATCACAAGCATGATTTAAAATACGAGCATTTCAATAAAATATTACAAACTGCCACAGATTACAACTATATTTCAAAAGATAGGTTAGACTGGCATAGTGTTTTAGGTGTCTGTAAAAAATAGGCTGTAGGGCAGTGTTCAATTTACTTTTTACTTATTAATTTATTTTTTATTCATGATATAGTCTAAAGTATTTCAATAACTCAAAATCCTATTAGCCGTCAGGCTCTTGCTCTGACATAACCTGTTTGTCTTTATTGTAAAAATGACATGTCAAAGAGTATTTCCGCCCGCCTAATGTTGTATAAATTATGGAATAAAAAAATCCCCAGAATTCTATTGCCAGCTAACTGAATCAGTTATTTTTGATCATTCCGTGCATATTACATATACTATGTATATTGAGATTGAAACAAAATTGTATATATGTTAAAAAAATTATTCGAAAAAAGTTCTATCACTGGTTAAATTTAATGTACTTATTTCTGTTACACCCTATATATATATATATATATACAGGGTGAGTCACCGAAATCGCCGTCTTCGATATCTCCCTTGTCGTTAGAAATACAGCATAAGTTTGTTAACAGAATTTATTCGACTACTCAAGGAGCATAACGTAAAATTATTTTCACATATACAGGGTGTTGCATTACGGCTCGGCGAGAAATGTTTGTCTTTTTTTAAATGGAACATCCTATATATTTTTATATATTTTGAATTGTATTTTATTCACCTATACGAACATATGAATTTTGTTTTAGTTTTCCACGGCGTTGCCAAGTTATTCCGTTTTTTCTCTAAAAAAGACCGAATACACGCATTGCTTTATAAAGGCTTACTGAAGTTATTTTAATAGTAAGAATTAAGAATTTTCTTTTCAGTATAACTGTAATTATACTCTATGTTCTGACATATTTTTTTTAAAATGTAATTATACAGGCTGTTCAATAAAGCGAATCAAATGTGCTCAATTTCAAATGACCATAACTCGTCATTTTCAAATGGAACACCGTATATTTTATTATTCATTTGTGTGTATTTTTGTATTATCTTCATATGTTATTAAGGGTATCCTATACCTAAAACCAATAATTTCAGAGATTTTCACTATTTTTCTCTAAATTTATACATATATTCACTTAAAAATTAAATCTAGTATGCCATTGATATTGTTTTTTGAATAAGAAACAATTGCAGTAATGATAGTATTTTCATTAGCCAGGTTATTATTAATAACAGTGGGATTAAGTAAATTAATTTATTAATATGAGTCTCTCGAAAGAAGAACTTACGAATATGGTGTACGCACTTGGAAAAGCGGAAAGAAACCCTCTTTTGTCGTACTGAACAAGACCAGTTCTTTCAAACCTTTCCCTTAGTTTTTCAAAAGAACGCGGATTTGGATGTCGTCTTCCCAGAAACCGTTGTGCATAAATTCTTGATGCCAAAAGAGGGTTTGTTGCCGCTTCTTCAAGTGCGTACACCATATTCGTAAGTTCTTCTTGCGCACTCTCCACGCCAGCATTGAGTGCCCGTGAGGTGACGCCTGGCCTGACCAGCATACACCATATTGGTAAGTTCTTCTTGTGAGAGACTCATATTAATAAATTAATTTACTTAATCCCTCTGTTATTAATAATAACCTGGCTAATGAAAATACTATCATTACTACAATTGTTTCTTATTCAAAAAACAATATCAATGGCATACTAGATTTAATTTTTAAGTGAATATATGTATAAATTTAGAGAAAAATAGTGAAAATCTCCGAAATTATTGGTTTTAGGTATAGGATACCCTTAATAACATATGAAGATAATACAAAAATACACACAACTGAATAATAAAATATAGGCTGTTCCATTTGAAAATGACGAGTTATGGTCATTTGAAATTGAGCACATTTGATTCGCTTTATTGAACAGCCTGTATAATTACATTTAAAAAAAAATATGTCAGAACATAGAGTATAATTACAGTTATACTGAAAAGAAAATTCTTAATTCTTACTATTAAAATAACTTCAGTAAGCCTTTATAAAGCAATGCGTGTATTCGGTCTTTTTTAGAGAAAAAACGGAATAACTTGGCAACGCCGTGGAAAACTAAAACAAAAGTCATATGTTCGTATAGGTGAATAAAATACAATTCAAAATATATAAAAATATATAGGATGTTCCATTTAAAAAAAGACAAACATTTCTCGCCGAGCCGTAATGCAACACCCTGTATATGTGAAAATAATTTTACGTTATGCTCCTTGAGTAGTCGAATAAATTCTGTTAACAAACTTATGCTGTATTTCTAACGACAAGGGAGATATCGAAGACGGCGATTTCGGTGACTCACCCTGTATATATATATATATATATATATATATATATATATATATATATATATATATATATATATATATATATATATATATATAAACTGTAAATAAACACTGTTATTTATTATGAAGTAAATCAATGTGAAATTTGGGATTACCCTGACTTCGCAATACTTTCATAGTCATGTTGGTATGGTGACATAGCTAATAGTAAGCATTGATCAAAATAATCATTTCTTAGTTTGTTTTTATATTATTCATGTTTGAAAATGCAGATTCTGACAAATATGTTGATCCAAATAAAGCTAGGATTTTAAATGATTATTTTGATTGGTCATTATTTCAAGTTCTATTTCGGATTGGTTTGAGTCACACAGTTCAGAAATTTTGTCAATCACCAAAGATCAACTCCGTTCATCGTGGCGATCGATTGATCGACAGGTTAAGTAACCCTAATGTAGCGTAAAGTACTCAAACAAAGTTTGAAATAAGACTTTATAACGTTTTCATTACGATTTTCAAGCCTATGTAAACGTAGCTTATCCGATTTAAGTGTAATGTAATACTAAGCGAAATATCTGCTGATTTATTTTAAACGGATAATGTATTATTATTGTTGAAAGTCGGATAATTGAGAGTGTACTGCATATTTTCATCCGTGAGCGGTTTCCAGGCGATTTCACGGGCACTTACGACTTAACTTAATAGGAAAACTATAGGAAGGACAAAGGAAAATTGACATAGACTGGAATCGAACTTGCGTTATCTTACCCACAAGTAAAATAATTGTTCATAAAACAACACAACTTAAAAACTGTCTTCCATGCCAGACGCTTTGACAGTCCGAATCTGACACTGGCCACGCACCGTAGCATCAAAACACCATATCTAACCTTAGGGTAGGTAGAGTTCATGATTGTCACTACACTTTGTCTGGTAACCTCCCATTACGAGCACCCACATCGATCCACTACCATACCGGGGAGACTCCCGTAGATGATGTTGTACTCCTGGTCGAAGTACAGCATGGATATCGCGGAAAACTTCCTCGGGGCGCAGCAGGGCCCCGACGTGTCTGGACTGGTCATCTTCACGAGGTGTGTGTGTGGATACTTCTGGAACGTCATGAAGGGACACTCTCCGGCGCAGTAGTTGGCCTCGTAGCGTTTTGGGGCGATGATGAAGTCCCAGCCGAACTCTTCGAAGTCGACGGTCAAGGGGTACCGGCAGCAGAGAGTTTGTTGTTCGTCTTCGTTGCAGTTGAGACCGACGGTACGTTTGGTGCGCCGTTTGCGGGCGTCGGTGATTTCGATGTCCACGAATGGAACCTGAAGACAAAAAAGAACATTTTGTTAATTTAAATGAAGGTAGTACAGTAAAATTTTTGAAAGATGTCCGATCAAGGTTGTCTACGAATTGTATGAATTCAGATTTTTGCTCCGCCCATCATGACAAATTCAGTAGTGTCGTTTGTTTAGTTTTTATGAGGGTACGTAAGATACTACTGTTATTTTATTATTATAAAAATATATATTACAGGAAAAACATTCGAAAATCAAAAATAAGTCAACTAGTAAGTTTATAAGCAAATGTAAAACCAAATATGTTAAAAATAAGATACTGACACAATGTCAGTGTCAGTGACTCTGACAGAATATAACGTTATACGTACGGCTATGAATCCAGGTAATGTATCTGAATTAATAAATAAACTTACGTTACAGCGAAAGTATTATCAACAACGAGCATCGTTTATAAATGGAATGTCCTAACTTAGTCGAAACAATATGAATTTTTGAAAGACAAGCGTGTTATATCCATTCTTATCACACAGTCTTACTGCCTTTGCAAAAGAAAGAGATAAATGTATGCCTATTTGTTAATTCGTTCGTGATACAGGTGCCCTTGATCGGACATCTTTCAAAAATTTTACTGTACAAGTATTAAATTTGATATTTACATCTAACATTTATAATATGCTCAGATGAAATATAGGTAAGATTGTTCCTTGCTATCTCGATTCATTAAACAGCTAAAAATACACGTGAACAAAATGCTATACAAAAAAAATCTGTTGTGCCAGCACAATGCCTCTCGCCATTTTCATTTTATGTTGCATAGAGCGTGAATATTTTGAAATTTTGAATGAAATTGTGACATTTATGTAAATAACTACTAGCCGTCATTCTGACACGGATCCTCATCTGCTTGCTAAGGCCCACAAAGTCATATGAATGCTCGCGCCCTATAAGTATTTATTGGATTTCTTCTTTCGTTCTATGAGAAATTTTAATGTCAGATTGAGAATTTAATTTTCTTTAATATTACCAAGAACAAATTTTAAAAATTAATATTTAGAAGATTTTTTTTTTCAAGAATCTGCTACTTATGGTTGTCCAATTGTTACTATTTCAGCTCTTCCCAGTAATGTCCGATTGGGAAATACGTAGTTACACAAATATTAAGTCCTATGGTTTTTGAGTAATCGTCCTCCCAACGTCCCACACACATACACACACATACATCCACACACATACATACACACACACACACACACACACACACACACACACACACACACACACACACACAGACATCATCGTAAAAATGTTAAAATTGGATGGTAGGGACCTTAAAACGTGCTTATTCATTAAAATAGCAAGAGGTAAAAAATCATGGATTCTATGTAAGGAAATAGTAATTAAAATTGCTATACAATATCTTATGCTGTATCAGTGTACAATCATAACATTTATTCAAATTGCTGTATACAGGATCCCCATTTTATCTGTTCCCCATGAAAATTAATTGATAAACAATCTATTTTACTTTTCATAAGTGACTTGGTTTTTAAAATTTTGATTTTTATAACGAATACATCAAATCTTTATATTTAGATATTTTTTATAATTTTAAATTCATTCTATGAGCAAGTTTTCTCCTACTCTTCTAAATGTTCGAGGTTCTTCCAATTAATTGACGGGATTGGCGGTATTTCTACAGGGTGTATTTAATATACCTATAATTTTAAATATATAATTTCTTTTTAAAATTCGCAAAACCTGCATATAATGACACATAGTTTTTTTAATTTATTTCTCTTAAAAATGGTCTAAAAGTAGATATATTAATTGTTGAAACAAAGATTTTAGGAAAAGTAGTGAGTAATACTTACGTTCAAATTAGATAAAATGCCACAATATATCACGTGTACCGAAAATAGCTCTTATTGTAGTTGGAATATTTAAATTTTGATAATATAATCCTTGACATAGAAATAGAAGCAATGCCGGGCTTACATTATGAAAAACAATATATTTCAAAATTAAATAAATACAGATGCATTCTAAACAAATAGATGCGTAATATATTCAAGTCCAAGTTTATCATCTATAGCCTTTAAAATAAAAAATAAATAAAACTGTACAATAAATATTATCTTGAAAATGAGTGATTAATATTAAACTATCATTCGAAGTGTAATAAATCTTCATATATCAATACACTTTCTCTAATTCCTTGGACAAATTAGACATAAATACGGCAAAAATTGAATCAAATTAATTCTCTTATCAGAGATTTTAATAGAACAGTTAATTGTTTATTTATACAGTTTCCTGAAAAGATAACGCAAGAAAGAGTTTAAATTGTAATAATTTGGTCGCGCCATACGAAAGTAAAGCAAGTTTTACACTACAAAATAATTCAACAAAGATTTTCATAAAACTTTTATCCAATTTACTGGACGAAATCTTGTTCAATATGTAAAAAATATATTTCAGTTATCATAAAGACTCTTCCAAACCAACGCAAAATATTCGCAGTGATAGTGAAACTTTCGCTTTTTTTCAAATTATCATCGACTTAAAGTACACGGCGACAAGTGACAAATCCCACATTTCCGCGAAGTTATCGCGCAAACGTACGCCTGCTGCAGCGATTTATTTAAATTCTTGAACGAACGACTTTTATTTTAGTTTCAAAATTCTCATATTGAGACTTTTTACCTCCCGCTATCCTTGGTAAGGGAGGTATAGGGATCGTGCTAAAAATCGCATATCGAGATTTTGGTAAATGAACACGTTTTAAGGTCACTACAATCCAATTTTAACATTTTCACGATGATGTATGTATATGTGTGTGTGTGGATCCTCTTTACGCTCTAACTCAAATAATATCATTCAGAAAGTTTTGAAACCATGTATTTCTACCTTATTCTAATATGGAAAGAAGCCATTAGATTTTGGTGGCAATCGGACAACCAGAAATAGCAGTTTACTTGAAGCTCAAGATAGTTTTTCTTCAAAAAATACCTTTAAATGTAATTTGTTCGCAATTTGTTATTATAAAAATTAAAGATTATTCCATTTTCTACAGGTTTGCTTTAATACTTTTTCTATATATTTTATGGATAAATTTATAAAGTAAAAGTTATATCTCGGAGCTTATGCTTTAAACACATCCCCATGGTTACATAGTTCAGCTCAAATGTATGTAAATGATAGGTAAATGTTACTGTCAAAAAGTAGTCATTTTAAATTAATAATAGTAACGTTTTAAAAGGAAAATTGTTAGGTAAATGGCGGGAGGTATTGTGTTGGTAACATCAGATTTTTTAACTCTATATCCATTGAATATGAAGTATAAAATGTAATTACTTCATATAGAGAATAAAATATTCTTTAATATTTTTAATAACATTTCAAGAAAAACTATTAAAAACTAAAATCTAATCAAGTCTAATTTAAGCATGAATGTAAGGAAAAACAATACGTAAAAATTGTAATTCTTGGAATTCTAGTTTTGAAGTTATCACGGCCGAAATTATAGTAATATACACACACACACACACCAACACACATACTAATTATTATATTCAACTTTGTCACATAAACTTTTTTTTTTATTAAACCTCGACTTAAACACAAGAATAAAGTTTACTTTACACGCTATTATTAGCTTCGTTTCCTATTTATATTATTTTTGCTGGTAGTTTTTTGCAAAATATAACGTTTCAATTCTATTTCTAAATCACTGTGTATGATTAACAATCCAATCCTCCCCTCATGGTTGCATTACCTCATAGTTTAGTTAACTATAAATAAACCACACGGAAATGGTATCAAATTTCTTCTGCGGTCCGCAATTTCAACATTTGTATGACATCAACAGCAGAGAGTGCAACTCGGGCATGAATCAACTTAGCTGTGACTTCAAGACAAAATGCAAACGAAACAGAAAACCATTGACGCACACGGGAATTGCTTACTGGGTTAACACATTCAAATATTAACAAATGACTCATAAATGAGGAAATTGTAGGAGGAGTATTATTACATATATAATGAAATATAGAATATAAGAGTTGCACTTTTCAAATGGTGTCAATTTTTGCTTATCCAAATAAATAAATATGAATATACTAGTTTTGAATTCCTGTCTTTATTAGGCCAAATTACTCGTAGTAGTGTATTATGTGTCACGTACGGAAACTATCATTTTACTGCATGAGGAGGCAATTTTTAAGACGAGCCAGTACCGGTTTTACAAATTTGGAAGCCTGAGGCGGAAGGATATTACAGGCCCAAATAATAATAATAAATATTTTAATAGAAAATCACAAAATTCAAATAGTCAAGTAAAGAACTGAAAAATAAAGAAAATGACATACCTACACGGGATTAACAAATTTAATGATTATATTCAATACACGTGTGAAACATAAATTCACATCAATTAATTCAATTGGATTGGATTTCAAAATCTCTGCTTCTATAATTATATGTATTTATTAAAAAAAAATATTTCATCACGGCATATTACCCATTGCTGGGTGTGCCAATCTGCTTTGTATACAGATTTCGGTAATGATGGAATATTTGTACCGTGTGGGCGCTTACCAGGCGTCACCTCACGGGCACTCATAGATGGCGTGGAGAGTGCGACACAGGGGTCAATTTTGTGCCATTAAAATTCGATGTAATTTTTGGAGTCGGTCGGGATCGAACCCGGGTCCCCAGATTCGCGATCAGACACTCAGGCACACGGCCACGGACCCCATGTATTTATTATAGCGTAAATAATTTTGTACTCTTTTTACCTTCCGTCACCTTTAGGTAAGGAAGGCATTGTCTTTGGTCAAAAAAATCAATGATGAGTTTTTAGTGAATAAGCTTGTTTTAGGGTCCCTATAAAACGATGTGTGTGTGTGTGTGTGTGTGTGTGTGTGTGTGTGTGTGTGTGTGTGTGTGTGTGTGTGTGGATCCTCTTTACGCTCTAATTCAAATTAAGAAGTTTTGAAACCATGTATTTTTACCTTATTCTAATATGGAAAGAACTGATTAGATTTTGGTGGCAATCGGATAACCGGAAATGACAGTTTACTTGAAGCTCTTCAAAAAATATCTTTAAATCACAAAACAATAAGGTAAACGAGAAGTGCAAGTCAATGTATCAAGTGGGCAGCACGGAACTATTGCCCCCTGGGTGTCATTGGGTACACTACTTTTGACATATGTCCAATACATGTCAAGTAAATGTCAAATATATGTCATATGAACCTGTCAACGTTCATTTGTTTAATATACAGTGATTACTTAATTTTTATAATTTCGGTATATTCAAATAAAAAATTATTTATTTTCATTATTTTTATTATATGTACAAATTACATTATTTAAATTCAATATTTTATAATAAAAGCATTTTCTTCTCATTCTTGATTACTTGGAATACCCGTGTGAGTTCTTGTTTATATTGATTACCCATTATTTCAACATGGTCTCCTTATTAACGTTGTTCTGCGTGGATTTTTCAAATGATCGTATGCATTTTCGGGATGTAGATTCTTCTATTTTCTATCAGCTCTGATTTTGTCTTACCAGCAGTCTTGGTCTTTCGCCGAGACGTTGACTTCTAAGACAGATGCAATACGGAATACGTATTGTACCACTCGAGTTGCTTTTCTCACATTTTCTCATTGATCATG
This sequence comes from Harpalus rufipes, assembly GCA_951394225.1. Taxonomy (NCBI): domain Eukaryota; kingdom Metazoa; phylum Arthropoda; class Insecta; order Coleoptera; family Carabidae; genus Harpalus; species Harpalus rufipes. The sequence goes on along the minus strand of OX596289.1, from coordinate 7,376,268 downwards.
TTGTTGCTTATAGTTAGCAAGAAGATGTCCCCGTGGAAGCGACGCTCAGCAAATTTAGTGATTGATCATCATTTTATATCACTCATGTTCACCATCATAAGTCGACGTTGAAATTAGTTTCGAAGTTCTCGGTTTTCCCATTATTTGGACGAAGACCATAGAGGCTAACACAATCACATCAGATCTATAGCTGTTGTTCTAATTTTCTTCACAAGAACATTAGGATAAATCCTTGAAATTTTATATTCTTCCTGTAGTCAATTTCGTGAAGAGATTCCTTGAAAGAATCCTTTAACGTAAGCTTGTCTCTTCCATAACGGTCGTAGGTCCAATTGGTAAGAAAAGGCCTTTTTGTTGATTTTTTCAAAATTAAACTCAATGAAACAAAACAAAATTGCAAAACCTAACTGCGACCATATATACACATACAAATACGCACAGAAACATACATCACAAAGATAAATGCATTTATAGATTCCTTAAAGACATTGCGCTGAATGTATTTGGGGGAAAAAACATAATATTAATAGAGATAAAAATCATCATACTCTAATAATATTTCATTTCTTGAAGTTGAGAAAATCAAAGAAAAAAAATTCTACCTTTCTTACTGTTTAAAATTTCTGTATTTTAATTTGACTCAGGATCATGTTTAAATATTCAAAAATTATTACTGGGTGTTAAGTAATAGAAAAATAAACGTTGGTGAGCAGTTATTTTTATAGTACATTTTTGTAGAAACACTTCAACCTAAATGTAAATTATTTGAAACTAAGATACTTTTTGCAAGAAACAGTTTTACCAAACTGTTTGAATCATCGAATGTAGATGTAGCTCTAGATAACTCAAATTTACAATATTTGGAGTATAATTGTTTGTGCCCAAAAGCTCCTCAATTTTAACTTTTATATACTTACTCGTATTCATATAAATCTAAATTACATGACCCGTTTAAAACCATTAACATTATAAAAATGAAGAAAGTCAAAGAAAACTAATAAAAAAAATATTCTTCATTTGTAAAATAAGTTTGCTGAGTATGCATATTATGATGATCATCCTACAATAACATCAATTAATATAAAGGTTAACGAATTTATAGTAAGGTAACAAAATTAACGCAACTATGATTACAATTTAAAGGAAGATTATATACAAATGATCTTCGCAAATGAAGGCATATGACAAATTTTCATCTGAGTTAATATTACATTTTTTTACATATATCACATCGCGCCGTATTTTTAAAGGAAATCTATAGAAGTGTTTATTCTGTGAATCACTTACAACATTCATATATTTATTCTCGCAGTTGGGATGCCGACATTTAAATTTATAACGACGATTAAAGCTGAAAATGTTAGTTAGATTAGAAGAAATAAACTAAAATAAAATTATTAAATTATTTACTTATTATAAGCCATTAAACCAGCGACTTATACTTGACAATGCAGCAATGACAGTATCTTCGAACAATATTTTTTTACTGTTGACAAATAATTTTATAAATTTTTATTTTATATTTCATAGATTACTTAATTTATTTCAAACTATAGCAGCGACATGAACCGTTCAGTGACATCTCTGTTACATTGGGTACACTACTTTCACTGCCTACTGTTTGCTGCCAGTTTCCCAATACAAGTTGCACCGGGGTGCTTTAAATATAATATAAAAATTGTATCTCGGAGCTTATGCTTTCTTTAAACACATCACCATAGTTACATAGTTCAGCTCAAATGTATGTAACTGACAGATAAATGTCACTGTCAAAAAAAATCATTTTAAATTAATAATAGTAACGTTTTAAAAGGAAAATTGTAAATAGAACAATAGTTTTATGGAAAGGAACTTAAAATACATAATTTCTAGCATTAGTAAATATGCAGGTATGAATTTAAATAAACAAATAAATATATTATAACGGCACATTATCCATTGCTGGGTGTGCTAATCTGATTTATACACTCATTTCGGTAATGATGATGACGTATTTGTACTGTGTGGGCGTTTATTTTATTCTATGCCATTTAAAATTCGAATTATTTGGCGTTGATCGGGATCGAATGAAATTCCCCGAATTCGCGACCAAACATCAGGCACGCGGCAAGGAGATCCCATAGGTAAATGGCGGGAGGTACTGTCACATTAGACTTTTTACTCGAAGATTTTGCTCACTTGCCTTAGGTTCGTGCGGCAAATTTTCCTTCACGTATAAAAAGTTAATTATTATAGAATTATGATTAAAATTCTCAACATTACGATTTCGTACATTAAGTTTTTACCAGATTTTCTTTACCTTGAATCTTATGCTTTTGTGGGTAAACTTATTATTATTTTGTAATAATTTTATAATCTTAAGTTTCCAAATCGTGACGCTTTGAGAATACTTAATTTGTATGCTATAAAAATTTTCAGTATCAATATTCAAGTCAAAAATACTTCCAAAAAAATCTAAAAATACTCTAAACCACAACGGGGCCTTGACACACGAAGTTCTCGGTCACGCACGACATATTGAGCAATATACACATACGTATGTATGTATGTGAATATTTAACAAGAAAACCACATATGTACATTATAAACATACATGATATTTTAATTTGAGAAATCATGCAGATAAGTGTTATTTCGTTTACGCATATAAAATTTCTAATAATCAACTGTTTTTTTTATTATTTAAAGTTTAAGGCGGCGAGTAGATAATAGTTATTATTGTACAAATGAATAAAGACATTTTATCATTTTACCCACAAGCAAAAATTTCCGCGATAGATAAAATATGTACTCTTCAAATACATAAGTACCTTTACAGCAGGGCATCGAACCCGAACCTGAACCAAACCAAAACCGTAACCAAACCGTAACATTTTAGCGAACCTAAACCCAGAACCGAACCAGGTGTTAAAATTCCGGTTCAGGGTTCAGTTCCGGTTTAGATTCATTTTGAGTTCGAAACGTACGCGTAATCGTAATACAGCCGATAATCTACGCCTGTGAAAATTGTGTTCGTGTTCTTGTCTTGCGTAAATTTCGGCTCACATTTTAAATTATTTCTATATAAAAATTGCTATTTCAAAAACATTAATTCTGTTTTCATCAGGTCGACCGAACCTGAACCCGGAACAAAACCGCAAATTTTATTAATGCTTCAACAAGAACCGCACCCGAACCCATCTCCGCAAAAATAAATTCACCGGAACATGAACCGAACCCAATTTTTGGCAGGTTCGATGCCCTGCTTTATAGTCTCTTTTTGATTATAATTAAAGATGACTTAATTTTAATATTTACTGATGAAAATTTTGTTGGATTACATACATATCGTAAACACTGAAATCTCTAATGATTTTAACGTCCGTATGAGAGCGGTCATTTCTTAAAAAACCTGTTGTGGCCAGCACAATACCTTCCGTCATTCTCGTGTATAATGTATAAATTCCATAATTTTTCTTACAAACGATTCTAAATTTCCAGTAAAATTATTTCATAAACAAACTATTCAAATTGCACTTGACACTGGCATCTTCTTCTTCTTTAGCTTTTCCCATTCGTTAGGGGTAGCTATTTTTGCATGTCGTTCTCATTCAGTTCCTTTTCTCTCAAATCTTCCGCAATATAGTCCTTCCATCTTATCTTTGGTCTTCCTCTGTTTCTTTAACGTCTACTATTCATTCTTGTTCCAATATAATTCTTCATTTCTCCTCATGACATGTTCAAACCAATGTAATCGTCTTTCTTGTATCTTTCTAAAAACTTGTAACACTAGAGTTATTTTCTTACCGTATCTTTCCGTGTATTCCCCAATATCTACTTCAACATCCTCATATCTGCCACATTAATTTACTTTTTATTGATACTGACATCTGTCAATTTGAATTATATGAATATAATATAAAATTTAATTTCTTTAAAATTCTTTAACTCTGTGTCTATTGAATTGAAGTATAAATTGTAATCAAATCGTATAGAGAATAATATATTCTTTAAGTTATAATAACGTTAAATGTCAATAAATCAAATTTAACTGTAAATCTTCAAATAAGACTACTTCCGGTTGACCAATTATAATCAAAATCTAATCAGTTGTTCTTCTGGATATAAACTTGAGGAATACGAAAAAATTATAATTTTTGGAATCGTGGTATTGAAGTTATGGAATCCGGAACTTTTGTCACACACACACACACACACACACACACACACACACACACACAGACACGCAGACACACATACATACAGACATCATCGTAAAAATGGTAAAATCGTATTATATGGATCCTAAAACGTGCTTATTCAGTAAAAACTCATCATTGAATTTTTTGACCAAAGACAATACCTTCCTTACCTAAAGGTGACGAAAGGTAAAAAGGGATCCAAAATTATTGTCTGTGTCCGTTTAATAGCATGTCCTATAAAATTGTCCAGTTAATAGAGGCCTCCGCTTATTGGATATGTCCGTTAAGAGAGATTTACTGTATACCTATATACTTCTGCTACGACATTCACACTGACTACAACGCCAGTTGACAGCTGACTGAAATGTTTATATCAAATTATTCGCTATTATAAACTTGATTCTCGTTTAGACCAATCGAAAAGCTGGAATCTGCTCTTAACTCGATTCTTAACTAGAATATACAGGCTGTATCACGGAAAGTGAAACACAAGGCGTTTAACATGGGAAATCAGTTTTTCCGTGCGCATTGCTCCCCTAATTATTTTAGACAAAAAGTTTCAAATGAATGTTGTAAAGCAAAAATTTCTACATCCGAATCAATAAATAAAAATTCATTTTGGCTATTTCATAACTGCAGAAATAAAATTTGAAAATTCACGGAATTACAATTTAATAGTATTAGCCATGGAATTAGAAACAAGAGACGAACAGAAGCGTTAACGTTTTATACGTCAAATTATTAGTATCTATTTTGACAATCATTATTCTGACACTGACGTAATAAAACGTTCCATGACTAATACTATTAAATTGTACTTCCGTGAATTTTCAAATTTTATTTCCGCAGTTATGAACATAGATTAAGGAAAATATATAGTAGAAGATTGGGTATCTCCCTTATAAACCGTGATAACAAGTTTATTGCCATCTATGAAAAGGTCAGAGGACTAAATTTGACAGCCGAGAAAGTCGCGGGAAATATGAATTCATTTTGAATTATTCGAAACTTTAAGTTTTATTTCTTGATAATGTAATTAATAAAAAATCTATCGAAAATAGATAATTTATTAAAGACATTATCAAGAAATGTGAAATATATGTTGAACTATAAAAAAATACAGTACTTAATATGTTAATGTCTTTATTTTAAAATATATACATTACATTATTTAAATCAAATAATAAATAAATAACTACAAATCTCAAACTACACGGCGACAACTATTGAAATATAAGAACATACTACTCAAGGAATCAAAAATTTGAATTATTATTATTACAAGAGGTAATATTATTTCAAAAAAGGGATGTTACTTTAAATGTCTGCCAGAAATGCACTGCTTCATTGACCTCGTTACCGATGTTCGTCCACTTTTTAACAAATCTACCCTCTTCTATACTCATTTTTTCTCAAAACTGACCCATACTATTTCAACATTCTTTGATGAATCTTATGAAGCTTCACGTCCTTTCGCCTAATAATGTAATATTTTGCTGCTCTTCTACGGTGTAAATATCTAAGATGTAAATTCTCCTGGTCCACTTACATAAACCATGTCTTCTATTGGGCACTGTAAGCCTGCAAGAATGTGTCTTCACTATGCAGGAGTTACAAATATTTCATGTTTTTTTCTGAAATATAATTAATTTGTTGTTAAATTTTATATCACCCCCGTATAATAATGCTAGTATGAAAACTAATATACTTACCGAAAATATATTGAATGATAAAGTAATATATTGCAATAAAGATACAAATTCACAAATAACAGTTTTAAATGTCAAAGAATTTCGAACGATGCAATAGAGAATTGTGGGAAATTTACAGCAGTTCTCAAACATATGTTACCTTTTTATAGTATTTTGATATTAAAGTTTGAGAATCCCTGTAAAATCTGTACTACTAAAGCCATCTATGAAAGGGTCAGGAAGTATTTCCAAACGCTACTAGATTGAAAACTTGTTATCACGTTTCTGTATGCAGTTTCACCCCCCTGGTTATGAAGTAGTCAAAATGATTTTTTCTTAATTGATTCGGATGTAGAAATTTTTGCTTTACAACACCATTTGAAACTTTTTGTCGAAAACAATTAGGGGAGCAATGCGGACGGAAACTGATTTCCCATGTAAAATGCCTATGTTTCACATTCCGTGATACGCCCTGTAGTATAGTTATTAACTTTTCAAAGATATGAAACTTTAAAGAATTATCAGTTTGCCATGACATTTGTACCTTGTTTGTTTGCGGAAATATTTTAATGTTTACATATTGTATCATTTGTTTTTGATTATTTGAATTGCCAAAGAATTAATAAATATTGATTTGTATTTAAATTTCATTTAATTTTACTCTATTGAATTTTAAATAGTAAATTGTACGAAATAATCAAAAACAATTAATATACAACAGGTAAAAATTAAAATATGAATATTACTCAGAGTATAGCCATGACGTGGCTCGCGTTTTGTCCGCCATTTGCGGTCCACTGTCATATTCGTTGTTGTTCCGCAAATTATTATATATTTTCGTGGTTATTTGTTTTATTTTAATGTAAAACATAATTAAATATGTTTATTTAAAGTATAAGTGATACTTTTATTTTATTTATTTGTGCATTTTCTTGGGAAACACATAAATATTACCAATATTAAGCACAAACATCTAAGTTTTTAAAAGGTAAGTTTAAAATATATACTTATTATGCAAATAATAACTACAGTTATTAAATTTGATGTGATAATAACAACCTATATCCTATGCTCTACATAACCTCTAAATCTATCATAATAATAATTGTGTATCTCTTAAATAAATGAATTTTTATAACCTTTATAGATTCATAGTGTGATTATTTAATATTCCTGTATAATATAATATCACATTTCTTACAAATAAATAGGGAAATGAATTATTTGTATGTTTGACATTGGCCCCTAATGGCGGCGATCTTGCCCCATGGCCATACCCTGTATATAAAGGTATCCTATTATCACGGTTTATCCTAATCTTCAACAATGGGTGCGTTCGGTATTTAAATCTGTCGAGCACTCTGAGCAATCTAATCATGTGACGATTTCCGATCTGTAGCTTGAATAACCGAACGGATAGAGCGTATTTAGCTGCCATTTTGACACTTATTAATTTGCGCCAAAATAAAAACGGAAAATACTAAAGAACTGTTAACATGTGTACTGTGCGCGAATTATGAACGTTTTTTTTTTTATGATACTGATTAAGAATGTGGAAATGATTATGGACAACTTAAAGCTGAAAATTATGTAGAAAAATGTTTCCTAAAATGACTAATTTATACATTTCAAACATTTTTGATTGATATACGAAAACGACAACATTCATTCATAGCATAGACACTGTTTGCATTGCCTGTGACAAACATTTTTAATTTGCGGTTAAATACGCATGCGCCAGACAACTGCTCAACATGCTCCATGGTTAGAGAACGAGCGAACAGATCGGGCTCTGTGCGCTCCGTGAGCAAATAACCGAACGTAAGCTGAGCAAAAAGATCGCTCAGGGATAATTAGCAAACGGTGTAAAACCGAACGCAACCAATATATTTTCCTTAATCTAGGTTCAAAATATTCCACTTCGTAGGAACACTAATGTCAGTTCACATAACCTCACAAAAAAAATTATGCGTTTAATGTTGTCCTTTAGCCTGTAACAATTGTACAAATTCATGGCGTTGCAGTATAAATTTCCTCTGGGACAAATAAATTTTGTCGTAGAAATGGTGGCGTATACAGTAAATTTTTTTAAAGATGTCCGATCAAGGTTATTTATATCATGAACGAATTAACAAGTTAGCATACATTTATCTCTCTCCTTTGCAGTCTATAAGCGTGTGCGATAAGGATGGATATAACATACTTGTCTTTCAAAAATTCATATTGTTTCGACCAAGTTAGGACATTCCACTTTAAAACGATGCTCGTTGTTGATAATACTTTCGCTGTAACGTAAGCTTATATATTAATTCAGATACATTACCTTGATTCATAGCCGTACGAATAACGTTATTTACTGTCAGTATCTCTGACACTGACATCGTGTCAGTATCTTATTTTTCACATATTTGGTTTTACATTTGCTAATAAACTTACCAGTTGATTTATTTTTGAATTTTGAATGCATTTATTGTAACATATATTTTTATAATAGTAAAATAACAGTAGTATTTTATGTACCCTCATAAAAACTAAGCAAACGACACTAATGAATTTGTCAGAATGGCCGGAGCAAAAATATGAATTCATACAATTCGTTGATTACCTTAATCGGACATCTTTCAAAATTTTTACAAATACTGGCGTATAAAATTCCGTACACGACTTAAGTACAGTGCCATCTCGTGCTTATTAAGGTGTTGACATCAGCTCGTCTTTGTATGTATGTGGCCGCTTATATGATAAGATATCAGTCGCCACGTGCCCGTTCTGTCTAAGTTGAGACTAACTTGCTACATTATCTGCCATGTCACACATATGGCTGATTTGATGTGTTTATTCCATACAACCAGCGATTCGGAAGCTAGGCGCCGATCGCATATTTTCTTCTGCTTATTATCACCCACACACTACATGTCACAATAGTCATTGTTGTGATAAGAATTGTTTAACATAACAATATAAGAGAACTTATTTCATCAGCTATTTTTAAGTAAATATTGTTGTTTATAAAAAAATAAAGAATCGTACGTTACAATGCTTCTATAAAAGAATGCACAGTACACAGGATAGGTGGTCTACGACACTATTTTAGTTTATCAGTTGATAAACAATAACACAATAGATTCGTAATAAAAATAGTTATTCATTGCTGAATTTGAAAGTAATACTTCGCAACTGCCACCAAATAACATTAAGAAGTTTTTGCATAGTGTACGAGAATATTCCGTCAACGGTACGTCTTTAATAAAGGACGGACAATATGACGGGTTTTCAAAAGTTTAGATTTGTGGTTCAAATAAAAGTTGTTACAATATGTATCATTTTCATTGTATTTCGGTAAAGAAATCAAAAACTAATGGAAGAACTAAGTTACATTAAATACTTTTGGATACTTTAAATACCAAAAAGTATTTGAAGTATTTTTATGAAAAAATAGTTATTTAAGTATTAAGGGCAGTAAGTGCACCTTACCGGTTGAGGATTAGTTTGGAAATCTCGACTTCGTCTCGATCTCCAATACATCCGATACCGGTAAGAAGCACTTAATGCCCGCAATGCTTATTATATTTTTTGCACGATCGTCCCAATAATAACAAATTAAAGTTTAGAATTATTTAAAAACATTTTGACATTTTAAAAAAAATAGTTGTCATTTTTAAGTAAGCTATATGATCGTTGTTTTGTTATCGTTAAAGCTTTAAAAATTCTACATTTATTTTTTATTTATGTAATTTTCATCGCCTCCTGATCGGTAGGTAGTCACATCACTTACCGGTCAGTCACATCACTTACTGATCAGTACCACATCACTTACTGATCAGTAATTTGTAAACAAAACTTACTGCCTTGGAAACCCAATCGGTAAAGTTTTAAAAATACCTGATCGTGCAAAAAAGTATTTTAAGTACAGTATTTAATACTAATTTTCAAAAGCATTTTAAGTACTGGATGTATTTAAAGTAATACTTCCAGTACTTTTACTTTAAGTAGTTCCCAGCTCTGCTAACATAGCATTATTAATCGATCAGATAAAATTGAACTGGCGTTCAACAATTATCAGTTTAAATATAAAACATACATCTATACAACGTTTTAATCTATTTCATTAAAATAAATCAACTTACATGACTTCCTCCATCGACTGACGAATCCCCCACCACGACCTTCTCGCCATCAATAAGAGTCCCATTCACCACGAACCCTAAATTCTCTTTAGGGTTCTTGAACCATTCCGAGACCATCACAGATGCATCGAGCTTGATCCACCTGCCTGCTCCTTCAGACTGCCGCGTTACGGTTGAGGCTCTTTGTTGGAGCAGAGGGGTGTCGCCACCTCCGCGGATCACACGCATCAGTCTTACGTGGATGTCCCGTTGGCTAGGGCGCGACGTACCCGAACCAAGGATCCAAATGTACAGGGTGGCGAGCTTGACACGATGTCGAGTAACGTTCTCGGAGAATTGGAAGTATTGGATGCCGTGGCCACGCCAACTGTGACGAAGTTTGGGGCCTGGAAACAAGAAAAAATCATTGTTTAATCAGAATAAAATGCCATACTAGACGTTTCTTTTAAAAAAATCTGATGTAACCAACACAGTACCTCCCGCCATTTACCTATGTATATAATTTTTATATTACTTTATAAAATATTACAATATATAGAAAAAGTATTAAAGCAAACTTGTAGTAAATGGAATAATCTTTAATTTTTATAATAACAAATTAAGAAAAAATTACATTTAAAGATATTTTTTGAAGAAAAACTATCTTGAGCTTCAAGTAAACTGCCATTTCTGGTTATCCGATTGCCACCAAAATCTAATAGCTTCTTTCCATATTAGAATAAGGTTTCAAAACTTTCTGAATGATAGTAATTGAGTTAGAGCGTAAAGAGAATCCACACACACACACATACATACATACACCTTAAAAATCAAGTAACCGAGTTTTTACCTTTTTTGAGCTATGTAAATACGATTTTTTAAAAATAGGTTAATATCAAATGTCAATGGAGTTGTCACCGTTGTTACTGTCATATCATTATTTTAGTTATCGTGGAGCAAGTTTCTCATTGTGCTAAGTTACTAATAAATTAAAAATATGTTCTATAAAAATTAAAGAACAACCAAGTATTTATTTCAAATGGATTATAAATAAGTAAAAATTATGACTGATACAAATTATGGACGAAGTAACATTAGTGTCCAGTACTTTATTAATCTTTGAGGCATGGAGAAAATAAGATTTCTAAAATAATTTTCATCCTGACTCAAGGTTTCCCAGGTGTTGACCATGACCCTGGAAAATATGTTGCAAAAGCATCGTCTCTTGCTGTTTCAAAAGGATGTTCCCATAAATGATTTAAAAATGCTTCATCTTGATCATTGGTAGAAATTTTGGGACCGGAACTTTCTTTCCTTTTTATATTTCCTTCATTTTCCCACCTACTCTTCACCCTCATAACAGTACTTTTATTAATATTAAAATGTTCTGCTATTGATCTGATTGACCACCCTTCTTCTAACTTAGAAAGTATTACAACTTTCTCGTTTTCTGATAATTTTAACATCTTAATTGATGTTAATGACACTGACTTGTGACATTGACAAGTTAACAATCGAGACCGACTCAATACAGCAAAAAACAGACATCATCGTGAAAATGTTAAAAATCTGATGTGAGCAACACAGTACCTCCCGCCATTTACCTATGTATGAATCCAATACCTCTCTTGGCAAAAGGTAAAAATATAATTTTGTTCTACCGTTTGAAAATCACTGGTTGAATTTTTAGTTTGTTATTATTGATAAATTATCTCCTTATTCTTGATCATTTCTTGTAAGTAACATTTTTCTCAAAGCGCAGGTTATATAAATAGAGTTAAAAAATAATTATAAATAAAAAAGTTAATATGTAGCCTGTTTTTCAGTGTGACTGAAAAATATAACTTCCTAACAAATAAAAAATATCGAATGAAAATGACAACGCGAAATTATTGCAAATTGAATAATAATTTCGATGTACACTTTTTAGATTATTAGCCAGATAATATTATAAGAAACAATTTCTATATTATAAGACTATTAAAATGAGCATTACAAAAATTATTTTTAACCAGTGGTTCTCAAAATACAGAATTCAACTTTTTAATTTTAAATGAGAACCTACTTTTTTTATTCGCCTATTCGATTCAGCATTTTTTTCTGAATACATCGATATAAAATGTTTATACTCTTACAGAACGAAAAAAACGAGAAAAATGTAAAAGAAAAATTATTTTCATATTTATTTCTACATGTAATCAGAGTGCCATGACAAAAACAATTGAACATGTATGTAGGTACAGTAAAAAATTTGAAAGATGTTTGTCGTCCTCATTCAGTTCCTTTTCTCTCCTTTCATATTATATTTGGTGTTCCTATGTTTCTTCCAACTTATGTTATAAGCTATTCATTTTTCCAATATACTCATCTCTCCTCATGACATGTTCAAACCAATGTAATCGTCTCTCTTTCTTTTCTAGAAACGCCCAACACTAGAGTTATTTCCCTTATTCTTTCAACATTTACTTTCTATTGATATTGACATCTGTCAATTTGAATTACCTGAATATATTAGCAGTTTCCATGGTTAAGTTAGCACAGCTGGCTGATATATGAAATTTTATAATTATTACAATCTTTATAATTCTTTAACTCTATATCTGTTGAATATGAAATATAAAATGCAATCAAATCGTATAGAGAATAATATATTCTTTAAGTTATAATAAAATTTAACTGAGTTTTTCAAGAAAAACTGTTAAAATCTTCAAATGAGGATACTTCCGGTTGACCAATTATAACCAAAATCTAATCAAGTCTGCATATGGTTGTACGGAAGACGAATATGCAAGAATTGTAATTTTTGGAATTCTAGTATTGGAGATATCGTGCATGAAACTGCGGCCACATACACACACATACACACACACACACACGCGCACATACGAACACACACACACACATACAGACATCATCGTAAAAATAGTAAAATCGTATTGTAAAGACCCTAAAACGTGCTTATTCAATGAAAACTCACCACCGAATTTTTTGACCAAAAACAATACCTTCCTTACCTAGAGGTGACAGAAGGTAAAAATATACAGAGCTAATCCCAAATATTGTTTTTATTTATTTAAATAAACTTACGTTACAGCGAAAGTATTATCAACAACGAGAATCGTGGAATGTTTTAACTTAATCGAAACAATATGAATTTTTGAATGACAAGCGTGTTATATCTATCCTTATCACACACGCTTACAGCCTATGCAAAGGAAAGAGATAAATGTATGCCAATTTGTTAATTCGTTCATGATACAAATAACCTTGATCGGACATCTTTCACAAATTATACTGTATGTTTGACGTTGTTTGGAATCGAATAAGAACCTTCCGAATCACAACTGATCACCTAGCGTCTTGCGCACAGCCATATTGTAAATCATCTTTATAATTAAAAGAGCAAATGATAAAAATTACAGATATAATAATAAATCATAATTTAAATCAATTATAAATATATGTTTATTGTATATTTAAACTATGACACTTTAGTTTTTCAAATAAAATAAAACATTTCGCTTGACCAGATACAATTGATACATACTATTACTAATTACCCATTTCTAATCTAATATTTAATATTATTCGTATTTAGATAAAATAGTTCAAAAACACATGCATCGAATAACCAGGATGTAGTTGTTATCTCACAAAAAATGTCACTGTCATTGCAAAATATGTCTGTGACAAATTCTTAATGAAACCTTTATCTTCCAGCACCTACATAGAACAAACATATGACTATCAAGAGTATTTATTTTTTGTTTATTTATAAATAGATGCCCACGGTTTGTTTATACAAAGTATGTACGAAAATACCCTAGATACAAGTTAGTATTTAATGTTTATCGTATCGCTAGCTACGGTTGACCTCTGATCACAAGAAACATTGAAGATTGATAAGAAAATTTATTAAATTCTACTACTGTCATAACATTCTGTCTTTCTATTTGTATGTAAATGTGAGAACATATGGTAGAAAGTGACAGGTTATTGATGCAGATATTGAAGTTCAAATCTAAAGCAGTTTTTCCATTCAGGTGTTTCTAGTATTTTGAATGGTACTTTTTGCATTTTACGAATAACGTATGTATGTGATTGCCTTTGTCAACTGATGATCATGTACTAAATACATGATATTAACTATCAGAGCTGGGCAAGTACATCTATTTAAGTACTTAAATACCAAAATACTTAAAATTAAGTACTAAGTACTGCAATTATTGAAATACTGAAGTCTTAAGTACAAGTAATTGTTAAGAGAACTCAGTACTTTCCAGGTACTTTTCTAGTACTTCCTAAAAAAGGCAATACCCTAATTATTTAATGTTTTGATATAAGAATAATTAATTACAAATACACATGTATTATATCTATCTATATAACATAACTAAAACTCAGATTTAAAAAAAGAACCATAACTACATCAAAAGATGTGCAAAATTTGATTGAAATTCTGGTGAATGATTTTTTTTATATCATTGACATAAATTATATACATACTACTTGTGATTGTGCAATAATATAGTACTTTCGTTAGTTTGGATTTTTAAATGGCACAAAAATGACACCTGTGATGCACTCTCCACGTCATCAATGAGTGTCCGGCAGGTGATAAATATCCGCACGGTACAAGTATGTCTTTATCATTAGCGAAATCTGTGTAGAAACCAGATAGGCACACCCAGTAATGGGTAATATGTCAAGATGATATTTTATTTTGGTTTAATTTATTTAATGAAAAAAATGTTTACATTGAAGATAAGTACTTAAGTATTTACTTAAAAAGTATTTAAGTAGCCGAAAAGGACTTAAATACTTTTTATTGGTATTTAAATATTATTTTAAGTATTAAGTACAAGTATTTTAGATGCAGTACTTAAAAATCAAGTATATCAGGCAGTTTTTTGATAGTACTTAATTACAAGTTCTAAGTACCAGGTTAGTACTTATTTTAGTAATTAAGTATAAATGTACTTAGTACTGCCCAGCTCTGTTAACTATTTGGTGGACAATACAGGAGGGAACAAATTCGATTTCCTTATATGAAAAAAAAATCTTATTATGCACGCTACAGAAAATTGATGTAAGTCTTTATGGGTCACATTTTTGAGACAATTTTAATAGTCACCATAGGATTTTTCTATCGTCTTTGTTTGATATATAACACAAACATATTTTTACCTCTCGCTAAGAGAGGTATTGCATTCATGCTAAAAATCGCATATTGAGATTTTATTGAATAAATACGTTTAAAGGTCCCTACAATCCGATTTTAACATTTTTACGATGATGTCTGTGTGTGTGTGTTGATGTATGTGTGTGTGTATGTATGTAGGATGTTGGAAGGACGATTACTCAAAAACTTTAAATTTGTTTAACTACGTATTTCCCAATCGGACATTCATGGGAAGATCTGAAAAGGTTTTGGTAACACTTGGATAACCGGAAGTAGATTCTCAAAAAAAAATCTTCTAAATAATATTTATTGAAATTTTTTCTTGGTAATATTAAAGAAAATTAAATTCTCTTTCTGATACATTTAAATATTTTATTATATATTCTATAGATTTAGGGATAGAAGAAATATAATATATAAAATAATCTGTTATAATAAATTTTACATCCGAAAGAATGCCATGGAAAATAGTTGAAAATTTAAATTGTTTGTAACTAACAGATAAATGTCAGTGTTAGAAATCCGGAGACATTACTAAAGACTTTTTCTGGGAAGTACATACATTATATTATTTCTTAATGTATTCATAGTTAAATATTTAAAACTATAGGTATATTACATATATCCTTCAAAAATACTGTCAATCCTGACAATGAATTGGCAACATTTCGAAAAATTAGAAGAGGACAAAATTTCTTCATAAAATGAATTTAAAATTAAACAGTCTAAATATAAGGAATAGATATATGTAAGTAGAATTTTTGGTGTGGAGTGTAGGTATACCAGAAATGTTAAATACAATAGCGCGCGAGCAGTTATGTGATTTTGTTGGCCTTGACAAGCAGATATGGGGGACCATGTCAGAATGTTAGCTAGTAATTATGTATTCAGATGTCAAGTATCATAATTTCTCATTTTAAACTTAGTGATTTTCCAATTCCATGTGGTTTATTTTCCTCGACAAGTAAATTCCACACTCCTGGTGACAAATTAACTACGTGAATTTAGAAAATCTTGTAATTCTGAATGAAAAATTACAATTGACATCCATGTACATAATTACTAATTATAATTCTGAAACGGGCCCCCACATCTGCTTGTCAAAGCCGACAATGTAAAATGACTGTTCGCGCCCTATATTTATGTAACCAAAAAAGGAAGTGGCGAGAGGTATTGTACTGGTCACAACAGATTTTTTTGTATAAAATAATATGGAAACTTTTGGCAGCTAAAAACGGTTTTCCTTTGTTATAACTCTATGACCCATTTTAAAATTTACATTCTGTATGTATAATCAGGAAACAGAAAAAGAACAATTTATCATAAGTTATTTTAAATGTAACCTTATAATAAGAAAACAACTAATATTTTGTTTATTTGGTTACTCCATAATCAATAAAAATTATTAATAGGTTAATATATAAATATAGATTTGTACTTTCGTAGTGTAAACACATGAAGGTTTGAAATCAGTAAAGAAAGCAATGATAACATAAGTAACATAGTACGAGTACATACAAGAATAGCTTCATATACCAAACAAGTATGTTTGCATTTTAATAATATGTATTCTTGGTTTCCAATCTTCCATATTGTAACGTTTATTTTTTCATACTGATCATAAGAGAAACTAAGAGGCCACTAGAGATCCGTATAAAAGAACATAAGCAACAAACATAAAGAGGTGAGACTACAAAATCCACCACCACACCATCGAATACTATGGGACCAAGCAAAAGTCATCTCCAAGGAACAACATACCTTCAAACGAAAATTCAAAGAAGCCGAATTCATAGTATCAAACCAAGAAAAAGTTTTCAGTGATGCTAGTATCGAGATGAAACCAATATCGAAAAAAAACTCATCAATCAGGAACAATCATTGAAGATCAACCAACAGAGAACGACAGAACTGCCATCTAAATACAAAATGTCCGTAATATTAATTAGAATTGGCGGTAAATGTTAGTTATTATTTGTATCATAAATAACTAAATAAAATGAAATTAATGCCCCGATTACGGTCTTCTCTTTAAGAATTATAGAATTTAAGCTTAAAGAGTTGCCTTATAGAGTTTCTTAAATAATTTAACGAATTCTGATTATGGTCACTTGAATTTAATTTCTTAAATTCGAAATGTCATTTTATAGAGTAGCTAACTTAATTAATGTTATGTTGCTGTTATAGTGGCATATAGGTTAGTAAATAAAAAAATATTATATAATTTATCATATACAAAATATGGAAAATTTTAGTTCATGGTAACTAAAATATATCACGTTATTACATTAATATACTTAATATGTACAGATAATATAAAATAAGATTAAATTATTTTGAATGTTTTAGCGAGAATAATAAAAAACGTGTAAGGCATGCCAATACATCTACTGAACAATATGAATATATAAGAGCTATGGAAAGTGATATTGGATGGTAGCATGAATGGTGATTAGGAGATGACTAAGGAGGAAATGACTAGCAGTGTTTTAACTGTCAATCGTTTATGGTATATTTTAGAGAAAAATACTTCAAATAAAAGTTGTCTACAATTAATTTTTCTATAAATGTTATTAGAAGTTTTTTTTCTAAAATAAACCATATTATTGACATAGTTAAAACACTGCTAATCATCTCCTAATCACCATGCATGCTACCACCCAATATGTTTAAAACCCAACTTTGTTTAAATGAAAGTCTTTAATAAATTTATTTTCGGGAATTTCAAAAGGATTTATAGTATCCATTAATATTCGTTCATTTCTCGTTTTATTCCTACATAATAAAAATGATTAATTTAACTTGCACAATTACAAAAATATATCTTTACCTTCCAACATCTTCATTTTATAATAAAACCACAAAAAATGGATTATTGTTCATATTTTGCTTAGGTTTTTGATTACAAAAAAATAATAATATGCCACATTAACTTTTATAGCAAGGTTTCTGTCACTGTAAAATTTATAGAAATATTTAGTAACTAAATATTTAAAGCCTTGACCATAATTGTTTTCAAACTTTAACTCTTAAATTCTAAAGAATTAAAGCGTAAATATTTAAAGTTATGTCCATAATTGTTTTCAACTTTAACCCTTATATTTTAAAGTGTTAAAGAATTATAGAGCTATAATACGCGACCATAATCCAGGCATAAAGCGGATGGGTCAACTGTTATGAGAAGGGGCTCGTATTTGAACATTTTAAAATATACTTGCATATCGCTATGGTATGTCTTCCAAAGCACCAGCCTGTCTGATAATTTTTAAGATGTTGAATATTTAATTATCTAACATCACTGACAACACGATTAGGTATTGATCAATATTATTTCCTGTTTAATTTTATAGTTGGAACCCCTATCGTTTTAGGAGTAAGTGTTTCGCCTCCGCCACTGTATCGTGCAGTATGTGCAGTTGCATGCTTGTATGAATGTGTGCGCTCACGGGAGTACTCGAGTATAGGCGGTTTGTTTACGAGTGCGTGCGCGAGTGAGCGCCGAGTCTCCACCGCCGCCGCGATGTGTTTGTCGGCGTGTCACGCACGGCCCGGAGACGGCGCCGGCGCTTCCACAACCAGGACGATATTCAGGATAAATTACACTCAAAATATAACAACAATCATATATAACTCATTGCGAGTGACGTAACGAATAACTAACAGTTCATTCGCGGGTCAAATACACTGTTAAGTTTTGCGAAAGAAATGGTGAACATGAATACGAGGTCTGGCTATTAAATAACGAGACTGCGCGCGCAGAAGGCGTCCTAGAGGGGCAGGTGGGGAAACGAATGCAGCGTTAGATAGCTGGAAGTGTCTACTATTCCGGTACGAAAACACGTTTTTATCGCTGTAGTAGAATTTTTTCTATAGAGGTTAGAAACGAACGTGTTTTATTCTCGTGCCGATAACAATGTGTCACGAAAAGCACGAGCAACGGATCAATGTGAAATTTCTCATTAAATTAAAAAAAAACTCCGACTGAGTGCTACGTAATAAAGGAAGTATTATAATCGCGAAAAATTTCGGTTTTCAGATTTCAGCGGAAATATTCATTTTGATCATCTCTGAATCCATTTTGACTAATTTCGTCGTGACGTCTGTACGTACGTATCTCGCATAATTCAAAAACGGTAAGCCGTAGAAAGTTGAAATTTTGTATTTAGGACTCCTGTAACATCTAGTTGTGCACCTCCCTTTCTGGTTATTACACAATTTCCAGAAGTGGCACTTTACATGAAGCCTATAATAGATTTTAATGAAAAACTGTTTTAAAATATAATACAAAACTTTTCAAATTCGGTATACAAGACTTTTATGTCAATCGAAATAACATAATAGATTTTGGTTAAAATAGGCTAACCGGAAGTGGTACATTACTTGAAGTTGTTAACAGTTTTTCTTGAATAAAATGATTTTATTTTGATTTTAGAAATAAATGCTTCAAATAAAAGTTTTAGAGAATTAATTTCTGCGTCTAGGCCATCAAGCATTATTAAATTAGCCCTTTGTATAAGCGAGATATGTAAATTTAAATAATAAAGCTTTCTATGGATTAGGACAAAAAAAATTAAAAAAAGTTCATGTCAAATTACGTTAAATAAGTGCAATTTTATGATTCGTACAATAACAAATATTATATTTTTATTGTGAAATTAGTCATATTCATTGTTGTAATCAAATATTTCTTTGTTGTAATCAAAACTCTCTTTAAAAAGAACCGGGTTAGATTAATGTTAATTTAAGAATGATAGTAGTAAATGAATTATTTTTTATTCTATATCAAAATATTTCTCGGGCTTGGCTTAAGCCTGTCAATATTTTGTAATTTAATTATTAAAAAAATATGTATAGTTTAATAATCGTACAAGGAAGTCGTGTGGTGTCCACATCAGATTTTTTTCGACATCAACGGCATCGTGATGACTGAATGGGTTCCCGAGGGTCAAACTGTAAACCAAACTTACTATTTGAAAGTTTTGGCAACACTGCGAGAACGAGTTCGTAAGAAACGGCCGGAGTTGTGGAAAAACAAGTCGTGGATTTTGGACCAGGACAACGCACCTGCCCATAACGCGCTGTCTGTGAAGTGTTATTTAGCCGCTAGAGGCACTCCAGTGCGAATTGGATGATGTAAAAACAGCGACATTTTCGTCAGTTGTAGTAGAACGTTTGGGGAAGTAGCGTGCATTTTGTTTTCAACTATAGCTTGATCTGTTTTTACAAACGTCAGCTATAGAAATGAAGCCTGCACGTGTCTTGGGTATTGTGATTGTTGAAGATTAGAGGTCATACATTAAGATCAAAACTGTGGCATTCTTGTACCGAATAGTCGCTATATTGATGAGACGTGGGTTAGAGATTTTGAGCCGGAGTTGAAATCACAGTCCAACAAGTGCAGATGTCCAAATTCCCCACGGCCAAAAAAAATTCGAAGAGCTCAATTAAAAGTCAAACAAATGATGATGTTTCCTAATGAGTACAAACAAATCATCATGACAGGCAGAGTTCCATGTGGTACAAGTATCACAGCAGTTTATTATTGGGCCTCATGCAAAAACTGTGCAGAAAATTGCACAAAACCACACCTCAGTTCCTTGAGGCTGGACCACTCATTCTCCATGACAATGCGCGCCCCCATATCGAGAATTTCGTAACCGAAAAACTGCGTGAATCATATTCAAATACCAGACCTGTTGCTGCGGGGTATAAGTAGAGTTCAATACAGGGTCAAATATTAAACGAGAGTAATTTGGTGGCAGCGCAATTGTTCAAATAATTGTGATGTAAAATAATAGTCAAAAATATTGAGTTATTTAACTTTCACGATATATGACCGGTCCTTATTCCGACCGACGCCAAATTTAAAAATTGAATATTACTTCCAAATTTTCTGTTAATACGAATGTAGAAAATATTTTTTTGTCTGTTTCCGGTATGTCCTTTTTGTCACTATTTTTTTGTATTTACTGTTGTGAAAATTAAAAAATTTGGGTGCCGTGATCCTTATATTGTTCTATATTGGCTGCGTTCGTTATTGAACACCCTGTATAATTACATTTAAAAAAAAAATATGTCAGAACATAGAGTATAATTACAGTTATACAGAAAAGAAAATTCTTAATTTTTACTATTAAAATAACTTCAGTAAGCCTTCATAAAGCAATGCATGTATTCGTTCTTTTTAGAGAAAAAACGGAATAACTTGGCAACCCCGTGGAAAATTAAAACAAAATTCATATATTCGTATAGGTGAATAAAATACAATTCAAAATATATAAAAATATATAGGGTGTTCCATTTAAAAAAAGAGAAACAATTTTTGCCGAGTCGTAATTCAACATCCTGTATATGTGAAAATAATTTTACGTTATGCTCCTTGAGTAGACGAATAAATTCTGTTAATAAACTTATGCTGTATTTCTAACGACAAGGGAGATATCGAATTCGGCGATTTCGATGACTCACCTATATATATATATATATATATATATATATATATATATATATATAGCGTGAATACTTGAAACCCGAACATGGCCCGTTGGCACGGGAAAATCGTGTTTCGTAGATTGTTGCTCGCCGTTTCAACTGACAATAATGTAGTATCAATAGAAAAATGACACCAAATAACAAATTTGTAAGATTTTAGACCCTTAAATTAATTATTAAATTTATTCAATTTCTTTTAATATCGGTAGCCATGATGGTATTTTGTAACATTTAATATTTTATTAATTTATTTTATTTCAAGCCATTTCTAATATGTTACAAAATATTAAAAAGAATTATAACTAACGAATTCTGGCAGATAAAATGTCGAATATTTGTTTGTTATTATGTTTAAATGCCATCATGGCTACCATTATATTAAATAAATTTAATAATTAATTTAACGGTCTAAAATAATACAAATTTACATATATTTGATGTCATTTGAAGCAGAATTTTTTTATCTTTCTATTGATACCACAAACATTGTGAAATTACGAATTCAATGATATGGTTGAAGTGCATTTTTATTGAAGAAATCAATTAGAAAAACGTAAGAAAAAATATGAATAATTAACCTGCTAAGCCATGATATCAGGCAAGCTGTGAAAACAGTTGAGATAATTTTAACTAATATTTGAGTTAATTGTTTAAATAGTAAGTTATTTTTATAAGATTCTATATTTTATTATAAAAAATAATCAATTTTTATCACACCTGACCAAATACCATTATTTGTTAGCCTCTAAACCTAATTTACAAAAATATCAAGAAAATTAAAAACTAATTATTATAAATTAAAAAGTTACTTTAAGTGGCCCGTTTTTCAGTGTCACCCAGTATATATAAACCGGTCTCTTAGACCGATGCGCCCTCTAACATTCTAAAAATTAGCACGCTGCCTGTAGGTAGTAGTACCATTGCCTTCATCAATTATTTTCTTAAAAACAGCAATGTTCTTTTCGGTAATAACTGTAGGAAAACACTAATAATTTTTCGTGTTGAAGAATTTCTTTATTGGTCAAATATCAGCCGTAATTTGTAGCCAATAAAAAAACACAATAAAACTGAATCTCTCCACTCGGCTTATGAGAGCATTTAAATGATAAGAAAATGTTCTCTCGTTAAATTCATATTTTCATTCACAACGATACTTAAATAAAACAATATACAGG
The DNA here is from genome assembly GCA_951394225.1 of Harpalus rufipes. Classification (NCBI taxonomy): domain Eukaryota; kingdom Metazoa; phylum Arthropoda; class Insecta; order Coleoptera; family Carabidae; genus Harpalus; species Harpalus rufipes. Next base: position 7,353,441 of record OX596289.1, on the reverse strand, counting down.
ATGATCACGCGAGAATGAACTAGCAATTATCTTCCTTATTAAACAAGATAGCGATTATCTTCATGTAAGATAATTTACTATAAGCAATATGGGCAATAAGATTTATAAAAAGGGTTCTATTTCTTCCAGTTCCGAAAGTACGTGATACCAACTTTGAAATTTCAAATGGAACATACCATATTTTGTTTTATTTTTGAAAAGTACACAAAATTTGCTTTACAATGATAGTAAACAATTAGAACGTTATATTATTAAAAAGTAAAATGGCGGACGTTTGAAATATCTTACAAAATAAGTCAAGAAAGTGTGGAATTTTGTTTTATTGGATTTGTTGCCTAGGTTACGTCATATAAATGAATCTATTTCAAAAAATCTGATGTGGCCAGCACAATACCTTCCGTCAATCCTGTGTATTATGTACAAATTCCATACATAAATTTTCTTGCAAAAGATTATAAATTTTTGGTATTATGTGATTATTATATATTGATATTATGCCTTTCTCGGCAACTGAATTCCATACTCCTGATACTCCTGATAACAAACAAACCACATGAAATAAGAAAATTATGAAATTTTGATTGAAAAATTATAACACTTGTCAGTTATGGACATAATTAATTGCTGTCATTTTGACATGGATAAAAGTCATATTACTGCACGCGCCCCATACATAAATTTTCTTGTAAAAGATCCTATATTTCCAGTAAAGTTATTTCATAAACAAACTATGCAAATTGCACTAGACACTGACATCTTCTTCTTCTTTAGTTTTTCCCATTCGTTAGGGGGACGCTATTTTTTATTTTCTTCTTCCACTCATTTTTGTTTTGCGTGTCGTCCTCATTCAGTTCCTTTTCTCTCAAGTCTTCTACAATACAGTCTTTTCATCTTATATTTGGTCTTCCTATGTTTCTTCCACCTTCTATTAATATATTCATCTCTCCTCATAACATGTTCAAACCAATGTAATCGTCTCTCATATCTAGAAACTTCTAACACTAGAGTTACTTCCCTTTTTCTTTCATTGATTTACATTTTATTGATACTGACATCTGTCAATTTGAATTGCCTGAATATATTAGCAGTTTCCATGGTTAAGTTAGCATAGCTGGCTGAATTATGAAATTTATATCAAATTTATTATCTTTATCCTTCTTTAACTCTATATCTGTTGAATATCAAATATAAAATGCAATCAAATCGTATAGACAATAATATATTCTTTAAGTGTTAAACTGTTAAAATCTTCAAATGAGGGTACTTCCGGTTGACCAATTATAACCAAAATCTAAACAAGTCTGCATATGGTTGTAAGGAAGAGGAATACGCAAGAATTGTAATTTTTGGAATTCTAGTATTGGAGATATCGTGCACGAAACGGCGGAAACACGCACACACATACACACACACACACGCACACACGAACACACACACACACATACAGACATCATCGTAAAAATAGTAAAATCGTATTGTAAAGACCCTAAAACGTGCTTATTCAATGAAAACTCACCACCGAATTTTTTGACCAAAGACAATACCTTCCTTACCTAGAGGTGACGGAAGGTAAAAATATCATCTATGAACAAAAAAACAATAAAATCTCACACACTTGATTTTTTAATAATACAACGTACTACTAATTTACTACTACTGTAAAGCAAATTTTATGTAGGTACTTTTCAAAAATAAAACAAAATATAGCATGTTCCATTTGAAATTTCATAGTTGGTACCACATACTCCGGAAGTAACAGAACGCTTCTTGATACGACATCTTATTGCCCATATTTCCTATAGTAAATTTATTTGAAGATAATCGCTATCTTGCTTAATAACGGAGATAATTTCTGGTTCAGTCTCGCGTGATTATCCTGTATATAAAATGAAATAAAAGTTTCTCAAATACTGTAGAAAATTGGTGGCAGCGTTAATATATTCGGTTGTCGTTTTTTACAGCAACTGGATGTGTGTATGCTGTTTGAATTTTTTGGTACGATTTTTAATAAATTAAATGTTTTGTACAAATGTATTTTGTGTACATGAACTGTAACAATTTGTAAGATCTTACTACCCTCAAGAAGGTGCAAGAGTGCACCGAGACGTTGGTATTAAGAATAAATGCTGTTTGACTGAACTTTCGAGTAATTGTTAACACTTAATATATAACTATATACAAATATGTATAACGATGTAAAAGTGACCATTTATATAATAGTTTTAACATATCTTCACGTTTTACCATACTTGTTTGTGTTTAGTTGCAATTTTCTCTAGAACATTGTTTCATTTGAACTCTCTCGGCCACTTCCGTGTACGTGCAAAATATTAGTGAAAATTAAATAACATTACTATGGAATTCAGAATTGAAAATACACAATCGTTTTAAGTTATTGTGAAATGTATGTAATACGAGCCTAACCTCATAATAATTCGGGCGGTTTTCATTTTACCAACAAACAAATTATAAAACCTACGCAAATGGTGAGAAATTTCTACAAATTTCATTCGAATGGTTAAAATGCAAACTTTAAACTTATTAGCAAGACCGTTTGCATATTCCTTAAGCGTGCATTACCCGATGCAGTTTTTCTTTTTAAGGTAGTTATATCGTGAAACCATTATATCAGAATTAATAGAAATTTTAAGGACATTTCAACTGAAGTATAATCTACCTGCTCTCCAAGTTTTAAAACAATTGACCACGCGGTACCTGAGATATTTGCAATTAATTTTGGCCTTTTTGCCACGTGAAGAATAGGAAATGGCAAAATAAACACATTTTAAATTATAACTTTTATATCTATAATGATATTTAATCGAAAACTAGTATGTTATAAGTAGTAAACTAATTAAAGGATTTTATGTAAAAATTAGAAAATTATTTACCACCCAGATTTAATTTTATTGCCTCTAGAAAATTATAATCTGAAGATACGTTAAATAGGTAGAATTATACTTGACAACCATGTACAAGCGTTTCAGATGGAGTATCAGTTAAGTTAACACCCGCTTGGTATTAGCGAATAAGAGGTGATCTTTAGTTAAAGGAATTTCAGACGTACATTCGAAAGAAATATTTTTTAAATTGGTATTTTACATGAAAAGCATGAAAACTTTAAACAGTATAATACTACTTTTGTGATTTTAAGAAAAAAATATATTAATTTGTTTTGCAGTTTCCATTTGTAGTTTAGAATTAGTATTATATCTTAAAATATCTTATTACTTTTATACCCGAATGTACCAATAAATATCTAGGTGCGACGATGCCACAGTTATTCTTCAACATTGAAATATGACAATTTTCAATTGTCTTTTGTTTTTGAGTTACAGGCTACAACATTTTTTGTTAATTTTGAATATACCACGTTTCTCGTATATTATGAAAAATAAGGAAAAACTTTTAAACAATTTTTATTCTATATATTATCTAGACCAACTTGGTGGTATAGTTTGGGCTGCGTTGTTATGTATATGAAACATTTATATTTTACCTTCCGTCACCTTTACGTAAGGAAGGTATTGCCTTTGGTTTTTTACAATGATGTCTGTATGTGTGTACGTGTGCGCGTCTGTGTGTGTGTGCGTGTGTGTATGTGAATTTTTTTTCGTATTATTGTAACTTTTAACAAACGCAGTTAACTATTATTTATTGACATTTAATGATTATAAATTTTAAAGAATATATTATTCTCTATACGATTTGATTGCATTTTATACTTCATATTCAATAGATATAGAGTTAAAGAATTATAAAGATATTAAATTTCATAAATCTAATAATATACATATTATGTACTAAATTATTTCGTAGAAGAGAAAATTATTTCTAACAAAATAATAAAAGTTATGATAATATTTATTTATTTATGTTTCCTGTTTAACGTTAAGAACATGAAATATGTTTTAAATTGATTGTATGTATTAAATGAATTAGATTTGAAATAAGAAGAAAGATTAGTGTTGTTCGTTTTGCGTTGAGTTCGTCCCTGTGCGGAACTCCCCGATGGACGATGCGTGTTCCAGGAACAATAAACATATCAATTATGTGTAATTTTATTCAGACGTGCAGTGGTGCAGTAGCGGCAGCGATGCACATGGCATGTGTATGTATAGTACGAGTACAGCTAACGTTTCCTTGTGTATCCATCTGCTGTATTGGCGAATCGTTGCGTGCACGAAGGGTGTTAAGTTGGCAATGACCCTCGTTCCATGTCTGATTCACCCACAAGCTAACTTGCAAATTCAAATACGAATACTTTAAGAATATTATCTATGTTTTTACCTTCCGTTACCTATAGGTAAGGAAGGTATTGTCTTTGGTCAAAAAATTCGGTGGTGAGTTTACATTGAATAAGCACGTTTTAGGGTCTTTACAATACGATTTTACTATTTTTACGATGATGTCTGTATGTATGTGTGTGTGTGTGTGTGTGTGTGTGTGTGTGTGTGTGTGTGTGTGTATGTGTGTATGTGTGTGTGTATGTGTGTGTGTGTGTGTGTGTGTATGTGACCGCTTTTTCGTGCACGATATCTCCAATACTAGAATTCCAAAAATTACAATTCTTGCGTATTCCTCTTTCTTACAACCATATGCAGACATGTTTAGATTTTGGTTATAATTGGTCAACCGGAAGTACCCTCATTTGAAGATTTTAACAGTTTTTCTTGAAAAACTCAGTTAAATGTTATTAACTTAAAGAATATATTATTTTCTATACGATTTGATTGCATTTTATATTTCATATTCAACAGATATAGAGTTAAAGAATAATAAAGATAAAAAATTCGTATAAATTTCATAATTCAGCCAGCTATGCTAACATAACCATGGAAACTGCTAATATATTCAGGTAATTCAAATTGACAGATGTCAGTATCAATAAAAAGCAAGTAATTGAATGAAAAAATAAGGGAAGTAATTCTAGTGTTAGAAGTTTTTAGATATAATAGAGACGATTACATTGGTTTGAACATGTCATGAGGAGAGATGAATAAATTAATAGAAGGTGGAAGAAACATAGGAAGACCAAATATAAGATGAAAAGACTGTATTGCAGAAGACTTGCGAGAAAAGGAACTGAATGAGGACGACACGCAAAACAAAAATTAGTGGAAGAAGAAATTAAAAAATAGCGACCCCCTAACGAATGGGAAAACTAAAGAAGAAGAAGATGTCAGTGTCAAGTGCAATTTGCATAGTTTGTTTATGAAATAACTTTACTGGAAATATAGGATCTTTTGCAAAAAAAATTATGTATAGGGCGCGTGCAGTGACATGACTTTGCTGCCTTTGGCAAGCAGATACGGGGACCCGTATCAAAATGATAGCAATTAATTATGTCCATAACTGACAAGTGTCATAATTTTTCATTCAAGATTTCATGATTTTCTTATTTCACGTGATTTGTTTGTTATCAGGAGTATGGAATTCCGTTGCCAAGAAAGGGAATCATAAAATACCAAAAATTTATAATCTTTTGCAAGAAAATTTATGTATGGAATTTGTACATAATACACAGGATTGACGGAAGGTATTGTGCTGGCCACATCAGATTTTTATAATATCAAATACGTAGGGAAAAGAGGGGTAAGACAACGACGAATTTAATTTTTTGACAACGAATAATAGGTTTACGAAAAGTATTTGAGCGAGTTGTACCCTGCACAAAATGGTGGTACTAGTGTCAGTTCCAAGGAAGCTAAAAACAAAGATAATTTTTCGCATGCAGTGTTATAAATTCGTCATTGTTAAAATATATATACAGTGTTTTAATTAAAAACCTGGCGTTTAACATGGGAAATCAGTTTTTCCTAGCGAAAATGTTGTAGAGAATTAAATTCTGCATCAGAGTTAGTAATAAGATTTTATTTTTGACATTGAATAACCGAGAAAATAAATTTTAAAGTTTTTTGAAGATTGCTGATGTATAGCGATAGCCATGCAACTCAAACAAAATTTGTCCACCATTTTATAATCTGAAGCTTTTCTTCATGAGAAAACTGTTTCATATTTTCAAATAAAATGTTATTGAACGAAAATTACAAAATAAAAACTTTTTTTCACAGTTAAAATGGCATACAATTTTTCGTAATTTTGTTTCTGCCACATTAATTTACTTTTTATTTATACTGACATCTGTCAATTTGAATTATATGAGAATGTTGAAGTAGATGTTGGGGAAGACACAGAAAGATACGGTAAGGAAATAGCTCTAGTGTTACAAGTTTCTAGAAAGATACGAGAGATGATTACATTGGTTTGAAAATGTCATGAGGAGAAATGAAGAATATATTGAATAGCTTAGTAATAGAAGGTTGAAGTAACAGAGGAACACCAAAGATAAGATGGAAGGACTGTATAGAAAAGGAACTAAATGAGAACGACACGTAAAACAGAAATGAGTGTAAGAAGAAAATAAAAAATAGCGACCCCTAACAAATGGCAAAAGCTAAAGAAGAAGATGTTAGTGTCAAGTGCAATTTGCAAAGTTTGTTTATTAAATAATTTAGAATTTTTTGCAAAAAAAATTATGTATGGAATTTATACACATTATACAGGACTGACGGAAGGTATTGTGCTGGCCACAATAGATTTTTATATTTCATTTTCATTATACTTACCACCTATATCAAAATGAAAATATATTATTATAGGAAAATTATAAAATATATTTTATAATTAAATTAAATACTTACATATTAATACTTTTGGAAGTACAATTACCACGAACAAAATTACATGACAGTCAAATTAACTGTCAAAAACCAAAACAAAACTGTGAATCTGTTGATCATGATTCATTGATTCAGAAAACAAGTTAGTGAATTAGAACATACGTTGATCTATACATCAGCTTGATTCCTTAATCAACAGATTATTAATTAACGGATTAATGGTGAATTATTCGGCCGTATGTGAAAAAGCACATTTAAAATGACTTCTGAAAAGTAAACAAAAAGTTTCGTTTAATTGAAGTCGTTCGTAACTTTTATAGTTTTCGAAACAGTAGAAGTAAACCCCATAAAAACTCATTTTTCAATGTCTTATAATTCGGAAAATATTGAAGATCGGAACCATATTGATCAAGCTTTTTTACTCATTTTGGTCAGTACTATATGCCCGTAAAGTTTAAAACCGAAGTTGTGGTACAGCCTGTATATAGGCAAAAATTGAAGGGATTATTCCCTGGACCATTATAAGATGATTTTGTCCTTTGATGATTTTTGAAAAGCCGCTTTGTTTCGAAGATACAGGGCGAAAAAAAATTCGACAAAACCAATTTTGATATTTTTCAAATTATTAATCTAGTAACAGCAGGCAAGTTATGTGTCAAATTTGTTTGGCTGTTTGACGTGTATTTTCTGTCTATAATACTTAAACTTTTGTTAGTGAAGTCCTCTTATCATGAATAGCTATACGAACGCCGAGATGCCTGACATGCATTTCATTTATGGACTTGCTGATGGCAATTCATTACAAGCTTGCATCGTAGCTGGAGGTAGTCATTTTCAACAGTACTTGTAGATTAAGAAACTTTATATGTAATTTTTGGTATTAAATGTTGTTATTGCCGAAAATTTTTTTCGCCCTGTATCTTCGAAACGAAGCGGCTTTTCAAAAATCATCAAAGGATAAAATCATCTTAGAATGGTCCAGGGAATAATCCCTTCAATTTTTGCCCTATGTTTAATAAACACCCTGTATAAAACTTTCTGTCAATAATTAACAAATATTAATTAACATGATTACATTAAGTACAAGATCATTTTATATGCAATTTATATAGAAAATAAATTCTAGAAAGTGATAAAATTTTGTCAACTCAACACTGCTTCGTTCATCCTTGACATTGGTCTATTTTGAGCTGTTGATCACACAGTGTTTCTATTTTTTCTCAACAGCATTCATGCAATTATTTAGAAATTCGGCAATGAGGAAATACTCACATCGAATGATTTATTTCTTCTGCGAAGAGAAAGTGCGATTCGCGAATATTTACGTTTGCTGGTGCCATGGTTACGACACTGTGTTTTATATTCTCGGAGATTAAATATTGCATGGAGTGCGCTTTTATCGAAATATTCCGTACAAGTAGCGCTACTATGGCGCCGGTTTGCACTTGTTTTATTGCTTAAAGTGCTGTTTTCTTCATTTTTGGCCAGATAAAAATGCACTAAATATTTGTGTCGCCTTCTTTTCTTTTCTTTGTACTAATTTGTTATTGCGAAATAAATACAAACGAAATTAAAGTTTTTATCTTACATTTAAAATTATATAGTATTGGCCTCGGTATTGGCCACAAAGATAGCAACTTTTAAAAAATCTGTTGTGGCCAGCACAATATCTCTCGCCACTTCCTTTTTACCTCTCGCTAAGAGAGGTATTGCATTCATGCTAAAAATCGCATGTCCAGATTTTATTGAATAAGCACGTTTTAAGGTCCCTACAATCCGATTTTAACATTTTTACGATGATGTCTGTGTGTGTGTGTGTGTGTGTGTGTGTGTGTGTGTGTGTGTGTGTGTGTGTGTGTGTGTGGATGTATGTGTGTGTGTGTGTGTGTGTGTGTATGTATGTAGGATGTTGGAAGGACGATTACTCAAAAACTATAAGACTTTAAATTTGTTTAACTACGTATTTCCCAATCGGACATTCATGGGAAGATCTGAAAAGGTTTTGGTAACAATTGGACAACCGGAAGTAGAAGATTCTTGAAAAAAAATCTTCTAAATAATATTTTTTGAAAAATTTTCTTGGTAATATTAAAGAAAATTAAATTCTTTATCTGATACATTTAAATGTTTTATTATATATTCTATAGATTTAGAGATAAAAGAAATATAATATATAAAATAATCTGTTATAATAAATTTTACAGCCGAAAGAATGCCATGGAAAATAGTTGCAAATTTAAATTGTTTGTAACTGACAGATAAATGTCAGTGTCAGAAATACGGAGACATTACTGAAGTACATACATTATATTATTTCTTAATGTATTAATAAATACATAACATATATCCTTCAAATATACTGTCAATCCTGGCAATGAATTGGAAACATTTCGAAGAATTAGAAGAGGACAAAATTTCTTCATAAAATGAATTTAAAATTAATCAATCTAAATATAAGAAATAGATATATGTAAGTAGAATTTTTGGTGTAGAGTGTAGTATACAAGAAATGTTAAATACAATAGGGCGCGAGCAGTCATGTGATTTTGTTGGCCCTGACTAGCAGATATGGGGGCCCATGACAGAATGATAGCTAGTAATTATGTACATAGATGTCAAGTATCATAATTTCTCATTCTAAATTTAGTGATTTTCCAATTTCATGTGGTTTATTTTCCTCGACAAGTAAATTCCACACTCCTGGTGATAAATTAACTACGTGTATTTAGAAAATCTTGAAGTTTTGAATGAAAAATTGACAAGTGATATCCATGTACATAATTATTAATTATCATTCTGAAACGGGCCCCCACATCTGCTTGTTAAGGCCAACAATGTAACATGACTGTTATATACTTATGTAACCAAAAAAGTAAGTGGCGAGAGGTATTGTGCTGGCCACAACAGATTTTTTTGGTTACATAAGTATAGTGCGCGAACAGTAATGTTACATTTTTGGGCTTGACAAGCAGATGTGTGGGCCCGTTTCAGAATGATAATTAGTAATTATGTACATAGATGTCAAATGTCAAAATTTTTCCTTAAAAATTTCAAGATTTTCTAAATTTACGTAGTTAATTTATCACCAGGAGTTTAAAATTTACTTGTCGTATGCCTTAGATATTTAACATTTAACTCTGCTCCACATGGAATTGGAAAATCATTAAATTTAGAATAAGAAATTATGATATTTGACATCTACATATATATATATATATATATATATATATATATATATATATATATATATATATATATATATATATATATATATAATTACTAGCTATCATTCTGACACGGGCCACCTTATCTGCTTGTCAAGACCAACAAAGTCACATGACTGCTCGCGCCCTATTGCATTTAACATTTCTTGTATACTAACACTCTACACCAACAATTCTACTTACATCTATTCCTTATATTTAAATTGTTTCATTTTAAATTCATTTTATGAAGAAATTTTGTCCTCTTCTATTTTTTCGAAATGTTTCCAAATCATTGTCAGGATTGACAGTATTTTTGAAGGATATATGTAATATACCTATAATATTAAATATTTAGCTATTAATACTTTAAGAAATAATATAATGTATGTACTTCCCAGAAAAAGTCTTCAGTAATGTCTTCGGATTTCTGACACTGACATTTATCTGTCAGTTACAAACAATTTAAATTTTCAACTATTTTCCATGGCCATTCTTTCGGCTGTAAAATTTATTATAACAGATTATTTTACATATTATATTTCTTGTATCTCTAAATCTATAGAATATATAATAAAATATTTAAATGTATCAGATAGAGAATTTAATTTTCTTTAATATTACCAAGAAAAAATTTCAAAAAATATTATTTAGAAGATTTTTTTTCAAGAATCTTCTACTTCCGGTTGTCCAATTGTTACCAAAACCTTTTCAGATCTTCCCATGAATGTCCGATTGGGAAATACGTAGTTAAAAAAATTTAAAGTCTTATAGTTTTTGAGTAATCGTCCTTCCAACATCCCACACACACACACACACACACACACACCTACACACACACACACACACACACACACACACACACACACACAGACATCATCGTAAAAATGTTAAAATCGGACCTTAAAACGTGCTTATTCAATAAAATCTGGATATGCGATTTTTAGCATGAATGCAATACCTCTCTTAGCGAGAGGTAAAAAGTGATGTAAACAAATCTCCTTCAATCCAATTAAATGACTTTTAACATGAACAACAAAAATGTGTTTTTTCCATAATTTAAAAAAAACTTTTCGTCGAATATGGCCAACCCTGTATGTCTAAAACAATTTTACAGCAATATCAAAGCATATTTCGGCGCTTATAAAAATTGCTTCAGAGACAATAAAATTAATGTACGATATGGTCATCACAGCCTCTAGACTTAAATCCAAAAGAAAATCTGTGAAATTCTATATTAGGGATCAAAATCATAGAAGAAATGAAGTTTTGCTCAGTGTCTTAAGAAGATCATGGAGGGGGAGGAGGTAGTAAATTGACAAGAGTGTAATTCTGGTGGTTATTACACTAAATATTAGAAATTCTAACTTTCATAGCAATTTTTAAGATAATTGACATATTTATACAAATTAAATAAATTTTATAAATATCTGTTTTTAAGAGTTATGAGTGGAAATATGAACCAGACAGCATTTTCATCAATTTTTGGTGAATAAAAATATAATAGTAATAGAACACGCGCCTTACTCACCTGATCTGCCAATGTGCGACTTTCGGCTATTTTTTGGACTGGATTTACGCAGTAGAAGATTTTCGTCTGAAGAAAAGATTAATGATGCAATTGTGCAATTCATGATTAGTTTGAAAGCATGCCAAAAGAAGATTGGTTGGGAGCTTTTAAGAAGTGGAAGAAGAGAATAATGAAGTGTATTACACTACTTAATATAAAATTCTAAAATTCAATAATTCTAGAGTGGTTCTCGTATTAACTATGGTTTATTAGTATATTATAATGGGATCCTCCACCATATTATTCGAGTTTTGAATAAACTTTTTAATAACATCTACGTCACACATCTACTCCACTCGAAATTCTTGCTACTTTCAAGATTTCTGCTACATCGCCTTTTTCAAATTCAGAATCTTTTCAAGTATTCGAATGCAGAAAGTAACAAAACAGCGAAAGTATAGTGGAATCTCTAACGAGTAAAAGATGTGTCCGTTTAAAGGGAAAATGAAATTTAAGCAGTGAAATTTTCGTAACCTAAATGTTCCGAAAATTCTTAAGCTTTCGTTCTAATTATAGGTCCGGACAAAGGAATGTTTTTATTTCGCACCTTAATTAACTATTCAAGTCTGTCTATGTTAAAGCTCTCTGTTTAAAAAAAGCTCTTCTTCTGTTGAAGATTAACATGTGAATCAAAAAGTTTCAATAGTTCTGTTCTCTTTTTACCTTCCTGACCTTTAGGTAAGATAAAAAAATTCAATGATGAGTTTTTAGTGAATGTGTCTGTGTGTGTTTGTGTGTGTGTGTGTGTGTTTGTGTGTGTGTATCTGTGTGTGTGTGACAAAAGTTTCGGATCGCACAACTTCAATACTACGAATACAAAAATTATATTTTTTCGTATTCCTCAAGTTCACATCCAGAAGAAGAGGTGATTAGTACCCTCATTTGAAGATTTTAAGTTTTCCTTTCATTTATTGACATTTAAAGTTACTATAACTTAAAGAATATATTATTCTCTATACGATTTGATTGCATTTTATACTTCATATTCCATAGATATAGAGTTAAAGATTTATAAAGATATTAAATTTCATAAACCATGGAAACTGCTAGTATATTCAGATAATTCAAATTGACAGATGTCAGTATCAATGAAAAGTAAATTAATGTGGCAGAGATGAGGATGTTGAGATAAATGTTGGGAAAGACATGAAAATATACGGTAAGGAAATAACTCTAGTGTTACAAGTTTCTAGAAAGATATAAGAGAGATGATTACATTGGTTTGAACATGTCATGAGGAGAAGAAAATATTGTAAGAATGAATAGCTTAGTATTAGAAGGTTAAAGAAGCAGAGGAAGACCAAAGATAAGATGGAAGGACTGTATTGCGAAAGACTTGAGAGAAAAGGAACTGAATGCGAGCGACACGCAAAACAGAAATGGCCGGAAGAAGAAAATAAAAAATAGCGACCGTAACGACTGGGAAAAGAAGTCAGTGTCAAGTGTAATATGTATAGTTTGTTTATCAAATAATTTTACTGAAAATTTAGAATCTTTTGCATGAAAATTTATGCATGGAATTTATACATAATACGCAGGATTGTGCTGGCCACATCAGATTTTTTATAATTTCTTATGTACACTGAGTTTTCATTTATCGAAAACTTCAATAATTTTTAGCTTTTCTCTCAACGTTAACGTAAGAAGAACTGCCTCTGACTCAAGCCAAAATATACCGTAAACATGGAATCTTCGATATAATGATTTTAAGTAACGTTCGTAAAAATTGGATCTGTTTAATAGCGTGTCCTCTTAATAGAAATATGTTTATTAGGAAAACCAATATAAAAATGCCAATTTCCGTAAAATTGTCCAGTAATAGAGATGTCCGTCAAGAGGGATTTTACTGTAGTTAATTTGTTGTTTGAATTTATGATACCACCCTATATATAAAATTAAAGATATATTGCCATCGAAAATTAGAACTATTTTATTATTTTATTAAATTGTTAAATATCCACACAAATTTCCAATTTATTGAACACGAAAGTTATTTTAAACATATATAAATTAATTTAAGTGACTCCAAGTATTAGTGAACTCCACTGATTGAAAACAAAATAAATTCAACATCTAAATCACAAAATATTAAAAAAAATATATTACACCTTAATCCCTTAATCAATACAATTAAGATTTTCTAGAACTACAAATCGCTTTCATTTAGAGTATTTTTTTAAACTTCGTGGAGGATTCCATTATTGTAGTAACATAAAATTTGAGAATTATTGAATGTAATGATGTGCATAATATATTTATTTATGAGAAGCGATATCTGCTTTACTGAAGTTAAGTGCAATTATTAAAATGCGTATTTAAAATACAAGATGTGCAAGTAAAAGTAAAAACAGTAATTCATCATTATTTAAAATATTATGATTTATAAAAAAAAAATTATCTGTAAAAATGTCAAGCATATACTGATAAGTAAATTGTACCAGGTCAAGAAAAATAATCATCTCTGTTACTCCTACACACAATTTATAAACGCATCTTTCTCTTACTTCCATTGTTATCTTATTTATAACAAGATAATGTATGCAATTGTCGATTGTTTTGCCACTGCAATGCGTTTTAATCTTTGTATTTGCGTCCATCAAAATCATTTTTAAATATATTACTTTTTTTCTACGATCACTATAGAAACTCTCCAGAAAATTATCTATTATTTATATGTCCGGTTGCAGAAACGCTCATCAATTCTTTGATTAGTTAACGAATCACCAAAACGAAAAAAAAAAACGTGAAACCAAGGAAACTGATTCAATTTTTTGTTAATTTTTATGGTTTTCGATGTGTACATATTTGATAGGTCCTGCTAACCGCCATTGATTTAGTTTTCTATAATTCCTCTAGTGTCGCATGCTATTCTGCGGGCCCAATGGATCCAAGGGTACCTATACAGGGTGTTTCCTTTAAAACAACCAGCGCTTTTTTGGGCGAACTAATGACTTTAGAGAAAAATGTTATGTACAAAAAATTACCAGGAAAAAGGGCTTAATTTATGAGGAATAATAAATAAAAAATTCAACTAGTGGTTCTCAAACGATAGAATAAAATTATATTTTTTTAAATGGCAACCTATATAATTTTTTTGTCCATTAGATAGAGATTTTTTTCTGATTTCAACGATATAAATATGATATAGGGTTGTATAACAATTATTTCGAGAAAAATGATATTAAAAATCAGAAATAATTTTACAATATTGAAGTAGGCTATGCAATAAACAACTATTAATACGACTATTGCAACTGCAAAGCCATTTTTATTAATAAGTAATTAAACAATTACGAAAACAAACACTTAATAACGTAAGTAACAAAACTATCTGTCACCTATATCATTTGTTTGCATTTGTTTATTGCATAGCCTACTTCAATATTGTAGAATTATTTCTGATTTTTAATATCATTTTTCTCGAAATAATTGTTATACAACCCCATATCATATTTATATCGTTGAAATCAGAAAAAAAATATCTATCTAATGGACAAAAAATTTATATAGGTTGCCATTTAAAATAATTTAATTTTATTCTACCGTTTGAGAACCACTGGTTAAATTTTTTATTTATTATTCCTCATAAATTAAGCCCTTTTTCCTGGTAATTTTTTGTATATAACATTTTTCTCTAAAGTCATTAGTTCGCCCAAAAAAGCGCTGGTTGTTTTAGAGGAAACACCCTGTATACTCAGGGTAAGGCCATGACGTGGCTCGCGTTTCGTCCGCCATTTGCGGGCCACTGTCATATTCGTTGTTGTTGCGAAAATTATTATGTATTTTCGTGGCTATTTGTTTTATTTCAATGCAAAACACATTTAAATATATGTACTTCTAATATTTATTGAAAATGTAAGTAATACTTTTATTTTATTTATTTGTGTATTTTTTTGAGATACTGACAAGGATGAGTGGCAATATTGAAAACACATAAAAATTACCAATATTAAGCACAAACATTTAAATTTTTAAAAGGTAAGTTTAGAATATATACCTATTTTGTAAATAATAACTACAATTATTAAATTAGATGTTATAATAACAACCTATATCCTATGCTCTACATAACCTCTAAATCTATGTCGTAATAATAATTGTGTATCTCTTAAATAAATTAATTTTTATTACCTTTATAGATTGAAAGTGTGATTATTTAATATTCCGTTAATATATAATATCACATTTCTTACAAATAATTAAGAAAATGAATACTCAGTATGTTTGACATTGGCCCGCAAATGGCGGCGATCATGGCCCATGGATCCCAGTTGGGGGTGACTGTTACTTTACGTTGGCGGCAATTTGAATGTTAGTGTTCTGTGGGTGAAACGATGACACTATCAAACCGACGTTTTTCTTTTATTTTGATGCAATTTTTAATTCTTTTACTGTGTTTTGTTTATTGTTCTTTAATGTTTGCTGCTGCTTTGTACTTAAATAATTTATTGTGTTTGTGTATAGTATTATAGTTTGGTTACCCTCACTTCACTAGCTATAAGGCTCGTATTTTCAAGAATTAGTTGTAGTATCAGTTCACCTGATGACGGTAGCAGATGTTCAGTTTAGTTACCGAAACGTTGTGTTTAGTGTGTGTGTATAAGAACAATAAAGATAATGAGAGTCCAGAAATCAGTTTAATTTAATAACGAATCATTATCTTACAAATTCAAAGACAAATAGTTAAAATCTGGATATGCAATTTTTAGCATAAATCCAATACCTCTCTTAGCGAAAGGTAAAAAATACTACCTTCCGTTTCAGTCATCCGAGGGTTAAGTTGAATTTTATGCAGATACATTTAAACATAGAACACTTGATTCTATATTTATTTATTTATTTATTAAAGTTTGAATGAATTATACAATGTATCATTGTACTCATAAAATATTAATTAATGTATTTGTTCTCACTTAAAATAGATTAATGTATTAATAAAGTATTATCGATCACATTATGGCCTATTTTTAAGTATAATAGTGCTATTATGTCTGTTTCATATAAAAATGTCTATTATTATCAGTAAATAAAATAAATAAATAAATTCAATGTTGCAAAGTGAATTATATACAAAGAAATGTATAAGCAAACATTGTTTTTTATTTACACAGTATCCCACAACTACTGATAACAATTAATTTTTTTATTAAAAAGAAATATAGATTCGAATGGCATGCTTAGATCATTTTGAGTTTATTTCGCGGATGATGCAGCATCCGTAAGGGGAGATATAAGTGCACGTACCACTTAACTCAGTTAGATCAAAAAGAACAAGTTATGGAATGTGGAAAATTTCTCGATTGTGATATCGATAAGGTGTTAACAAATACAGTGGAGTCTCTCTTAAGCGGACAGAACTGGTCGCCGATTATATGTCCGGTTAAAAAAGGTGTCCGTTTAAAGGGAGAATGAAATTTAAGTAGTGAAATAGTCGTAGCCTAAATGTTCCGAAATTTCCTTATATTTCGCTCAAATTTGGTCAAAAAATTCGATAGTGAGTTTCTAATGAATAAACACGTTTTGGGGTCCCTAGAATACAAATTTACTATTTTTGCGATGATGTATATGTGTGTGTGTGCATCTGCATATGATGATCGTTTCGGACCGCATAACTCCAATACCACAATTCCAAAAATTATAATTTTTTCGTATTTTAGTTTAGATTTATATGCAGACATAATTAGATTTGGTTATAATTGGTCCCCCGGGAGTACCCTCATTTGCAACTTTTAACAGTTTTTCTTGAAAAGGCAGTTAAATATCATATTCGTTAGGGGTCGCCATTTTTTATTTTCTTCTTCCTCCCATTTCTGTTTTACGTGTCGTTCTCATTCAGTTCCTTTTCAAGTCTTCCGCAATACAATCCTTCCATCTTATCTTTGGTCTTCCTCAGTTTCTTCAACATTCTATTACTAAGCTATTCATTCTTCATCCAATATATATTCTTCATTTCTCCTCATGACATTTTCAAACCAATGTAATCGTCTCTCTTGTATCTTTCTAGAAACTTATACCACTAGAGTTATTTTCTTGCCTATCTTTCCGTGTCTTCCCCAACATCTACTTCAACATCCTCATCTCTGCCACATTAATATACTTTTTATTGATACTGACATCTGTCAATCTGAATATATTAACAATTTTCATGGTTAGCATAGCTGGCTAATTTATAAAATTTAATTTCTTTATAATTCTTTAACTTTATATCTATTGAATATGCAGTATAAAATGCAAACAAATCGTATAGAGAATAATATATTCTTTAAGTTATAATAACGTTAAATGTCAATAAATTAAATTTAACTGTTAAATCTTCCGGTTCACCAATTATAACCACAATCTAATCAGTTGTTCTTCTGGATGTAAACTTGAGGAATACGAGAAAAATATAATTTTTGGAATAGTGGTATTGAAGTTATGCGATCCGAAACTTTCGTCACATACACCCACACGCATACATACATACAGACATCATCGTAAAAATGGTAAAATCGTATTGTAGGGACCCTAAAACATGTTTATTCACTAAAAACTCATCGTTGAATTTTTTGACCAAAGACAATACCTTCCTTATCTAAAGGTGACGGAAGGTAACAAGTTTGACGAAAGATAATGTGCTGACCACATCAGATTTTTTCATGGAACACTTAGGTACCGCACGAACACAGTTTGAGATCTGCTGTCCCATGGTATAAATATGTCATTCTTATCTATATCTGTGAATTGCAGTAATAAAGCGTGGCAAGGCAATACACATCATCAAGTGCATATAAAAAAATTGATATCATAAGACTAATGAAATAAAGATATCTCCATTATATGTCAATTAAATAAAAATCGTTTAATTAACTGTCTAAAATATCAATTATATTACAAAAAGTATTACAATACATATTTAATTAGTACTTGTAGCATAATTAATGGGATAAACTTGAATTTAAATTGCCATATGCAGAGCTACTTATATATGAAATCAAAATAATAATGTAGTTTGAGTAGTGTTTAATTCGCTAATTAGACAGGCGTTGCGCTACGCTACGTTGCATTATCAAGCGGAGTGTTTACCGGTCAGCAAGTGATCTGACTTGTGTCACGTGTCACGCAGCATGTCACTCACGTTCACGCACGGCGAGCTGTGCCGTGACCTTGGCAGACGCGAGATGCAATTGCACTTAATTGTTTAGTTCATGGCTATTTGTCTTACAACCAAGCCAGGCCAATATGAATACGCTCAACTCTGCTTTCGATTTCGCAAAACGCACTTTTTCAACACAAGCGATTCGCAATCTAAATCATCAAACTGGTCATGATTAAGAAGATGTCATCACTAAATAACCTTCCCCTTTCCTTTCTGAATCATCCTTTCTAAGTGATCACATGAATTCATTTCAGAGCAAATTTTAAAATGGCTAACAGCAATAGGTTTTCGAGCGAAGAAATTTATCAATGTGGGGTTTCTTGCATCAAAGGAAATATGATTTTCCTTTAAAATCGTGCAATGACCTTCTATACTTTTGAAAACAAAGAAAATGTTACATAAAAGATTTGTTTTAAATAAACATACTCCATATGTTACCAAGCACACTTTTTTTTTTACTTATATATGATCCATTTTTAATGTGCTGACTATAACACTTGACAGTAGATTATTTATAAAATAAAATAAATTAGTTTGCATTGGTCTGCATATGATATTAGACCCTAGATGGTGTTTATATTATTCAATTTGTTTTCTTGATATCATTTTTAAATCACGATTCAAAAGGATCACGATTAAACTAATCAGGATTCACAAAATCACAATTATAGCCCGAAGGAACACTGCGATAATCTGGATTAATAAAAACACACCCAATCCGGATGAACAAAACATACGGAGTACCGCGATTATTTTTTGTATTGAGTTAAAAGACTATTCTGTAATTCAAGATACAATAGTTATTTAATTATTAAGGTCAGTAAGTTCTTCCTACCGGTAGAGGATGATTACATCCGATACCGATAAAAGAGCACTTACTGATCGCAATTCTTTTTACTTTTTTTGCACGATCGACCCACAAAATTTAAAAAAATCTGTTGTGGCCAGCAGAATACCTTCCGTCATTCTCGTGTATGATGTATAAATTCCATAATTTTTCTTACAAAAGATTCTAAATTTCCAGTAAAAATATTTCATAAACAAACTATTCAAATTGCACTTGACACTGGCATCTTCTTCTTCTTTAGCTTTTCCCATTCGTTAGGGGTCGCTATTTTTGCATGTCGTTCTCATTCAGTTCCTTTTCTGTCAAATCTTCCGCAATACAGTCCTTCCATCTTATCTTTGGTCTTCCTCTGTTTCTTTAACGTCCTATTACTAAACTATTCATTCTTGTTCCAATCTAATTTTTCATTTCTCCTCATGACATGTTCAAACCAATCGTCTTTCTTGTATCTTTCTAAAAACTTGTAACACTAGAGTTATTTTCTTACCGTATCTTTCCGTGTATTCCCCAATATCTACTTCAACATCCTCATATCTGCCACATTAATTTACTTTTTATTGATACTGACATCTGTCAATTTGAATTATATGAATATATTACTAGTTCCCAAGTTTGGCATAGCTGGCTGAATTATAAAATTTAATTTCTTTAAAATTCTTTAACTCTGTCTCTATTGAATATGAAGTATAAATTGTAATCAAATCGTATAGAGAATAATATATACTTTAAGTTATAATAACGCTAAATGTCAATAAATCAAATTTAACTGTTAAATCTTCAAATGAGACTACTTCCGGTTGACCAATTATAACCAAAATCTAATCAGTTGTTCTTCTGGATGTAAACTTGAGGAATACGAAAAAATTATAATTTTTGGAATCATGGTATTGAAGTTATGGAATCCGGAACTTTTGTCACACACACACACACACACACACACACACACACACACACACACACACACACACACACACACAGATACACAGACACACATACATACAGACATCATCGTAAAAATGGTAAAATCGTATTATATGGACCCTAAAACGTGCTTATTCAGTAAAAATTCATCATTGAATTTTTTGACCAAAGAGAATACCTTCCTTACCTAAGGGTGACGGAAGGTAAAAAGAGATTTAAAAATAATTTTTGGTTGTCATTTTTAAAGTAAGCTATGATTGTTGTTTTTATTTACTTATCGCCTACGCCTCCTGATCGGTAATTGATATGAATCAGTAATTTGTAAATAAAGCCTATTACGTTGGAAACCCGATGGTACAAAAAAAAAGATCAGATAAACATCAAAATATATCCTCAAACAAACAACGCATAAATGTCATGGCAAACTGATAATATATTAAAGCTCCATAATTTATTAAAAAATAATAACTAGAACTAGGTCAATTTTTGATAATATTTAAATCTTTGTAAATCTTTGTAAGCTAATTTAAATTACTTTCTGAAAATATAAAAATTTATATATATTCTATTTAAAAAATTTGATGCGACCAATACAATACCTCCCGCCATTTACCTATGGGGTCTCGTTGCCGCGTGCCTGATATCTGGTCGCGAATCTGGGGAATCCGATTCGATCCCGATCAACGTCAAATAATTCGAATTTTAAATGGCATAAAATTAACCCTTGTGGTAAACGCCCGCACAATACAAATATATCATCATCATTACCGAAATATGTGTATAAATCAGATTAGCACACCCAGCACTGGATAATATGCCGTCATAATATATGTATTTGTTTCTTTATTTAAATGCATACCTGCATATTTACTAATGCTAGAAATTATGTATTTTAAGTTCCTTTCCATAAAACTATTGTTCTATTTACAATTTTCCTTTTAAAACGTTACTATTATTAATTTGAAATGATTATTTTTTTGACAGTGACATTTATCTGTCAGTTATACATACATTTGAGCTGAACTATGTAACCACGGAGATGTGTTTAAAGCATAAGCTCCGAGATATATTTTTTATATTTATAATTTTATCCATAAAATATATAGAAAAAGTATTAAAGCAAACTTGTAGAAAATAGAATAATCTCATTATTATTTTATAATAACAAATTGAGAAAAACTTCTTGAGCTTCAAGTAAACTGCCATTTCCGGTTATCCGATTGCCACCAAAATCTAATGGCTTCTTTCCATATTAGAATAAGGTAGAAATACATGGTTTCAAAACTTTCTGAATGATAGTATTTGAGTCAGACCGTAAAGAGGATCCATACACAACACACACACACACACACACACACACACACACATACTACATACATTCATACACACACACATCATCGTGAAAATGTTAAAAATGTATTCAAGGGACCTTAAAACGTGGCCATTTACCAAAATCTCGATATGCGATTTTTAGCACGATCCCTATACCTCACTTGCCAAGAGTAGCGGGAGGTAAAAATGTTTAAAATTTGCCGCTCTATTAGTTCAGATACGCTGTCGCAACGGGTAGTGCAGTTTGTTTACATTTGTAGTAAGTATTTGTAGACATATAATTCCTCAGTTTTTATTGTGACAGTTGAAGAATTTAGACAAATAAAAGTGTATAATATAAAATAATAAGAAATATTTTTGTTTCAGTGCATTATTGTTTCTATTTCTAGAACTATTTTTTGATTGTCAATCTCTGGTATCCAATAAGAAGGTTCAATATTTGTGCAATATGTCTTATTAAATATTTGTAGATGTTGCAATATAGCTAGTTTTTATTAGTTGTAATGTTATTAATCTAGGTACAACTATTTTTGTGTTATTGTGTCTACAAATGGATTTTTTTTTTGTTGCAGGATGGAACATAACCTATTCAACCGACATCTAATGTAAGTGCATTTATAGAATTTATATTACACCGACTATTACCACTATTAATATCATCGTATATTGCAAATATCAGAGTAATATTATCTATTATTCTTTGTATAGAAATACCAGGAAATGTCTATTAACAAATAACTCGACTATGACTTGTCGAATCTACCGTCAGTCAATATTAGCAATATGTATTTCATTTATGATTTTATGAACATTTCTCGGGAAAGAAACTTAATAACAGATATAATTAGCTAAAATACTTTTTTTTGACGTCCGTGCTGATGCGTTTATTGAACATTCGTCAGTTTTCTGCGAAGTATTTGTCAAGAAAATTAGGAACAGCAAACATATTTTTGCGAAATTAAAATGACGGTTTCATAGTATTATTCTAGTTTTACAAAATATAATTCATGTGTCTAAAAACAAAAAGATATAAGATGGGAATGTAATAAATAAAACTGTAAACAAGATCAAATGAAATTTAAAATATTAGTTTAATCTTTATAGGAGGCAATTTAGAATGTTGTCTACTACTAAAACAGATATTAAGTTCCTAGGAATATTTATTAATAATGTCTTCATTTTCTGCAACTGATAAACTAGTAAACAAACCACGGATATTATTAATAATAACAAGACAGTATGTTATAACCTATAATTCTGATATATTACTATAATTAGTCGTGCGTATAGCGATATTTTCTGTCAGTTGCATTATTTTGAATACTTTTACTGTAATATATAGGTATTAAATAATATTAATATCTCACGTACCCTCAAAACAATTAATTCATACAATTCGTGGATAACCTTGATCGAACTTCTTTAAAATACTTTTACAGTAGTATAGTTTACTTCACGGTAAGTTCCTATAGGTATATTTTTACCTTTCGTCACCTTTAGGTAAGGAAGATATTGTCTTTGGTCAAAAAATTCAGTGAAAAGTTTTTACTGAATAAGCATGTTTTAGGGTCCCTATAATACGATTTTACCATTTTTACGATGATGTCTGTATGTATGTATGTGTGTCTGTGTGTGTGTGTCTGTGTGTGTGTCTGTGTGTGTGTGACAAAAGTTCCGGATCCCATAACTTCAATACCACGATTCCAAAAATTATATTTTTTTCGTATTCCTCAAGTTTACATCCAGAAGAACAAGTTATTAGATTTTGGTTATAATTGGTGAACCGGAAGTTGCCACATTTAAAGATTTAACAGTTAAATTTGATTTATTGACATTTAATATTATTATAACTTAAAGAATATATTATATTCTCTATACGATTTGATTACATTTTATACTTCATATTTAATAGATACAGAGTTAAAGAATTTTAAAGAAATTAAATTTTATAATTCAGCCAGCTATGCTAAACATGAAAACTGCTAATATATTCAGATAATTCAAATTGACAGATGTCAGTATCAATAAAAAGTGAATGAATGTGCCAGAGATGAGGATGTTGAAGTAGATGTTGGGGAAGATACGGTAAGGAAATAACTCCAGTGTTACAAGTTTCTAGAAAGATACAAGAGAGACTATTACATTGGTTTGAACATGTCATGAGGAGAAATGAAGAATATATTGAAAAAATAATGAATAGCTTAGTAATAGAAGGTTGAAGAAACAGAGGAAGACCGAAGATAAGATGGAAGGACTGTATTGCGGAAGATTTGAGAGAAAAGGAACTGAATGAGAACGACACGCAAAACAGAAATGAGTGGAAGAAGAAAATAAAAAATAGTGACCCCTAACGAATAGGAAAAACTAAAGAAGATGATGTTAGTGTCAAGTGCAATTTGCATACTTTGTTTATGAAATAATTTTACTGGAAATTTAGAATCTGTTGCAAGAAAATTTATGTATTTAAAATTATCATTACATAGTGTCTAATTTTTGTCGTTTCTTTCAAATTATTTAGAAATGACATACTTTTTTTATCAGCAAAATGATAAATATGTAACAAGAAATGATAAATATATTATAAGATTTAGAAATACTTAATTAATTTCTCAAAAACAGTTCATCGTTATTGTAAAATATTAACTGAATACGACCCTTGTTTAACTATTATATGTCTAATAATTCATAATGTTGATTTTTTGGTAACCATATTTTGACATCTAATTAAAAAATAATTCTTTAATGATTTAAAACTAGCAAATGAATTTCCCACCGTTTTTTTGCACCATCTCATTAAAATTCTTTCTAAAAAAAAACAAATTAAATCTCAACCCCTTCGGTAAAAAATCTTCTCACATCCCTTATTAAAAAAGCGCCTTGTAAGATGCCGCTATCTCTGTAACTATGGTTTCACACAGGCAACGATTGTCAAACAGCTGTTATGGTAGACAAAGACAGATAGATATGTTCTGTCTTCTGTGAAATAAAGAGAGGTAGATATGTTGCAAGAGGTGCCATGTGGTAGGAGTTTTAAAATAACGTGCACCCCTTGGGTTACTAGGTTTTTTTGCGGTCAAAGAGTGACACCTGTTGATATTATGGAACAGAGCCGGACGCACCCAAATGAATGAAAATTTGCTGCACCTACTTTTCATCCATCGTCACCGAATGATTTTAACGCAGCGTTTCTTAACCTTTTCTAAACCGCGGATCTCTTTGTATTAACATTTGAGATAGCGGACACCTTAGGAATTAAAACCTTAAAAACACTAAAGTGTACAAGTAGAACTTTTTATATTTTGCGTTCATAATGAAGTCATTACAAAACTAAATTGAGTATCGAAAGAGCCTTTATTTCGATTCGCATTTTTATATTTTAGAAAGTTGGTGCTAGCTGACATTTACTTATGTTCATAAATTAAAATTGTCATGAATTTTCAAATAATTGAATAAATGTGAATCCAAAGGTGTGTGTGTGTGACAAAAGTTTCGAATCGCATAACTTCAATACCACGATTCCAAAAGTTATAATTTTTTCATATTTCTCAAGTTTACATCCAAAAGAACAACTGATTAGATTTTGGTTATAATAGGAGAACCGGAAATAGCCTCATTTGAAGATTTAACAGTTAAATTTGATTTATTGACATTTAACGTTATTATAACTTTAAGAATATATTATTCTCTATATGATTTGATTGCATTTTATACTTCATATTCAATAGATATAGAGTTAAAGAATTTTAAAGAAATTAAATTTTATAAATCAGCCAGCTATGCTAAACATGGAAACTACTAATATATTCATACGAGTATAATTCAAATTGTCAAATGTCCGTATAAATAAAAAATAAATTAATGTGGCAGAGATGAGGATGTTGAAGTAGATGTTGGGAAAGATACGGAAAGATAGGTAAGGAAATAACTCTAGTGTTACAAGTTTTTAGAACGATACAAGCGAGATGATTTCATTGGTTTGAAAATGTCATGAGGAGAAATGGAGAATATATTGGATGACGAATGAATAGCTTAGTAATAGAAGGTTGAAGAAACAGAGGAAGACCAAAGATAAGATGGAAGGGCTGTATTGCGGAAGACTTGAGAGAAAAGGAACTGAATGAGAACGACACGTAAACAGAAATGAGTGGAAGAAGAAAATAAAAAATAGCGACACCTAACGAATGGGGAAAGCTAAAGAAGAAGATGATGTTAGTGTCAAGTGCAATTTGCATACTTTGTTTATGAAATAATTTTACTTTTTAATCTTTTGAAAGAAAATTTATGTATGGAATTTATACATAATACACAGGATTGACGGAAGGTATTGTGCTGGCCACAACAGATTTTTTTTTAATATTTTAGTATATAAAAGACGCAAAATTAAAAAATAGTAGAAAAGACTAAAGACTTTTTTTCGCACTTGTCATTTAAATTTTTGACGCAGGCGAAAAAAATATGTCATAAAACTCATTCTTTAATATATTATTTTTACCTTCCGTCACCTCTAGGTAAGGAAGGTATTGTCTTTGGTCAAAAAATTCAATGATGAGTTTTTAGTGAATAAGTACGTTTTAGGGTCCATATAATACGATTTTACCATTTGTACGATGATGTCTGTATGTCTGTGTGTGTGCGTGTGTGTGTGCGTGTGCGTGTCTGCGTGTATGTGTGCGTATGTATGTGACCATGGTTTCGGCCGCGATATCTCCAATACTAGAATTTCAAAAATTACAATTCTGACGTATTCCTCTTCCTTACATCCGTATGCAGACTTGATTAGATCGCCTTATAGGTGATGGAAGGTAAAAGAAAACATTTTTAGCCAACTGTTACATAAATAGTTGTTTTATGTATCCTTTGGCAACCGTAAAGTAACACTTTTATTTTGAAATCTGTCAAAGACTACTTTACAGCCGCATTTACTTTATGGTCGCTTTTACTTTACGGCCGCATTGACTTACGAACTGAATTGTCAAACGTTTGTCTAATAAATCTAGCGATGTACAGTAAAAATTTTGAAAGATGTCCGATCAAGGGCGTATCACGAACGAATTAACAAATAGGCATACATTTATCTCTTTCTATTGCAAAGGCTGTAAGAGTGTGTGATAAGGAAGGATATAACACGCTTGTCTTTAAAAAAATCATATTGTTTCGACTAAGTTAGGACATTCCATTTATAAACGATGCTCGTTGTTGATAATACTTTCGCTGTAACGTAAGTTTATTTATTAATACAGATACATTACCTAGATTCATAGCCGTACATATAACGTTATCTTCTGTCAGAGTCACTGACACTGACATTGTGTCAGTATCTTATTTTTAACATATTTGCTTTTACATTTGCTTATAAACTTACTAGTTGACTTATTTTTGAATTTTGAATGGTTTTCCTGTAATATATATTTTTATAATAATAAAATAACAGTAGTATCTTACGTACCCTCATAAAAACTAAGCAAACGACACTACTGAATTTGTCATGATGGGCGGAGCAAAAATCTGAATTCATACAATTCGTAGACAACCTTGATCGGACATCTTTCAAAAATTTTACTTTAAGGGATTTTTTGAAAAATCATTACCGGTATCCCTATTTTTATTTTTAGATTGTAATATATTTTGACAGTAAACAAATTGTTTTGTGAGTTGTCAAGATGATAACATGGTATAGTTTTTTTTTTTTTAATCTGAGTTTTAGTTGTTATATTGGTAGATATAATACAATATGTGTATTGGTAATTAATTATTCTTCTACTTGGACAGTACTGAGTACTCTTAACAAGTACTTGTACTTAAAACTTCAGTATTTTAATAACTGAAGTACTTAGTACGTAAATTTAAGTACCTGCTCTGGTTTTTGTCCTTAGTACTTAAGAACTTAAATAGCGGTAGCTACTTGCCCAGCTCTGGTTACAAATACGTATTTTGCGAATATATCTTCAAAATTTTCAATTGTAATTATGCGTGATGCTTTATAGTCGCCGGAAACTTTTGACCTGCTATGTAAGAGATTAATCATATTTATAAAAATCAATCGTATATTATTAGAATGTTACGTAGATGTCAAGTTCACTAGCCTCTTAATAATTTCCTCTATTAAAAAACTTTAGAATGATGAGAAAAAAGTCCGGAAGATGCAAAAAGCTGATCAATTTTTTTTTCGTTTTGCGATCACGTGAATGTATCAATCAATCGTAGCTTAGAACAGTGAACCTAACACATATACACGCACAATGTACACAGATAGACTTACTTATCGTCTATTGATAGACATATATCAAGTGGCATCAAATATAAAGAGTAATATAAAAACCACGTGGAGCGTTTTTCTTCGCCCAAGAAGTGAATTTCAGTTTATGAGTTCATGCTATTAATTGAAATGAAACAATGATTGGGAATTTATAAGTAGGAGATTTGAGTCATATGGCATTGACAGAATTAGAATTTGTTAAGAGAGTGTTAATGAAATCCCTTTAAATTTAAAACGACAAAATTATAGTACATTTTGCAAAATCTGTTTAAAAACTTTTAACATTCCAGAACGCACACTAAATTTTGACATACAAACGCAAACACCGGTCTGAGGGACCAGTGGAGGGACCATTTTGCTAATAACGAGATAACATGAACTCTCCAAAGTGCGTGATCTTCTTTCTTGAGATTTATTTTAGTAAATATTATTTTTCGTAGTAGACTAATATAAACTTCAAACGAAATTAAAATTACTTCACATATAACTACGTTTTAAATAATATTAATAAATTAAACTTTGTGCATATTTTTTGTTAACACTCCCTTATTTGATTCACCTATCCAACTACCTACTTATTTTTTACCTTCCGTCACCTTTAGGTAAGGAAGGTATTGTTTGGTCAAAAAAATCAATGATGAGTTTTTATTGAATAAGCATGTTTAGGGTCCCTATAATAAAATAATTGAATAAATGTGAATCCAAAGGTGTGTGTGTGTGTGTGTGTGACAAAAGTTCCGGATCGCATAACTTCAAGTTTACATCCAGAAGAACAACTGATTAGATTTTGGTTATAATTGGTGAACCGGAAGATTTTACAGTTAAATTTGATTTATTGACATTTAACGTTATTATAACTTAAAAAATATATTATTCTCCATACGATTTGATTACATTTTATACTTCATATTCAATAGATACAGAGGAAACTACTAATTATATTCATATAATTCAAATTGACAGATGTCAGTATCAATAAAAAGGATATTAATGTGGCAGAGATAAGGATGTTGAAGTAGATGTTGGGGAAGACACGGAAAGATACGGTAAGAAAATAACTCTAGTGTTACAAGTTTCTAGAAAGATACAAGAAAGACGAATACATTGGTTTGAACATGTCATGAGGAGAAATGAAGAATTATATTGGAACAAGAATGAATAGTTTAGTAATAGGAGGTTGAAGAAACAGAGGAAGACCAAAGATACGATGGAAGGACTATATTGCGGAAGACTTGAGAGAAAAGGAACTGAATCAGAACGACACACAAAAATAGCGACCCCTAACGAATGGGAAAAGCTAAAGAAGAAGAAGATGTCAGTGTCAAGTGCAATTTGAATAGTTTGTTTATGAAATAATTTTACTGGAAATTTAGAATCTTGTGCAAGAAAAATTATGTATGGAATAATTTATACATTATATACAGGATTGACGGAAAGTATTGAGCTGGCCACAACAGATTTTTTATATTTTAACACTTTGCTTAGAAAAAATCTGATGCGGCCAACACAATACCTCCCGTTTAATTTAATTTTTATTTATGTAAATACTTAAAATTAAATTAAATTTAAATACTGGCTTCGATCCCGACCGGCGCCAGCAATAAATGCTCGTGAAATGACACCTATATAGTAAACGCCCGCACGGTATAAATAGGTCTTCATCGTTACCGAAATCTGTATACAAAGCAGATTGGCACACCCAGCAATGGCTAATAAGCCATTTTTTTATTTATATACTTACATTAATTTATTGCTGTCGTGGAGAGGGCACCACAGGGGTCAATTTTGTGCCATTTAAAAGTCTAAAATATTTGGCGTCGATTGGGATCGAACCCGGTTCCCCAGATTCGCGTAAGGTGAAACGCCCGCACGGTACAAATATGTCATCATTATTACCGACATCTGTGTGCAAAGCAGATTGTCTCATCCAGCATGGGTAATATACAGTGATGATATATATTTTTATTATTTTACCTATATTCCTACATATTTACTTATGCTGGAAATTATATTAAGTTCCTTTCCATATAATTATTGTTCTATTTACTATTTTCTTTTTAAAACGTTACTATTATTATTTGAAATGATTAGTTTGTTGACAGTGACATATATCTGTCAGTTACATTTGAGATCTGAACTGTGTAACCATAACCATGGAGTGTTTAAAGCGTAGGCTCCGGGATTAAAATTATAGATAATTTTATAAATTTATCCATAAAATATATACAAAAAGTATGTACATTACTAGCTGTTATTCTGACACACGGGCAAACAAATTCACATGATTGTTCGTACCCTATAAGTAACGAATTTAATATTTCTTGTACACACAAATAATTGAAATTATATCTCTTCTTTCGTTCAATGAGAAATTTCTCTGGACTTTATATCGTGCTTATTCAATAAAATCTGGATATGCGATTTTTAGCACGAATCCAATACCTCTCTTAGCGAGAGGTAAAAATAATAAATAAACCCATATTCCGTTTGTTTCGATATAAGCTTTTTTTTTAAGTGTCCGATATTTTTTGGCTACGTGTGTATTTACATGTGTTCCTAATCAAAGTTTGAAACGCGAAGTGATTGTATCTTTTTTAGGTCGTTTTCACTATTTTCGAGTAGTAGTGTAGTAGTGTCGGTCTGGTATGGCATTACATAACCCAGTGACCTGTCAATCAACGCTGACCCCTAGACACCTCGTCATCAGCACGACTTGTGTAGTGTATGTCTAGGCCCAGACATTGTCTCCTATAGCCTTGTACTTGTACCTGCCCTCCAAATCAAACAATATAAGTACTACACATGTTTCCACAATAGCAATAAAAGATATACAAATTATAATGCAATTTAAATTACAACACAAATTGCATCTGTTACTGATGATGTAAAATCATAAATAACAAAATCACTGATACATTTAATGTTGCCACTGTCATAATCAGGGACGTAGCCAGGATATTTTTGTAGGGTGGGCCAAATTTTTTTTAGGTGGGCCACTAAGAAAGTTTTGTACAACTACTTACCTTTTTCATAAGTACATAAATAACAAAAATTTGATTTTTAGTCATACAATTTGTAAAACATATACATACGTATTTAAACAGATATTAATTTGTAGAATTATAGTTATTTAATAGTTAATGAGGGCGATTAATGATCGAGACATTTTAACTGTTGAGATCATTAATCGCCAATTAACACACGTGTTAGTTACAATATTTCGTTGACCGTATCTTACTTAAATGGAAAATCTAATTGTATTCCATGACAATTTTTTTTAGGTTAATAATGGCTAACCGACGTCAAATTTTACGTCAGAAAATCAATAAGTTTTGTCATCAATTGTTTTCAGTGGGTGCGTTCAGTTTACTTAATGCTAGACAACACAAGCGGTTTTTTATGTTATTTGAGGAATTTTATTCTTTCAAATTCATTTTAAAGGTATGCTACGTGAATATACCTAGCTAGTAAGTGTCAAAAGCATGACTTTTAATTCTGTCTACCTTTTTGTTACAACTTAGCGTTAGCAATACATGCTGTGTTCCATGTGGTGAACGCACGCAATAAATCGTTTAATAATAAAAAAATCATGCATTAATAGGAGTCATTAATGAATGATTTTCTATACATTAAGATAGCCTATTAATAAACGGTCGACGGAAAAGTTTATTTAACATTATTAAAAATACACCATATGTAGTGAAGGATGTTTTGTAAAAAAATAGACGGATAGTTACTTACACTACCCAACCCACAATAAAAAATTATAAAACAGACATAAGTTCCAAATATCCTTAAAATTAATGCCAACTCGTCCGTTCTGTTGAAATGAAATGCATTGAATAGAAATATTCTATCCAGTCTGTACTGTACAGTAATAGTATATTACATCCGACGTGAGATATGTTCCATTACAGCCGAGGGCTTATGTCTATTATCGAGAGGCGAAGTCTCGAGGTGAGATACAGCGCGAGGTTGTGATGAAACTCCCACTGACGTATGTATACTATTTTATTCACAAAAATTTTCAAAATAAATCAGGTCTATTAAAATTTGTTTAGCCTACTTTATTATACGGAACTAGGCAACCCCTACATAAACATCTCTCGGGGTGAAAGATAAATGACATTATTGTTTTGGAATGAGAAATGCAGTTCAAATAATGTGCGTGAACTGTTTTCTCTCATTTGACTCTTGAGACTTGAACGGATGGGCCAATGGGTGGTCCTGAGTCACCCTGGCCCACCCCTGGCTACGTCCCTCGTCATAATTCACATAATATCGGATGTAGGTAAGAATTAGCAGAAAATTTGTAAAATTAAATAATCGGTTAATTCTATATCTATAATAGTATATTACGTATCATGTTCATAAAGTACAATGTCACTGAATGACGTAGGCAATTTTTACAACGACACACAGCCACATCAGGAAAGCTTCCGTATCGTTTTCGGACATTATGCCGTACGCCAGGGATGCTCAAACTTTTACTATCGAAGATCGACCTTAAAACTTTTTGGCGATAAGCGATCGACTAGATAGGAAAAAAATGACCAGCACAATACCTTCCGTCAATCCTGTGTATTATGTATAAATTCCATACATAGATTCTAAATTTCCAGCAAAATTATTGATAAACAAACTATGCAAATTTCACTTGACACTAACATTAACACTAGCATAACTCATTTCTGTTCTGCGTGTCGTTCTCGTTCAATTCCTCTCAAGTCTTCCACAATACATTCCTTCCATCTTATCTTTGGTCTTCCTCTGTTTCTTCAACTTTTAGTTACTAAGCTATTCATTCTTCTTCCACTATATTCTTCATCTCTCCTCATGACATTTTCAAACCATTGTAGTCGTCTCTCTTGTATCTTTCTAACTATCATTCGAGTCATTTTTCTTATTCTTTGATTCCTTACCCTATCTTTCCGTGTCTTCCCCAACATCTATCTCAACATTCTCATTCTTACACTAGAGTTATTTCCCTTATTCTTTCATTCCTTACCGTATCTTTCTGTGTCTTCCTCATCTACTTCAACATCCTCATCTCTGTCACATTCGGAGCCTACGCTTTAAACACAACTCTACACACATGTTTACACAGTTCAGATCTCAAATGTATGTAACTGACAGATAATACCTAATAGTAACGTTTTAAAAAGAAAATAGTAAATGGAACAATAATTATATGAAAAGGAACTTAATACCATTTCCAGCATAAGTAAATATGTAGGAATATAGGTAAGATAATAAAAAAATATAATATATCACAGCATATTACCCATTGCTGAGTGCGGGCGTTTACCAGGTGTCACTTCACGAACACTTATTGCTGGCGTCGGTCGGGATTGAACCCTGTGTTTAAATTTAATTTATAGTATTTACATGAATAAAAATTAAATTAAACGGGAGGTATTGTGTTGGCTACAGTTTTTTTTTAATTAAAGCGTTGACAGAGAATATTAAGGTTAGACTAGGTTACATTTTCCTATATTAGAGAAATTCGAGATGTCCACTTCTGCCCCTGTCCACAATTACCCCCTCCCATAATTTTCTTAGTTTTAGTTATAATTTAACCTTACACCCTCCTATTATTAATCATTCACAAGTATTATTTTGTAAAAATAGTTAACCGACGTAGGTTCTGAATGATAAATTCATAAAGATTGTTATAAATGTCTTTATAATTGTTATGTATGCGAATTGAATATCATAGTCGCTGCATACTTGAAAAAAAAAAAGAAGACGAATAAAATATAATAATAATGACGTTGAATATATAAATAAACTAGTTTCTAAAGTGTGTTCCCATTTTAATTAAACCCCCACAATACAATATTGGTGTCAGAAGTGGGATGAACGAAAAGGAAAATCTTTGATAAGCATTGCGTAAAAATCGAGTACCCTTAGTAGTTTTTTTAGAACATGGCTGAGCAAACTACAGTATCACCAGAACTCCTACAGGCATTATCTGCCCTCCTCATCGATGCACTTAAGGCGTCAGCAGCGAATATTGCCGAAAATGTCCCTCAACAACAGACCGCGCAGCACGTCATTTAATATAGCAGTATATCGCCCATCCGATTCAGGATTGGTAGCAGACTATTTCATAAGGTTTGACTGGGCTCTTCAGTTAAGCAAAATACCTGAAAATTAACAACTAAACAACGCCCTTAATTTTTTGATAAGTCCTCAGGAACCAGATAAATTAACCTACGATGTTTTGAAGAAAAGATTGACAGATTATTTCGATAAAGCCACTAACAAATATGTTGAAAGCATCAAATTCCGTAATATCATTCAAAAGAACAAGGAACAACATTTATGGCTATGTGAATAGGCCACATGATTTGAGGTATTTTTAAAACGAACCAAAATAGTATTGCAAGAATATTTACTTTAAATAAATTACCAACACCAATCTATAAATAAGACATTAAAAAAATCTTAGTAAGCTTGGTTTGAAACCTAATAGAAGTGTAGGCAGCAAAACCGGAGCATTGAAGCCCACTCTGTATCAAATATTACTCATTTAATCCAAAGTTTACAATTACTTTGTTATAATATAAGTAAGTAAACAAATCTTAGTTTGTCAATAAACCTCAAAAAAATGTATTTTATTAATTGAGGAGCCTCTGGCATAAACAACCATAGTCCAAATTCTGTAAACTTGCGTTATATACAGTAGAGTCCTGCGCGGGTATACTTTTTCAGCCCCGCACCCGACCCGTACTCGACTCAGTTAATTTTAAATTGAACCGCAACCCGACCCGTACCCGCTAATGTTATACCCGAACCCGCTATCCGCTAAATAATTACCATCAACCTGAAATGAAGATGGAAAAATGTATGTAAAACATTTAATTCCTTATAAATAATAAGTATATAAAACAAAATATTTATTCCTTAGATATATAGGTAATAATTTTTTAAATACAAGAAAATATAGCCATATTATTTACAAGTTACTATGGAAAAATGATTAAATTTTGTTCTTCTTTCTTGAACAACAAAACCAGCAGTAGAAAAGTCTTTTTCACTAGGTGGAATGCATAAAACTGAACGTGCTATTTCTGCTAAATGTGGTAAAAGGGCTTTATTTATTTTCCACCAATTTAATAAATCAAAATTCACTTCACTTTGCATTATTTTCATTTTGCAGTAAATATCAAACTCATCAGTCTGTAATTCAACATTTTCGTCACTAGAATCTTCAAATATGCCAACAGAAAATATGAACAATGATCATAATAAAAAGGAAATAAAAAGTAAACACGTGACCCGACTCAAATATCCGCGCAAGTCTTATCCGCAACCCGCAAAAGAGATCATGGAACCGCACCGCAATGCGAGTAACCCGCGGGTTTCCACGGGTACCTGATCCGATGCAGGTCTCTAATAAACAGTATACACCGACATCTAGTTGAAGGATGCCGAACAGTTTGATTGTAAAACTGTCTGTCTCAAAAAGTATCTTATGGCCGTATTATGATCAAATCTGTATACAGTCTAAGCCGGACTCTCAAGAAGACGGAATCCTGCGTATGATTGATTGTGAATTGATCTGTACAAGACGGAAACTGCGTCACGTGGATGCAAAAAACCAATTTTAGGTTTGCGCCGGTAAAAACAAACCTGTACAAAACGGAAGCCAGCGTTTGCAAACAAAAATTATGTGGTTGTTAAACAAAGACGATTGGTGAAACTCTATCGCTATTGTGTATACATTATATCCTTCGTAGTCAAATCGTCAGCATCTCTTCTCTCCTTAAAGTCGGCGTAATTAAAATCCCTTCGGCATTTAATGGAGATGCAATATTTGAATCATCCCCCATTGTATTTTAGAGGTATTGGATTCATGCTAAATATCATTAGAGCGTAAAGAGGATCCACATACACAAACACACACACACACACACACCCATAGGCATCATCGTAAAAATGATAAAATCTGATTCTAGGAACCTTAAAACGTCCTCATTTACTAAAATCTCATTATGCGATTTTTACCAGGATCCCTATACCTCCCTATACCAAGGGGAGGTATAAGAGTAATTACATAATTCATACATATTTGATTTCGACTATGTAAATATGTGTTTTGTTTACTGAATAATGATATGAGCTGACAGAGGAGCCAGCCTTGTTAAGAGATATCAGTAATGTTATAGGAAATGCATGATTTAAGTTGGACTTGAACTTGTGCTATCTAATCCATAACAAATCTACGCTAAAGTTTATAAAAAATGTCATGGACAAATATCATTAGATATTGGTTCTATTTTCGTCAATTAATTTAGAAAAAAAACATGTTGAGATTCAAATAAATAAAATTAAATACGTACAGACTTATAGAATTTTTTTCCTACATTGAAACACGAAGAATTCATGAATACAGCAAAGAACCCAAAACCCCAAAAAATAATTATTAATGCTACTTCTGTAGCCATTCCAAACTTATTGCTAACGGAATCTAGAAAGTAAGACGATATAGTCTATAATCTTTATTAGACAACTGACCAAATAATAGTTATTTAAGTATTAAGGGCAGTAAGTGCACCTTACCGGTTGAGGATTAGTACATCCGATACCGGTAAGAAGCACTTAATGCCCACAATGCTTATTATATTTTTTGCACGATCGTCCCAATAATAACAAATTAAAGTTTAGAATTTATTTAAATTTATTTTGACATTTTAAAAAAATTAGTTGTCATTTTTAAGTAAGCTATATGATCGTAGTTTTGTTATCGTTAAAGCTTTAAAAATTGTACATTTATTTTTTATTTATGTAATTTTCATCGCCTCCAGATCGGTAGGTAGTCACATCACTTACCGGTCAGTCACATCACTTACTGATCAGTAGAGAGATACAAGCGATGATGATTACATTGGTTTGAAGAATGAATATGAAATATGAATAATAGAAGATTGAAGAAACAGAGGAAGACCAAAGATAAGATGGAAGGACTGTATTGCGGAAGACTTGAGAGAAAAGGATCTGAATGAGAACGACGTCGTAAAGCAAAAATGAGTGGAAGAAGAAAATAAAAAATAGCGACCCCTAACGTATGGGGAAAGCTAAAGAAGAAGAAGATGTTAGTGTCAAGTGAAATTTGCATAGTTTGTTTATGAAATAATTTTACTGGAAATTTAGAATCTTTTGCAGGAAAATTTATGTATGGAATTTATACTTAATAATACAGGATTGACAGAAGGTATTGTGATGGCCACAACAGATTTTTTTATTGTAAATTAATTCCTAGCATCCTTGCAACATAAATTCATTTAATTTTTTTTTTCAATTTGTTTTGTTTGTTGGTAAAACTAAGTATTATTTTATTTTACATTAAAACAAAATATTTTAGAAAACATATCTTGCTATGTATCATTAGAACGACAAAATGTCCATAATATTAATAAAAATCTGTTGTGGCCAGCACAATACCTCTCGCCATTTTCATTTTATGTAGCATAGGGCGCGAGCAGTTATGTGACTTTGTTGGTCTTGGCAAGCAGATGTGGGGGCCCGTGTCAGAATGAGAGCTAATAATATACATAGGTGTCAAGTATCATAAGTTTTAATTCGAAACATTATGATTTTCCAAATCCATGTGGATTATTTTCCTCGACAAGTATATTCCATACTAATGGATGACAAATAAACATCAGAACATTTTGAAATTTTGAATGACATATGACAATTGTGACATATATGTAAAAACTACTAGCCGTCATTCTGACACGGATCCTCATCTGCTTGCCAAGGCCAACAAAGTCACATGTCTGCTCGCGCCCTATAAGTACACACAAATAATTGAAATTGTTTCTCTTCTTTCGTTCTATAAGAAATTTTATCGTACTATTCTATTATGTTCAAAATTCTTCAAATTCATTGACGGTATTAGCGGTATTTCTTAAGGATATATGTAATATTAACATATCTGTAATTTAAATATATAATTAATTAATAATACAATAATATATATTAAATGTACTCTTACCTCCCAAAAAAATCTGACACTGACATTTTGCATTTACATGTCAATTACAAAAATTTAAATATCGCAAATGTTTTTCGGGCAACGAGATTTATTATAACAGATTATTCTATATTATTATATACTATCTCCAAACCTATACGAGATATAATAAAAAAAATTAAGTGTGTCAGATTGAGAATTTAATTATCTCTAATATTTGTAGTAACAAATTTTCAAAAAATAATATTAAAAAAATTTTTTTTTTAGAAACTACCACTTCCGGTTGTCCAATTGTTACCAGAACCTATTCAACTCTTCCCATTACTGTTAGATTGAGGAATCCGTAGTCAAACAGGTCTTTAGTCTTATATGAATCCAATACCTTAGCGAGAGGTAAAAATAGGCGATAATTTATGTTAGTATTTGTATCACAGATTAATTAAATAAAATGAAATTAAAGCGGGTGGGCCAATTTATGTGGGACGGAGCTCGTACTATTAATTTTTTTTTTTTATTTATTTATTTATCCGTATCCATGTTTTTATTTTAGTTTATAGAATAAAATGTAACCCAGTCCGGATCTGAGTTGAGATGATGTCTCCCAGTGATCGATATCTGTCACCGTGTGTCAACCCGTGCCAAAACACGCC
Source organism: Harpalus rufipes (assembly GCA_951394225.1). Lineage (NCBI taxonomy): Eukaryota > Metazoa > Arthropoda > Insecta > Coleoptera > Carabidae > Harpalus > Harpalus rufipes. The sequence goes on along the minus strand of OX596289.1, from coordinate 7,314,856 downwards.
GACGTCGTGTTGTTGAAATAAGTTTTCACTTTCCGTGCCGACAGACAGAGCTATTACTTCCAGTGCGCTATTAATACGCACTTTACGATCATATAAAGACTCGTTTGTACACCAGACCACACTAAAAATACACAAATATTTCCTACGTACAATGACTCTTAAATGACTTCAAAACTCATCATCATCAACGATTTTATTTTAAAGCTGAATAATAAATGCTTTTTTCTTAAATAAATATATCAGGGGATCTTTATTTACTTTTTAGATATCTTAATTTTTACTCTAAAAACTTGATGATTTTTTTTAAGTGAATTTTTATGTAAGCAAATTTTTACTTGAGAAATTACAGTAGCAGATATTATATCTTTGGGCTTTGAAAACGATTATTACTTTTATCTTAAAAGTAGTCATTTATGAAAGTAAACAAGACATTTAAACATTCTGATTTACTGTCTAAAATTACTGAATTACATTTTACATCGTGTTGTTCTATATGATTTGTCCCAACCGGTTCCAACTGATCTAACAGCTGATTTTGGTCTCAACTGATTTACTTTATACCCGAGCCTTTTACTCCCAAGAAGAAGATATGCTTTATCCACAAAAAGTCTAAATATTAAAAAAAACAGTAAATGAAAACTAGGTTTATTTATGACGGATTTAATTTATAAATTTAGATTTATGAATTTAGATTTATAATTTAGATTTAGTGCACTGGTTCTTAATGAATTTAGATTTATATATTAATAATACTGTGATGTTTATAGAAGAGAAGCGGATAAATGGAACTATTCATTATTAATAAAAATTTACGTTTTAGTCGTTTTTGTTGCTGACGCTCTACTGTAAAAGATATTCTTGAATGGTTTGGTATTTTTGTCATACAATTTTCTGTGCAATTCCATACCTAATTTATATTATTATTATTTATTATGAATCACATTTATTATATAAATTACTTATTTTTGACATATTTTTGATACTGTCACATGATTTTGTTTATTTAGTTACTTGTTACTATGAATTTGAAAGAAAACTGTTTTCTTGGGGGTGAATCTGCATTCAGAGACGTGATAACAAGTTTTCAATCTAGTAGCCTTTGGAAATACTTCCTGACCCTTTCATAGATGGCTTTAGTAGTACAGATTTTACAGGGATTCTCAAATTTTAATGTCAAAATACTATACAAAGGTAACATAATGTTTGAGAACTGCTGTAAATTTCCCACAATTCTCTATTGCATCGTTCGAAATTCTTTGACATTTAAAGCTGTTATTTATGAATTTGTATCTTTATTGCAATATAGTACTTTATCATTCAATATATTTTCGGTAAATATATTAGTTTTCATACTAGCATTATTATACGGGGGTGATATAAAATACAACAACAAATTAATAATATATCAGAAAAAAATCACATGAAATATTTGTGACTCCTGCATAGTGTAGACACATTCAAACACATTCTTGCAGAAGTTGACAGTGCCCAATAGAAGAAATGGTTTATGTAAGTGGACCAGGAGAATTTACATCATGGTGGTGCTCTTAGATATTTACACCGTAGAAGAGCAGCAAAATATTACATTATTAGGCGAAAGGACGTGAAGCTTCATAAGATTTATCAAAGGATGTTGAAATAGTATGGTGTCAGTTTTAAGAAAAAAAGGAGTACAGAAGAGGGTAGATTTATTAAAAAGTGGACGAACATCGACGAGATCAATGAAGCAGTGCATTTCTGGCAGACATTTCAAGTAATATCCCTTTTTGGAAATAAAATTGCTCTTGTAATAATAATAATTCAAATTTTTGATTCCTTGAGTAATATGTGCTTAAATTTTAATAGTTGTCGCCGTATCGTTTGAGATTTGTAGTTATTTATTTATTATTTCATTTAAATAATGTAAGGTATATATTTTTAAATAAAGACATTAACATATTAAGTACTGTAATTATTTTTTTATAATTCTACATTTCTTGATAATGTCTTTAATAAATTATCTATTTTCGATAGATTTTTTATTAATTACATTATCAAGATATAAAATTTAAAGTTTCGAATAATTCAAAATGAATTCGTATTTCCCGCCACTTTCTCGGCTGTCAAATTTAGTTCTCTGACCTTTTCATAGACGGTACTAAAACTTGTTATCACAGTTTATAGGAGAGATACCCAATCTTCTACTATATATTATCCTTAATCCATGATTCTGATTAAATAAATAATAATTTCAAATTTAAAAAATTGTGAATCTAAATTACACAATTAAATGCATCATGAACCAGCACGTGCATTTATGAACATTTTATATTTCTAAATAAATTTATAAATTAAATCCACCATAAATAAGCCCTACAATCTTCATAATTGCTTCAATATAAATAAAATAATATATAAATTTCTCATAGACAAATTCATATTTTATTTATCACATTTCATCCCAACTCAGGGGCGGACTGAGACTTATTTTTACCGGCATCCTTGTAACCGGTTCCAATCTTACCGGCCACGTACGATTCATTATTAAGTATATTCATAGTAAAGACAGTTTTGCCAAAATGTAACGTCTTGTACATGAACTTTTCTGGTTTCAGTATAAAAACAATACCTACAGGGTGTTTCACGGAAAGTGAAACATAGGCGTTTAACATAGGAAATCAGTTTTTCCGTACGCATTGCTCCCCTAATTATTTTAGACAAAAAGTTTCAAATGGATGTTGTAAAGCAAAAATTTCTACATCCGAATCAATAAAAAAAATCATTTTGGCTGCTTCATAACTGCAGAAATAAAATTTGAAAATTCACGGAATTACAATTTAATAGTATTAGCCATGGAATTAGAAACAAGAGACGAACAAAAGCATAACGTTTTATACGTCAAATTATTAGTATTTATTTCGACAATTATTATTCTGACACTGACGTAATAAGTCGAAGGAAGACCAAAGATAAGATGGAAGGACTGTATTGCGGAAGACTTGAGAGAAAAGGAACTGAATCAGAACGACATGTAAAACAGAAATGAGTGGAAGAAGAAAATAAAAAATAGCGACCCCTAACGAATGGGGAAAGCTAAAGAAGAAGAAGAAGATGTTAGTGTCAAGTGCAATTTGCATAGTTTGTTTATGAAAATTTATGTATGAAATTTATACATAATACACAGGATTGACGGAAGGTATTTTGCTGGCCATAACAGATTTTTTTTTCTTTTATTGGAAAGAGTATTTTTTTCTCTTTTCATGAGGTAATGTTATTTATGTACATTTTTTTTTTCAAATAAACGAGTTATTTGCGTATAAAAATGAAAATTAGTTAATATAACCAAATAAGCCCTGGATTCATTTTTTTTATAAATTATTTATTGAGTGTGTGTAAGGTGACGCTTGCGCGGTACAAATATTTCATCATTACCGATATCTGTGTACAAAGCAGATTGGCACACCCAGCAATGGGTAATATGCTGTGACGATATATTTTTATTTTATTTATTACCTACTTTGCAGTAAGATTGTAGAAGAATTGAGAGAAAAAAAAATACAGGCTTGCTAATGTATAACTTCATATCAGTTACGTAGAACGGTAGGACAATCAGAACTATTCCCAAAAAAACTGAAACAAGTCTAAGAAATGATAGCTTTTAATTTGATTATTTTATTATTACTGTAAAATAAGTTAATAAATAGTTATTTATGTATCAAAGCACTGAAGTTTTATTTTTATCACGAATGTGGAATTTAGTTGTTCAGGCCGTAAGGTCGAGAAAAATAAAGCATATGAGTGATAAAAGGAACTTCAGTGCCGAGGTGCATATTAAACTTTATTTGAAATCGAAATTTTGTGAAAATTATTTTTATAGGTTATGATGACAAATCTGTCAATTGCTGCCAGTCAAACAAACGAACTTATGTTCAGTGTTGCGAACCTCCGGACATTGAAGTTATACTAATGAATACTCAAAATTATGTGTGTTATTTCAAATTTCTTTATCGTAATTATTTAATTCGTTCTTCTTGCAGATATTTTTTGTCATTTTACATACAAATTTGCTATTGTACAATGTATGTCTGCCTAAATTATCTTATATGTATATAGGATTGGCAACACTACATTTCAAGAAATCGTCCTATAATGAATTAAGTGACGATTTCAAATAAATAAGTTTATAAAAAAATATTTCCATGGCTTACTTGCCTAAATTAACTAAAAACAGCATACATTTTTTTTATTTTTAAACGTTGATAACTCGTTTATTTGAAAGTTGTAGACAATTAAATTTTACACCTAAATCAATAAACAGTTTTTGTCTACACGTTTTCTAACCTGTAGAATTTAAATTTTATAAATATGCAATATTTATTACCATATAATTGAAACAAAATTAAATGCATGTCGAATAGTATATTCTACTACAAGTAATAGAATGGCTTATATTCCACACGAGCAAAACGTATGCCATTGTGAATTGTGCCATTCCAAACGTGTTTTAGACTATCATTTCTCCAACAACTTATACAAAAAATGTTGATTGATTATAACAATATATTATCATATAGGTACCATCAAATAATTTTTTAACGTCCATAAATTACATATAATAACACCATTCATATATTTCCTTTGATTTATTTGGTAATAACTGACCCACTATATCATTATCTAGTTCCCTTATGGGATCTCGTGGCCGCGTGCCTGAGTATCTGGTCGTGAATCTGGGGAACCGGGTTCGATCTCAACCGACGTCAAATATTTCGAATTTTAAGTGGCATCCTTGTGGTGCACTCTCCATGCCAGTAATGAGTGCCCGTGAGATGACGTCCCGCACAGTACAAACATCATCATTGCCGAATGTGTACAAAGCAGATTGACACACCCAGAAATGGGTAATATGCCGTGATGATTTTTTTTTATTTCTGGTGGCGTACACTCCATATCTATAGCTTCATTGCCCCTTGATATTTTTCTCCACAAAATGTTAATTTTCTAAGTAATATATTATTATTTAAAAAAAACTCTATATAGATCTCCATAAACCTAACAGAAAATTACAAAACTAATCAAAACGTCAAACGTGAATTCAGAAATAAATATAAAACAAAGATCATAACCATAGCACCCGAACCAAGATATTTGATATACCGCGCTAATATGCGGCTAAACTGATTCTGATTCGTCAAAGGCCGTGCGGAATTATTCCAAACGGCATACGGAATTATTCCACACGGTTTGTTGGAATCATATTGATTACAACATAATTTATAGTTGCAGAATGTGCAGTTTCCAAAATAGTGTTGGAAAATGCATTTTATAGGTTACAAACCTAAAATATAAAATATGTTTAGTTATTGACGTGTATAATTTAAAACAAAAAAATATGTTTAATAATTTGAAACTAAATAAATAGTTATTTACGATACAAATATGTAAAGCTAATCTTTAGTCACGAATGGGTCAGAATTAAAACACGAGATGCTTTACGTATGTGTATCATACAATATTTTATCTACGATATAATGAGAAACCCCAATAAATACAAAAAATACTTTATTTATGAATCAGGATCACAATAATAAATGAGAAGTTTGCCATGATAACAAAATATTCATCCTGGTTTTACAAATTTAGCGGGTTTAAAAATTTTAATCACTCGTTGCTCGGCAACCCGTGATTAATGAAACCTTGTTACTAAACAACCATTGTACATACTGAAAACTAACATCTAAACATCAATTTTATGCACTATCGTAGATAAAAAATCTTAAACCCCTTACAAAAAGATTTTCAAATACAAATTTGGTTGTTATATAATTATAAACGTCCACCCATATGTGGCAAGACTGAAATCGACCAATGTAGCGGAATAAACAAAAAACATCAATAAATAAATAATAAAAAAAAAACAGTTTAAGTACAATTTCGAAATAGGTAGGTAATCATTCATTTAATTTATATTGCCAAAAGGAACTTGTAAATTTATCTCTTAGAAAATGGCAAGACGTCAAATTTCGATTCATTCATAAATTTCTTCATTAACCATTACCAATTTCACTTTATTAATTTGTAAATTTATCTCACAGATTTAGATTAAATACTCGATTAAATATTTGTAATTTGGGCGTATAAATATAAATTATGGTAAAAGTTTTATTTATATTAGCGAAATGTAAAACACTGAAATTAAATTAATAAAAAATCTTTCAGAACTCATAATTCAAATAAAATGGCTTCCTATACTAAAAATGTTGTAATTTTGTTTCCATGGTTACCTGTTGCTAATGTTTTTGTTATTATTTATTTATATATTTTTTTGTTTTATTCCCTGAAGAAGGTCGGTTTTATATGGCAATAAACAGAACTAAAACTAAAAAGGTTGTATCATTTTAACTGAAATTAAACATTTACCTATACTTTACATTTATAACCAATGCATACCTACTTTTAAAAAACAAAATAAAAATCTCTTAATCCGTTACCATGTCAAATCGTCATTTGTTATCAACTTAACACTAGAATAGCGCTAATGAATTTAAATTGTTTTGAGTTGAAATGTCTTTGCGATAATGCCTTCGTATCTGTCAAATAATTGATTTAAATTATGTTTTTTATGTAAAGGTCGGTCAGATCGTCAAATAGCCTAGTGTAATGTATACGATAACTTGCACACTTTACATTCGGCAGATTATCTCATAAAAATAGAAAAAGTGATGTATTAATAATGCACTTTTTCGTTTGACAGAATTCTCCATTTTTGCAAGATATGTTATAACAAAAATTATTCCAAATTAGACAATATTTTTCATTGTTATTTTAAAATATCGCTATCATCTTGAGAACTATGTAGGAACACTAAATATTATGAAAATTACATAGCAAAGTGTTTAGACCATTGAACTTTTCACACAATAAATTGTACGTAATTCTTTTATAATATTTTATTCATTAATTTGTTTAGCATAAAATATCCATGTATTTATTAGAAATTTGGAAATTCATGTTTAATATTTATACAAATATGAATAAAGTAGAAGAAAATAAAACACTTATTACATTTTTTGGTTGTAACATCAAGTGTAAAACTTATTACAGTCAACGTACAAAATTTGTTTCATACTAGTCAAATTAAGTGGCTATATTTGTAGTTAGTTATTTTTAACTGATTTAAATTTATAAAAAGTTTGTTTAAATAACTTCATCATACTTTTTAACTACTTGTTAAAATCCTGGCAATATAAATTGGTTTGGAAGAAGATTTAAATAACTATTTTTGAATGTTTCACATTTTTAAATATTATTCTTATGTACCTTGTAAAAAAAATGTTAATTTTTCAAACTAAACTTTAAGTTTACATAGTAAACCTGTTTGAATATATTATTTTCGTATAACAAGAAATTTTAATACTTTTAGTTTTTAGTTTTGTACAGGAACTTTTAAGATGTATTTTCCTATAACTTTTAATATTTATATTGAAATACATAATAACATTTTGTAGAGTTTCTTTCGAGTATTTTCTCGGATGTTAAAAGTTTTAAGGACCTCAGGTACAATACGTAACTTGCGTAAAGGATAATACAGGTTGAAACCGGTACTAAGTAAGAAGTAAAAAGTACTTACATGGCTTGGAGAAGACCATAATCTTCTCAGTCTTAATATGCATGTTATCCTCTTCCTCCATGACATTATACTTGTCTCTGAAGGGTTGAGGCTGATCCGACTGCATTCCCGGCACGGAGAGGTTAGGATACTGCGCCAGCACTTCTTGCGGCACCTGGGGAAGCTTCCGCCCCGTGGTGTTGAGCGCATTCTGCATGCCCAACCTCAGCAAGATCTGTTGCTTGATGACCTCGAGGGACCGCGTCCGCACTGCCTCCCTCATAGTACAACTCCTGCACTGACTTCCACTACTACCGCCTCCTTCGGACTGCGTGGAGTCCTCCACGTCCTCGAAGCTGCGGAGGTCCTTGGCGATGGTGTTGGTGAGGTTGGCCATGCCGTCGTAGCTGTAGAGGCTTGCCGGCAATGCCAAGAGGGTGAGGATGGTGATGGCGTGCATGGTCACTTATCACTCGTTCTTGTTCTTTTGTGCACCAGAAGGGGTATTCACATTTTTGAGCACTGAGTTTGTGGTTTGGCACTCACGAGGAGTTGTGGACAGGGACACGGGTCGAGAAACACTGAGCGCGACTCGCTCACCGAGGCTTATATACATCAGGCGGCGCTCATAACTCGAGTCGCACGGCAGCTTGCACGGACGCATAGGGAAGATACTTATTTTTTTTTTATATAATACTACCATTCATATAGGTACAACCTCCCGTCGAATATAGCCTATACATTTTAAGATCAACCAACAATAAATACGAAATTGTAATCCAGTAACCTTGTTATCAAATAACTGATAATTAGTGATGTCGCGAGAAGAGAAACGGCGATAAACAATTCATTCTCGTTTCGAAATAGTATACGAACCCAAACTTATAATAATTCGGTCGGTTTACATTTTCAAGACAATCTACACAAATGGTTAAGTAATTTCTGCAAAATTATTTCGGCTACTTTAAATATAGACTTACAACTTGAAAAAACTGTGGACCAAATGACTGGTGTTGGTGATAATAGTTCGACCAGCATTTTAAGTAGGAATAACGAATTCCGATTATTTTGGCACCCAAGTACCAGAAACAACTACCCGGATAGTACACTTTACCCGTTAATTACCCAATACTCTTTAATTACCCGTTATCCTTTAAGTACATATAACTCGTTAATTAACAGTTACACTTATATTAGTAGTTTACCTTTTTTAGTAAGATTCATTATTATTGTTTACAAATGTATTAAATAAAAAAATCTGTTGTGGCCAGCACAATACCTCTCGCCACTGTCTTTTTTTGATTACATAAGTATAGGGCGCGAACAGTCATGTTTCATTGTTGGCCTTGACAAGCAGACGTGGGGGCCCGTTTCAGAATGATAATTATTAATTATGTACATAAATGTCAGAACTTTTCATTAAAAATTTCAAAATTTTCTAAATTCACGTAGTTAATTTGTCATCAGGAGTGTGGAATTTACTTGTCGAGGAAAATAAACCACATGGAATTGGAAAATCATTAAATTTAGAATGAGAAATTATGATATATGACATCTATATATATAATTACTAGCTATCATTCTGACATGGGCTCCCATATCTGCTTGTCAAGGCCAACAAAGTCACATGACTGCTCGCGCCCTAATGTATTTAACATTTCTTGTATACTTACACTCTACACCAAAAATTCTACTTATATCTATTCCATATATTTAGATTTTTTAAATTATTCCACATAATTAGATTCTATGAAGAAGTTTTGTCCTACCCTTGTTTCTCGAGATGATTCCAATTCATTGTCAGAAATAACAGTATATATGAAGGGTATGTGTAATATACCTATAAATATTTAACTAATAATGCATTTAGAAATAATATAATGTATGTACTTACCAGAAAAAGTGTTCAGTAATGTCTCCGGATTTCTGACACTGACATTTATCTGTCAGTTACAAATAATTTAAATTATCAACTATTTTTCATGGCATTCTTTCGGCTGTCAAATTTATTACAACAGATTATTTTATATATTATACTTCTTTTATCTCTAAATCTATGGAATATATAATAAAATATTTAAATGTATCAGATAGAGAATTTAATTTTCTTTAATATTACCACGAAAAATTTTCAAAAAATAATATTTAGAATATTTTTTTTTCAAGAATCTTCTACTTCCGGTCGTCCAATTATTACCAAAACCTTTTCAGATCTTCCCATGAATGTCCGATTGGGAAATACGTTGTTAAACAAATTTTAAGTCTTATAGTTTTTGAGTAACCGTCCTTCCAACATCCCACACACACACACACACATACACACACACACACATCCACACACACACACACACACAGACATCATCGTAAAAATGTTAAAATCGGATTGTAAGGACCTTAAAACGTGCTTATTCAATAAAATCTGGATATGCGATTTTTAGCATGAATGCAATACCTCTCTTAGCGAGAGGTAAAAATCTAACATGGCCAGCACATTACCTTCCGTCAATTATTTGTATTATGTATAAATTCCACACATAAATTTACTTGGAAAAGATTCTGTACTTCAGTAAAATTATTTCATAAACAAAAATTGCACTTGACAATAATATCTTCTGCTTCTTCTTTATATTTTTTTTTAACTATATATCCATTGAATAAGAAGTATAAAATGCAATGAAATCGTATAGATAATAGAATATTCTTTAATATTTATAAATAAATAAATAAATATATCATCACGGCATATTACCCATTGCTGGGTGTGTCATTCTGCTTTTGTACACAGATTTCGGTAATGATGATGACATATTTGTACCGTGCGGGCATTTCTCAGGCGTCACCTCACAGGCACTCATTGCTGGAGTGGAGTGTACACTACAGGTGTCAATTTTGTGCGATTTACAATTCGAAATATTTGGCGTCGGTTGGGATCGAACCCGGTTCCCCAGATTCGCGACCAGATACTCAGGCACGCGGCCACGAGACCCCATAATATAATATTTATAATAACATTAAATGTCTGAAAATGATATTTAACAGAGTATTTTCAAGAAAAACTGTAAAATCTTAAAATGAAGGCACTTCCGGTTGACCAATTATAACCCAATCTAATCATCTCTTTATATGGATGTAAAGAAAACGAATACGAAAGAATTATAATTTTTAAAATCCGTGTTGGAGTTGTCTACGAACAAACCGTCACACACATACACAGACATATACACACGCATACAGATATCATCGTAAAAATGGTAAAATCGTATTTTAAGGACCCTAAAACGTTCTTATTCGCTATAAACTCTCCATCGAATTTTTTGACCAAAGACAATACCTTCCTTACCTATACGTGACGGAAGGTAAAATGTGCTGGGCTTAAGGATACAATGCATAATAGAATTAAAGCTGGTATAGTAGACTCTTTAATCCGAAATGCCAAATGTAAGAGGGTGTTCGGGACTAACGATTTGTTCGGATTACTGAATTTGTATGGATGAATGTTAAAGTGAATGAAAAAAAAATGATTGTGACAGACATGAGGATATTGAGATAGATGTTGGGGAAGACACGGCAAGATAGGATAAGGGCAATAGCTCGAGTGATAGAAGTTTCTAGAAAGATACAAGAAAGATAATTACATTGGTTTGAACATATCATGACGGGAGATGAATATATTGGAGGAAGAATGAACAGCTTAGTAAGAGAAGGTGGAAGAAACAGAGGAAGACGAAAGAAAAGATGGAACGACTGGATTACGGAAGACTTGAGTGAAAAGAACTGAATGAGGACGACACGCAAAATAGAAATGAGTGGAAGAAGAAATGTTAGTGTCAAGTGCAATTTGCATAGTTTGTTTATGAAATAATTTTACTGGAAATATAGAATCTTTTGCAAGAAAATGAATGTATGGAATTTTCTAAGTTTTATTAGCTTTTAATGATGGAAGACACTATTTAACTGAATAAATATATTTTGAAAAATAATTACAATCCTTGAAATATGACAACTCAATAATATAATTTTAATACAATACTTTTTTTTACCTAACAACAACAACTTAACTATTCGATCAACCGAGTTCTTGATTGCATTTTTCATTTAATATTTAACACGCCCCCTCAATCAAATACTCGTTTGATCTTACAATTCTTACATTGCCAGCCCTAATTTATGACAAAAGTTCATATGTTTTGGACCTGTCAAAACTTGCTGGCATACTATATAGCAACATGATGGACAGGAGTTCCTTATTTATATTCACATCCATCTCTTCGAGCTTATCTACAACATCGAAGAATTTTGAAATATGATCTTTAACGTCGTCACCTTCGTTCATCCGATTCAACATGAGATATTTCAGAAGAGTTGCCTTTCGAGCTGGACCTCTAGATGCATACTCTGACTCTAATTTTATCCAAACTTCACGTGATATTTTACTGAATTTTTATATAATACACAAAATTGACGGAAGGTAATGTGCTGGCCTCGAGATTATTTTTTTAATAATTCATATAATAAACGAGAGTATGTGAGATTAGCTTTAAAACTACTTAACGACAGTTCACGTGACGGTTTATACATACGATTAAAAAAAATGACTAGATTGACTAGACATCAACTACTTTATACTAGTTTTTTTTTTTAAAGTTGGCAAATTTTTGTTTTTTGTTGTAATTTGGTATTTATTAAATCAGTTATATTTTTAATTATTTTTTTTAATAACTTAAGCTCAAAGCTAAGGTAGTACCTTAGGAGTTATTTTCATGCTATTTGAAAATTGAATTAATTTCCACCGTGGGTCGGAATCAAACCTGAGCTGTCCAAATTACGTCTGATCACCTTACGCAGACAGCTTCTCTATTCCACTCTAGTGATATAATGAAATTCGTCTTAATTATCGAACCGTACTATATACTAATAGATGTTTAAACTTTTCAACAAATGTTTTTGCTCAACGAGAATTAAAGATATCACATTGAATTGAAAGATCTCAAAGTTGTTCAGACATTAACTATTAATATTTCCTGCATTTTACATTTCTTGTAATACGAAAACTTCTTAAATTATTTTAACGGTGTATCGAATGAAGTCAAATTGCAACTCTTAACCAATTATGTGGCACCAAAACAAATATATTTCAATATAGAAATACCTAAATTTAATTTGCACTACAAATACTTAAAGTTAGACTACTGCCCAGAAAGTTACTTAACGAAACGTACACAATGCTATAAAATACAAATAATAGCTCAAATCAGACTTGCAAGTAAAAGAGGCCTAAAATTTTATTTTAAAAACATTAAATATGAACTAAATGCTTTGGAGATGTGTACTACCTGTAACAATAATGAAAATGAGAATATTTTTCACTTTTTTATTAGTTGTCCAATTTACCAACCGTACAGAAAATTTTATCTACATGAATTTTTAACGCCTTCTTATAATGCCGAAAATATACACGAATTATTTGACAACCTCACAAATGACAAAATTTACGCTATTGTAAATTTCACATTATCTTCTCTAAAATTACGAAGCTTTGTCTTGGACGAATAAGCAGAACAATTTGAAAATAAATACTTATAATATACGAGTATATAATTGCCGTTTGGTCTTTGTTATTAGCAGTTATTAACTATTTAATCTATATGGCATTTCATTCTATAACTTTCAACACTGGATACTTTCAATTATTGTTATATTGTGTGTCTCAACTGACTTTAATAAATCATGAATCTCTTATGTATATTATATGTAAAGCTATGTATTGTAAATGTTTTGCCAATTATTTGTATGGGGCTTCTTACCTGGGAAACAAATTAAAATAAATAAAATAATCTGATGTGGACACCACACGACTTCCTTGTACGATTATTAAACTATACATATTTTTTTAATAAATAAATTAGAAAATATTAATTTTAAATTCAAAACAGTAAGATATATAGCGACCATAAAGGGAGTTTTTAAAGAGAGAAAATATTAATTTTAAATTCAAAACAGTAAGATATATAGCGACCATAAAGGGAGTTTTTAAAGAGAGTTTTGATTACAACAAAGAAATATTTGATTACAACAATGAATATGACTAATTTCACAATAAAAATATAATATTATTGTACGAATCATAAAATTGCACGTATTTAACATAATTTGACATGAACATTTTTTTTATGTTTTTGTCTTAATCCATAGCAAGCTTTATTACAAAAACAAAAAAGTATATAAGTATTATAAAGGGCTAATTTAATAATACTTGATGTGCTAGACGCAGAAATTAATTCTCTAAAACTTTTATTTGAAGCATTTATTTCTAAAATCAAAATAAAATCATTTTATTGAAGAAAAACTGTTAACAACTTCAAGTAATGTACCACTTCCGATTAGCCTATTTTAACCAAAATGTATTATGTTATTTCGATTGACATGAAGTCTTGTATACCAAATTTGAAAAGTTTTGGATTATATTTTAAAAGAGTTTTTCATTAAAATCTATTATAGGCTTCATGTAAAGTGCCACTTCTGGAAATTGTGTAATAACCAGAAAGGGAGGTGCACAACTAGATGTTATAGGAGTCCTAAATACAAAATTTCAACTTTCTACGGCTTACCGTTTTTGAGTTATGCGAGATACGTACGTACGGACGTACGTACGGACGTACGTACAGACGTCACGACGAAATTAGTCAAAATGGATTCAGGGATGATCAAAATGGATATTTCCGCTGAAATCTGGAAACCGAAATTTTTCGCGATTACAATACTTCCTTTACTTACGTACAAGGAAGTAATAAAAAATAAATAAAATTCATAATGACTGAAATTTCAATTAATCACCAGAAAATATTAAAACTTGGCCATCAAATAACCATTTGTGGTGATTCAACGATCTCTAATCATCATGTAGTACTTTTTATAATTTAAAAACTAATTTTAAATATAAAAATTTCTTCTCGAAATGATAATACAGCAGCGTAAGTACCTATATATTGCAAAGGATTCCAAGTTGAAGCAACTAATTGCTAAACAACGTAATAATATATTGCAAAATTTGTTGCCACTGAAGAATTCCTATAAGGTTACTAGCTACTTCAGAGTGTACTTACACGAAGTGCTAGAAAAAGCCAGGGTTCACATCTCAAGTTTGACGTTGGAATTGAACCCGGGTCGTTCGAATCACAACAGGTTACTTAACGCACTAATTCACGTGATCTCATGCTTTTCAAACTTATATTTATGTTGAAATTCCAGTTCGTTGTTTACAATCAAAACATACCTGAAGTTAGAATCCAAAAATAACAAATGTAAATCTAATGTCATTAACTTTCAACATTTATAAAGTGAGTTGGGAGTGACAGTCCAATAACATTGTTTTTAAAGTTAAAAATCTGCATTTTGTTCAACAATATATGAACTCACGGACGGGTTGTTCAAGTTTTTTACCTCTCGCTAATAGTGGTATTGGGTTCATGTTAAAAATCGCATATCCAGAAGATATTGAATAAGCATGTTTTAAGGTCCCTACAATCCGATTTTAACATTTTTACGATTATGTCTGTGTGTGTGTGTGGATGTATGTGTATGTGTATGTATGTGGGATATTGGAAGGACGATTACTCAAAAACTATAAGACTTTATATTTGTTTAACTACGTATTACCCAATCGGACATTCATGGGAAGATCTGAAAAGGTTTTGGTAACAATTGGACAAAGATACAAGAAAGACGAATACATTGGTTTGAACATGTCATGAGGAGAAATGAAGAATTATATTGGAACAAGAATGAATAGTTTAGTAATAGGAGGTTGAAGAAACAGAGGAAGACCAAAGATACGATGGAAGGACTATATTGCGGAAGACTTGAGAGAAAAGGAACTGAATCAGAACGACACACAAAAATAGCGACCCCTAACGAATGGGAAAAGCTAAAGAAGAAGATGTCAGTGTCAAGTGCAATTTGAATAGTTTGTATGGAATAATTTTCCTGGAAATTTAGAATCTTGTGCAAGAAAAATTATATATGGAATTTATACATTATACACAGGATTGACGGAAGGTATTGTGCTGGCCACAACAGATTTTTTCTGGATACCTTTACAGGACTTATCTCCCCCTTCCCTTGGTTCATCAAAGTTTTGATGTACAAGTCGCCACTGACAGCCTAATCCGGGCCTGGTTTTCATAAACTCGTTATGAAATGACCCTCTTTCTTAACAAGTTGTGTAAATAACTATTTTGTTATTTTAATAACTAAATAAGTTTTTTATATTAACATTGAGAACAATTAAATATTTATTTGTCACTTTATTCTGATTCCATATTTAATGCATGTTGGTTCTATTATTATTTGAACTGATTTGAAAATCAAGCATATGCCACGAGTGTAAGTATTTAATATTAATTATATTCAAAGGAGATACAGTTTATTTAGGCTAGGCGAATACGGTGTATAAAAATGTCATGATTAGCAAAGGAATTCGTCCTATATTCTCACTACATTTTAAAACTTTTGGATTTTTTTTCACAAGGGATAATTTTAATAAATGAATAAAATTAGAGTACATAATTTTACACTATTACCTCTCGCTAAGAGAGGTATTGGATTCATGCTAAAAATCGCATATCCAGATTTTATTGAATAAGCACGTTTTAAGGTCCCTACAATCCGATTTTAACATTTTTACGATGATGTCTGTGTGTGTGTGTGTGTGTGTGTGTGTGTGTGTGTGTGTATGTGTGTGGGAAGTTGGAAGGACGATTACTCAAAAACTATACGACTTTATATTTGTTTAACTACGTATTTCCCAATCGGACATTCATGGGAATATCTGAAAAGGTTTTGGTAACAATTGGACAACCGGAAGTAGAAGACTCTTGAAAAAAAATATTCTAAATATTATTTTTTGAAATTTTTTCTTGGTAATACTAAAGAAAATTAAATTCTCTGTCTGATACATTTAAATATTTTATTATATATTCTATAGATTTAGGGATAGAAGAAATATAATATATAAAATAATCTGTTATAATAAATTTTACAGCCGAAAGAATGCCATGGAAAATAGTTGAAAATTTAAATTGTTTGTAACTGACAGATAAATGTCAGTGTCAGAAATCCGGAGATATTACTGAAGACTTTTTCTGGGAAGTACATACATTATATTGGAAATGGAAATAAAACAATTTCTGGATGTCAGCCAAATTTATTGAAATTTCGTACTCCTTTCTATACATTATATTATTTCTTAATGTATTAATAGTTAAATTTTCAATATTATAGGTATATTACACATATCCTTCAGAAATACTGTTACTTCCGACAATGAATTGGAAACATCTCGAAATATTGGAAGAGTAGGACAAAATTTCTTCATGGAATGAATTTAAATTTAAAATAATCTAAATATATGGAATAAATATAAGTAGAAATTTTGGTGTAGAGTGTAGGTATACAAGAAATGTTAAATACATTAGCGCGTGAGCAGTCATGTGACTTGACAAGCAGATATGGGGCCCATGTTAGATTTTCAAATTCAATGTGGTTTATTTTCCTCGACAAGTAAATTCCACACTCCTGGTGACAAATTAACTACGTGAAATTAGAAAATCTTGAAATTTTTAATGAAAAATTCTGACATTTGACGTCTATGTACATAATTACTAATTATCATTCTGAAACGGGCCCCCACATCTGCTTGTTAAGGCCAACAATGTAACACGACTGTTCGTGCCCTATACTTATGTAACCAAAAAAAAAGGAAGTGGCGAGAGGTTTTGTGCTGGCCACAACAGATTTTTTTTATTAGGAGTATTTTTTTCCAAAACAATTCATAAACGATTGACAGATATAACACGCCTAGTCATTTGCCTCACTAATCACCCTTAATCATTTGTTCATGTATGCTACCAGTCATTGTGTTTTCTATCTCTAAATAAGTATTATTTGAATTTATTTGACCGCTGTTTCAATACTTTAGGATAAAATTAAATGGTCACAAGTCAGACATTTATTTTAAAATTCGCAAAAATAAAGTCTTGGTTCTTATAGTTTATACATTTTGTGCCACTGGTTTGCAAGAATTTGTTATTTTTTAATAACAATAATTTATTTGTTATTCTACATTCGTTAAATGAATAAATAATTCATTATTATTTTTATTTAAATTTCGTGTCGACCAGTGAAATTACAGATCGACTCTAACAGACAAGTTCGAGCTAATATTAAGACCGGTGTTTGTTGTTTATTATCGCTGTCTTTTGTCAGTGTATTTGCAACGTGCAAATGAAAATATGTTCTCGTCGCTGTAAGTGCATTTCTCGTGAAAACTTTTGTTAGGAGTGCTAAAATAGTGTATATTTGTTTCTTTTAGTGTCAAACTAAGTTTCGTGATATGATTTTTTTAATGTGTGATGGTTTTGAGTGGACTAAATAGTGAAATAACTGGAATTTTGTTCCAATGAACGTTCCTAGTAGCAGTGGTAGATGATTTCCTGAGATTCTGAGATCTGCGATGCCTCTGTTGGCCAAATTGGACTGATAGTAGGCGAGGTTGGTACAACATTTATCTCATTTTATATTATAATTCTCCTCCACCTTATTAATGTTAGTTAATCTGTCAATAGTAACAGATTGTCTCAAAGAGAATAGATTATAATAAGAACTTGATTAATTTGACCAGGTTTATTTGTCTCAAATAATCCCAAATACTAACATACTAACAATGTAGTAAAGTTTAAATCGGTCAAACTAAAAGACAAATTGACACTCGGTTTAAAGAACATTTTTATCATCTAAAAAGCGGTAATCCAGAAAAATCTACCGTAGCTTAACATATTATGTTCATTAATAATCACAAAATTATTAATTCTAATATTAAACTTCTGAAACATATTAATAATGACAGATATTTAGACGCATACGTGAGTTTAATAATAAATAAATTTAAAATTAATTTGATAAACGCAGATCTCGGTCCCATACCAAACTCTAAACTATTCGATTTAATATAAACTTATCTTCTATTTTTTATTGGAGGATTTAAATTTTAATGATTCAATATCATTGAACGAAATCCCTATACAGGGTGAGTCTGGGAAGACGCCCCCGCCTTAACTTTTTACCTCTCGCTAAGAGAGGTATTGGATTCATGCTAAAAATCACATATTCAGATTTCAATGAATAAGTTCGTTTTAAGGTCCCTACACCCCATTTTAACATTTTTACGATTATGTCAAGTGTGTGCGTGTGGATGTATGTGTGTGTGTGTGTGTGTATGTGTGTACGTGTGTATGTGTGTGGGACGTTAGGAGGACGATTACTCAAGACTTAATATTTGTTTAACTACGTATTTCCCAATCGGACATTAATGGGAAGAGCTGAAAAGGTTTTGGTAACAATTGGACAACCGGAAGTAGCAGATTCTTGAAAAAAATCTTCTAAAACCTATTTTTTGAAAAAATTTAATTCTCAATCTGACACATTTAATTTTTTTATTATATCTCGTATAGGTTTGGAGATATATTATATAGTACTATAGAATAATCTGTTGTAATAAATCTCGTTGCCTAAAAAACAGTTGAGATATTTAATGGCCAGTTGCACAGCTTACAGTTAAATTGTTAACCATTGGTTAAATTGACAACATCGTATGGAAACGAAATGTCAAATGAGTTATTAAACATTATTGTCAAAATTTCGATACGCATTTTTTCTGTTAACCAGTAGTTAAGCCATTAACTATATGCTGTGCAACTGGCCATTATTATTATGTGCGTATGGCTACAGAAATATAAATTATAATACAATAAAAGGCAATCTCATAGTTCTGGCCATTAATGTTTGTAATTAACAGATAAATGCAAAATGTCAGTGTCAAAAATTTGATATATATTATTGTATTATTAATTAAATATGTATTTAAATGATAGGTATGTTAATATTACATATATCCTTAAGAAATGCCGCTAATACTGTCAATGAATTTGAAGAATTTTGAACATATTAGAAGAGTAGGATGAAACTCCTCATAGAAAGAAAGAACAGATACAATTTCAATTATTTGTATGTACAAGAAATGTTAAGTTCGTTACTTATAGGGCGCATTGAAAACTCACCACTGAATTGTTTGACCAAAGCGATATGACATCTGGTGGAAAAATAATGAACTACAGGTTTACTTGTTATTAAAGTATGTAATATTAGAAATTTGTTAAATATTATACTTATTTGTTTATCTAAATTGACATATATATTGTAATATGAGTAACAATTATTGCTGCTTATTTGAGTGCACATTGTCACGTTAGAAAGGCAATAAAATATGTTGTCGCGAAATCCCACGTAAACGAAAAGTTCGTGTTTACATTAAAAATATGCCTGACAAGAAAATACATAATAATACAGTGCGTGGATCAGAAAATTATAAATTAATATATACGTCTTGTAAACTTTGAAGATTAATTCATTATATTTCAAAGAAAACTTTGTTTCAAAACGAGGTTAGTGTCATAAATGTTCATAAAAATATCATTTAAGTTATCTTCACTTCCACGATTACATACTATATTAATGTTCACCAGTGAATATAAAATATAATCATAAAATTTTGCTATTTTAATTATTGTTTTGAAGATACCATCTAGAAAAGAAGTGGTTATACATTTACATTAATTTACCCTTAATGGGTAATATAAAACCTACTACAAAATAATATAAAAAGAAAATTAAATATAATACAGTACTATGAGAAATACACAATTCTATAAATGTGTTTGCCCATTTGGCAGTAGATTAACGTCATATCTCGGTCAACCTATAGTTCAAAACTTGCCACCCCAGCGCTGCGATCTTAAAAATACTAGGGTACCTATATACTCAGGGTATGGCCATGGCGTAGCTCGCGTTTCATCCGCCATTTGCGGTCCACTGTTACATTCGTTGTTTTTGCGCAAATTATTACGTATTTTCGTGGTTATTTGTTTTATTGCAATACAAAACCCATTTAAATATACTTCTAATGTTTATTTAAAGTGTAAGTAATACTTTTATTTTATTTATTTGTGTATTTTCTTGTGATACTGACTACGATGACTGGCAATATTGAAAACACATAAAAATTATCAATATTAAGCACAAACATTTAAATTTTTAAAAGGTAAGTTTAAAATATATACTTAATATGTAAATAATAACTATAGTTATTAAATTTCATGTAATAATAACAACCTATATCCTATGCTCTACATAACCTCTAAATCTATGTGTTAATAATAATTGTGTATCTCTTAAATAAATGAATTTTTATTACCTTTATAGATTCATAGTGTGATTATTTAATATTTCTTTATAATATAATATCACATTTCTTACAAATAAATAGGGAAATGAATACTCAGTATGTTTAACATTGGCCCGCAAATGGCGGCGATCTTGCCCCATGGCCATACCCTAAAAAATACATGCCGATACCTTCCTTACCTAGTGGTGACGGAAGGTAATAAAATAATTAATATTTAGTACCTATCTATTGTAGGATACATATTTTAGATAACGCAAACTTTCTTTAATAAATATTTTCTTCCGCGTATCTCATTTGGTATTAAATATTTTTGATAATTATTAATTTATTATTATATACTTCCTATACATTCTACATTAGCTTTAATACATGTCTTGAGTAAAATATAAATTACTAAACAAATAAGATTCGTCAAACAAAATTACATGACCATGTTGGGAGAAAAAAATGAAAAGATTTTTTATATTATGCATATTATTTATTTGTACCTGTATATTTTACAGAAATGTGTCAAACCGTGGGAGGAAAAATTACAATACTGCTTTCTTGTTATATAATAAATTACGGGCCATTTCGAGTTATTTTCAAATTTATTTATTTATATTTCATGAACTTCTTTCTCTTCTGAATTAGAAGTCAAATAAGTTAATTCATTTCATAAAAAATGAGTTTATTTATTTTTGGTTCAAATCTGCAAATATTTACAAAGAGTTATAGTTTGTTAATCGCTATACAATCTGTAGTTTAGAAAACACTATAGTCGACAGGTGTTTGCGTTCCGAAAACTAGTAAATAAAATTGATTTATTGAGCTTGTAATTTTCACTAATCTTTTGCAAATACAAAGAAACACAATAAGTAATACGTTGTTTTAGTCATAAAACATGTAAAAAGAAACAAATATTATTTTGTATGCACAGACGCAAATATTGAACAAAATGCATGATATTGAATTTGTAGGTTATTAAAAAATAATAACAATAATGTTTTTCTTAGAAAAAATACGTTATTGAATATGTTTACTTAAAATGAACTTGAAAAAATCTGATGTGATCAACAATACCTCCCGTCATTTAATTTTTATTACCTTAAATACATACCTACGGGATTTCGTTGATATCTGGTTGCGAATCTGGGGAACCCGATTCGATCCCGATCAACGCCAAATATTTCGTGTCATCATTACCGAAATCTATGTACAAAGCAGATTAGCACACCCAGCAATGGGTAATATGCTGTAATAATATATTTAATTATTTTTTGTTTAAATACATACCTGCATATTTACTAATGCTAGAAATTATGTATATCAAGTTCCTTTCCATATAACTATTGTTCTATTTACAATTTTCTCTTTAAAATGTTACTGTTATTAATTTGAAATGATTATATTTTTGACAGTGACATTTATCTGTCAGTTACATTTGAGCTGAACTGTGTAACAATGGAGTTGTGTTTAAAGCAATTAACTTAAATATTACTTAATATTTTTTCTCAATTATGCGTCATTTTCTCTTACGTTTTTACCTTCCGTCACCTTTAGGTGAGGAAGGTATTGCCTTGAGTGAATAAGCTCATTTTATGGTCCATATAATACGATTTAACCATTTTTACGATGATGTTTGTATATAAGTATGTGTGTGTGTCTGTGTGTGTGTGACGAAAGTTACGGATTGCATAACTTCAATACCACGAATGGGAAAAACTAAAGAACAAAAAGATGTCAGTGTCAAGTGCGATTTGCATAGTTTGTTTATGAAATAAATTTACTGGAAATTAAAAATCTTTTACAAGAAAATTTATGTATGGATGACGGAAGGTATTGTGCTGGCAACTTAATTTTTTGAAATTTATATATTATCTATCACCGTGGGATAAGTTATGCCATATCGCACTCATTTTAAATATGTAATAATCTTATTATCCCAATAAATACGGTAATGAAATTCTAGTATAGTCATAATTTCATTACCGCACTCAATGGGGCAACAACGATATTGCATATCTAAAATGAGTACGATAAGGTATACGGTGACGCAAAATTTTGTACGATATTCGTGAGATACTATATTATCTATATCCCGCTTATATCGTAAATAACTCCTAATTAGATTAAGTAAATAAATAAATAATAATCGCGGCTATTATATTTAGGGGGCTCTTGGCAGGCGCCACGCTCCATCACTCGAAATTTCGAAGCAGACGCATGCACATATAATACATGCATCCAACTAACTAATGGTACACAATATTCCTATAAGATGTCAAAGTACTAAGGACAACGTCACTCAAATGCGGAAGTAAACAATACCCCTCCCGGAAAATTTAAAAACAGTAAACTCTTTTGAATTGTCTACCGCTATCGAATATCATACATATTTTGTTTACAACGATTCATCCCGGTACAAAGATAAATAATAGAATATCCGCATTCTACAATGCAGGTTTAAATCACAATCACATATTTATTTGTAATATATGTAAATAGTATCACATCACATTGTTTAAATATTATTTACATCACTCTGAGCTTAAAAAATAGTTAAAAATAACTTGTTAGCTATATGCATAATAACTAGTGTATCGCGGAAAACCCCCTATTTTAGCTAGTTTCCGGGAAACTCTTAAATTACAATTTAAAAAGACACGCAGCATGTATATCTACTATACGATTCGCAAGTAAAATTAGCGCTATAGTTTTCTTGGAAGCCTTAAAAGCAAGGCCCCGAACTTGAACCGAACCAAAACCGTGACATTTTGGCGAACCCAAACCTGGAACCGAACCTCAAATATATTTTTCAATTGAACCCGACTCGGAACCGGGTATTAAAATTCGGGTTCAGGGTTAAGCTCCGGTTCAGGTTCATTTTGAGTACGAAACGTAAGCATAATCGTAATACAGCCAATTATGTCTGTTTGTGAAAATTGTGTTCGTGTTCTTGTCTTGCGTAAATTTTGGCTCGCATTTTAAATTATTTCTATATAAAGATTGTTATTCAAAAAACATTAATTCAATTTTCATTAGGTCGAACCTAACCTGAACCCAATAACTGAACCCGGAACAAAACCGCAAATTTTATTAATGTTTGAACCAGAACCGGACCCGAACACATCACTCAAAAAATAAATTAACCTGAATCTGAACCGAACCCTGTTTTTAGCGGGTTCGATGCCCTGCTTATAAGTGACATAGATGTTAAGGCGAGGTTAAGCGCATTAAAAACACAAATATTTTAAAAACTAATAACTTCTATTTAATTCCGTTTTAAAAAGTTGAATTTTACCTAACTTTACGACTTTATGAAACATTACTTTTTACTTAATTGATACGAAATGAATTTTGCAAATTCTTTATATAACTGAGTTACGTAAAGAATATTACACAACTGACAACTGATAATAAAAGAAACAAAAATATATCATTAATGATTTCTTTAATATCAATTTATAAATTATTGACTCACGCCCCATACATCAGAAGGAAGGATCCATATCGGTTTTAGAACTCATTCAGAACACATTTTCAATGATTATACACATGCACTGACATGAGCATTAAATTAAAAAATGTGATGTGATCAGCACAATACCTCCCGCCATTTAATTTTTATTAATTTAAATACATATTGATCGCATTTTATATTTCATATTCATTGGATATAGAGTTAAAGAATTAATTTTTATAAATTAGCCAGCTATACTATTACTATGGAAACAACCATTATATTAAGAAAATTCTAGCTGACAGATGTCAGTGTCAATGAATAGAAAATGAATGTGGCAGAGATGAGGGCGTTGAGATAGATGTTGGGGAAGACACGGAAAGATGCGGTACGGAATGCAAGAATAAGGGAAATAACTCTAGTGTAAGAAGTTTATAGAAAGATACAATAGAGACGATTACATTGGTTTGAACATGTCATGAGGAGAGATGCAGAATATGTTGGAAAAAGAATGAATAGCTTAGTAATAGAAGGTGAAAGAAACAGACGAAAACCAAAGATAAGATAGAAGGACTGTATTGCGGAAAACTTCAGAGAAAAGCAACCGAATAAAGACGACCCGCAAAACACAAGAAGAGGATGTCATTGTCAAGTGCAATTTGCATAGTTTGTTTATGAAATAATTTTACTGGAAATTTCGAATCATTTGCAAGAAAATTTATGTATGGAATTTGTACATAATACACAGGATTGACGGAAGGTATTGAGCTGGCCACATCAAATTTTTTATTCTTCAAATTCATATATGCTAACCTACTTTTTGTACGATCATACAATATGGTAATTAATATGTAACATAATTTGACGTCTATATAGGTTTCTATGTCGCAGTTGTGTGGCAATTAAAATTTCTGATGAGAACACATTTTTAAAAATAAAACTAAAATCGCTTAACCCATTAGTTTAAAGTCTAGAACTATTTAACTACTATTTCATCATTAGTTTCTGATAAGCTTATTTTTCTTCAGCAAACAAAACAAATGATGTCAGGAAAAAAGTGTACTTAACACATAGAACAAATAATAAAATAAGTATACCATTTGAATCCTTAAAATATTTTACTCTGAATAAACATTATTTTCTTTATTACACAAAAAATATTGTTTTAGGTACAAAAAATAAATTAAAATAGTAAATTAACCCCTGTACAATGTAGATTATTTATCTGTGACATAATGCCCCGTTGATTAAGATCACGAATATTTGATATTTTTACCTCTCGCCAACAGAGGTGTTGTATTCATGCTAAAAATCTCATATCCAGATTTTACTGAATAAGCACGTTTTAAGGTCTTTAGAAACCGATTATAACATTTTTACGATGATGTGTGTGTGAGTGTGTGTGTGAGGTTGTTGGAGACACGATTTCTCAAACTCTATGGCCCGTACTACGATCACGGTTTTAACTAAAACGCTGTTTTAAGAAGTGTCAGATATCATTATTTAATAACAATAATAAATAGTATCGAATTTATCAAAATATGTTTTAAGAGCAGAATATAGTTTGTATTCAAACAAATATTTTTTAAAAAATCGATCTTCAAAGATACGTGCAAAATTAAATGTTGAAATTTGAATTTGACATTTTTTAAAACAGCGTTTTAGTTAACACCGTGATCGTAGTACGGGCCTATAAGACTAAAGACCTGTGTAACTACGGATTCCTCAATCTAACAGTAATGGGAAGAGTTGAATAGGTTCTAGTAACAATTGGACAACCGGAAGTGGTAGTTTCTAAAAAAAAAACCAAATATTATTTTTTGAAAATTTGTTACTACAAATAATAAAGATAATTAAATTCTCAATCTGACACATTTAATTTTATTATTATATCTCGTATAGGTTTGGATATATAGGATATAATAATATAGAATAATCTGTTGTAATAATTCTCGTTGTCTAAAAAACAGTTGAGATATTTATATGTTTTTAATTGACAGATAAATGTAAAATGTCTGTGTCATAAAAAGCAGTTTTAATAACATTACTGGAATATTTTTCTGGGAGGTACGAGTATATTTAATATATATTATTGTATTATTAATTAAATATGTATTTAAATTATAGGTATGTTAATATTACATATATCCTTAAGAAATACCGTTAATACCGTCAATGAATTTGAAGAATTTTGAACATATTAGAATAGAAGGACAAAATTTGTCATAGAACGAAGGAAGAGATACAATTTCAATTATTTGTGCAGTCATGTGACTTTGTTGGCCTTGGCAAGCAGATATGAGGATCTGTGTCAGAATGACGGCTAGTAGTTATTTACATAAATGTCACAATTATCATAATGTCATAATTTTTCATTCAAAATATTCTGATGTTTACTTGTCATCCAAAATATGGAATATACTTGCCGAGGAAAATAATCTACATGGATTTGGAAAATCACAATGTTTTAAATGAAAACTTATGATACTTTACACCTATGTACATTACTAGCTGTCATTGTGACACGGGCCCCCATATCTCCTTGCCAAGGCCAACAAAGTCACTGTTCGCGCCCTATGCTACATAAAATGAAAATGGTGAGAGATATTGTGCTGGCCACAACAGATTTTTTTTAAAAGTTTACTCAAATAGGTAGAGTTAGCGACTATGTGCCCCTTGTCAATTATTATTATATATCATACAACTTTCAAATTCAAGTTCGTTATTTCTGCACATTTTAATGGGGTTATTTATGATTAAGCACGTTTTAAGATCGCTACAATCCGATTTTAATATTTTTACGATGATGTCTGTGTGTGTGTAGATGTATGTGTGTGTATGTGGATGTATGTGTGTGTATGTGTGTGGGTCGGCTGGAAGTACGATTTCTCAAAAACTATAATACTTAATATTTGTTTAACTACATATTTCTCAATCGGACATTACTGGGAAGAGTTGAAAAGGTTTTGGTAATAATTAAACAACCAGAAATAGAAAATTCTTAAACTTCTAAATATTATTTTTTGACAATTTTTGTTCTTGCTTGTTAAAGAAGAGTAAATTCTCTATCTAATATATATAAATATTTTATTATATCTTTTATAGATTTACAGATAAAGACATATGAGCTATATAATAATCATGGAAACCAATAGAAATATTGAAATATTTGTAACTGACAGATAAATGTCAGTTTCAAAAATCCTGAGACATTACTGAAGATTTTTTCTGGGAAGTAAATACATTATATTATTTCTTATTGTATTAATAGTTAAATATTTAAAATTATAGGTATAATACATATACCTCTCAAAAATACTGTCAATCCCGACAATGAATTGGAAACATTTCGAAAAATTAGAAGGGTAGGACAAAATTTGTTCATAGAATGAATTTAAAAATAATAAATCTAAATATAAAAATAAATATAAGTAAATTTTTGGTGTAGGTGTATACAAGAAATGTTAAATACAATAGGGTGCGAGCAGTTATGTGACTTTGTTAGCCTTAACAAGCAGATATGGGGGCCCGTATCAGAACTACGTGAATTTAGAAAATCTTGAAATTTTTATTGAAAATTCTGACATTTAACATCTATGTACATAATTACTAAATGTCATTCTGATACGGGCCCCCATATCTGCTTGTCAAGGCCAACAATGTCACATGACTGCTCGCGCCCTATATTTATGTAACCAAAAACGAAAGTGGCGAAAGATATTGTGCTGGCCACAACAGATTTTTTTGTGTATTGGTACAATACGAGTAATAGCTATTTCCCAGTATGTTGGTAGTTTACCTTAATTTCAAATTTTGTTCAAAATTTGTAATAAGGTAATAAATTTGTGCCCTTCTCCCCCAAGCATTTTAACATTATTTCTGGTGTAATTTTATCATTCCTCGCTGCTTTACGCAAGGCTTCAATTAATTAATTCATTTGAATTTCCATTTTTCAAAACGTTATAATTCAAAAATTGACACATAGATTATATTTACATTTACGGCGAATAAGTTAGTATGTAGCACACGAGTATGATTAAATGCAATTTTATTTGCATTATTTTGTTTAAAATACTACTTGACATAATGTTTTAAATTGCAAAATCCATTTGGTTGTACGTCACAAATACATTATTATCTTGTCTTCTACCCATATTTCTGAATATTTTAAATTTGAACTTACACAAGCTTTGAACACGCAACAAGCACGAATTAAAGGATGTATTAGATTGTAACGGCGGTCTGGAAATTATTTTCTTTATGTTATTACGAGGGCGGAGTGATAAGTCTGGTAAAAATGGAACATGGAATAATTATTTCGGCAAAAAAAACCTTTTATTTTGCAACATAGTCTTATTTTAGCTCGATTCACTTAGTCCCACGTTTTTACATTGTTTAGATCCCTTCAAAATAACACAATTTCTCCAGCTCTTCAAAATACACGATTTTTTAGGTATTGTCTTTGGTCAAAAAAAATCGATGGTGAGTTTTCATTGAATAAGCACGTTTTAGGGTCTTTACAATACGATTTTACGATAATGTCTGTATGTGTGTCTCTGTGTGCGTGTGTGTGTGTATGTGACCGCGGTTTCGGCCACGATACTAGCATTCCAAAAATTACAATTCTTGCATATTCCTCTTCCTTACAACCATATGCAGACTTGAAAACTGAGTTAAATATTATTATAACTTAAAGAATATATTATTCTCTATACGATTTGATTGCATTTTATATTTCATATTCAACAAATATATAGTTAAAGAATTATAAAGATAACAATTTTCATAAATCAGCCAGCTATGCTAACTTAACCATAGAAACTGCTAATATATTCAAGTAATTCAAATTGACAGATGTCAGTATCAATAAAAAGTAAATGAATGAAAGAATAATGGAAATAACTCTAATGTTAATGTAAGATATAAGAAAGACGATTACATTGGTTTGAACATGGCATAAGGATAAATATATTCGAAGAAAAATGAATAGTTTAGTAATAGAAGGTCGAAGAAACATAGGAAGACTAAATATATGGTGGACTGTATTTCGGAAGACTTGAGAGAAAAGGAACTGAATGAGGACGACACGCAAAACAAAAATGAGTGGAAGAAGAAAATAAAAATAGCAACCCCTAACAAATGGGATAAACTAAAGAAGAAGATGTCAGTGTCAAGTGCAATTAAATTTGTTTAAATAGCCTCAAATTTAAAAATATCAAGAAATATTCACTGGATATTTTATAATTAATTATTGAAATATTTTGAAAAAGGCACCTGATCTGAAATAAATAAAATAAATAAATATATCATCACGGCATATTACCCATCGCTGGATGTGCCAATCTGCTTTATACACAGATGTCGGTTATGATGACAACATATTTGTACCGTGCGGGCGTTTATCAGGCGTCACTTCACGGGTACTCATTGCTGGTGTGGAGAGTAGACCACAAGGGTTAATTTTGAAACACAATGTAAAAGTATACAGCTTAACTTGTAACAAACTATCGCCTACTTTTATTTATATAAACAGCTTAGGTGATGGAGAAATTGTTTTCCTAATGGCTATGAATGTATGTACTACAGCTACTAGATAATACCTAGCCGACTCGTCCGCCATATTGGAGTCAAAATGAATGCAGTAAATTATGAAATAAAAATCTGTTGTGGCCATCACAATACCTCTCGCGCAAAAATACTGTCAATGCCGATAATGAATTGGAAACATTTCGAAAAAGTAGAAGAGTAGGACAAAATTTATTCATAGAATGAATTTAAATTTAAAAAATCTGCATATAAAGTATAGATATAAGTAGAATTTTTGGTGTGGAGTGTAAGTATACCTACAAGAAATGGGCGCGAGCAGTCATGCAGATATGGGAGCCTGTGTCAGAATGATAGCTAGTATTATGTACATAGATGTCAAATATTATAATTTTTCATTCTAAATTTAGTGATTTTCCAATTCCATGTTGTTTATTTTCCTCGACAAGTAAATTCCACACTCCTGGTGACAAATTAACTACGTGAATTTAGTAAATCTTAAAATTTTTAGTAAAAAATTCTGACATTTGACATCTATGTAAATAATTACTAATTGTCATTCTGACAAGGGCCCTTATATCTGCTTGTCATATGACTGCTCGCACTCTAAACTTATCTACCAAAAACGAAAGTTGCGAGAGGTATTGTGCAGGCCACAACAAATTTGATAGCATGCGTTGCTCAAAGTACTCGCCTATATGCACTTAGTGGGCCCTGTAAGGATTACTAAGCCCCTCCCCCTCGCCCAAAAAATTTTTTTTCTTGTAAGGTCGTAGAGACTGGTGGACCCTTCTAACCGTTGGGCCCAGTATCATTAATACCACAGATATTGCGGTTGCTACGCCACTGGTTAGAAGCCTGCGATTCGAGACAAGTCAAAGCCATATTTTTTATCCACAATTGTCACAATATTTTTTTTCTACAGTCTACATAGAAAGTAGCCATTTGTGCTCTCTTTTGTCAACGCAAAATGTCACTTTGCCGCTCTAGCGCAACAAAGTAGAAAAAACGCTCGCTGTCCAAATTTCTAACTATACAATGTTGAGAAATATCACTTGTCTACATTCTTAATTGAAACGTTTAGTCAGGAACTAATGGCACTGTAGTGACACATTTACCACCTTTATAAATTAATATTACATATAACTGTTCTGTCGGTAAAAAAAATGCTGCACTATTGTGAAAATAAAATAGGGCATTCATTTACAAAAACGAAAGTATAAAATGTTTAGATTAAATTGAAGCAATAGGTCAAGAAGAATAGGAAATAACGATAAATTGAAATTAAATATAAAAGTCGTTTTTTCTTTATATTAATCCTTATTAATTGAGTAGTAGTGTAAGTACAAGTGTACATTTTATTATTTTCTGTTATGGTGGAGGACCCACTATGGCGACTGTAGAAAAAATATTGTGTGTGTTTCAAGCTTAAATGGACATTGTCGATTTCGATAGAATGCCGTGTGACGTAGGAGCGCGGCAACAACCTCTCAGTCGACAATATCCTATTTTGCGCTGTTAATACACAAATAGCTATTATTTTAATAGTATAAAACCCTAAAATTCTTGAAACAAAAAGTAAATATAAAATTGTAATGGGCATGCTACTAAGACTTCTAAATATACTTGTAGAATCGCATTCGCCAGTTTTCTGCAATAGAATTCTAAAGTTTACCCTGATATCATTGTCACAACCCACAATATTATTTTTGGAGAAAATTCTTAAAATAGCAAATTAATTAAACTCAAGTATGTTTCATTTGTTATGAGTAACAAGCTACTGGGAAAAAACTTATAAACCTACAAGGGTAAATTACTAGGTATTTTCATTAGATATGACCTATAAATTTACGCCCTACCCACGTACGCTACTGATGCGTCCTGCAGCCTATTTCGTGACCAAGTAGCGCGGGTAGTGACCAAGCATACCAACCCCACGCAACGAAAATGGCTTCCTAGATCCCGGATATTTTCTTAAGAAATGTTATTTCTTTCTTTTTTAATGTATATTTCTAGATGCAGTTTTTAATCTCAGAGATTAAATGAAGCCGTAAAACAAATAAAGTGTATTCTTGGCAATGATCTTGGATCTTATACACTTTTTATTGCAGAGCTTTGAGAGTAAATGTTATATTTTCAAACGATTAATTTAGTTTTATTTTTAAAACAATATTAAACAACACAAAAGTAAATTAAGAATAACATTCTTTTCTATACAATACAACTAAAATAGTTATATGTAACACTATACCTATAGTCTTAGAAACTGCACTTTTGCGAGGGTGTGTATATTTTGACAAACCAAGCGGGAGATGAGACATGATGATCTGGTGAAGCCTTTAAATACAAGCACTCGCTAAGCAGTTCCTTGATGTGTGAACAGTAGCGTATACAAGGGGGGGGGGATATGGGGTTCAATCCCCTCCCCCCCCCCATTGAGAAACAATATATGTACATAGTTGTATCTAGACATAAATAAACAAATAAACGCCGAAATTACAAAGTATTATGATGAAAATGTGGTATAGGCATTTAATTGAAATTAAACATGATAATTTCCCAAAACAAACAGTAGAATATTTAAAATATTGTGATAAAACAATTTATCCAAATATTTATAAATTGATTACAATATTAGCTATATTACCTATAACGACCTATATAGCAGAAAAATCATTTTCTACTCTGAGAAGATTGAAAAGTTACTTGAGATCAACAATGTCCGAAAACCGGTTAAATGGCTTAGCCTTGCTCAATATTTATAGAAATATTGAAATTTCTAGCGAAGAAGTGTTGCAGGAACTAATCAAGGGAAAAAGAAGATTAAATTTTGATTTATAATTATTTGTAGTATTACATATTGTTATTTCATTATTGCTACTTATTGTATTTTTCTTTCGTTATTAATAACTGTTTATTTATCTCTTACTTACATAGTATACATTTTATTTTAAAATCCTAAATCCCCCCCCCCCCCCCCATTAGAAATTTCTGGCTACGATACTGTGTGTGAATACAGGGTGTAACAGAAATAAGCACATTAAATTTAACCAGCGGTAGAACTCGTCGAG
This sequence comes from Harpalus rufipes, assembly GCA_951394225.1. Taxonomy (NCBI): domain Eukaryota; kingdom Metazoa; phylum Arthropoda; class Insecta; order Coleoptera; family Carabidae; genus Harpalus; species Harpalus rufipes. Next base: position 7,281,914 of record OX596289.1, on the reverse strand, counting down.
AGCAACAATATTTTTTTCGAAATCTCAATTTTTTTAGCATTTTGGTGTAAATCAGATAGCCGGAAATGGTACTATTTGAAGCTAAAAATAGTTTTTCTACGAAAAATTCATTTAAATGTTATTTTTTCGATATTTATGTTAATATAAAAATTAAGGATTATTAAATTTTCTACAGGTTTTCATTAATACATTTTCTATATATTTTATGGATCCAATCAGCAAAAATTTATGTTTCCTGCCTGGGTGCACATGTCATTAGTAGTTTGTTTACACGGATTTTTGCAGTGGACGTCTTGCGTGTTTTTCGTTAAAATGGATAAACTTGATTATCGCGCTGTCATAAAATTCTTCGTTTTGGATGGATTAATCCCTAAGGAAATTCATCCGAAGTTGACAAAAGTTTACGGGGACTCTGATCCTTCCATGTTGACCGTTAAAAAGTAAGCAGCTGAATTTAAACGTGGTCGCACGTCCCTGGAAGATGACCCACGTGAAGGACGACCAAAAACCGCCACCACACCGGAAACCATCGAAAAGCTGCATGATATCGTGTTGGACGATAGGCGAGTGAAGGTGAGTGAGATAGTTGAGGCTGTGGGGATATCGGAAGAAAGGGTACGAAACATCTTGCACAAAGAATTAGGGATGCGAAAGCTCTGCGCCAGATGCGTACCGCATTTGCTGAATGCCGATCAAAAGCAAATGCGCAAACGACATTCGCAGCAATGTTTGGACCGATTCAATAAAGATCCGACCGATTTTGTGCGGCGATTTGTCACCATGAATAAGACATGGGTCCACCACTACACGCCAGAAACGAAACAGCAGTCCAAGCAGTGGGTGGAAGCCGGTGGTTTAGCGTCAAAGAAAGCGAAGTCGATCGCATCTGCCGGAAAGCTCATGGCCAGCGTGTTTTGGGATGCGAAAGGGATCCTGTTAATTGACTACCTTAAAAAAGGCAGAACAATTACAGGCGAATATTACTCCAACCTTCTTGACCAGCTGGATGCCAAAATTCGCGAGAAGAGGCCTAGCTTGAAGAAGAAAAAAATCATCTTTCACCAGGACAACGCATCTGCACACAAGGGTGCGTTGGCAATGGGAAAACTGCGGGATTTGGGATACAATTTGCTCGGCCATCCCCCCTATTCTCCTGATTTGGCACCCTCAGACTTCTATCTGTTACCAAACTTGAAGAAATTTGTTTCTGGGAAGCGCTTCGCGTCCAATGAAGAAGTTGAGGGGGCCGTAAATGAATATTTTCAAAGCCTTCCAGACTCTCACTTCCGAGAAGGAATACTGATGTTGGAAAAACGCTGGACCAAGTGTGTTGAAGTTATATGTTGAGATTATATAGAAAAATAAAATCATTTTTTAACTGAAAATCGCAGCCTTTCATTGCCCGAGAACTTTTCACCTTACCCTCGTATATCTGATGAATATGAAGTATAAAATACAATCAAGTTATAGTAATATTTAACTGAGTTTTTTCAAGAAAAACTGTTAAAATCTTCAAATGAGAGTACTTCCGGTTGACCAATTATAACTAAAATCTATTCACCTCTTCTTTTGGATGTAAACTTGAGGAATACGAAAAAAATATAATTTTTGGAATCGTGGTATTGAAGTTATGCGAGCCGAAACTTTCGTCACACACACACACATACACACATACATATAGACATTATAATAATGGTAAAATCGTATTATATGGACCCTAAAACGCTTATTCACTAAAAACTCATCATTGAGTCTTTTGACCAAAAATACCTTCCTTACCAAGTGATGGAATTTTCCGGCGAAACCGGAAGTAAAATTCAGGATCTTTTCGTTGTGAAAAGTGGCATTTAACTGGCGCCCCCAACTTTGTAATTTAAACTAGGTTTAAAATGAATAATAAAGAAAATAGCTATTTGTGTCTTGGAAATGTCATGCTATAATGACTTCTGATAAAAATATTGTCTTAAAATAATTTTTCATATTTTTATCAATTGGTTATTTTCGAGGTTAACATTTCTAGTCGTGTAATGAAAACAAATGGTGTGACAAATCGTACATATTTTATCTTTGTAAATAGTTTCTTTATCATGTTTTTGACTCGGGCAATAAATATTTCTATAACACATAACGATTATACGAGTTTACTATGCAGTTTTACGCACTGTTATAAAATTATCACGTCTAGTATTTCTAAATAAAAATTCTCAGTAATTTCTAAACTTTTCTCAGAACACGACTTTATTTCTATGTTGTAAATTTACATATAAAATATTTTTATTTGATAAGAATTTTATAACTCGTTTGTTATTGATATGACTATTAATTTTTTTTGTTTACAGAAATAAATTTCGGATTTTTATTGACGTTAAACTATATATTTAAAATCAATAACTTTGTTACGTAAAACAAAAAAAATCGTAAAACGATTGTTTTATAAATATTTATATTGCAAACATGTTTAGTTAAAAGTTTTGCAACTTTCAAAATTAAACAACTTGAATTGGAAAAAACTGTCACATATAAGTACGGGACAAGTCCTTGATAGGTCTTTAAATAATTAGAAAACTTTATTAATAAAAACGAAAAGTGGAACAGACGTATTTTAAGCATTAAATTTAGGGCTTAAAATATCAATGAATAAATTTTTATACCGTAATGAACGTACCCACGCGATTTTTAGTAGAGTGATGCATATTTATAAACTAGGGAATCCGGAATTAATTTTGTAATGTTTATTTATAATTTTTAAGACGTCAAACTACAAAACAGTTGAACATTTGGAAATACCTGAACACAGAACACATAATTGACTAAAGTTCCGGATATTTTCAGCATTTACTCATGGAAAACACTTACAGGCCCGTACTAAATTGGATTCCCCTTGGCAACAGTTCAAACGATAATTTATAAGGTGTTAACAAATACTTGAAAGTTCAGTCAAACAACAATTATACAACAAAAATGTAATACATACAAAATAACATGGACATTATCACACTTAACAGTAAGAACTTACAAATCGTTACAATTCATGTACACAAAATACATTCGTACAAAACATTCAGTTACTTTATTAACCATAGTACAAAAAATTCAAAGAGCATACATACATCCATTTGCTCTAAAAAACGATAACCGAATAATACGGAAAATAGCCGGAAATATCCTGTGTAAGGATTCTGGTGACATCATTGAACCGGACTCTTATTGGTCGTCTGTACACCAATAATAATGTAGTAAGTTGTAGGAATTTAAATAAAATGTAAGAAAATTAGTGAAACTAAGTTTGGCCTGAAATTTGCCTTTTCCTTTTTGAACTTTTCCAATAAAACCATGAAGATATACTTATATTTATATTTTGTTGTTTTTACATTCCGTCACCTCTAGGTAAGGAAGGTATTGTCTTTGGTCAAAAAAATCGATGATGTCTGTATGAGTGTGTGCGTGTGTGTTCGTGTGTGTGTGACCGGGGTTTCGGCCGCGATATCTCCAATACTAGAATTCCAAAAATTATAACTATTGCGTATTCCTCTTCTTTACAACCATATGCAGACTTGATTAGATTTTGGTTATAATTGGTCAACCGGAAGTATCCTCATTTGAAGATTTTAACAGTTTTTCTTCAAAAACTCAGTTAAATATTATTATAACTTAAAGAATATATTATTCTCTGTACGATTTGATTGCATTTTATATTTCATATTCAACAGATATATAGTTATAGAATTATAAAGATATTAAATTTCATAAATCAGCCAGCTATGCTAACTTAATCATGGAAACTGCTAATATATTCAGGTAATTCAAATTGACAGATGTCAGTATCAGTAAAATGTAAATGAATGAAAGAATAAGGGAAATAAATGTTTTGCAAGAAAATTTATGTATAGGGCGCGTGCAGTGACGTGACTTTGCTGACTTTGGCAAGCAGATATGGGGACCCGTGTCAAAATGACAGCAATTAATTATGTCCATAACTGACAAGTGTCATAATTTTTCATTCAAAATTTCATGATTTTCTTATTTCATGTGGTTTGTTTGTTATCAGGAGTATGGAATTCATTTGCCGAGAAAGGGAATCATAAAATACCAAAAATTTATGTATGGAATTTATACCATAATACACAGGATTGACAGAAGGTATTGTGCTGGCCACATCAGATTTTTTTATTAGCATGTAGAAATATTTGTCTCTCTATAATTTGTATATTTACGGTCAATCGTCTTCCCTTCTTTCATTATTTGACGGCCTTAAGTAAACAAGATATAAATAACAATTCACCTCTTATTCTAAATTTATTTTATTTATAAATATATAAATTTCAATTATTTCACGTCTGTAATTTTTTTAATGTTTGGACTTTGTTAATACCCGCACAATTTTTGGAAACAAAGAAAAAACGTGCCGTTACTCAAACCAACTTCATCCTTATTGTTTAAAGAAAATAAGTACCTTATCCTTGAGTTTATAAAAATGAAAACCTATAACTAATAAATTTTATGGGCTTGTAGCTCATAACAGTAATACGCACCGTCCTTCTAAAATAAAATACAATCTGTGAAATTCATTTATTTTACAATTGAGTATTAATAAACAAGTGATTTACAACAACAAGTGAATGTCACACGTGTAGCACTAAAACAATTAAAACGCAAGTTTTTATGGCAATTTGCTATCAAAATGCACCGAACGTCATAAAAAATATTTTTTTACGATCAGTAGTATTTTTACGTAAATTTAATTTGTTTAAAGTCATAATTAAAGTTTGATTTTTATTATGTTGCAATAATAAAAATTATCATACTAGAAATTATGTGGTAATTACTTTTTTGCTTAGACTACTAAGTTATAAATTTATTTAATTATTTTAATTATAACGATTTACATGCGTCGATTAATAATTTATGATTCATTTCCTTAAACGTGTATATTTTTATAAAATAAACTTCTATACCCAGTTTTGGTGTTTATTTATGAGTATAATTTTACCTCTCTCTAAGAGAGGTATTGGATCATATGTACGTTTTAAGGTCCCTAGAATCCGATTATAACATTTTTAAAATGATGTTCGTATGTTTGTGTATGGATGTTGCAAGTACGGTTTCTCAAATACTAAGACTTGAGACATGCTTATCTACGGATTCCTCATTCTAACATTAATGGGAAGAGCTGGTAAGGTTTTGGTAACAATTAGACAACCAGAAGTGGTAGTTTTTTTAAAAAAAATATTCTATATATTATTTTATTTAAATTTGTTATTATATTTAATTTTTTTACCTCTCGCTCAGAGAGGTATTGGAATCATGCTAAAAATCGCATATCCAGATTTTAGTGAATAAGCACGTTTTAAGGTCCCTACAATCCGATTTTAACATTTTTACGATGATGTCTCTGTGTGTGTGTGTGTGTGTGTGTGTGTGTGTGTGTGCGTGGGATGTTGGAAGGACGTTTACTCAAAAACTATAAGACTTTATATTTGTGTAACTACATATTTCTCAATCGCACATCCATGGGAAGATCTGAAAATTAGAACCAAATTCTAAATTATTCGATTTAATATAAACTTAAATTTTATAGGACGTTTTAAATCTTAAATTTCATTGGACGCTAAATCTTAAGTTTAAATTGGTATTCATTCCCCTGTGACTCCTATCCCTATATACCCCGTTCTCTCCTTGTTTGTTTACAGTTGTTAGACCTCTGGAATGGTTTACATGTTGAGTAATCTTAACTACTCTGCTTAAACTTTTGTTTTTGTTCTACTGATGATGAGAACTTAGTTCTCGAAATACGTATGTAGCTTATATTATTATTTTAAGGTTAAGGGGTAATTGTTTTAGTTTTAGTAATAGTTGTTGCAATGAAAAACAATTGAAAAACACAATTAAAAATAATAATTTGGTTATTTTTATTGATAATTTCCTTATTTAGTTCTCAAAATTTTATAAAACCTTAATATATTTATATGGACATCGTAGTAGGCAATGGAAACAAAATGAAGAATATAAACTTAAAATTAAACAAATGATAATACCTGACTGATGTTTTCATTTGTTTCAATGTAACAACCATTGTTTTAAACCTATAAATTTATTAATTGTTGTATTTTCGCAGTTTGAAAAAATGAACATCGTCATATACATCAATACATCATTGAAAAGCTAAAACAATCTCTTTTCAACGGTGTTTCCAATATGGCGTCCATTTAAAAACTAAAACTTAGACGTTATAAATCAAACAGTATTGTGTGTGTGTGTTTGTTTAGTTGAGTGGATGTTGATAGTTAAATATTTAAAATTATATTACACATACCCTTCAGGAATACTGTTAATCCCGACAATGAATTGGAAACATCTCGAAAAATTAGAAGAGGACAAAATTTATTCATAGAATGAATTTAAATTACAAAAATCTAAATATAAAGAATAGATATAAGTAGATTTTTTGGGGTAGCGTGTAGGTATATAAGAAATATTAAATACAATAGGGCGCAAGCAGTCATGTGACTTTGTTGGCCTTAACAAGCAGATATGGGGACCCGTGTCAGAATGATAGCTAGTAATTATGTACATAACTGTTAAATATAATTTTTCATTTTAAATTTCGTGATTTTCCAATTGCATGTGGTTTGTTTTCCTAGACAAGTAAATTCCACACTCCTGGTGACAAATTAACCTAGTGAACTTAGAAAATCTTGAAATTTTAAATGAAATATTGTGACATTTGACATCTATATAATTACTATTACTAGTTGTCATTCTGACGCGGGCCCCCATATCTGCTTGTTAAGGCCAACAAAGTCGCATGACTGCTCGCGCCCTGTTCTTATGTAACCAAAAACGGAAATGGCGAGAGGTATTGTGCTGGCCACAACAAATTTTTAATACAACATTTGTTTATTCTATATATATATATATATATATATATATATATATATATATAATAGAATTTTATTCGCATCCAAATGTAAGTGACCATGTACACGTACCTATGTGCTTGTTTTATAATATTTTTATTAAGTTTTCCATTACTAATTTTTATCGGAATGAAGTAATTTTGGTTGATTTACTGCTTGTAGTTTTATATAGTATCCACAAATGAGTTTTGAGCATTTTATGACCCTATTAAAGTGTGCATTTTTACAAATATATCTCCGAGTGTTGTGTGTGAGAACATTGGTTTATCTTTGGAAGTGTGTGTTTACAATGTCGAATGGACGTTAAATTGCAACAAAAAATCAACAAGTAAGAAAGAAAATAAGGTGAACCGCTCGTTTGAATCACAAAGGCGATGAAAATAAACGAATGAAACAGAACAAAACAAAAACAAAACCAACGAGTAGTTATAACAGTTTAAGATGCATACGAAACGCATTCGTTTAACTTGCATCGGCTACTTGCCCGCCCATTGGCGTCCCAACTCACTTTACAAACGGGGCACTATACCATTTTTAATATAAGATAAATTATACATGAATATATTACTGCAATGATAAAATATTAATACTTTGAAACTGACAATTTTTATTTTGAAGTTAGATTTAAAATTTATAATTATTAAGTTTTTATCCTAAAAATAAAAACCTAGAATTTTAATTTTAAAAAATCCGATGTCACAACACAATACCTCCCGCCATTTTATTAATTTAAACACATATACCTATGGGGTCTCGCAGCCGTGTGCCTGAGTGTCTGGTCGCGAATCTGGGGAACCGGATTCAATCCCTACCAACACCAAATATTTCGAATTTTAAATGGTACAAAATTGACCCCTGTGGTTCACTCTCCACGCCAGAAATGAGTGAGGCGACGCTTGGTAAATGCCCGCACGATACAAATATGTCATCACCATTACCGAAATCTGGGTACAAAGCAGACTAGCATACCGAGAAATGGGTAATATGCCGTGCTGATATATTTATTACTTTTTTTATTTAAATACATATCTGTATATTTACTAATGCTGGAAACTATGTATATTAAGTTCCTTTCTATATAACTATTGTTCTATTTACAATTTTCTTTGAAAATGTTCCTATTACTAATTTGAAATGATTATTTTTTTGACAGTGACATTCATCTGTCAGTTACATACATTTAAAATATGAACTGTGTAACTAAGAAATTTCGAAAAAATAACATTTAAAGGTATTTTTCGAAGAAAAACTATTTTGAGCTTCCAGTAAAGTGCCATTTTCTGATTTACTCCAAAATCTAATGGTATCTTTCCATATAAGAGTAAGGTAGAAATACAAGGTTTCAAAATTTTCTGAAGGATAGTATTTGAGTTAGAGCGTAAAGAGGATCCACACACACATAAACACATACAAACAGACATCATCGTGAAAATGTTAAAATTGAATTGTAGGGACCTTAAAACGTGGTCATTTATCAAAATCTCGATATGCGATTTTTAGCATGATCCCTATACCTACCTCCCTTACCTAAGATACCGGGAGGTAAAAATGCTTTACAGTTTGATGTAATTACTTCATTTTTAGAAAATCTCATACTAGTAATTTTCCATAAGCATTGAATACAATTATAGATCTGTGTGCCAGTGTGACACACAAAATTGGCTTTGTTTCCCCGAAATAAGATTGTACATCATTGGACCATTTTCACTGGTATTGTGCGGCGCATGATAAAAAATTATAATTTTTTCGTATTCCTCAAGTTTACATCCAGAAGGACAAGTGATTAGATTTTGGTTATAATTAGTCAACCGGAAGTTTCCTCATTTGAAGATTTTAACAATCAAATATGATTTATTGACATTTAATGTTATTATAACTTAAAATAAATAAAATAAATAAATATTTCATCACGGCATATTACCCATTGCTGGGTGTGCCAATCTGCTTTGTATACAGATATCGGTAATGATGGAATATTTGTACCGTGCGGGCGCTTACCAGGCGTCACCTCACGGGCACTCATAGATGGCGTGGAGAGGGCACCACAGGGGTCAATTTTGTGCCATTAAAATTCGATGTAATTTTTGGCGTCGGTCGGGATCGAACCCGGGTCCCCAGATTCGCGACCAGACACTCAGGCACACGGCCACGAGATAAAAAATATATTATTCTCTATACGATTTGATTGCATTTTATACTTCATATTCACTAGATATAGAGTTAAAGAATTATAAAGATATTAAATTTCATAAATCAGCCAGCTATGCTAACCATGGAACTGCTAATATATTCAGATAATTCAAATTAACAGATGTCAGTATCAATGAAAAGTAAGTGAATGTGGCAGAGATGAGGATGTTGAAGTAGATATTGGGGAAGACACGGAAAGATACGGTAAGTAAATAACTCTAGTGTTACAAGTTTCTACAAAAATACAAGAGAGACGATTATATTGGAAGAAGAATGAATAGCTTAGCAATAGAAGGTCGAAGAAACAGAGGAAGATCAAAGATAAGATGGAAGGACTGAATTGTCGAAGACTTGAGAGAAAAGGACCTGAATGAGAACGACACGCAAAACAGAAATGAGTGGAAAAATAAAATAAAAAATAGCGACCCCTAACGAATGGGAAAAGCTAGAGAAGAAGAAGAAGATGTCAGTGTCAAGTACAATTTGCATAATTTGTTTATAAAATAGATGTACTGGAAATTTAGATTCTTTTTCAAGAAAATTTATGTATGTAATTTATATTAAAAATACACAGGATTGACGGAAGTTATTGTGCTGGCCACATCATATTTTTTATCAACTATATAGTTTAATATAAATGACCAAGTTTCTATTGTGGTGAACCACATTGTGCCAAAACCGGATAGAAATAAATTGTTAGCACGCCACTGTCGCATTGTGGAGTAGATATTTTCCCACATGCCGCATCAGAAGTGGCTATGCCGAAACCAAACCCAATATACATAATTAAACACATGATATGGTGCCTTGGGCAGCAGCAGTGCCTACCTCCACCATACAACACATTCGACATGTATACCTTTACTATATATAACATTTATACATTTGCAAAAAAACTATCATTCGCTTTTTACCTGGCGTACCGCACCGTACACTGCAGCTGAGTTCTCACGACCATGGCTTTATTGCGTAAATTGAACTTGAAACAAACGCTCATTGCCACTCGTAAAAAATAACCAATATTTCGCAATTGTTATTGTTTCGACTTTAAATTATTATGTTAGACAAGTATGAGTTACGAACCATAAAACTTTTATAACCTATTAAAAAGAAAATTGGAGATGGAACATTTCTTTTTCAAGAAAGATTCTACGGAAAAAACTACAATGCAATGGTGTCATTTCATAATGTAACAAAGTGCGACATGAGATGAAATTTTAAAATATTTTTTTATAGTCTTAGTAATCATAATAATAGTTTCTACACTGCAAAAAATAGATTCACAAGAATAGTTAAAAATTATTCCCTAATACATTTATTATTAAAATCAGATAATAAAATTACTAAAGTAGATTTTTACCTTCCGTCACATTTAGGTAAGGAAGGTATTGTCTTTGGTCAAAAAATTCAATGATGAGTTTCTAGTGAATATGCATGTTTTAGGGTCCCTAGAATACGATTTTACCATTTTTACGATGATGTCTGTACGTATGTATGTGTGTGTGTGTGTGTGAAACGAAAGTTTCGGATTGCATAACTTCAATACCACGATTTCAAAAATTATATTTTTTTCGTATTCCTCAAGTTACATCCAGAAGAACAACTGATTAGATTTTGGTTATAATTGGTGAACCGGAAGTAGCCTCATTTGAAGATTTAACAGTTAAATTTGATTTATTGACATTTAACGTTATTAAAACTTAAAGAATATATTATTCTCCATACGATTTGATTGCATTTTATACTTCATATTCAATAGATGAGTTAAAGTTAAAGAAATTAAATTTTATAAATCAGCCAGCTATGCTAAACATAGAAACTACTAATATATTCATATAATTCAAATTGACAGATGTCGGTATAAATAAAAAGTAAATTAATGTGGCAGAAATGAGGATGCGTTGAAGTAGATGTTGGGGAAGACACGGAAAGATAGGTAAGGAAATAACTACAAGTTACATTATACAATCTGTGTATATAATATAATGTGAAAAAATATAAGTTATTGCAAATATAAACTGCATTAGCTTAATTTTTATTTTGAACATAGAACAAGTTTTTGAGTAGGTACACTCGAGTGGCAACCACCTTAAATAATGATCTGTATAGCTACATTGTGGGTTTTTGACACGTTACGGCACGGTACGTCACGTTACGGCTTACGTCTGTATAACTTGTCACATACGTTTGCATTGTTTTATTCTTTACGTTACGTTACAGCACGTTACGTTACAGCTTACGCTGTATAAATCCAGCATTAAAATATATGAGTACAGTTTCAAAAAATCTGATGTGGCACTACACGACTTCCTTGTACGATTATTAAACTATACATAGTTTTTTAATAATTAAATTACAAAATATTGACATGCTTAAGCCAAGCCCGAGAAATATTTGATTACAACAATGAATGACTAATTTTACAATAAAAATATAATATTTGTTATTGTACGATCCATAGCAAGCTTTATTACAAAAATTAACATATCTCACTTAGACAAAGGGCTAATTTAATAATACTTGATGTGCTAGACGCAGAAATTAATTCTCTAAAACTTTTATTTGAAGCTTTTATTTCTAAAATCAAAATAAAATCATTTTATTCAAGAAAAACTGTTAACAACTTCAAGTAATGTACCACTTTCGGTTAGTCTATTTTAACCAAAATCTATTATGTTACTTCGATTGACATAAAAGTCTTGTATACCAAATTTGAAAAGTTTTGGATTATATTTTAAAACAGTTCTTCATTAAAATCTATTATAGGCTTCATGTAAAGTGCCACTTCTGGAAATTGTGTAATAACCAGAAAGGGAGGTGCACAACTAGATATTATAGCAGTCCTAAATACAAAATTTCAACTTTCTACGGCTTACCGTTTTTGAGTTATGCGAGATACGTACAGACGTCACGACGAAATTAGTCAAAATGGATTCAGGGATGAACAAAATGGATATTTCCACTGAAATCTGAAAACCGAATTTTTCGCGATTACAATACTTCCTTTACTTACGTACAAGGAAGTAAAAAATGTTCTGAGATTTACAAAAAGATCCGAAAAGTATCGATTAATCATAGTTTTGAAATGATTTCAAAATGAAAAACCAACAACAATAGTTATTTAATTAACGTTGTTAAGTGTTACTGGACTAGGCCGTATGTACTTACCGAATGCGTTGCTAAGTAAACAATTACTACCAGTTTAGTAATTTTTTGTCATCTAAAGAGACAAAGGATATTTTTTCCAAAGGCGCATCAGATATACCATTTAACCGTAATGAGGGATCCCAATACTGCCAATAATAGTAATAAAAATCCGGACATTTTGTATAAGTACCTACCTACATATTTTAAATCCCATTATAGCTACTAAATTTCCATGGGTTACTTGTTGGGTCGGCCGTAAAATAAATCACTTAATCCAATTTTTAAATATTTATTTCCCATGTAAACCGCATTATAAACTAGTTTTAAATAAAAATAGTGTGAGGAAAGGGTTGTTTCTAACTGGTCCCTTGGAAAACAGGTAGCAAGGGTCATTATAGTTGACCCTTATCACATTAAAAAATTCTCCACTCAATAGTTTTGTAAAGGAGAGGTCCGAAATGTTTTTGTAATAGTTATAGTTGTGAAATAAAGGGTTGGGAATAAAGATACCTTTAGGGTGGTTCACATAGTGTTATTAACCCCACAAATTGTATATGGAATGAATTTGTAGCATGAGCGTGTTACTATGTATCAGAATTAGTTGGTCTCATATAAACTACGAGGTTTGATAAATAACGAGAATTTTTTACCTCTCGCTAAGAAAGGTATTGGAATCATGCTAAAAATCGCATATCCAGATTTTACTGAATAAGCACGTTTTAAGGTCCCAAGAATCCGATAATAACATTTTTACGATGATGTCTGTGTATGTGTGTGTGTGTGTGTGTGTGTGTGTGTGTGTGTGTGTGTGTGTGTGTGTGGGTGTGTGTGTTACGTGGTTGGAGGTACGATTTCTCAAATTCTAAAAGATTAAAGACCTGTGTAACTATATACGGATTCCTGAATCTAACAGTAATGGGAAGAGTTGAATACATTCTGGTAAGACTTGGACAACCGGAAGTAGTAGTATTTTAACAAAAATCTTCTAAATATTATTTTTTGAATATTTATGTTATTACAAATATTAAAAACCAAAATTCTCTATCCGACACATTTTATTTTTTTATTATACCTTCTACAGATTTAAAGATATAGATATATAATCTATAAAATAATCTGTTGTAGTAAATCTCGCAGCCTGCTCACAGCCCAAACATCTCCATGGTAACTACTTGAGAAATTAAAATGTCTGTAACTGTAATTGACAGATAAATGTCACTAATGTCAGTGTCAAAAATTAAGAGATAATACTGAAGGCTTTTTCTGGGAACGATATTTAATATTTGTTATTGTATTATTAATTATATATATAAAATTATTGGTATATTACATGAACCCTTCAGAAATAACGCCAATCCCGTTAATGAATTGGAAAAACCTCAAAAATTTAGAAGAAATGGAGAAAACTTGCTCATAGAATGAATTTAAAATTATAGAAAATACGTAAATAGAAAGATTAGGTGTAATTTTTTGTGTGTAAAAGAAATGTTAAATACAATACTTATATATACCCAATGGAAAAGGCGAAAGGTATTGTGTTAGCCACAACAGATTTTTGTAAAAAATCTGATGTGACCAACTCAATACCTCCCGCCATTTACCTATGGAGTATAATTTTTATATTATTTTATAAATTTATCGATAGAATATACAGAAAAAGTATTAAAGCAAACCTGTAGAAAATGGAATAATCTTTAATTTTTATAATAACAAATTGAGAAAAAAATACATTTAAAGGTATTTTTTGAAGAAAAACTATCTTGAGCTTCAAGTAAACTGCATTTCCGGTTATCCGATTGTCACCAAAATCTAATGGCTTATTTCCATATTAGAATAAGGTAGAAATACATGGTTTCAAAACTTTCTGAATGATAGTATTTGAGTTAGACTATAAAGAGGACCCACACACACACACATACACACAGACATCATCGTGAAAATGTTAAAAATGGATTCTAGGGATCTTAAAACGTGGTCATTTACCAAAATCTCGACATGCGATTTTTAGCACGATCTCTATACCTCCCTTACCAGGGGAGGCGGGAGGTAAAAACTATTTTCGTATGTTAAACGCCTACTTAAAATGTAACTAGCGGGAGACGTAATAGCTTCAATATTGGAACTATACTTTAGTCGGAAAAATTATACTGTAAAAAGATTTAATATTACAAATCAGTATCCCAATTATTATTAAAAATTGCAACTTAGTATTACAATTTAGTTGAGTATCTCGTTAAACTGGTTGCTAAAAAAGTGCAGTCGATTTTTGCCATAGGAGTAAGTATGTCAAGAATAAAAAGCCGGTGCTCATTTCGTCAAGGGCACCCACTACCTCTGAGGAAGTGCTGGACCCGCTGTCGCTTCCCAGCAAAGCAAGCACGAACACCGTACCATTACTGTTAGTTTCATTTTTATGTAAGCCACGTGCTCAGAGATTTGCACAAGTCAAAATACGCGGCAGCTCAATGCGGAAGCGACTTGGATCTGTGCTATGACGGCAACACACTAGATAAATCACAGCAATCTATAAATTATCTATTCAAATCAAATGTGAGCATCACTGCATTTCAATTGTTGATTTCCAACCACTTTGATACATGTCAGCTGCAAATGATTTACGAATTATGTTTTATTGAACAGGTGATTCTAAATTGTACGAGTAACTGGACTATATCAAATTTACTCATGCAATATAAATTGGTAGCAGTGGTGAAATTAGGGGGGGGGGACACTTGAGCACGTGCCCCCCTCCCCTGTCATTTTAAAATTATTATTATCATTCACGTATTATATAGGGTGGAATCGAAAGTTGGAAACATGGTTTTTTTCGGAAGTTATTACAGACACAAAAAATCTGATGTGGCCAGCACATAACCTCTCGCCGTATATTTTACCTGGCTGTATGCATAAAGCAAAGATTATTTTTATAAATACAAATAATATATTCATATAAATCTATGACGTATAAACTTCTTTATTATTCAATAATATCATGTCTCAACATGAAGATATTTTACCATAAATTATGTTACAATAAATTACAAAGTAGAGTTTACCATATATAAATATTAGGCTGGTAACAGCAATTTTCAATTCGAACAACTTTGTTTACTTTCTCTTCATATTCTTCTAGTAAAAACATTAATTTTGGGCGGTCTAAAATGTATATATCTGGATTGTGCATCTATTCTTATATATCTTCTTTTACATTTTATTTTTTCATACTTGTTATATCTAAATAACCTTAATTCCCTTTAATAAAGTGACGGATAGATTGCACTCCGATTTTGTCAATATTTACAACTTACTTGAGAAGAATTTGATAGCTTTTTCGCAATTCAAAGTTACTCTAGTCTACAGTACTGGTGTACATTGTCCCATAATGTTTGAAACAAATTTAAGTCCTTCAACCTAGACTTGTCATCTCCATAATAGTCACAGATCAAGAACTAAGGGATTCTCCAAGTACATTTTTAATTCATTACTCATTATTTCTGACACTGACATTTATCTGTCAGTTACAAATAATTTAAATTATCAACTATTTTTCATGGCATTCTTTCGGCTGTCAAATTTATTACAACAGATTATTTTATATATTATACTTCTTTTATCTCTAAATCTATGGAATATATAATAAAATATTTAAATGTATCCGATAGAGAATTTAATTTTCTTTAATATTACCACGAAAAATTTTCAAAAAATAATATTTAGAAGATTTTTTTTTAAGAATCTTCTACTTCCGGTTGTCCAATTATTACCAAAACCTTTTCAGATCTTCCCATGAATGTCCGATTGGGAAATACGTTGTTAAACAAATTTTAAGTCTTATAGTTTTTGAGTAACCGTCCTTCCAACATCCCACACACACACACACACACACACACACACACACACACACACACACACACACACACACACACACACACACACATCCACACACACACACAGACATCATCGTAAAAATGTTAAAATCGGATTGTAGAGACCTTAAAACGTGCTTATTTAATAAAATCTGGATATGCGATTTTTAGCATGAATGCAATACCTCTCTTAGCGAAAGGTAAAAAGTTGTCCCATTTTTAGTACTTCTAATAAGCTAACTAAATCTGTAGAAATCTAGTTGAAACTAAATGTAATTTTTGTAGATATTATTATTTTTATGCACCAAAAATTGTACTTATACCTATTTTTTATATTTAGATTTTTTAATCTTAAATTCATTCTATAGAATGCGAGCAGTCATGTGACTTTGTTCGCCTTGAAATAAATATATTAACAGCAAGAAATACATTTTTAGATTACAATAGTTAAGACTATATTTGAGCAATTTTTTATTTTATGTATTAATAAAGTGTACTGGATTTTAATACAGTGTTATTAACTAAATTTCTCATTTAAACAATAATCTACGGGCAAATATATGACAAAAGACAAGTTCCAAAATTTTTCGTTCCAACACTAATAAATAAAACAATATTTATGCCAGTATTATCTATAAAACTGAGAGTGAAGGTAACTGACAATATACTCAATTAATTGTCATCTTAAATTTTATTACTTTAATAAAAATTATTTGCGAATTATTAAAGACAAAAGCATTTGTCACATGCAGACAATAGTTTATTTACAAATAAATTATTACTAAACCTAAGAAATTTTATTATAAGCAATTTATTCAAGTTCTATACACTCTATTAATACACCATAGCATCCAGAAGTTTATTTATTCTTGTTTTAAATATAATTGTAGGTGGTACTTTAATAAATAAATATCACTTTGCAAATAATTTTACTAAAAAAATAAAATTTAATATAGCAATTAATTGAATATTTTGTCAGTTTCCTTTACCTTCAGTTTTATAAATAATACTAACATAAATATTGTATTATTTACTGTTGGAACTAAAAAAAATAGCACGTGTCTGTTGTCATATATTTGCCCTTAGATTATTGCTTAAATGATAAATTTAGGTAATAACATTATATTTAAATCCAGTAGACTTTATTTATACATAAAATAAAAAATTGCCCAAATATATTCTTAATTATTGGAATCTAAAAATTTATTTCTTCTAGCTGTTAATATATTTTTTTCAGAGGGTACGAATACATTTGGGGTTGGGCTCGTAATAGTGTAACCATATTTTAACACATACTTACGTAAAAGCATTATCGTAAAAATATTACAATTGAATTCTTAGGACCTTAACACATGCTTTTCCACAAAAATCTTTTTATTTTGATGCATGATAAGAATACATCTCTTCCTGTACATACCTATACGTATGTAGGTGGTATTGAAAAGTTTTTCTATTGTATAAATCGCTGAATAAAACTGCATTGTTGAAACATTTTTTGAAGCGCGTAAAATTGTGTGTAAAATCTTTGCGATAACTCGTAGATGCATGCTGCATTTCCTCAAAGAGCTTTTCCGTTTAGAAGCAGCTCGAGCTGAAGTTTGTCGTACGCTGCAACAAAGAAAAGAAATTTCCTAGGACGTAGGCGAAATGCATTGAAAGGTCATCGTATCTGTACCTACAGACCAACATCCATTATCAAAGCTACTTCTGCTATCATGTAAACATATTTTACACAATGTGACGGGTGCATAAAAGAAAATTCTCCACATATTCAAGTATCTAGAAAATGTTCAATAGAAGATTTCTTAGGAAATATTTTTTAGTTCGATAATATAAACGTACTCCAATGTAAGCAACTGACGGTGCATCAGCGCACTGTTGGATGCATTCATCTTCTCGGTAACGGAACGGTGACATGCAAGAGGAAGCGTAGAATTCACTACACGAGAAAAATTCAATAAATAAAATACGTAAAAATGCGGATGTAAATACCAGTAGTAAAATGTTAAACATACAGCGTGGGTGGCACACACGTGTTATCATTTAATGATATAATTGCTAATAGTTAAAAAAATCTTTACTTTTATTTAAAATAAATAAATTTAAAAACAAGATTTTAATAAAATACACCAATATAATATTTTTTCCTAGGCTTTGTCCAAAGTTACACTTTTATCACTATATCTTTTGGCTCGCCAATGAAAGCAAGTGATGGTGATATAAATAAATAAATAAATAAATAATAGTATATTATTCAATGAGCATGTAATGTATGCTATGAGAATGAAGTTTGTATCACGAGCCGGAAGGCGAGTGATGTAAATCATTCGAGTGAGTAATAGCATACATTACATGCGAATAGAATACTATACTTTATCCACAACTGTCAAATAATATCATACTGTAGGTACTATTATAAAATCAGAAATAAACAACAAATTTTAGAAAATGTTTGTTTACAAACATAAAACATAGTTAGCGTTGATCGCTAGGTATTTGTTATAACAAAATTATGAAGTGATTTGACATTTAGCAGAAAATTTTAAACCGACTATTCAGCTACATTTTAAGCTTAAGAAGAAAATAAAACTATAAAAAATGAGAAAACTAGTATAATTTTGTTAAAAAATTACTTATTAAAAGTAATTTGTTTGTACTCTTTGAAAGGTAAGATTTGAATTTGACATAACGATTGAATAATATTATTCCATCGAACTGTCAATATTATTCAATTAGCAACAGTAACTAATGTCATTAATTGATAAAAAACGGTTGAATTATGGGTATATCGTGGATAAACTTTATTATTCAACAGGACTGTTGTCCCAATTACAAAATAATATTGAAGTAAATTACATGAAATGAGAACATAGTCAATAAATATTAAATACATTATACAGTAACGAAAAAAAAAAATCTGTTGTGGCCAGCACAATACTTTCCGTCAATCCTGTGTATTATGTATAAATTCTATACATAAATTTTCTTGCAAAAGATACTAAATTTCCAGTACAATTTATGAAAATTGCTCTTGACACTAACATATTCTTCTTCTTTAGATTTCCCCATTCGTCAGGGGTCGCTATTTTTTATTTTCTTCTTCCACTCATTTCAGTTTTACGTGTCGTTCTCATTCAGTTCCTTTTTTCTCAAGTCTTCTGCAATACAGTCCTTCCATCTTATCCTTGGTCTTCCTCTGTTTCCTCAACCTTCTATTACTAAGCTATTCATTCTTCATCCAATATATATTCTTCATTTTTCCTCATGACATTTTCAAACCAATGTAATCATCTCACTTGTATCTTTCTAGAAACTTGTAACACTAGAGTTATTTCCTTACCGTATCTTTCCGTGTATTCCCCAATATCTACTTCAACATCCTCATCTCTGCCACATTAATTTACTTTTTATTTATACTGACATCTATCAATTTGAATTATATGAATATATTAGTAGTTTCCATGTGTAGCATAGCTGGCTGATTTATAAAATGTAATTTCTTTATAATTCTTTAACTCTATATCTATTGAATATGAAATATAAAATGCAATCAAATCGTATAGAGAATAATATTTTTTTAAGTTATATTAACGTTGTGCAATTGGGTAGACACACGCCCTCGTTCTTTTTATGAAGATGGAAAAATGCATAAAAAAAATCAGGAGATTATGTAGAAAAATAGTATGTATCTTTCATATTTGTATCTTGTACCAATAAATTTGAAAACGAAAATTCATATATGATTCACCCTCGTAGATGTTAATAGCATTAAAAATTCAAATATTTTAAAAACTAATAACTATTTTTAAACTTTGGTAGTTTCTATCATACAGTTTTAAAGTTTTAATATGAATTAAATATATTCTAATTTGTTAGTATGGTGAGGTCTGAGGTCTCCAGTACCAGGACTTCCGTTGAAAGCTCTTTTCTGATAATTTAGTTTATTAAAATGTAATATGCTATTTTTGAAATTAAATGCTCTAGAAAATAAATAGAATACCTCGAAAATCATAATATCACAAGCAAAAACTTGAAACGTGGGTTTCAAATATGCGTACTCAGTCATTTCGTTGTAACGTTAAGCTGTTATTTTTTAATAAATTCTGGGAAATTACATCCCACCATTTTCCAGTATTTACGTACGTATTTATAACAAGCCAATTTAAAATCCTACAAAAAACAAATAGGGCACGAGCAGGTTCATTTTACCTCCCGCTACCCTTGGTAAGGGAGGTATAGGGATCGTGCTAAAAATTGCATATCTAGATTTTAGTAAATGACCACGTTTTAAGGTACCTAGAATTCAATTTTAACATTTTCACGATGATGTCTGTGTGTATGTATGTGTGTGTGCGTGTGGATCCTATTTATGTTCTAACTCAAGTACTATCATTCAGAAAGTTTTGAAAACATGTATTTCTACCTTATTCTAATATGGAAAGAACTGATTAGATTTTGGTGGCAATCGGATAACCGGAAATGGCAGTTTACTTGAAGCTCAAGATAGTTTTTCTTCAAAAAATACCTTTAAATGTATTTTTTTCTCAATTTGTTATTATAAAAATTAAAGATTATTCAATTTTCTACAACTTTGGTTTAATACTTTTTCTATATATTTTAAGGATAAATTTATAAATATAAAAATTATATCTCGGAGCTTATGCTTTAAACACATCTCCGTGGTTACATAGTTCAGCTCAAATGTGTAATAAATGTCACTGTCAAAAAAAAATCATTTCAAATTAATAATAGTAACGTTTTAAAAGGAAAATTGTATATATAACAATAGTTTTATGGAAAGGAACTTAGAATACATAATTTCTAGCATTAGTAAATATGCAGGTATGTATTTAAATAAAGAAACAAATAAATATATTAGCACGGCATATTAACCATTGCTGGGTGTGCTAATCTGATTTATACACACATTTCGGTAATGATGATGACATATTTGTATTGTGTGGGCGTTTACCACAAGGGTTAATTTTATGGCATTTAAAATTCGAATTATTTGGCGTTGATCGGGATCGAATCGGATTCCCCAGATTCGCGACCAGACATCAGGCACGCGGCAACGAGACCCCATAGGTAAATGGCGGGAGGTATTGTGTTGGTCACATCAGATTTTTAATATAGCTGCTTTGACTAAGCTTGCCACTTCACAATTTTATTTTGGCTTTTGCTCTTTTATTAATTTTATTAAAGAACAAAAAATTATAACAGCTGTTGTCTAGTGGCTAACGTATCGCTTGATAATACGGTGAAAAATTGGCAGATACATCATGACAATGCTCTAGTCTCTAGTTCATTCATCGCACCTGATCTAGATTCCCAAGCTCCTTACTCTCCAGACATGGCTCCTTGCAACTTCTGGATGTTTCCGGAATTAAAGAGGCTACTGAAAGGATTCCGTTTTTAGAGTAGAGAAAAGATAATGCGAAACGCGACGGCGGAGCTGTAAACCATTCCAATAAAAGGCTTCCAGAGCAGTGGGCTAAATATATGGAGGCGCCAGGGGTCCTACTTTTAAGGAGATTAGGGTCCTAACCCCGTCTGATACGCAATATTTTTCCTCAGTCGAAGAAAAATAGGATAAATCCTTGAAATTTTGTATTGCTCCTGTCGTCAATGCCCTCTTGGTGATTTTCTCGCAGTTGGTATGCTAACATTTAAATTTATAGCGACGATTGAAAATTAAATTATCTTATTATAAGCCATAATGTCAGGCTAAACATATATTTTAGTTAATAATATGTAAATATATAATATTTAAAATACTTGGCACGTTACACAAGATTTAAATCTCTGAATCAACCTCTTTGTCATTTATCAGAGACTGGCCCACTCAACCAGAACCACAGATGCGTTTCGCTCTTATTGGAGCTCATCAGTGTGGTGCACTGAAGCCTCTAGGAAGCACTGAAAAGGTTGAGCGGACGTGCCAAGTGTTTTAAATTTAAATATTATATAATTAAATAGTATTATTTAGAATAGTTTCACCAATTGTCGCATAATTGTATTTTGTACAGTTTTTATTATTAATATATTTTTAGACCTAAACTTGACACAATGCAGCAATAACAATATTTTCAAACAATTTCATACCTCCCGCTACCCTTGGTAAGGGAGGTATAGAGATCGTGCTAAAAATCACATATTGAGATTTTGGTAAATGACCACGTTTTAAGGTCGCTAGAAACCCATTTTAACATTTTCACGATGATTTTTGTGTGTGTATGTGTGTGTGTGTGTGTGTGTGTGTGTGTGTGTGTGTGTGTGTGTGTGTGTGTGTAGATCCTCTTTACGCTCTAACTCCCTCAGAAAAACTAAGTAAACGATATTACTGAATTTGTCGAAATGGATGAGCTAAAGTCTTAATTCATACAATTCGTAGGTAACCTTGTTCGGACATCTGTAAAAAAATTACTGTAGGTATGTGACCGAAATCACTAAAGCATATAAGATATGTTATAATAAAAATATTCAATTCATTTGCTTATAATTTATTATAGTGACATATTTATACAAATCATTTCTTTAAATCTTAAAATAAATACATATGAGTATAAACAGGCTTCTGCTTCTGCATATATCAATTTATAAAAAAGTTAAAATAGGAAATAAAACTGTGATAAAAACAATTCAACCCTTGTCTATAATACTGTACATAAATATCATGTTGTAGGGGGTTGAATTGATAATTTACTAATACTATGTACATGAAATATTCTAGGATAGTAACTTTCATTTGGCAGTATGTTGTTTCTCTCTAATCTTGACTTCATTTTCTCTATAATATGTGTACGGTTGCATTGCATACGGTGGCATGCTCATTTCTACGAAGATAGGGTTCGTTAGGTCTATGTCATAGTTGTCGGAGCTCTCTTGAGGAATGCTACCAGCGTTTATGGGACCTAGACAAAAATAAGAATAATATTATCATCTTATATTATTATTGGTAACCAGCAATGCGATAGTCAGCACAATTGAACTAGATTTAGTACAATTATCAATTTTCTAGTACATCAGTACCTCTTTTCTAAGTTTAGTACAATTTATTTAAAGTAGTAGGTAATGTCGGAAGGGCTCAATTTTGCCGCCATAACCATATCAACGGACTGTATTACGTCTGCGAAATGTTTAGTTCGCGGGTGGTTGCACAAAAATGTATTTATGTTTATTTTTTGTTTTTTGTTTATTAGTTTATTAATAAAAATGTTTGAAAGTACCTATAGGTACAATTATGCTTATTTTAAATATGTGGCGGGATTTTTATTTTTAGTACAGAGTTAGTGATTTTAGTACAATTTGAGTTAAACTGTTAATACAATAGAAATTTTCTCAATCGCAACCCTGTTGGTAACTCATATTAAGCATGAAACATCTTGCGTAGGGTGACCAGACGTCCCGATTTTCCGGGATTCGTCCCTGCTTTGAGTTGTATGTTGTATGTCCCGGTATCCCCATGAATATCTTCGGGACACGTAATTGTCCCGGTTTTCATACCCGACCCCAAATTTATTATATCATCTATCTACTTTTGTAATATTTATTTTATTACTAAATTTTTAATTGTTTTGTGTATTCTAATTTTATGCGGTACATTAATTTTATTTCTTGCATTATGTATATGTTTTAGACAGTTTATTCAGGAAAGTCAACAATCCGGTAAATATATTCTCTTTTCTAAAATGTTTTGTGATCTGACAATTTATTTTTGTACATGAAAGGGAAAAAACATGCAGCTTCACACCCCTTGAAAAAATGTGACTTTCTTTTAAAGACATTTGACCTTGAATGGAAAAAAATTTCGCCTGCTCGAGCCACCACTGGTTTTACAATCCTTTGAAAGATGTCCCAATTTTGCGATTTATAAATCTGGTCACCTTAATCTAGCGGGAAAATTAGAACTAGTTAAAGACAAATACCAGGTTTATAATATTTCTAAAATTCCGTACCTGAAGTGAGATTTAATCTTGAAATAAGCAAATCCAAATCTTGTTGCTGTAGTGTGGCTATTACTCTTGTTTTATTGGTTTCTAAACTTCTTTTAGATCTTTGTAATAAGGGTAATGTGAACTCGTTTTCTGATAGAGGTGTTTCGTCTGGTCCAAATTCCTATAATAACAAAAAATTTCATAAAATAACTTTCTCGTTGTTTTTTTTTTTAATTTCTTACGAGACATTTGCCACTAATACAATATGCCTTCTTGTCTGCCGATCCTCTGGAACAATCAGTACCGAAAGGAAACCAACCGTCTTCTCCGTTGACTAAATAGAATCTGTGGGAGACATTTTCATCCTGACAGGCTACTCTGCAAGGTCTATCCGGGTCTTCTATATATATAAAAAAAAAATTATATTAGTTCTGTTGCTAATTAAAACACGGCAACTTTTTCTAAAAAAATCACTCGTAATAGTACAAATGATTAATATAAAGGAGAGTCAAACGACAACATAAAAAGAGCGGTAAGGAAAAGAGGTGTTGACAAAGATTGTGTATTCAAAAAATTATAATTGCATGGAAAATATAAGGGTGAACGGGAAAAGTACGAAGAAAATTTTGAATTTTAACAGATACTAAGGGGGAAGGAATTGCCAGGGGTTGAAGAGAGAAGACAGGGCAGACTGATGTGGACCTGTCCAAAAACAGAATTCACTTTTGATGATGATTATTTTAGTGGCTTTCTTTCGGTCACTGAAATCCGGTTTAAGCGATTCCAATGAGATCATACATGTTCTTTTGCTCTAGGATCAAGTTCTCCCACTACCAAATTTTGGATTGCAATCAGTTATCCCCTTGCCCTCCTGAAGCGCTGTTTTATAGCGATCCGACTGATCGGATTGCTACTATACTATACGCACAATATAAATATATTTCCTGTTATCATCGCTTTCAGATTCATAACAGTAATGAAAATTATATGTAGGGTAACTGACATTTATCTGGTACTTAAATAACTACATATTTAATAATTACAATTAACAATTCGTTAATATTCATCTTGAGTATAAAACAAGAACCATTTCTGGTCCTTGGTAAAAACAATTTTCAACTTATCATATAAAAACAAAAAAATGTTCTTTTGCTGTACGGATTGCAATCACTTTTAACGTCATCAATCAGATCACGCCAATCCGATCTGATTGTGATACTGGACCGAAAGAAAACCACCTTACATTAGAAATATTGGCAATTACGAGTAAAATTGTATATTTTGTGTGATGAGTTTCATTCTACATACTTATTATAAGTTCGTTAATATATACAGTGTGGCTATAAAGTTCTAGGACTTCCCTTATAAATAAGACAAAAGCCGTTATATCATCCAAATCACAATTTATTCTTTAACATACATTCCTTCTAAAACCACACAGCGCTTGGTGCGGTCCTCCAGTTCATTCACAGCGTTCTGAAAGACTAATTTAATTTTTATTTTTAATAAAACTGGAGAGGGATGTTGATGAAGATTAATCAAAAAACAGTCAAGGTGCCAATTTGTAGATAGCGTTGTTATTTAGCGCTACTAAAGTCCAAAGATTACTAAAGTACCGCGATCCAAATTTGAGCGCCAATACAATGAAAACTAGATTTATCCTTATAAAAGTGAAAAATTTCAAGGTCAAATATTTATCAATTATGCATTATAATTACAAAATTATTAAAAATTATTGACTTTACCGAACAATAAATACAAAAACAAACTAACTTCACAAATAACTGACAGATACGACAAATCAGTTCTTTTTATAAAGTTACACCAAATTTCTATATTTTTTATCTTTCCCGTAGTATTCTAAATAGTAGAAAATCCTTTTCAGATCTATTCTTATAACATGTTATACAGCAAGATGGCATTTTTAAATAAATTGTACAAGTGACAAGACCCACCATTTTGGTTCCAATTTGCTAATACACAGGCCTAATAAATGGCGCTACATTGATAATCTAGGGACTAGAAATTCAGGATGCCAGTCCTAAATCTTTTTAGCTACACTATATATCGATGGTTTAAAGCACAATTATTGTATGTCCACTTTTTTCCTATTTCCAGTTTTTACTATATAATTTTTGTATATGACAAAACGAAATTTATTATAATTTCCAAATATTGTATGTCCCATAGTTATTTATTTTTACTTCACATATGTAGCATGTCACTTAAATTATATGTGCATTTAAAGGTTTCATATTATGTAGAATACAGATATTGTATGTCCGGACATTGTTGCGAATAAATTATTATCTTTTATTGGTGAATTATCATTCTTGAGTAAATTTTAAATCTCAATTTATTCAAAATATAGAAAACTGGACATACAACAAATGTGCTTTAAACCATCGATATGATGTGACATTTACCAACGGCTGCAGAAATCTGCATCCCTAGTCCAGATAATCGACGGACACGTTCTTTGTATTTACTACACACTGTAGATGCATGTTGGAACGGAGATTTTATTCTTCCACATCCCTAAAAATAAGTAAGAGTAGTTGTAAATGGTATAAATTTAAGCGGAATAATTTCAAATTCAAGTGCAGAGCTTTAGAATTCATACATATTTGTTCGAATAATATGAAACACTTCTCACCAGCTTATCCGGCGTACATAGCTGTATACTCCTCTTCCTTTTATCCACCTTGCTAACCACCAACCTGACCCCCACTCCTGGTTGCATACAATTGAAATGACATCCACTCGCTGGCACCCAATACAATCCACTATCCCTTCTCCTCTGTTTTGGTCCTGCCCTCCAATTGAGGTCGTTATCATCCCCATCGACAGGGCAAATATCGGGGTGCTGCAGAAAAACCAGATCAGGATCCCTTGGGCAGGAGAAGGACTCACAACGCCCACTGATACAGTATTGCGGGGAGTGGACGTGAGTGTGGGTGTGCGTGTGGCAGAGGGTTCCGTCGGGGAAGGTCCAGCCGCGGTTTTTGGTGGAGCCGGAATGTTTGAGGCACCAGACCATGCAGGCTTCTTCGGCTAGAAAAATTGTTTATATACAACTACAGGACACAGTACAGTACAATATACTAGACCAGTTTTAGAAACTGACATTTTTAGATAAAATAAATAGATCATACATCACCACGGCAGTGGGCGATTTTTCCAATATTTGGCAACAAAATTTTAGCTTGGCGACTGGCGATAAAATTCGCGACTAATTAGAAATAATTGGCGATAATGAAAACTATAGTTTAATTTTCAATTTTAATATTGGTACTTTCGAGATGCCAGTTTTACATTGCGTAAGCCAATATTAATAAAATAATTAAAGGTATATTGTAACTCTTACGACGCTACTTTCGTATTATTAATATCCTTCAGGAATTCTGGTTCTTGAAATTTAACATGCAGTAATTAAAATTTATGCGTACTTTTATTTAAATGCTCTTTAATTTTATTTAAATCAGGCGTTTATAAAAGATTTTATTATTTTTTACCTTCCGTCACCTTTAGGTAAGGAAGGTATTGTCTTTGATTAAAAAATTCAATGATGAGTTTTTACTGAATAAGCACGTTTTACCATATAATACGATTTTACCATTTTTACGATGATGTCTGTATGTATGTGTGTCTGTGTGTCCGTGTGTCTGTGTGTCTGTGTGTCTGTGTGTGTGTGACAAAAGTTCCGGATCCAATAACTTCAATACCACGATTGCAAAAATTATAATTTTTTCGTATTCCTCAAGTTTACATCCAGAAGAACAACTGATTAGATTTTGGTTATAATTGGTCAACCAATTACAATTTATACTTCATATTCAATAGATACAGAGTTAAAGAATTTTAAAGAAATTAAATTTTATAATTCAGCCAGGTATGCCAAACTTGGGAACTAGTAATATATTCATATAATTCAAATTGACAGATGTCAGTATCAATAAAAAGTAAATTAATGTGATAGATATGAGATGTTGAAGTAGATATTGGGGAATACACGGAAAGATACGGTAAGAAAATAACTCTAGTGTTACAAGTTTTTAGAAAGATACTAGAAAGACGATTACATTGGTTTGAACATGTCATGAGGAGAAATGAAGAATTATATTGGAACAAGAATGAATAGTTTAGTAATAGGACGTTAAAGAAACAGAGGAAGACCAAAGATAAGATGGAAGGACTGTATTGCGGAAGATTTGAGAGAAAAGGAACTGAATGAGAACGACATGCAAAAATAGCGACCCCTAACGAATGGGAAAAGCTAAAGAAGAAGAAGATGCCAGTGTCAAGTGCAATTTGAATAGTTTGTTTATGAAATAATTTTACTGGAAATTTAGAATCTTTTGTAAGAAAAAATATGGAATTTATACATTATACACGAGAATGACGGAAGGTATTGTGCTGGCCACAACAGATTTTTTGATTAAATTTTATTTTTATTGTGTTTACTTCTTTTGTTTTTTTTTTTAATAATTTATATTTCAAACGTGTTTTTTACCTCCCGCTACCCTTGGTAATGGAGGTATAGAGATCGTGCTAAAAATCGCATATCGAGATTTTGGTAAATGACCACGTTTTAAGGTCCCTAAAATCCAATTTTAACATTTTCGCGATGATGTTTGTGTGTATGTATCTATGTATGTTGTATGTGTGTGTGTGTGTGTGTGTGTGGATCCTCTTTACGCTCTAACTCAAATACTATCATTCAGAAAGTTTTGAAACCATGTATTTCTACCTTATTCTAATATGGAAAGAAGCCATTAGATTTTGGTGGCAATCGGATAACCGGAAATGGCAGTTTACTTGAGGCTCAAGATAGTTTTCTAAAGTTCAAATTGTCGTCTGCTCGTCTGTCAAATATCTAATTTGTTTCAGGAATTTTACTTAAGGTCATATAAAAAATATTGTATGTAACTCATGTGTGTTTACACTCTTGTTACATAAATAACTATTACGTACTACCGATTTCGAGTTTCAGGTTATATTATATTATTATTATCATTTACGAATCTATAAATAACATGTCTCAAACTTACGGTCGGCGCTAGTACGTTGTACTCCAGTTCCCGTTAAATCGGTATCTACTTCTCTGGCCCTCTCACAAATTTGAACTGCGAATTCCCGTACGGTCATTCTAGGTACATTGAGACACTGAGATGCACTGCAAGCTTGATATCTTCTATCAGGACCTTGACAAGGTCTTCCATTACCTTCAGGCCTAAAAAAGAAAATTCATTAATAAAATTACAATCACATCTTTTTCCATCGTATTGTACCCACCTAGGTCTGTTGCACCTCCTGGTGCTAACCATAATCCCAGTGCTTCCAGCCCGAAGTCTACCTTCTTCGCCATACAAACATCCAGAAGCACAATCACTGTAGGATTTCCAGTCCGACCAGCCTCCATCCACAGTTCCAGCGAGACCCGGAGGACCTGGAACAGCTACCACGGCTCCAGATCGACTAGAGGATGAGCCTATGTTGGTGTAGGGAGCGGCGACTCCTCGAGAAACGCACCTGCCGCCTCTGCACCAGTGTTGGTGGCCGCAAGTCGTACCTACAAAAAGATCAAAAATAGAATTAATTACTTTTTTATTTGAAAACAATCTTTCATGCAAATTTTGTAATACTTGCACTTCGAAACTTTATTTTAGCAAACGACTAATAAGATCTAATTTTTCAGTAATTGACGTGTTAGACCTAGAATTCTCTTGTCAACTTCTACGTCTTCGATACATTACTCAACACTTCACTTTATACCAGTTTTAATGAAATTAAACATAATCCCAATACATAAAAGTTAGAAAAAACAACAACTGTAATTTGGACAGTATTATAAATGGAACAAATATATACGAGTACTAGTAAAATAATCTAATGTGGCCAGCACAATACCTTCCGTCAATCCTGTGTATTATGTATAAATTCCATACATAAATATTCTTGCAAAAGGGTTTTTAATTTCCACTATAATTATTTCATAAACAAACTATGCAAATTGTACTTGACACTGCTATCTTCTTCTTATTCTCTAGCTTTTCTTATTTAGAGGTAGGGTAATAAAATACATAATAGGCCAGTACGACTCTGTGCAATATGTGCTATTGCGCGTGCGCGAGCGACTTACGTGCTATAATGTAAGGTTACAATTTGAGAGTTGAGAATTATGGGAAATGATTGAGACAGAAAACGAGTGTTTAAATGGAAATAAAAAAAAAACTAATGAAGTTTTTAATGATTAGTTGAACTGAGTGAATAGCGAGAAAAATAGTGTAAAAATTTGTTAAAAGAAGTAAGAAATCGTGATAGACTTATAAATTGAAGAACTGACCGGATGATACAGTGTATCTGTACCAGGAGAGCATCATGTAATGGGCAAAAAAGACCAAGCACAGGTCCAGAAGGTATGAGCCAGGATATGTAGTTAAGATTTTATTATTAATTTTGAAATATTGTTTATTTTGTATGTACTTGCGTAAATTTTACTGTCAAGTTGTTGGATTTTCTTAACCTATCAAACAAACGTAGGTAATATTATTTGCAAGGTATACAAATATTACATTTCCACGCCAGAATCTTTTTGTTAAGCATCTTAATTCTCACCAAATACAAGCAAACGTAATAATGATTATTATTTTTCGATTATTTCTCGTATCCAAACCATACATGCATAATATACGTAGTTACTAAAAATACATAACATACTTTATATATGAAAATGATTTAATTTTAATATTTACCCTCAAGTGCTGGGTGAGACGTCCAAGTGTATCGTTCTCTTTGACAATGCAAATCTCGGCAGACATCATCTAATGGTTGTTGCAATGAGTGTTTGCTACCTCGTCCGTACTTTAACATACCTAGAACAATATACTTCTTTAAAAAGATCTAAATTATAAACTATTTATATACAGTTATTTTTGTAACATTCAGAATCGTGAATAATTCATTCTTCAATTATTATTTAAGAAACAATTTTGTCAAAAATCACGGGCTACACTCATATTTGAACCCAGGACCAGGGCCTTCGTATGCCTAGGAGCATCTTACTAGACATAGGAAAGTCGTAGGTCTCGGTTCAAATCTGGTGAAGTGTAGGAAATAAATCTACTAAAACAAATACATAAATATCTACAAATATACATTTCCTTACATTGTTGGTCTGCGTCGAATCTTTCTCCTGGTAAGGCCCCTTCTGCGCTATGATCTAACTGTCCAGCTGAACTTCCGTGGTCTAGAAGACATCTTGACTGTGAGGTTCTAAAAGATGTTTTTGTTACCACCATCATTGCTGTTAACTATGTAATATACTCACTCTAAGAACTTCTGAAGATATCGCCTACTACAAGGAGACCAAGTAATTTTTCCACTTCCTAACGTTGGGGACATAATATAGCTGCTTGGATCACAGTCGTTGTCTGCCAGAGGTCCATCGTGTCTCATCCCCAAGCTGCAAATTAGAAAGACTTTAAGAATATTTCGTAATACTATACCGTTACTATGAACTAAACACGTAAGTGAAAAGGGATATATAAAGGACGCCGGCTGTTAAGAGCCGCACGAACGAAAACCAAAAGTGAAAAGGCGTCTGTTATTATAACGGCCGCCGGCCGTTAAGGTTTATAACAGGCGCGTGTAATTAAAGATAAATCACAGTATCGTGATGAGCTTATGGTATTACGAAAAATTTTGATCGCCGCACGGCCGATATGCAAAAAACGGCCTAATGACGTTAATAACTATAACAAACCAGCACATTTCCTAATAGTGTTTCAGCGACCAGGACAGATCATGCGATTACACTTTTTTGTTGATTTATTGTAAGCAATAATTGTTTCTTCTTCAATTTTTCATTATTTGTGACCCTTGAACAATAATGAGAATGTGATTCCAACAAAGAAAATGACCAATCACAAAAAATTGATTACAATAATTGTTCTTGTATTTAAATTTGATTACAATAATAAATATCAGTAATTCAAAAAAAAAAAAAATTATAATCGTTGTTAGTTCATAGTTTGAATTCCCTAGTATAGGTTTTATCTGGGAGTTTGATTTTATTGCTTTATTACACAACGATAAATTGACCGAATTTATTGATTGACTTGTGACTTTCAATCATCGCTACGTGTAAAAAAAAATCAATCGATCAATCGAAAATAAATTGATCAATAAATTGATAAAATAGAACGAGTTCTATTTTCCATCGATTTTTTGGGGAATTTTTGGTTACTTTCTAGTGCCAACAGGCCCGGATTACCATTTCTTTACGCCCTATACTAAAATTATTTAAAATTATCGACAACTGTCATAGCTCAACAGGTTTTATCAATCGCTTTACTATTATGAATAATTAAAGCAAAAGTGACTGTTTACATTGTGTGGTAACTTCAGGCACTTTTCTCCTTTTCTCCATAAGAAAATATTAAGAAGTTGGTAGCCCTGATTTTAACAAAAATAAATTGATAGAAAATCGTTGTGTAAATTATCAACGCCTTTTAAGATAAATTCGTCGATTTATCCGTCAATAAATTGAACGATTTATTGTTAAGTGTAAAACCGCTATTACAGACAAAAAGAAAGATATTTTGTAAAAAGCTCTTGTTAAGAATTCGATACTTTGTTTTGCAACAGTTTTAATGCCTAGAAGTAAGAAAATTATAAAAGTTGTAGGTTCAAATCGAGATATACACGTTTATTGAATGAGTAGTGTTGTATGTTTGACCGCTACACTTTTCTGGTCTATTGAGCTCGATATTGAGTGTCGGGCATAAGCATGCTTATAAGGTATTTTCAACTTAAAATTACCTAAAGAATACACCGTGAAGCTATGCCAATCGAATCGCTCGAAATTAGGTAAACAATCCTCGTATTTATTTTTAAATAATAAAACATTTAAAAAATCTTACTTATGTCCGATTTCGTGTGCAACAACATACACACTCTCAAAATGCCTCCCCTCATTAACAGTACAACTGCTAGTCATTGTACACATCCCCGCTACAGGCGCCAACCCTACGACCTGACTGGACACCTTCCCTCTCTTTCCCACCACGTAGAGGTCGAGCCCTGTGAGGATAAGCGCATGGTCCCAATGCTGGGGGTCTTGATCCCCTGGAGGGTTGCGTAGCCGTTGCCAACTGCAGAAACTGCTGAGAAAGCGGTCGATATCGTGAGGACGAACAAGACCTGAAGGCTCCTCATGGAGGATCTCCAAGCGCTTGAGGACGAAATTTACGGGACGGCCTAGCGAGGGATCGTGGTAGAGCAGTTGGACCTAGAAATTATAAAAAAAATGTTGATGTGGAAATAAAAAAAAATTGTAAAAGTCAACGCAAGGCATAGAATCGTTACATGATAAAGTATAATTACGATACTCGGTGATACTTGACAAGTTTCACAAGATTTCAGTCTCCAAATCAACCTCTCGGTCTTATCGCCGGCCAAGCTTATGGCTTCTCGATAGATGGCTCTGCATGTGGTTAATTACCTCTTCGGTCATCATATCATTTTTGAATGGTTTATTATTCGTCCAGTCAAACTAGTCAAAATCAATAGTTTGTGTAACCTAGAAGTTTAAGTGTGTTACACTGATGAGCTCCAATTAGTGCAAAACGCATCTGTTGTTCAGGTTGAATGGACCAGTCTCTTAAAAATGACGGAGAGGTTGATTCAGAAATTGAAATCTTGTGAAACATATAAAGTATGTTTATGGTTAAGCAGTAAAAATATATAACCTCTTTATTTGAATCATTTTTCTCGATTACTGATAGTTTAGAAGTTATTTGAAAAAGAAAAAATCCGATGTGGCCAGCACAATACCTTCCGTCAATCCTGTATATAATGTATAAATTCCATACATAATTTTTCTTGCAAAAGATTCGAAATTTCCAGTAAAATTATTTCATAAACAAACTATTCAAATTGCACTTGACACTGACATCTTCTTCTTTAGCTTTTCCCATTCGTTAGGGGTCGCTATTTTTGCGTGTCGTTCTCATTCAGGTCCTTTTCTCTCAAGTCTTCTACAATACAGTCCATCCATCTTATTTTGGTCTTCCTCTGTTTCTTCAACCTCCTATTAGTAAACTATTCAATCTTGTTCCAATATAATTCTTCATTTTTCCTCATGATATGTTCAAACCAATGTAATCGTCTTTCTTGTATCTTTCTAGATACTTGTAACACTAGAGTTATTTTCTTACCGTATCTTTCTGCGTGTTCCCCTACATCTACTTCAACATCCTCATCTCTGCTACATTAATTTATTTTTATTGATACTGACATCTGTCAATTTGAATTATATGAATATAGTAGTAGTTTCCATGTTTAGAATAGCTGGCAGAATTATAAAATTTAATTTTTTTAAAATTCTTTAACTATGTATCTATTGAATATGAAGTATAAAATGTAATCAAATCGTATAGAGAATAATATATTATTTAAGTTATAATAACGTTAAATGTCAATAAATCAAATATAACTGTTAAATCTTCAAATGAGGGTACTTCCGGTTCAACAATTATAACCAAAATCTAATCACTTGTTCTTCTGGATGTAAACTTGAGGAATACGAAAAAAATATAATTTTTGGATTCGTGGTATTGAAGTTATGGGATCCGGAACTTTTGTCACACACACACAGACACACATGCATACAGACATCATCGTAAAAATGGTAAAATCGTATTATAGGGACCCTAAAACATGCTTATTCAGTAAAAACTCATCATTGAATTTTTTGACCAAAGACAATACCTTCCTTACCTAAAGGTGACGGAAGGTAAAAATAACAAAATTCAGTTTTTCGCTATTATCTAGTAAAAATCTAGGAAAAATAAAAGCACGTCTAACATGGCAACCTATAGGTGCACAAAAAGTTCCGTTTAACCGACATTGTATCTCTTATAGTTCTCGAGATCTGAATGATGGCAGCTTTAAATGGGACACACTGTATAAGTATATATTTAAGTTAACAAAAATTAAATGGCGGAAGGTATTGTACACATCAGATTTTTAAAATATTAGATTGCAAAATACTTACGGCATTAATCATGGCAAGAACAAATCTGACCAATTCCCGTTCCGTATCTTGTGGGTAGTTGACCCTCATATGTTGAAACAAATCCCTATCTACAAACACCGCAGTTTCCACAAACACTGGACTTCCTAATGACACTAAAGCCCTTTTGCTTCTCACTTTTTCTGTTGCATTCACCCTTTTCCTCAATTTTTCCTCACTTTCACCCACATATTTCTTCCTCTTTCTTTTCTTCTCTTCTTCATTGTCTTCATCTTCCGGCTTTTTCCTCCGATGTTTTGTCCAGTATTTCTTGCTGATATGTTGGGTAGATTCGTCATGGGCGCAAATAGGCGGCTCTTCTGGCAGTGGTGTAGAGTCAGGGGTTGTAAAGGGATGTGAAGCGGGGCGGCGGATTAAAATATGTGGGTGGGAGCCTTCTGAAGTTTGCAATCGTGGAGGAAGAGGGTGAATAATGAAGTATTCGTTGTTGTCGTTTGAAACGATCCCCCTCTACAAAAAATCATAACTAGTTATTTCTTTTACCAACTGAATCTTACGTCTGTTCTACAATTATTGAAAATAAAACACATGGTATTAGGATTTTATTTTAAAGTAGTTCCCTTCAACAATAAATTACCTTAAAAACTAACAAAGCTTTCAAACTAATTCTGGTAACTTAAAAACTGTCAAAACTGCCAACTAATTATTGAGGGGGGGCTTAAAAACTGTTAAATTAATTTCCGACTCACATTTTTAAATTAATTCTATGAAGAAATTTTGTCCTACTTTTCTAATTTTTCGAAATATTTCCAATTAATTGTCGGGATTGACAGTATTTTTGAAGGGTATATGTACTATACATATAATTTGAAATATTATACAATAAGAAATAATATAATGTATGTACTTCCCATAAAAATCTTCAGTAATGTCTCTGGATTTTTGACACTGACATTTATCTGTCAGTTACAAACATTTTCATTTTTCAATTGGTTTCCATGACATTATTTGGGCTGTGAGATTTATTAAGACACATTATTATATACCTTATATTTCTTTATTTCTAAATCTATAAAAGATATAATAAAATATTTATATGTATCAGATTGAGAATTTACTCTTCTTTAATACGTAAGCAAGAACAAAAATTTTCAAAAAGTAATATTTAGAAGATTATTTTTAAGACTCTGCTACTTCCGGTTGTCCAATTATTACCAAACCTTTTAAGCTCTTCCCAGTAATGTCCGATTTAGAAATACGTAGTTAAACAGATATTAAGTATTATAGTTTTTGAGAAATCGTCCTTCCAACCGACTCACATACACACACATACATACACACACCCACATCATCGTAAAAATATTAAAATCAGATTGTAGGGACCTTAAAACGTGCTTAATCATTAAAATCTGGATATGCGATTTTTAACATGAATCCAATACCTTTCTTAGCGAGAGGTAAAAAAATATGTTCTGTTCAAACCTTATATCGGGAGTTTATTTTATCCGTAAACATATACTTACAGTATAAAATGATTGACAGCAATGTATTAAAGCGTTTATTTTTGACATTATTTGTGCTGTGAGATTTTTAGAACAGATTATTATATAACTTATATTTCTTTATCTCTAAATCTATAAAAGATAATGGCATAAATCTTGCATTTTAATATACAATATTTAAATATGTAGTAGAAGAAATACTAATTTTGGATTTTATTTTCATTTGAAATTAGTCGAAACCAAACAAAACCGAAAATATCGTATTTGTATTCATTCGCGTGTCTTCTTCAATTACATTAATATCCGGTTACCGCCATGCAACGCATATTTGTTGAAATGCTAACAAATTTGATTTACCGCTACAAAAGAGCGCGCTAAAAAATCACCCACCAAACAAAACGCAAACAAATGAAACATAGTCTTCCAATTGTTTCAGCGTAGCGTCGTTTGTCGTTTCGTTGCGGTGTGGTGCTAGTCAAACAAAAACAAATGACACGCGGATTTTTATGCCTAGATCGGAACGTGGGATTCGCTTTCGACCCAGTTTAGTTCGACGGACGGAGAGAAGACACGATTTCTTTCTGATCATTAACCTAACAAGGTGCCAGCCGCAATCTAATTGAATTTACTGAACCACTGGATGGATTTATAGCGGAATTTTGAATCTTAAATGACGGTTTTGCAATGGATGAGCTGATTTTTAAGGATTAAATGATTCAGTTCCCATAATTATACGATCTAATACTAAAACAACTCAAACACTACAACAATGTTAATCTAATGAACCTTCCTTCCAGAATTGTATTTCTTTGTGTGCCACTTTATCTATTAAAATCTTGGTACTACTAAAACTAAAGCATCAATTTAGTGACGAAGATAGATTAAAAAATCTGTTGTGGCCATTACAATACCTCTCGCGC
Source organism: Harpalus rufipes (assembly GCA_951394225.1). NCBI lineage: Eukaryota > Metazoa > Arthropoda > Insecta > Coleoptera > Carabidae > Harpalus > Harpalus rufipes. The sequence goes on along the minus strand of OX596289.1, from coordinate 7,244,397 downwards.
CCTTTCCATTGTGGTATATAAAAGTATTGTATTTAACATTTCTGTACACACAAAAAAATCAAATTACACCTAATCTTTATATTTACGCATTTTCTATAATTTTAAATTCATTTCTTCATTTCTTCTAAATGTTCGAGGTTTTTAAAATTTATTGACGGTATTGGCGGTATTTCTGAAGGGTTCATTTAATATACTGATAATTTTAAATATATAATTAATAATACAATAAGTAATATTAAATATCGTTCCCAGAAAAAGCCTTCAGTACTATATCTGAATTTTTGGCACTGACATTAGTGACATTTATCTGTCAATTACAGACATTTTAATTTCTCAAGTAGTTACCATGCAGATGTGAGATTTACTACAACAGATTATTTTATAGATTATATATCTACATCTTTAAATCTATAGAAGGTACAATAAATTTAAAAAAAATAATATGTAGAAGATTTTTGTTAAAATACTTCCGGTTGTCCAATTGTTACCAGAATCTATTCAACTCTTCCTATTACTCTATTAGCTTGAGGAATCCGTAGTTACACAGGTCTTATAGAATTTGAGAAATCGTACCGCCAACAACGTAACACACATCCACACACACACACACACACACACACACACACACACACACACACACACACACACACACACACACACACACACACACAGACAGATATTATCGAAAAAATGTTATTATCGGATTCTAGGGACCTTAAATCGTGCTTATTCAATAAAATCTGGATATGCGATTTTTAGCATGATTCCAATACCTCTCTTAGCGAGAGGTAAAAAATTAATCATTAGTTAGCAACTAACAAAATAAAATTTGCATTAATAACTACAAAAATGATATACTTTAATAACAAATGTATTTATTTATTTAGCGTATGGCATACATTCATCACATAATTTAAATGTATCAAATGATAAATAGGTTGTTGGGCGAGGTCGCATTTGAAATTTTTAATAACAAATGACAATAATGTTCTCTTCTACTTACTATTCCTCCACAAAGACTCAATGCACTACTCTGCCCTCGGTAGAAGCAATCCGTGGCTACCATGTCCATTGGAATGTCCTCGGAACGGTTTCCCCAGGTAGCCACGAGGCGAAAGCCAGGCGTGGTTAGTGCCGGGCTGGGCGTTAACTCCAGGGTAAAACTTCTCCGCAGAGCTGGGGCATCAAGCTCCAGATGTCTGTCCAGGGGAGTTAAGCTGCGGCGGACGCGATTGTGAACGGGATATACTATGCTGTATTCTAGAATAAAATAAGATAGGCATATTGAAATATTTTTTTTGCGGAAACAAATAAAGTACGTGTGGTGTCCTTTAATGGACTGTCTAAAGGACATTCATGTGCATCTGTGAATTTTTTCTCAGCCGTAGAATATGTGTGCTGTTGGCAATCAGCTTTTGAGTAAGTGTAGTGAACGTTCGTCGGTTTTTTCTATTTTTGCTAAATGATGGTTGATGGATGAACGGCTTGAGCAACGATATTGCATAAAATTTTGCCAAAAGGTTGACGAAACCGAAGAGGAAATGATTCGGAAAAATCAACAGGCTGTCGGGGACGATGCCAGAAGTATCTCACGAATAAAGGAGTGATACAACCATTTCAAAGCTGGCTGCATGTCAGTGTGACAACTTTGGTCATGTAGTATCGTCGTATCACTATTAAAGAACTTGCGAACGAGGTAGGGGTAAGCATTGGATCGGTACATTCAATAGCCGTGTTGGCTGTCATTCGAAATCTAAATCATCAAAGTGATCATGATTAAGAAGTATGTTTTTTTCGTTTTCTATTCGTTATCCCCACTTTCTCATTTTGTGCTCACTAGACAACCTTCCCCTTTTCCCCCTGAATCATATTTTTTGAGTGATCACACGGATTCATTTCAATTTAAAAATGCCTGACGACAATAGGTTTTCGAGCGTAGAAATTTATCAATGTGTGGTTTGTTGCACCAAAGGAAATATATATGATTTTCCTACAAAAACCATACTTTTGCAAATAAAGAATATATGTTACATAAAAGATTTGTTTTATAACTTCTTTAACACTTGACAGTAGATTATTTATAAAATAAGTTAGTTTGCATTTGTTTGCATATCAAATTTGATGCTAGGTGATGTATCTTACAGTTAAAGTATAAACTTAGTCAGTGCATACACTGTCTAGTTGATGTATGTTTCCACTAGCTGTTTTAGTGAAAATATACATTATTTTATATAGTGCATACTTTATCTAGTTAATGTATTCATTGACTAGTTAGTGTATACACCTTCTTTTGTCACTGTCTACCTAAATGCGAGTTCTGTGCGTTAGGTATTGTTTCTGTTTGTTTTTTTTTATAAAATTTATACGCCTAGATTGTTGGGTGGGCATGTTGCGTGGGCAACGCAATAATTTATACTTTCACTAAAACAGCTAGTGGAAGCATACATCAACTAGACAGTGTATGCACTGACTGAAATGTATACTGTAACTGTAACATATATATTATTCAAGTGTTTTCTTGACATAATTTTTAAATCATATACATTAGAACGCAAAAGGCAAAAACTCCACCTTTTCTTGACTGCCTCATGGTAGAGGAACTTGTTTTTGCTAATTCAGGAAAGAAACGTCATTATGCTTCATTGGTAAATTATACTACCGTACATTAACTACACAATAGATAAGAATTTTGGGTAATTAAAGTTAAATTACGAGCCTTAATGGTCCTAGTATGTACAATAAAATTGGAAACCTTGTTTTTAATCATCTCCTATTTTATTCTTCTCTACTCTGCCAGTGTGCACTTGTGCAGTATTTCACAATTATTTGTGTTGTACAATCTACGTAGATAAATAATTAAATTTCCGGGCTCATGGTGTTGTGTTGCATTGATGATCTCGGATTGTGTCAATCACGGATTCACTCGCATCTCACACCATCAGCGTCGGCTATGGTAAGGTAGAGTTCCTCCTTGTCGCTCTCACGATTCACGTCTCCAGTTCCGCCAGATAACATCTCTCTAATCTAGTTACTTTCACCCACGCGAGACTGACCGTATTCAGGAAGATTTGCAAAGAGAGAGAAGGCACCTATTTGATTTTGATATATTTGTGTCCCAAGGAGTGCTGTCAAAATATGTAGAAAATAGCTGGTTAAAAGGGGTTGCAAAAATATTCATTAAAAGAAAATCTGATATGGGCCGGTACAATACCTTCCGTCTTCCGTCAATTTTGTGTATTATGTACAAATTTCATACATAAATTTTCGTGAAAGATCGTACATTTCCAGTAAAATTAATTCATAAACAAACTACGCAAATTGCACTTGACACTGATATCTTCTTCTTCTTTAGCTTTTCTCATTCGCTAGGAGTCGCTGTTTTTACCTTCCGTATGTGACGAAAGTTTCGGATCGCATAACTTCAATACCACGATTCCAAAAATTATATTTTTTTCGTATTCCTCAAGTTTACATCCAGAAGAACAACTGATTAGATTTAGGTTATAATTGGTGAACCGGAAGTAGCCTCATTTGAAGATTTAACAGTTAAATTTGATTTATTGACATTTAACGTTATTATAACTTAAAGAATATATTATTCTCTATACGATTTGATTGCATTTTATACTTCATATTCAATAGATATAGACTTAAAGAATTTTAAAGAAATTAAATTTTATAAATCAGCCAGCAGTGCTAAACATGGAAACAACTAATAAATAAAAAATAAAATAAATAAATATTTCATCGCGGCATATTACCCATTGCTGGGTGTGCCAATCTGCTTTGTACAGATATCGGTAATGATGGAATATTTGTACCGTGCGGGCGCTTAATATATTATTATTATAATTCAATATAAATAAAAAGTAAATTAATATGGCAGAGATGAGGATGTTGAAGTAGATGCTGGGGAAGGCACGGAAAGATAAGTAAGGAAATAACTCTTGTGTTACAAGTTTCTAGAAAGATACAAGCGAGATTGGTTTGAAAATGTCATGAGGAGAAATGAAGAATATATTGGATGAAGAATGAATAGCTTAGTAATAGTTGAAGAAACAGAGAAAGACCAAGATAAGATGGAAGGACTATATTGCGGAAGACTTGAGAGAAAAGGAACTGAATGAGAACGACACGTAAAACAGAAATGAATGGAAGAAGAAAATAAAAAATAGCGACTCCTAACGAATGGGGAAAGCTAAAGAAGAAGAAGATGTTAGTGTCAAGTACAATTTGCATAGTTTGTTTATGAAATAATTTTACTGGAAATTTAGAATCTTTTGCAAGAAAATTTATGTATGGAATTTATATATAATACACAGGATTGACGGAAGACATTGTGCTGGGCACAACATATTTTTTTATTTTCTTCTTCCACTTATTTCTGTTTTGTGTGGCATCCTCATTCAGTTCCTTTTCTCTCAAGTCTTCCGTAATACAGTCCTTCCATCTTTAAAAATTTATTATTCTAAAGAATTTGTACTTAGTGCGGCTCTGTGCATACAGTTCCTATTTAGTGTAACTTTAACGCCTTTTATTAATTGGCGAAGCAGGAAATCAATTAGGTAATCCAGGATATGCCAAACATTGCGCTATTTTTCTTATTTAAATTAGCTATCTAAATGAGAAGATAATTAGTCAAATGGTGTAAATTTATATGGAAAACACAAAGCACTATCAAAATGAATTTCTGCGTATTCTGTCTACTGTTTAATCATGTAGTTACTTTCAAATGTAATTTATAACAACACGTAATTATGATATAGATTATTTCCAATAAAACTTTAAAATCGAAATAAGACATAAGTAGACATTTTCGTTCAAGTTAAAAATGGTTTATTCGGGCCAAGGTTTAAACAATTTAACGCCATAAATTTATCAGTTAAAACGTTCACTATATACGAATTATCAGTGCTGTATTAACTTAAGTATCATTTAATTGTTTAATCACAATATTATACAAAATTTATGCAATTTTCCTGAAATTCACAATATTTACATTACAGTCAAATACTGTTTACAAAGATGATGTTTACCAGACGTCACCTTACGGGCACTCATTGCTGGCGTGGAGAGTGCACGACAGGGGTCAATTTTGTGCCACTAAATTCGATATAATTTTTGGCGTCGGTCGGGATCGAACTCGGATCCTCAGATTCGCGACCAGACACTCAGGCACTCGGTCACGAGACCCCGTAAGTACTAAGTATTACCTTTGAATATATAATACAATACAAGAACGGCAACGTAATGTATTTAGATTAAATATTTCGAGAGAAGGTGCCATCTATTCCTCCATATACGAATTATTTCTGAGCTAGTTCAAAAGATACATAATAGGTGGATGTTGCACAGTATTGCCACGTAGCTAGAACAACAAGATAAGATTTTAAAAAGGTTTTTAAGTTTACTACTGTAAAACAAGTATACATGTACATTGAAGATTCAAAATATATTATCTGGTTATTATGAAACAATATTTTTGTATTATTGATTATTGAATACCTCTAACAAATACTATTTGGCAATGCTGTCAGCACGATTTATCGTAGTTCACAGTTTTGTGGAAGGAGTCACTAGCTATCTATAATAATTTTGTGAATAAAAAGAGACCGATATAGTATCTTGGTAGGCCATATGCGTTGCCGTTCTTATATGTATTATATATTCAAAGGTATTACTTAAAAAGTATTTAAGTACCCTGAAAAGACTAAAGTACTTTTTATTGGTACTTAAGTACCATTTTAAGTACTAAGTACAAGTATTTTAGATGCAGTACTTGAAAATCAAGTACTTCAGGCATATTGGAAAATAATAGCTCATTCCAAAAGCTGTATGTTTTCAAACTTAGGTCAAGAACTTATCAAAAACCCATCGTCTTGCTGCTATTAAATAAATTATGAATTTATGAGTACTGCTCTGTTATATTAATTAGTTTTAGTGTAACAGAAAGTGATATACATAATCGAAAATAAATCTAGGTGACATTTAATACAACATAAATTACATTTTCGAAAAGCTTAGTACAAAGTGTTAAGATTGTTCTACTTCCTATTATTTCGTAATTGTCTTTAGTATGTAGTTTTAATTGTGTGTTAATTTAAATAAAAAGAGCACAACAGCTTTGCAATTATAATGTTACTTTCATCTGATTTTGTTTTGTTTATAGTGAAAACCGTGACGATATACACAGTCGTTTTTCGGAGAAACAATAAAATTCAAATTGAAGTGTACTACGCTTTTAATTTCGCGTTTTATTTATTAATAAAAATAAAATAATATAAATCAGCAAACTTCATGGCTTTTACCTAAACAAATTGTGATTATGAATTGTAGAATCAACTACATACACCCCGTCTATTCTTACATGACAGTCCCCGCTAGTATCGTGTACAGAGAGAGAAAGTATTCGTGGGGGGACAGAGATAGATAGTACGCGAGATAAATACACTCCAATATATGTTTTTATTAAAAATAAATTTTGTTTCTTTGCACATAGATACATATATCCAAACTTACCAGCACGCTATTTACTACATATTGGTGTAGCATAAGACTGAAATTTAACAAATATTATTTTTGTCTGAGATGAGGTAACTTTTAAATCCTTTCATAATTTATGGCCCGGTTTATACTTTCCGTTCTCAACTGCAGCAGAGTTAGGGCAAGGTGAGCTCCGTTCCATATCGACCACCCAAAGACGAAATTATGTTAAAATTATCAATGAGTGATATCTCTTTATCCATTAATTTTAAACAAAAAGTGTTATAACAAAAGTTGTTATTAACAGCTCAAAATTGGTGAAAACTGTAAAATAATTTTAACTTGCTTAAGAAATTTTTAGTAAAACGATTTTTCAGTTTGACTATTGTAATGGACCCGTTTAGTGATGACGTAGGCCAGGTTTCCAAACAAGAAAATGGCTGCCACCTTGGTAACCGTTGCTATGTTATTGAAAACTGACCGCGAAACTACAGTGGTGGGAATTTTCCCTTTCTTAGAATTTTAGGCTCTTTAAAGGGTTTAATTGGCGTAGCGCCAAATGGGTTTGTGACCTACGTTAGTAAACTATACTCAGGATCAATATCTGCTAAAAAGATTGTTGAAAATTGTGGAATTTTAAAATTATTTGAATCTGGAGATCTAATCATAGCTAACAAAGGGTTCTTAATAAAAAATGTATTGCCGCCCGGGGTAACTTTAAATATTCCATCATTTCTAATGAAAATGCAATTCACGCCGGAGCAAGTTGCTGTTACTAGAAACATTGCTCGTGCAAGAGTTCACGTGGAAAGAGCAATAAGAAGGATAAAAGCCTTTCAAATTTTAAATAGTATTCCTCAAAATTTTGCCCCAATTTCAACTAAAATTTATCAAGTATGCGCTGCATTGACTAATTTTCAATACCCATTAATCAAAGAAGTTGAAATGTATTATAAAGTAAATAGGTAGTCAGTAAGTTTATACAAATTACATATATATTGTTAAATAGAAAATTTTATTTATTGTTTTAAAAATATACATTATTTTAATAAATATAATAATAATTATAGTGCAGTTCGGAGTCCAAATAACTAAAAAACACAATGATTTCTCCATTATATGAAGCTGTCCCTGCATTTGGTGGTAGTATTCATGTTTATTTAATACGAATTCTTCCTTATCCACATCGTATTTACAAATGTAAGAATGATCACATTTCAGTGCGACCCTTATGTCGGTGTTTCTGAATTTATAGGGGCATTTCACTTCCAAAATTGCGTCCTCGCCTACCTATCCGTCTGGACTGGCTCCCAAATATCCGCAAGGATGTAAATGTAATATTAATCTGCAAATAAATTATATGCAATGAATTTTCAGTCACAATGAGCAATATTCATATGAAATTATTTTACATACCTCAACTTTGTACGTTCGATCTCTCATACTGGTATTCACAGTGCTTGTTATTATTTTTAAATTATCATTATATGTCATACTGACTATTTGATGATTTTCACCACGTCCTATTAATTTTCTATCGTCTATAAAATAATTTACAATAGAAGAAAACTTTTATTACATGTTTCTGAGCCATTTCAATAACAAACAAACTCTACAATTTATAGGTTATGTTATGTCTCATACGTCAAATCCTGAAGTAGCATAGCAACCGCCTTAGTAACGAAGACGCCATTTTCTTGTTTGGAAACCTTCGTGACATCACACTAAACGGGTCCATAGCTACTTGTATCACTAATGTAATATTTGACAGCGAATAAAATTTGATGTGATGTATATATGAAACATTTTTGTTTACGTTTGTTTGAATCATTTCTTTATAGTTATTAAACTTAGTTTTTTTAATAAAAAAAATATTTTTCAAATAAATATTCTTTATTTTCAATTATTGTTATTTTTATAGAAAACAAAAAGGATTTACATATTTTTACTCTTGTTTTTATAGAGGTAGAAAGTAAAGAACGTTAGATAGACCGTAAAATTTAACCAGAAACAAACAATAAGCAAATTTTTATTTAATTGAATGCCCGAGATTTTCAGATATCAATGATTGTTTCAGTTCGTTAAATAGGTTTCACTTGAAGAAAGTACTTACCTACTTGGATTTTTAATTTTTAAAGTTTTCTAATTATTTTACTGTGAAATTGGTTCGGTCCATAGCATTCTAATGCGGAAATTTTTACAAAACTCTTATGTTAAGCTAAATCAAAAACCGTATCATTAACATTATTAAGAACGTAATTGTAATTTATTTTGTTACAGATAATGACTTTATACGACAAAAAGTGCTAGAATATATTAGACAATCTAAGTGTAATTACAGGCTAAATGAGCTACTGCTGTAAAAAATATGAGCTGCACTATACTTTCGAAATATGTTAAATATTGAAAAAGCTAAATTGTGTGTGAGTCATGTATTGGAATATCTGAAAACATTAGATATACGACATATTTGTTTACTACTGGTACATTTATGTGTCAACTACTAAAATTTGATAACGTCAACTTCTAATGCTCATCATTTTGATAATTTTTGTTTATAAGGTAATTAATTTTAATTATTATTTTTGCACGATCAGGTTTTTTTTTAACTTTACCGATACGGTTTCCAAGGCAGTAAGTTTTGTTTACAAATTACTGATCAGTAAGTGATGTGATACTGATCAGCAAGTGATTTGACTGATCAGTAAGTGATGTGACTACCTACCGATCTGGAGGCGGTGAAAATTACATAAATAAAAAATAAATGTACAATTTTTAAAGCTTTAACGATAACAAAACAACGATCATAGCTTACTTAAAAATGACAACTATTTTTTTTAAATGTCAAAATAATTTTTATATAATTCTAAACTTTAATTTATTATTGAGACGATCGTGCAAAAAATATAATAAGCATTGCGGGCATTAAGTGCTTCTTACCGGTATCGGATGTATTGGAGATCGAGACGAAATCGAAATCTCCAAACTAATCCTCCACCGGTAAGGTGCACCTACTGCCCTTAATACTTAAATAACTATTTAATGGGCTTCCTAAGACTTCAAAAAACAGTATTACACATTTTCATTTCTTAAAGTGTCAAGTACCGGTTTTATAAAAAGATCAAATTTACAATCTGCCTACGACATAAAACATAAACAATGCAAAGACACGTGCTGATCAAAGTTAATATTTACGATAGTTCTGCTCCACATTTTATAAAAATATATTTACCTGTTTCTGATGGTCCCATAATATGGTTCCATTCTGATTGTGTTAGCAGACTTTTTAAGTTATCTTCTGTGATCTGAAACAAATAAAAATTATGCAATTTAAAAACGGAAAAACACAAATTTAATTACATAAAAGCTTTCAAATTTATTTTAATTTTATTGTTACGTGTTTTTATTACTTTAAACTTTAATTACAACATTACACAAAATTTTAATAATGAACGGATACATTTAATATAAGTGGCTATTTACTTAAACATTATTACTTAATATTTTGGTTTCCCATTATTAAATTACTATAAAATGCTTAGTTTGGTTACAATCATTAAACAATATAATGTTGAGAATAAACATTATTATTATTAAATGGTTTATGCTTTTATGTAACCAAGCATAAATAGTATGCTTCAGTGAAAATAGTTTATACTCGATAAATGTAGCAGTCTTCTATTTTCATTGGTATGTTATTAAGACGTCATTTTTTCCACTGTAGCTTTTGAAAAAAGTTTCAGGCATCTCATGAAAAGTCTGTTTTGATACCCAAAAATTCAGTATTTTAATAATTTATGGAGAAGTCGGTCACAAAACTGCTTTGTGAGTGTTGGTTTATGCTGGATTTATACAGCGTAAGCCGTAACGTAACGTAACGTGCTGTAACGTAACGTAAAGAATAAAACAATGCAAACGTATGACAATTTATACAGATGTAAGCCCTAACGTGAAGTACCGTGCCGTAACGTGTCAAAACTCCAAAGATCACTAACTTTTATCTCTCTACGTTACGATACGTTACGGTACGTTGCGATATTACGAAAATTATTACTGCCCTGCGCTGTAGTCTGTTTTTGTGTGGCTAATATATATTGTTTAGCTAATACATTAAATGGGAATAAATATACAAAATACTGCATTACGAATAGTTTGTTTTATGTGACTGTGACTGACATGTGTCAAGTGTCAAAGTTTAGATTATTATATTAAATGATGGAAATATAATGTAATATAGTGTATTACAAATAAAATAACCTGTTAAATACAAATCTGACGTGCACATGTATCCACAGAGCATGAGCATAGTTTTTACGAAAATGTACCGTATAAGTTCAGTATAAAATAGCTTAGAAAAATCACGCGTTACGATACGTTACAATACGATACGGTACGTTACGGCTTACGCTGTATAAATCCACCATTTCACTCGCAAAAATGCAGTTTCCCGCAGGGCCGCTCGGTGTGGGTGGGCTGAAATATAACTTTTTCTACTACCACTACTGTAAGAGGGTCATTACTGAACAGACTACTAACAATGTAAGTTCGTGCTTATGAATAGTGTTACGTAATAAACAGCAAATTTAAGTTGGCAGGACTGATTGTCAAACTGTAAGAAATGGTTAAAATTTGATAACGAAATTTATCTGACATATACATACATATTTTTTTGGGTTATTAATTAATATTATATTATGTCAGCAATACATATTTCATTTCAATCAAATTTGCAGTAGGAAACTATTTTTCATCGTATATCCCTACGCTTAGCAGTAACCATGGTAATATCGTTGCGCAGTTTTATTTTTGTAAATAAAACCCACCAAACTTTTTGACGTTTCGAACTGCTGCTTTTTTGTGTGATTACAAATACATTTACTGAGGTAATAATAATTATTATAAACAAAATTAGTTGATAATATTATTTGTAATTTGTAAGTAATGTAATAAAAAAATAATTAATTTATAACTATGTATCTGAATTTTGCTTCAATTTAGAAATATTAATGAGTGGTCGTAGAAAAAGTATAGTACATAATTCGAAATGTAAAGCAATTACTCACCCGTAAAATTACAAACTCGACGCTACGCGTCTCGTGTGTCAATCATTTTACTCGTACGTAATCTGCTTCTTACATCTCTCATTACGTAATATACTATTACATAAAGATGCATTTTACTCAAAAGCGGCACTAGTTTCCCGTGTTAAACGTTAAACGCCTGTCACGAATTTTCGGGTTCAGTCTGTATATTCATGCCTGGCTCCTGGGTAATATGTACTCATATTACCAAAAGCTTCGTACCTACACACATAATGGAACGGATACACTTGATAATGTTTATTTAATTTATCAAATTAACATGCTTTTTTTGTTATTGTTGCAGGTTTTCAAACAAGTACGATATCTTCAGTTTCTTCAAGTCTTCTACAATTTGAGATTTGCTGCGTGTTGCGTAAGTAATTTTATAATAATTATATAAATCCAATTTTATACTCCTTTTATTTTAATTATGATAAAAAAAGAAAATGTCTGTATGTATTTAATTCAAAGAACATCGAACTAAACTAAAAGAACCATTACCAATGTATTCTTGAAAATTAAAATTTGTTTCGAAAATATCTATACCGAATGTTTCGTCAAAAGTTTTGGCATGATTACTGAAAATGATATAAAAATTGTTAAAATTATGATGCCGTGATCTTAGAAAATCTTGAAATTTTGAATGAGAAATTCTGACATTGTTAAGCGGGGTTTACATTGGTATAGTAATTGGGTTAGTTGCTTGTACCAGTAACTTGCAAGACAGTTACTAACACTAGTAAACCCTATAGGACAGTACTTGTACCAGTACTTGCACAAGTAATCAGGATAGGCAAGTGGATAGCCTCCCACCAGCGTATTTCACACTACCGGCTTGTATGTCTACTACACCAATGTAAACATTTGCTCGCTATGGCAGTGCCAGTAAATTTCTGTTTTGTACAGGGTTGAAGTGTGTATAGTTGCCGATGTTTTTGATTAAGAGATTTTTATTAAAAAGAGTACAATAAAAAGGTGGTCTGAAGGGGAAACAATTAAGTTTGTGGAACTTTATCGGGATTATGAATGTTTGTGGGACAACACAAAGGCCTGCTACAGAAATAATCAGATGCGTCAGGCAGCACTTGAAAAAATTGTTGCAGAAATGGATATATTCGCACAAATATTTCTTTTAACTTTTTGTTTCTAGTATGAACTGAAATTGGATACATCCTCTCGATGTGATGGCCTTACTAGTACAAGTGGACATTAATACTTTTTAAATGTAGACATCCACTGTCTTGTGTCCGAGACAGTCGGCTAGCCAGGTTAACTACTAGGACAAGTAACTAAGCTTAGATACTACACCAATGTAAACCCGGCTTTAGTATTTATTTTGACAATCATTATTCTGACACTGATGTAATAAAACGTTACGCTTTAGTTCGTCTCTTTTTACTTCCTTGTACGTAAGTAAAGGAAGTATTGTAATCGCGAAAAATTTCGGTTTCCAGATTTCAGCGGAAATATCCATTTTGATCATCCCTGAATCCATTTTGACTAATTTCGTCGTGACGTCTGTACGTACGTTCGTACGTACGTATCTCGCATAACTCAAAAACGGTAAGCCGTAGAAAGTTGAAATTTTGTATTTAGGACTCCTATAACATCTAGTTGTGCACCTCCCTTTCTGGTTATTACACAATTTCCAGAAGTGGCACTTTACATGAAGCCTATAATAGATTTTAATGAAAAACTCTTTTAAAATATAATCCAAAACTTTTCAAATTTGGTATAAAAGACTTTTATGTCAATCGAAATAACATAATAAATTTTGGTTAAAATAGGCTAACCGGAAGTGGTACATTACTTGAAGTTGTTAACAGTTTTTCTTGAATAAAATGATTTTATTTTGATTTTAGAAATAAATGCTTCAAATAAAAGTTTTAGAGAATTAATTTATGCGTCTAGCATATTAAGTATTATTAAATTAGCCCTTTGTATAAGCGAGATATGTAAATTTAAAAATTATATACTTTTTTGTTTTTGTAATAAAGCTTGCTATGGATTAAGACAAAAACATAAAAAAAAATGTTCATGTCAAATTATGTTAAATACGTGCAATTTTATGATTCGTACAATAACAAATATTATATTTTTATTGTGAAATTAGTCATATTCATTGTTGTAATCAAATATTTCTTTGTTGTAATCAAAACTCTCTTTAAAAACTCCTTTATGGTCGCTATATAGCTTACTGTCTTGAAGTTAAAAAAAATATTTTGTAATTTATTTATTAAAAAAATATGTATAGTTTAATAATCGTACAAGGAAGTCGTGTGATGTCCACATCAGATTTTTTCCAATTCCATCGCTAATACTATATTACTTTGCAATTCCGTGAATTTTCAAATTTTATTTCTGCAGTTATTTAGTAGCCAAATTAATTTGTTTTATTGATTCGATTGTAGAAATTTTTCCTTTACAACATCAATTTGAAACTTTTTGTCTAAAGTAATTATGGGAGCAATACGCACGGAAAAACTGATTTCCCATGTTAAACGCCTATGTTTCACTTTCCGTGATACACCCTGTATATGTATATATATGTCAATAGACATATTTTGAGTATGATTTGCTTAATTAAAAACAACTACCGAAATACTAAAGAGTGGATCACAAATCTCATGTAACTATAACACGAAGCAATATCACCGCAATGGTACCATTGTCATATGCGATGTTGCGACACATGCCCATCATTACACGCAAATAATGGGCACGTTCACTAGAGAATTTTTATTATCAGACCTTGTTTATATTGTGACTGCGATTTATTAATTATTTCATTTATTGTTTGTTTAGTTGTAAAAATAATTACACATGTCAATTTATATCTATAACCAGATAAATTCAGATATATATTCAGGAACGAAATATACATGTAGTTGTAATGTCCGAAATAATTAAAAAAAAATTAATTTTATTTGCATTGTATGTATTTCTAATTTATATTTCAAAGAGAATATAATTCCTTAGTCACGTGACATGTTTTCCTCCAATCAACATTCAGAATCTCCCTAGCTACGCGTTTATTACAGCGATGATAAAAAACAAGGAAATAAACACCGTATTTATAGTCGTTACTAAGGGATTTGTTTTCTTTATTTATGACATTGACAGTTAATTTTGAGTATAAAAATAATTAATAACAATATTTCAAACTCCGAAATATTAAATAAAACTAGTAAGTACCATGTTTTAATACAATATGACTATGTATATCAAAAGTTAGGTTAGGTTAGATTGCATAAAATCATTATATTCTCTCATTAAATATAAGCTCGTGATATGATTAATAATCGAAGATATTGCTCGTGAAACCGAAGCAGCACATTTCACCTCGTCCTTCGGACTCGTGAAATCTGCAGCTCGGTTTCACTCGAGAATATCATCGATGATAATCATATCACTTGTTATATTACGTATGAGAATATAATTCATTAGACACGTGATATGTTTTCCGCCAACCAACAATCAGAATCTCCCAAGTTACATGTCTATCACAGCGATGATAAAAACAAAGAAATTATCACCTTATTTATAGTTGTTACTAAGGGATTTGTTTTCTTTATTTACGACATTGACAGTTAATTTTGAGTATAAAATACGTAATAACAATAATTCAAACTCCGATATATTAAATAAAACTCGTAAGCACCATGTTTTAATACATTATGAATATGTATATCAAAAGTTAGGTTAACATAATGTGTTACAAAAATTCATTATATTCTCTCATTAAATATAAGCTCGTGATATGATTAATAATCGAAGATATTGCTCGTGAAACCGAAGCAGCACATTTCACTCGAGAATATCATCGATGATAATCATATCACTTGTTATATTACGTATTATTATATCACTTTCTAGTAAACATTCTTGATCCTATTTTTCTTATTCAATTAATATATTTCGAGGCATAAATTTTGGTAATAACCGCGTTAAATTGCAGATGAAATTGTCTAGCTTTATGTTCGTTTTTTTCATATTTCACGTTTATTTTTCTATTCTGTAACTGTATGAAATTGCGGAAGTTTACGAATTAAAAAAAAATACTGTTTTAACTTAATCATTGTTTCACAGTTTTTAATTTTAAAGTAACTGAAACATCAAGTGAAAAATTATGTATATGAAAAGAAAATTATCTGGTATTTAAAATTATATTAACAGTTAAATTAATTTTACACTACGAAATGAAATAAAACGTTTACAAGATATAATTTGTATTTATAACATCCATCATTGAAAATTATAAATTATCTAATTAAAGCATTTAAATCCAGAGGTATTTAAGTGCCAAATAATCGTTATAGAAGATGCTACTTGAAAAAATTATATGTTGTAAGTGTAATGTTATAGAAATGATGATATACAATTGAACCATAAATAACCATAAAACGTAAATTGGTAAACTCTTGAATTTAAATGCCTCAATTTTAAAATGATTAAAACAAAACTGTTTCTCAATCATAAATTCCACTCAGTGTTATTTGAAACTAAAAAATCTGATGTGGCCAGCACATAACCTCTCGCCGTATATTTTACCTGGCTGTATACATAAAGCAAAGAATATTTTTATAAATACAAATAATATATTCATATAAATCTATGACGTATAAACTTCTTTATTATTCAATAATAGCATGTCTCAACATGAAGATATTTTACCATAAATTATGTTACAATAAATTACAAAGTAGAGTTTACCATATATAAATATTAGGCTGGTAACAGCAATTTTCAATTCGAACAACGTTGTTTACTTTCTCTTCATATTCTTCTAGTAAAAACATTAATTTTGGGCGGTCTAAAATGTATATATGGATTGTGCATCTATTCTTATATCTTCTTTTACATTTTATTTTTTCATACATGTTATATCTAAATAACACTAATTCCCTTTAATAAAGTGACGGATAGATTGCACTCCGATTATTCTTATATCGATGTGTAATTTTGTCAATATTTACAACTTACTTGAGAAGAATTTGATAGCTTTTTCGCAATTCAAAGTTACTCTAGTCTACAGTACTGGTGTACATTGTCCCATAATGTTTGAAACAAATTTAAGTCCTTCAACCCAGACTTGTCATCTCCATAATAGTCACAGATCAAGAATTAAGGGATTCTCCAAGTACATTTTTCTTTCATTACTCATTATTTCTGACACTGACATTTATCTGTCAGTTACAAATAATTTAAATTTGCAACTATTTTTCATGGCATCCTTTCGGTTGTAAAATTAATTACAACATTATTTTATATATTATATTCCTTTTATCTCTAAATCTATAAAATATGTATAAAAATATTTAAATATATCAGAAAGAGAATTTATTTTTCTTTAATATTATCAAGAAAAATTTTCAAAAAATAATATTTAGAAGATTTTTTTTCAAGAATCTTCTACTTCCGGTTGTCCAATTGTTACCAAAACCTTTTCAGATCTTCCCATGAATGTCCGATTGGGAAATACGTTGTTAAACAAATTTTAAGTCTTATAGTTTTTGAGTAACCGTCCTTCCAACATCCCACACACACACATCCACACACACACACACACACACACACACACACACACACACACACAGACATCATCGTAAAAATGTTAAAATCGGATTGTAGGGACCTTAAAACGTGCTTATTCAATAAAATCTGGATATGCGATTTTTAGCATGAATCCAATACCTCTCTTAGCGAGAGGTAAAAACATAAATTTTAAAAAGTTCTGTGACACTAATCATTATTTATAGAAATTTCAACAAACTCGTGGACAAAATTGATTAATGCTCTGATGATTAAATTGTCTTTTCCTCTCTACTAATTTTTTGCTCCATTTGTCACAAGTGAAACATTTTGATTGAATTTTGAAACTTATTTTCTAATTAAAAGAAAATAATTTTAATTTAAAACGTTTTCTTTTGCTCTGCAAGCGTAATCAAAATCAGATTGCAATTGTCATTTTTGTTTTCAGGCTGTATTCAATAGCCATTTATATAAAATGATTTACTAAAAGAAAAAAATCTGATGTGGACACCACACGACTTCCTTGTACGCCTATTACACCATACATATTTTTTTAATGACTACATTACAAAATATTAATTTTAACTTCAAAATGGTAGGATATATAGTGATCATGAAGGGAGGTGCACAACTAGACTTTATACAAGTCGTAAATACTAAATTTCAACTTTTTACGGCTTACAGGTTTTGAGTTATCGTGAATATTAGACCTCCCGCTTTAGAGATAGATTTCATACCTCCAATATATAAAGAAATATTAAATTGGCCCTTTTTTATAAGCGAGATATTTAATTTTAAAATTATATATTTTTTTTTGGTTTTTGTGATTGAGTTTGCTATGAATAAGACTAAATAATTAAGAAAAACAACTTTCTTGATACAAAAAAAGAGAGAAGCTATAAATAAACAAAAGTAGTTTGAAAATTAACGACGACAAAAAAACGTCTTAGGAAGATCAACGTGAAGTATAGACCCAATCATAAAATTGCACGTATTTGACGTAATTTAACATTATTTTTTTTAAATTTTTTTGTTATTTTTTGGCCTAATCAATAGCAAGCTTTATTACAAAAACCAAAAAGTATATATATTTTTTAATTTACATATCTCGGTTATACAAAGGGCTAATTTAATAATACTGTGCTGTGCTAGATGCAGAATATAATTCTCTAAAACTTTTATTTGAAGCATTTATTACTTCTAATAAAAATCTGATGTGACCAACACAGTACCACCCGCCATTTACCTATGTATATAATTTTTATATTACATTATAAATTTATCCATACAATATATAGAAAAAGTACTACAGCAAACTTGTAGAAAATGAAATAGTCTTTAATTTTGTTTAGTAACAAATTGAGAAAAAATTAGATTTAAAGGTATTTTTTGAAGAAAAACTATCTTGAGCTTCAAGTAAACTGCCATTTCCGGTTATCCGATTGCCACCAAAATCTAATCAGATATTTCCATATTAGAATAAGGTAGAAATACATGGTTTCAAAACTTTCTGAATGATAGTATTTGAGTTAGAGCGTTTACACTATACAGGATCCACACATACATACATACATACACACAGACATCATCGTGAAAATGTTAAAAATGGATTCTAGGGACCTTAAAACGTGGTCATTTACCAAAATCTCGATATGCGATTTTTAGCACGATTCCTATACCTCCCTTACCAAGGGTAACGGGAGGTAAAAAATTACATACACACACCCACAGTCATTTAGGTGAAATGATAAAATTGGATTCTAGGGACCTTAAAACGTGTTTATTTACCAAAATCTCGATAAGCTATTTTAGCACAATCCTTATACTACACCGAGAGTTAAAAAAAATATAATAATGTAATTGTAATTACTGGCATTAAAGCTCAACATAATTGGTTTGTTAATTTGTGTGCAAGCTTCTACTTAAAAGCTTGCAACAAAAATATGAAGCAAATGGACACAAATAAAATGATGACATATTTATTTATTTATTATGTACATAATACTTTCAAATTTCGGTGACCTAAAGTTACCTTGTAATTAATTAAGTTTTTATGTTGTAGTCATAATCAGTAGTAATCTACATATATCAGTATCTATCTGTATAGGTTTGCTACCCATGAATGCATATAATGATATAGGATATTCGCGCAGTGTCAAAACTACAGGTTGCACGTGTCTGCGTGCGTGCGTGGGTGTATGTGTGTGTTGGTTGGGCAGCCAAGCGTGCCCTTTGACCTCCGATGAGTTTTCACACTCTGTGTGCGACCCGAGACCTCCAATATCGCACACCTAAAAAATACACATTACTATTCATACACGGTACAAATATAAGTAGTTATATATTGTTGCGGACTAATAAAAATAATCGTATTTCATTGTCCAGTGATCTGAGAACTTTTACACAAATTTGCTAATTGACTTTTTTGAGACATAGTGATGAATCCATGTCTCATTGGTAGTAACAAATCTTTGCATCAACAAGATCAGCTTCATAACGGAGCAACAAATCGGCCGACGTCTGGAAACGAACATGTTTTTGAGCAACTGTCAGAAACAATAGGCGACCCACTTCTAAGAACCTAGTCAGAACTATTAAATAAATTAATGTAGTTAAATATTTTTGTATTCTTCAAAATCTGTTCAGTTTACACAAAGAAAGGTTTGATTACAATAAAGTAAATTTGATTACAATAAAGAAAATGACTATTAACATAAATAATTATATATTGTGGTTTTCAGTTTCAGGGGAAATGTCTAAGCTGCCTTAATGTCTTTGCTGTCTCAATTTTAAAATCTTATGTAAAATAAAATGTAAATGGCAATAGTATATTGTGTTATTAGGAGTAACAGTGATACTTTGTGTGGTGAGCGTGGAATTTTGCACGACGAGCGAAGCGAGTCGGACATTTGCACGCGAGGCACACAAAAACACTTTTACTCCGAATGCTACATTATTTTTTTTCTTCAAACGTAGATATTTAAAGAAAAATATTTACTACTGACGTTACATTTTACGTAAATTACGTTTGCGATTTCAATTGCCCTGTAGCTATGGATACTTATTTGTTCACTTTTTGCTATAAAAATTGAAGTGAAAATTTCCACGTTTTGACGTTTAAATAAAAACTGTGCAATTTTATATCCTCCTTGTGTGCAATTATGTCGGAATTTGAACTATTATAATGTACGCTTCCTGAAATAGTTCAATTGGATGCAAATCTAACAGTGTGGCTGAAAGATTGTCGAGGGATTACTGCAAAACAATATAAACTTTTCTTATCACTTTAATTCTAAGTATTCTTATGTTCATTACCGTCCCTGTAATTGTAATCTGTAAGTCTGCTATTCTTTAATATGTTATTTCCTCAAAAGTAACCTCTGTATATATTTCAATTCATAGGTTATTTATTTAAATTTCTTAGGTTACCTAGCGTGTTATAGTGACTTTTAGGGCGATATTACAGGTATCTTTTATTAAGTTACTTCTTATTCGTTGATTGTGTATAGTTTCTATGGACATTTATTTATTTCTACTCCGCCGGCGTAGAAATTAAACTTCTACCTTGTGAATCAAGTCACAAAAGATGTCTGTTGAATATAGTTAAAAAGAGACACTTTAGCAAAGTAACGCAATATAAGATAATCGATTTCTTTCAATTGTAATTTTCTGGTACTGTAGGAGCAACTTCCATAATTATTATTCCTTTAAAACCGTAACAGAGTAACAGTGTACCTACTTCTACAAATTCGTTTTCAATTTGTACGGTAGAGAACTTGATCGAAATTGTAAGTGAATATCTCATTAATATGCTAATAAAATATTGTCAAACAAGAAACAAGTAAAATGGAAGATTTGCACACAAAAGAATTGAATAATGAAAAAATAGACTTAATTTCACTATTTTTGTATTAACCGAGAAGGTACTTGACATTACAATATCATCTACTTTTTTATAGCCAATTACATTTGTATTTTGCAAATGTTCAATGTCACTGTTGTTATAATCTACAAAGTTTCATATTGTTTGGAACTTCATACACTATAAATTATATACATACGAGTATAACATCATTGTCGGAAAATAAAAAATATTTTCCTTTTATTATAATTTTATTACTAATATTTGAGTAAAAACATACCATCTCTGTATCACTTTTGATATGTTTTGGTATTTAACGACATTTTGTACGACTTATGTATCGTGTTAACAAAGGGATTACATTACTGAAATTGAAAAGCGAAGCAACTTCCCTAATAACAGATTCAGAGAATATTTTTGCGCCGAACGCCTTCGACCGGTCGAACATGAGCCGATTTTTAGACCAACGCCAAAGATCCAAGATTTTTTTTATTTTTTTATGAAAGGGTTATTTGCAGGGTTGAAAAAATCCCACCCGCCTGGGTTTTATTAAAGAGGAGCGGGGTTTAATAACTAACATCGAATTATAGAATATAGAATTTTTAGTTTTAGTTTTATATAAGGTATATTAATAAGTACATATACAATTCGGCGTAATAGATAATAAAATCCGTTACCTTTAGTAAGGTAGGTATTGTCTTTGGTCAAAAAATTCAATCATGAGTTTTTAGTGAATAAGCATGTTTTAGGGTCCCTATAATACGATTTTACTATTTTTACGATGTCTATATGTATGTCTGTATGTATGTGTGTGTGTGTGTGTGTGTGTATGTGTGTGTGTGTGTGTGTGTATGTGTGTGTGTTTGTGTGTATGTGACCAAAGTTTTGGATCACGTAACTTCAATACCACGATTCCAAAAATTATATTTTTTTCGTATTCCTCAAGTTTACATCCAGAAGTAAAACTGATTAGATTTTGGTTATAATTGGTGAACCGTAAGTAGCCTCATTTGAAGATTTAACAGTTCAATTTGATTTATTGACACTTAATGTTATTATAACTTGAAGAATATATTATTCTCTATACGATTTGAATGCATTTTATACTTTATATTCAATGGATATAGAGTTAAAGAATTTTAAAGAAATTAAATTTTATAAATCAGCCAGCTGTTCTAAACATGGAAACTACTAATATATTCATATAATTAAAATTAACAGATGTCAGTATAAATAAAAAATAAATTAATGTGGCAGAGATAAGGATGTTGAAGTAGATGTTGGGAAAGACACGGAAAGATAGGTAAGGAAATGTCTAGTGTTACAAGTTTCTAGAAAGATACCAGCGAGATGATTACATTGGTTTGAAAATGTCATGAGGAGAAATGAAGAATATATTGGATGAAGAATAAATAGCTTAGTAATAGAAGGTTGAAGATACAGAGGTCGACCAAAGATATGATGGAAGGACTGTAATGCGGAAAACTTGAGAGAAAAGGAACTGAATGAGAGCGACACGTAAAACAGAAATCTGTGGAAGAAGAAAATAAAAAATAGCGACCCCTAACGAATGAGGAAAGCTAAAGAAGAAGAAGATGTTAGTGTCAAGTGCAATTTGCATAGTTTATTTATGAAATAATTTTACTGGAAATGTAGAATCTTTTGCAAGAAAATTTAGCGAGAGGTAAAAATTGATATCAGAATTTTTTGTTAGTAGAAGAATCACTGTGCTTGATAGAGAATTTAATATGTAACGGCATTAATTTTCTACATATCAGGAAAGGTAAATTTCTAAACGTAAATTGAAATATAAGTATAATGGCATTGCACTTGATTTTAAGTTGTTTCAAAATACGAAATAGTCATTTGTATATTACTAGTAAGGTCTCGCCCGTGTCCAAAAAAATTTATCGCAAAAAAATGATTGCGAAAAAATTTGGAACATTGACTGAAGGGAAAATTGAACAAAGAAATGATCAATTTGATTTACGATTTACTTATGGTAGATTAGTGACAGTGGCGCGTTATCTCATTTCGGTCAGTAATTTTCGTAACTCGGCAAGCCTCGTCACGAAATACTTGACCTCGTATCATAAAGATTGTGTTTACACTCTTGTTACATAAATAACTATTATTGTTCTGCCGATTGAGAAACATTGGCTGGTTTTTCGGTTTGTTATTACTGATAAATTAGCTCCTTAATCTTAATCATTTTTACCTTCCGCCACCTTTATCTAAGGAAGGTATTGTCTTTGGTGAAAAAAATGCAATGATGAGTTTTTAGTGAATAAGTATGTTTTAGGGTCCCTGTAATACGATTTTAACATTTTTACGATGATGTCTGTATGTATATATGAATATATATATATATATATATATATATATATATATATATATATATATATATATATATATGTGTGTGTGTGTGTGTGTGTGTGTGTGTGTGTGTGTGTGTGTGTGTGTGTGTGTCTGTGTATGTGTGACGAAAGTTTCGGATCACATAACTTCAATACCACGATTCCAAAAATTATATTTTTTTCGTATTCCTCAATTTTATATCCAGAAGAACAACTTATTAGATTTTGGTTATAATTGGAGAACCGGAAGTAGCCTCATTTGAAGATTTAACAGTTAAATTTGATTTATTGACATTTAAAGTTATTATAACTTAAAGAATATATTATTCTCTATACCAGTGTTTCCCAACGTGGGGCCCACGCTCCACAGGGGGGCAATTTGATTGTTAAGGGGGGCAATTCGAAAATGGACTCGACTCCGGATCATTTAAATGCAATGCTAGATTTCGGTGCCAAATTTAACGAAAAAAACAAATTCTTAAATAATTGCGGTAAATAATTATTAGGTATAATTTCGCCTGACGAGACCAAAATATCAACTGGGTGTTTGGCGTCGTCAAGTAAACTTCCCTGCGGCAAATTGATTTTCCAACATAGATGATGCAGCCAATGTTAGTGGATTTGTCTGATATATCAAATATTCAGTATAAAGAAGAACTCGCAGAATTGCAAAATGATGAGTCAGTTAAAACTTTATTTAATATAAAGGAGCGATGGCATGGCTTTGTGAGGAAACAGAAATCAAATACCCAAATTCAACCAAATGTGCAAGAAAACTATTGCTACCGTTTCCATCTTCATATTTAGCTGAATGTGGATTTAGTGCTGTAAATGATTTACTGGTAAAAAAAAAGAAATCGGCTGGATATAACACAACATGGAGACTTGAGACTGAAGCTAACCAAATTGGAACCTAATATAAAATCTCTGTGCAGCAAGCAACAAGCGCAAGGTTCTCACTAAATTAAAATAATTAATTAATATAGAAAAATCTTTATTAAAATTATTTGGAATTTGAATTTCAGTTTTTCATTATATGCTTTGAAAATTTACTTACTGTGTTTCGTTAACAATTTCCTAGTGATTTCTTCCTAAAACATATCATTTAAGTTTCTTAAGTGAACAATTCAATTTTTTAATATTAAAAATTATATATATTTTACATAGGGGGGCATAAGAATTTTAGAAAGGCTAAGGTGGGGCATGGCGCAAAAAAGGTTGGGAAACACTGCTCTATACGATTTGATTACATTTTATACTTCATATAGATATAAAGTTAAAGAATTATAAAGAAATTAAATTTTATAAATCAGCCAGCTATGCTAAACATGTAAACTACTAATATATTCATATAATTCAAATTGACAGATGTCAGTATAAATATAAAGTAAATTAATTTGGCAGAGATGAGGATGTTGAAGTAGATGTTGGGGAAACACGGAAAGATAGGTAAGGAAATAACTCTAGTGTTACAATTTTCTAGAAAGATACAAGCGAGATGATTACATTGGTTTGAAAATGTCATGAGGAGAAATGAAGAATATATTGAAAGAATGAATAGCTTAATAATAAAAGGATGAAGAAACAGAGGAAGACCAAAGATAAGATGGAAGGACTGAATTGCGGAAGACTTGAGAGAAAAGGAACTGTATGAGAACGACACGTAAAACAGAAATGAGTGGAAGAAGAAAATAAAAAATAGCGGCCCCTAACGAATGGGCAAAGCTAAAGAAGAAGCAAATAGTGTCAAGTGCAATTTGCATAGTTTGTTTATGAAATAATTTTACTGGAAATTTAGAATCTTTTGCAAGAAAATTTATGTATGGAATTTATACATAATACAGAGGATTGACGGAAGGTATTGTGTTGGCCACAACATATTTTTTTATATATAACATTTTTCTCTAAAGTTCGCCAAAAAAAAGCGCTGGTTGTTTAAAAAAAAACACCTGTTTATTTATTAATTTTTATTTGCTAACAGCAACAAGCCAACGAAACTAATGATTATTTTGAAATAAATTTATCTAAAATCAGAAAGTAATAAATGTAAAATAAATGACCTGTACTAACATACCGACAATGATGTTTTTTATAAATCATATTATCTGATTACAGCCAAAATTATTGACCTCTTTTTCATAACAAAGCTCCAACAAAACACAAATGCTAAAGTTTGTTAAATTATTTAGATTTTTGTTTCTCATGTTGTCGCGTTGCTATGTTAAATGCCCGGTTGTGATTCGGAGGGCCCAGGGCCCGTATTCTTGAGCTTACGTCATTTCGTTCGTATTCGTATTCGCGTTCGTTTTCATGTTAGTAGTCACAGTAGTCTGTGTTTCAAAAACAATATTGGATATGTCATTGTCAGTGTCAACAGTATTGCAGCATTTATTCACATCATTTACAAGTTAAAAAATATTTATTAATCGTTATGTATTTATGTTAAAATTACTCTGCTGGTGGTGTTTAATTTACTTTATTTTTTGTAAAATTATTAAACCAATTTATGTTACTTCCCTGTGTAAAAGATACATTGTTGATGGTATTTAATTTACTCCATTTTGAATAAAATTATTAATCCAGTTGGTATTTGTTACATACCTGTGTAAAAGTGTTAAAGTTACTCTGTTGATATTGTTCGATTTACTCTTATTGTTGAGTTAATAATAACACCACAAAAGGTGCTAACCATTATTCACAATTAGGTCTACATGTGTGTTGAATGTTTTATTCCAACAAAAGTGTTGTACTTAACACCAAAATCTTTGAGGACCTATATAGAATTTTTGAGTAAAATTCTTAATGTAAACATAATTAAAATTTATAAGTGGCAATATTTTTCTAATTCTATCTTCAAATTTTGATTGATAGATAAAAAGTATAAAAAATAATATGATAATTATATCCGTGTATTGTTTCGCCAAAACTAAAAATGTACAAAACAATTACTTGTTTACATTCTATTTTCAGATTGTAAAATCAATCAAAACTTGATGATATAATTAAACAGACATCCTGATTAATTAACTTAATTAGAAAACGATTAGATAGTAACCTATGACCTTGTCAGTAACTTGTTTCTTTTGAGGTGAAATCTGTTCTTCTCAATCCATTGCATCTTAGCATTATCTCAGTTAATGATTAATTCATTATTAATTAATGTAGTACTTAATTACAATCTTAAGCTGAGTAAGATGATATTAACAGATACAAATTTACATTGTGTTGATGTAAATAGGCAGATGTATATATGTATTTTTTTAGTAAGTACATGATACAAAAAAAACCTGTCAAATTTGTTTACATTTTAAATTAATGCTTCCTGGCAAAAAATAATAACAATCAAGACGATTTTTATATATAAATATTTTTTCAGTCGAATCCTTCATACAGAAACAGATTGAAACTGCAGTCTGCAGGGACATATATTTATCAAAATAATTTTTATTTATTAATATGGTCAATAATTGCATTAAAAATTCCTGCAAAATTGTATTATAATAATAAATTCATTCTTTCTTCACACACGTATGAAATATCCAACTTTCAGCACTAGTTATACAATATACTAATTATATTGACTCTATAAGAATTATATTTTTATTGTATTTTGGATTTTAAACCAGGGAGGCATACTCAACAATAGGACGTACTAGCGTATTATAAAGCAAGATTAATTAAACTCTATGTTCGTAGCATTTGGCTACATGACATGTTCATTAAGGAGTAACTTGGAATCGTAAAATTCAAAGAGCAATTTATTTATGACGTTAGAGTTTTGCGATATATTTCAAATACTTTTCCATACTTTCAGTCGATTATCTTTTCCTCTTTGCCAAAAATTACAGTTAAATAATTATTATACTTCTTTGAACTTCTGATTTATATGGGTCATATCAGATTATTACCAAATATTTTCATTCGCTGTCTATTGTATCATTTTGAATTGCAACTATTCATCATCTTTTTCGATTTATAAGTCAAAACGTACATGGAATGCTTTCCTGCAAGCATTGGAAACATGGCATATCCTATTTTGCCGTGCCGATATACCTATCTAACATCGCTTGTGTTTTAGTGTGAATGTGTTTAAAGATAACCTCTCCAATTCGCTGGACACGCATAATGCCCAAAGAGTTGAACGCCGAAATACAAGGTCGGCGACAAACTAAAATGACGAGTGAAGGAAAAATTTGTACATAGTTGAAAAAGAGATAAATACTAAATCATCGTAAGTTGCATTCTTTGACCACTATCAGAATGAATGTGGCAGATCAATAGACATAGATTACTTGCAAATGGTGAAAAATTTCTACAAATTTCTTTCGACTAGTTTAAATATAAATTTTAAACTTTCAAAAACTGTATATGTTATAGGATTTGGATAATTTACTTTCTTTGGCGTTCTTTGCAGAATGGAATTCAAACAATTAGATATTTATTGAAAATCTTATTTATTAGTGGGACGTTTCGGGGAACAATTTCACCCATCATCAGCCTTTTTGGTATAATGGTCTTTGCTAGTTACATGGTTTTCATAAAATAATGTAGGGCTGCCTTGCTTATGGAATACAATTTAGACAGATGCGGACATCGAAGTTGAAAATTTATTGGAGAAGTCATTTATCGTCATTATAGTTAAAACATTTTAATTTACCCGAACCACGAGGTACTCAACAATGTATATTAGATCTTGGAATTTGTACATAATACACAAAATTGAAGGAAGGTAATATGTTGGCCATATCAGTTTTTTAAGCAACTTAAATAAAAAGCATACAGTCTTCAAATTTAGTAAAACTGTACTGTAAGTTTAATTGTTTGCTAAACCAAAATTTAAATTTTGTTTTAATGTACAGATTTTTATTTACCAAATTCTGTCAATTGTCTTCATGTTCATATAAATTATTAATGAATAAAATAAATAAATAAATATGAATTCATTTATCAAAGGATGTTCCGTGACCCAGAAAAGTTTTCTAAACATATTACGTGTTGTTGATTTTCAGTCATAATTGCTAATTTCTTAATAACAGCTATCCTGGCCGCTAATTTAACACAAATTCAGTAAAGCATTAATTCATTGCTGTATCCATCCGCTTTTTAAATCCGGTTACTAATTGTAAACAAATTAAAAATCACCAGCAACTCTAATTAGGACCCACTTTAGAAATTTCATTTCACACGTCCCATCACTTTTATTTACGCACAAGTGGAATGTATTCATGAAACATAAATAAAGAGTAAATTAAAACATATCTACAAAAAAAAATCATTAAAAAGAGGATTTCTTATCTTTCCAACGATGTTATAATTTATACACGTGGGAACTAATAAAAAAAATCTGATGTAGCCAACACAATACCTCCCGTTTAATTTCATTTTTAATCATGTAAATACTTAAAATTAAATTAAATTTAAATACCGGGTTCGATCCCGACCGACGCCAAATATTTCGAATTTTAAATGGCACAAAAATGACCCCTGTGGTGCACTATCCACGCCAGCAATAAGTGCTCATGAAGTGACACTTTGTAAACGCCCGCATGGTACAAATATGTCATCATCTTTACCGAAGAAATCTGTGTACCAAGCAGATTGGCAGACCCAGAAATACGTAATATGCCGTGATGATAAATTTATTTTACAGGGATCAATTTTGTGCCATTTCAAATTCTAAAATATTTGGCGGCGATCGGAACCGAACCCGTTCCCAAGATTCGCGTGAAGTGACGCCTGGTAAACGCGGCCACGGGATCCCATTTACCTTCTATAGATTTAAAGATATAGATATATAATATATAAAATAATCTGTTGTAGTAAATCTCACAGCCTGCTCATAGCCCAAACATCTCCATGGTAACTACTTGAGAAATTAATATGTCTGTAATTGACAGATAAATGTCACTAACGTCAGTGTCAAAAATTCAGAGATAGTACTGAAAGCTTTTTCTGGGAATGATATTTAATATTTCTTATTGTATTATTAATTATATATTTAAAAATATAGGTATGTTACATGAACCCTTTAGAAATACCGCCAATCCCGTTAATGAATTAGAAAAACCTCGAATATTTAGAAGAAATAGAATGTATTTAAAATTATAGAAAATACGTAAATAGAAAGATTGGGTGTAATTAGATTTTTTTTGTGTACAAGAAATGTAAAATATAATACTTAATATATACCACAATGGAAAAGGCGAGAGGTATTGTGATGGCCATAACAGATTTTTTATTATGTATTACACGATTTTAGCGTAGGTACCCACACTTTGGAAGTTATTGTACTATATCACATATTCAATCGGTCTTGTTATGCATTTCTTATAATTTGCTTATAAATGTGTAATGTTCTACAATCTCATAATCTGTACATAAATGCTCTTAACCTACTATGTGGGATCACTCGATCACATTTGTATCAAGGTTGCAATATATAATGTAGCAACAAAAATGTATTTAGTATTTAGGTCTTGAATAAAGCTATATATTAAAAGTATGTTTAAAAATAAATAAATAAATACAGTTACAGCAAGGTATTGACCAATGCAAATTAATGACATTAAACTATTAAATTTAAAATTAATTTATTTAAATTAAAGTCGAATATGTAAGTTTTTTTTTAAGAAAAATAAAGCTTATTTTCATTAATTCCATGTTAGCATATATAACATGTATTAGCTGATATATAGCATTGCTTTGCTGAGTGTCAGAATGATCAGAATAATGATTGTCAAAATAAATACTAATAATAAAATAATAAAACGTTACGCTTTTGTTCGTATCTTGTTTCTAATTCCATGGCTAATACTATTAAATTGTAATTCCGTGAATTTTCAAATTTTATATCTGCAGTTATGAAGTAGCCAAAATGATTTTTTTATTGATTCGAATATAGAATTTTTTGCTTTATAACATCCAATTGAAACTTTTGTCTAAAATAATTAGGGGAGCAATGCGCACGGAAAAACTGATTTCGCATGTTAAACGCCTATGATTCACTTTCCGTGATACACCCTGTATGCGCACATACACACACACACATATACACCCACAAATATCATTGTGAAAATGTTAAAATCGGATTCTATGGACCTTGAAAGTGGTTATCTCGATATGCGATTTTTAGCATGATCCCTATACAGTAAAATTTTTGAAAGATGTCCGATCAAAGTTGTCTACGAATTGTATGAATTCAGATTTTTGCTCCGCCCATTCTGACAAATTCAGTAATGTCGTTTGCTTAGTTTTCATGAGGGTACATAAGATACCACTGTTATTTTATTATTATAAAAATATATGTTACAATAACAGGTTTAAAAATTCAAAAATGGGTCATCTGGTAAGTTTATTAGCAAATGTAAAACCAAATATGTGAAAAATAAGATACTGACACAATGTCTGTCTCAGTGACACTGACAGAAAATAACGGTATTCGTACGGCTATGAATCAAGGTAATGTATCTGAATTAATAAATAAACTTACGTTACAGTCAAAGTATTATCAATAACGAGCATAGTTTAAAGTGGAATGTCTTAACTTAGTCGAAGCAATATGAATTTTTGAAAAACAAGCGTGTTATATCCATCCTTATCGTACACGCTTATAGCCTTTGTAAAGGAAAGAGATAAATGTATGCCAATTTGTTAATTCGTTCATGATACAGATAACCTTAATCGGACATCTTTAAAAAAAAATACTGTACCTTCCAAGGGTAGCGGGAGGTAAAAATCAAAGTGCCATTAACTAAACAAAATAAACAGTTGCCATAGATTTGAAATGTCAACAATATATTTATTCTGTTGCCATTTACTT
The DNA here is from genome assembly GCA_951394225.1 of Harpalus rufipes. Lineage (NCBI taxonomy): Eukaryota > Metazoa > Arthropoda > Insecta > Coleoptera > Carabidae > Harpalus > Harpalus rufipes. The sequence continues at coordinate 7,213,263 of OX596289.1, read as the reverse complement.
CATTCCCATTCATATTCTTAACTATTGGATAAATTTCTCGCTTTAGTCTTTATAATATCTGAAAGGATTTTGCGAAATAATTCAATGAAGAATAATCTTTCTCATTGCGCAACATTAATTTAAGACCACCAACTCATAATTCTGGCAATTATAAACAAACAATATTGTTGTATGGTAGGTCAAAAATTGCGAACAATTACGCGCCAAATTTGTGCGTATCCGGTCCTGGCTGATCGTCTATTTAAGACAATCAACAATGCGTAATACCTGTTCACTTGTTTTCCACATCTACAAATCTGTTTGACAGATAAATTGATGTGACCAGTGTCACACTTGACAACTGACACCCATGAAGGTAATTTCACCAGGACCTTGTCAACTTGCCCCCTTAATGCGACCCTGGTGGAATGAATTGAGGTTAATGTTCTATGTTCTACCTTTAGTTATAGAATTGTTGTGGTAAAGGGCGAAAACAAAACAATATAATTAAATAATGAATTGAACCTTCCATTCGTTACGAGTTTGCTGAACAAATATTTTACAATACTTGAAAATAGTATTATTTGTCAATTCATCTATAATCGAAGGTACTATTGATAGTTAAACGTAAATAGTTTGAATACAAATCTACAACTAATCTATTCAAAATCACGGTTAACAACAATGAACAATTTTATTTACCTGAAACATTTCATTAATAAACGTTTATTTGCATTTTTTTTTATAATTATTTATCTTAATTTCGCAATTTTTTAAATTTATTTTTTAACTGTATATGAAACAAAAATATAACGTGTTTGGTATCAATTTTTTTTTCTCTATAATGCACCAATTCTTTTTACTTTCCGTCACCTTTAGGTAATGAAGGTATTTCCTTTGGTAAAAAAATTTAGTGATGAGTTTTTAGTCTGTAAGCATGTTTTAGGGTCCCTATAATACGATTTTACCATTTTTACGATGATGTCTGTATGTATGTCTGTGTGTGTGTGTGTGACAAAAGTTTCGGATCGCACAACTTCAATACCACGATTCCAAGAATTACAATTTTTTCGTATTCCTCAACTTTACATCCAGAAGAACAACTAATTAAATTTTGGTTATAATTAGTGTACCGGAAGTAGCCTCATTTGAAGATTTAACAGTTAAATATGATTTATTGACATTAAACGTTAATATAACTTAAAGAATATATTATTCTCTATACGATTTGATTGCGTTTTATACTTCATATTCAATAGATATAGAGTTAAAGAATTATAAAGATATTAAATTTCATGAATCAGCCAGCTATGCTAACTTAACCATGGAAACTGCTAATACATTCAGAAAATTCAAATTGACAGATGTCAGTATCAATAAAAAGTAATGAATGAAAGAATAAGGGAAATAACTCTAATGTTTCTAGAAAGATATAAGAGAGACGATAATGGTTTGAACATGTCATGAGGAAGAATATATTGGAAGAAAAATGAATAGCTTAGTAATAGAATGTGGAAGAAACAGAGGAAGACCAAAGATAAGATGGAAGGACTGTATTGCGGAAGACTTGAGAAAAAAGGAACTGAATGAGTGGAAGAAGAAAATAAAAAATAGCGACCCTTAACGAATGGGAAAAGCTAAAGAAGAAGACGTCAGTGTCAAGTGGTATTTGCATAGTTTGTTTATGAAATAATTTTACTTGAAATTTGGAATCTTTTGTAATTTATGTATGGAATTTGTACATAATACACAGAATTGACGGAAGGTATTGTGCTGGCCACATCAGATTTTTACTTCCTTGTACGTAAGTAAAGGAAGTATTGTAATCGCGAAAAATTTCGGTTTTCAGATTTCAGCGGAAATATCCATTTTGATGATCCCTGAATCCATTTTGACTAATTTCGTCGTGACGTCTGTACGTATCTCGTATAACTCAAAAACGGTAAGCCGTAGAAAGTTGAAATTTTGTATTTAGGACTCCTATAACATCTAGTTGTTCACCTCCCTTTCTGGTTATTACACAATTTCCAGAAGTGGCACTTTACTTGAAGCCTATAATAGATTTTAATGAAAAACTGTTTTAAAATATAATCCAAAACTTTTCAAATTTGGTATAAAATACTTTTATGTCAATCGAAATAACATAATAGATTTTGGTTAAAATAGGCTAACCGGAAGTTATACATTACTTGAAGTTGTTAACAGTTTTTCTTGAATAAAATGATTTTATTTTGATTTTAGAAATAAATGCTTCAAATAAAAGTTTTAGAGAATTAATTTCTGCGTCTAGCACATTAAGTATTATTAAATTAGCCCTTTGTATAAGCGAGATATGTAAATTTAAAAATTATTTTTTTGTAATAAAGCTTGCTATGGATTAGGACAAAAAAATAAAATGTTCATGTCAAATTACGTTAAATACGTGCAATTTTATGATTCGTACAATAACAAATATTATATTTTTATTGTGAAATTAGTCATATTCATTGTTGTAATCAAATATTTCTTTGTTGTAATCAAAACTCTCTTTAAAAAGAACCGCGTTAGATTATGGTCGCTATATATCTTACTGTTTTGAAGTTAAAATTAATATTTTGTAATTTATTTATTAAAAAAATGTATAGTTTAATAATCGTACAAGGAAGTCGTCTGGTGCCCACATCAGATTTTTTTCTATGTTATAGCATAGCCCTATAATCCGTTTTAAAATTTACATCGTGTGTACTCCATTCCTAGTGTTTATGTTTGACATATTTTTGCATAGAGTTCGTTCTTATATGATCTCCCTAAACCAGTCGTATTAAAATCAACTAAACTAACGTAACCGCTTAAAAAATCTACATAAAAATGTAGTTACATTTAAATTACCTCTTTTTTGTGTTAAAATACTTAACTTTATTATAAGTAAGATAATTAAAATGCAATATGCTTCAAAAAATCTTCCTTTTTCCTTTAGAAAGAACACATAAAATAGGTATTTCGTAACAAAATTTTCGTAGTTTTTATGTGACTACGGTTCGCTTTTCGTGAAAAAAGCCCCAGTTCTTACTATTATCGTGTTAGATTGCCCGTTCTCTAAATATTTCTCGCTAAAGCATTTCGCAAATAGTCGAAGCGTGACTTTAATATGAAGTAGAGAACGACATGAGATTAATATTAGAGTGAAAGTCAAATCGGTTTTTACAGAATCTGTAAAAATCTTTGCAGGTATCAGGTGCTTTCGATAGTACTTTCGTTTTTGATACACGAGAACATTAACTTAACCGTGAATTTGTATCAAGAACAGCGTAATTACAAGATAGGCATGTATATCCTTCTTAACTTATAATTATGTATACACTTATCATTATCAAGTTCATAAATAAATTAATTGTTATTTGCGGATTCTCACGTGTGTATAAAATATTAAATAAAATTAGAATTATATAAGAGACACTTATAATGCACTTTTAATCTCCCACTATCCTTGACAAGGGAAATATATGGATCACACTAAAAATTTCATATCGACAAAGTTAAAAACCTTTTGTTAGAATTTAAAGCTACGACAATGAACTTTCTCTAATCTTTGCGTTTTAACACAAAATGACAATTGTACCATTAGTTACAGTAGTTTATATCAACAAAAAAAAAACTTAAAGAATCAGAATAAAATTACTTGAAAAAACAACAAAATTATCGCGTAAAAAATTAATTTGTTTACATTGGGATTTAACAATGGCAATTTCATGCAAATTATCCCTCGAAGGATCGCACTTACGTAACGTCAGTGCAGATACGGCGAGATTACACTAATTAACAATAAATTAATTATACACAGCAAGAAAGCCTGAATTTGTCGTTCAGTAAATCAGCGGAAAATCGCGATTTTCTCCGGATATTTCACCCTTGTTTTCCTCAATTTTCAATGCCTGATTTGCAATATATGAATTAAGTAAGAGAAAATTTTGAGAAAGTGTTCAAATTGAAAACGATTTATTTTAATTAAAATTTTAATTGATTATACATGTTTTACATCTTAGATATATTTCAAGCATTTATTACATATATCGTATCTTCATTTATAATACGATTAGATTTGTTACACTTGTTAATAGAAGGTTTCTAGTTATATTTGAAAATACATACATATACTTAATAGAAATGCGAGTATGACTTTTGTCCATAATCCAAACTAAAAAAATCTGACGTGGCCAGCACAATACCTTCCGTTAATCCTGTGTATTATGTATAAATTCCATACATAAATTTTCTTGCAACCGATTCTAATTTTCCAATAAAATTATTTCATAAACAAACTATGCAAATTACACTTGACACTGACATATTCGTCTTCTTCTTTAGCTTTTCCCATTCGTTACTTCATTGAACGCACCTATTGATACTGACATCTGTCAATTTGTATTATGTTAAATGTCAATAAATGATATTTAACTGCGTTTTTTTCAAGAAAAACTGTTAAAATCTTCAAATGAGGGTTCTTTCGGTTGACCATTTATAACCAAAATCTAATCGCTTGTTCTTCTGGATGTAAACCTGAGAAATAAGAAAAAAATATAACTTTTGGAATCAAGGTATTGAAGTTATGCGATCCGAAACTTTCGTCACACACACACACACACATACATACATACATACATACATACATACATACATACATACATACATACATACATACATACATACATACATACATACATACATACATACATACATACATAGATACATACATACTTACATACGACATCGTCGTAAAAATGATAAAATCGGATTATATGGACCCTAAAACGTACTTATTCACTAAAAACTAGTCATTGATTTTTTTGACCGAAGACAATACCTTCCTTACCTAAAGGTGACGGAAGATAAAAAAAATCTGTTGTGGCCGGCACAATACCTCTCGCCATTTTCATTTTATGTTGCATAGGGCGCGAGCAGTTATGTGACTTTGTTGGTCTTGGCAAGCAGATAGGGGGGCCCGTGTCAAAATGACAGCTAGTAATGTACATATGTGTCAAGTATCATAAGTTTTCATTCAAAACATTATGATTTTCCAAATCCAAGTGAATTATTTTCCTCGACAAGTATATTCCTTACTATGGATGACAAATAAACATCAGAATATTTTGAAATTTTGAATGAAAAATTATGGCATATGACAATTGTGACATCTATGTAAAGAACTACTAGCCGCCATTCTGACACGGATTCTCATATCTGCTTGCCAAGGCAAACAAAGTCACATGGCTGCTCGTGCCCTATAAAGTAACGAATTTAACATTTCTTGTACACAAAAATAATTGAAATTGTATCTCTTCTTTCGTTCTATGAGAAATTTTGTCCTACTATTCTAATATGTTCAAAATTCTTCAAAAATAACATTCCAAAAAAATCTGTTGTGGCCAGCACAATACCTCTCGTCATATTCATTTTATGTTGCATAGGGCGCGAGCAGTCCTGTGACTCTGTTGGCCTTGGCAAGCAGATATGGGAGCCCGTGTCAGAATGACAGCTAGTAATAATTTACATAGGTGTCAAGTATCATAATTTTTCATTCGAAACATTATAATTTTCGAAATCCATGTGGATGTAAATAACTACTAGCCGTCATTCTGACACGGATCCTCATATTTACTTGCCAAGGCCAACAAGATCACATCACTGCTCGCGCTCTATAACTAACGAATTTAACATTTCTTGTACACACAAATAATTGAAATTGTATCTTTTCTTTCGTTCTATGGCAAATTTTGTCCTACTATTCTAATATGTTGAAAATTCTTCAAAGTTAGACCTAAACTTAGTCTTGTAGATAAAACCGACGCGTATAGTTCTGTACTAAAATTAGTGTTAAAGCTTAAATCACAGTATCGTCCATTATTTTTTTTTTCCAAATTTATCACAATCTTTAACTTTCGTATTACTAAACCCTATTTTCATAAACAAAATTTTGCTACAAATCTGACATTTATTTACAAAATCAATTTCTGTTACAGATTATCAACACACTTCCTGGGAACATCTGCATTTATTTATCACAAATCGGTGAGTCTAAGCATATTCACAAATCTATTGTGTTCGTCTGTGAAACGAATTTTTTCCTACGATTCGAAACGAAATGGCAGTGTGAGTGACATAACCTAAGGATAACGCGGTAATTCTCTGTTAATTGTTCGCTTTACGGTGCAAAAGTCGCACGAGAATCAGAGCATTCAGCTTCAGGTTTGTGTTCACGTGTCTAGCAAATCCTAATTAATGTTATGTTATTGGCCATGTTACAGCACTAAACAACCATGATATCGTTAAGTGTTTCACCTCTTACGCAAGGAGATGAGCTTTTATATAAATAAAATAATAATAGTAAATTAAATGTCACTCAATCTAGATGCGAACATATGTTCAAAATACAATAAAAGAAATGAGAGTGAAGGTTTGTATATGATTTTGATTAAATGTGCAACAAGAATAATGAAAGGCGATAAATAATTAGTTTGTGTCCGAGACACAAACTGTAATTATAGAGGCACAGTGTCTCTATACCTACGGGGAGTTTATTTTATCAGTAAACATAGGGTATATTATTACTATAGTTACAGTATAAAATTATTGACAGCAATGTATGAAAGCGTTTATTTTATAAGTACACATAGAGTTAATTAACATTGACTAAAATAAATATTAAATTATAAATTACAGAAACGAGGAATTTTCATTTTAACTTATCAAATAATCCAAATTGGCACCTTTAATTTCTAAACAATATCGTAAACGATTATAAAAAGAATTAATAGCATTCCTGGGCAATTATATGTGAAGCTGCAGTATTTTTTTTTTTAATGTTCATTATGTCATCATTGTACATATTTTTACCTTCCGTCATCTTTGGTAAGGAAGGTATTAATGTATTTGTTCAGAAAATTCAATGATGAGTTTTTAGTGAATAAGCACGTTTTAGGGTCCATATAATACGATTTTACCATTTTTACAATGATGACTGTACATAGACTTGATACAAACCATGAAATAATAATTTGATTTAAACGTCAACGTCACTTGGTAAACATTAACATAGAGGACAGTGTAGTAGATAATTAGATATCTGTAACTCTACGACAGACGTAATTATTATTATAGTGTGTTACAAATCAATTTCATCATTTATGTATATTTGTCATACAACATAAATTACGTACACATACGTCAAATAATCTTTCTTTGTCTAATATGAAATGTTGCTTGCTAATGCTGTGTATTCTTTCTTCGAACAAGTAACCTTAAATGGTTATCTATCGTGAACCAAACTACAACAAACTTGCACAAGATTCTTATATAGTTTCGTTCACGAAATATGACTATTCAAGGTCACTTATAAGCCGTCTGATATAATATTACTTGCAGATAACTTCACTGCATTTCGTATGCATAAGTGTGCAACATTAAATATTTATGCATACATTAAACTGAAAAAAGTAAGTGTAATTTATTTGAAAATTATTATGTTTCTTTTTAAATAATACCTTTTCTAATTTTTCTCCTTTGATTTTACAAAACGCAAAAACATGGGCTTGACATAAACCATGAAATAATAATTTGATTTAAATGTCAACGTCAGTAAATTTTAGAACAGAGGGCAGTGTAGTAGGGAGTTAGATACCAAAGTTTAACATGTTTCATTTAAAATGCACTACGCTTGTGTTGTAACAACTAGTGCCAGTCATAATGTCATTAGCTGCACTACGTGCAAAATGGAAAACGTTATAATTAAAGCAACAACATATTATAATTTCATTACATCCCAAATTTATATTTCATCCCAACCATGACATCTTTCTAAAAACAATAACTTGTTACAAATATTTCATTATACTTGCGTGTCGATGTTTCACAACCGAATTACCATACGCGGCATGTGGTTGCTATGGGAATTCACACCAATCCGCAATTAACTCGAGCGAGTAATGTGTAATTAGTCAGATGCCAAAGCGACCCTGTAAATCTTGTTTAGCATCCCCGCTGTTGCAAAACAAGTGTTACAATGTCAAGAGTTTGACACGTTTTAATTCTATTCAAAATATGCTAATTTTATTGAGGATGAATTGAGATTGAAGATAAAAAGGAAATATTGACATGCAATTATGCAGAGAAAAAAATGCAAGATTCGTGTGTTTGTTCTTATGATTAACAGTATGTGTCTGATAGTAACTTTTTGTAGTGGTGGGATCGCATCAATTTTTATTAGGATCAATCTTACACAATTTCCATTTAAAATTTTAACTGTAGTTAAAAATAAACAAAATTAAAAAGAAATGACTGTCAAGTAACAAATTTATCATTACTGAATCCGATTAATATTGCTTATTTTTCTGGTTAAAATTTTAACTGGATATTTGGGTGTATTATGTAAAAAATGTTAATTTTAACATACTATATTATTATATATCTCTAAATCTATAGAAGATATAATAAAAAGTTTAAATATATCAGATTGAGAATTTAAAGATTTTAATTATTGTATTAACATAAATTTTCAAAAATAATATTTAAAACATTTTTTTTAAGAAACCACTTCTGGTTGTGCAGTTGTTACCAAAACCTATGCACCTCTTCCCATTAATGTTAGATTGAGGAATCCGTAGTTAAACAGGTCTTTAGTTGTATAGAATTTGAGAAATCGTACCTCCAACATCCTAACACACACACACACAGACATCATCGTACAAATATTAAAATCGTTTTCTAGGTACCTTAAAACGCGCTTATTCAATAAAATGCGAATATGCGATTTTTAGCATAAATCCATTATCTGTATTAGCGAGAGGTAAAAAATCTGATGTGGACACCACACGACTTTCCTAGTTTATTAAACTATACATATTTTTTTAATAAATAAATTACAAAATATTAATTTTAACTTCAAAACAGTAAGATATATGGCGACCATAAAGGGAGTTTTTAAAGAGAGTTTTGATTACAACAAAGAAATATTTGATTACAACAATGAATATGACTAATTTCACAATAAAAATATAATATTTGTTATTGTACGAATCATAAAATTGCACGTATTTAACGTAATTTGACACGAACTTTTTTTTTTTTGTTCTAATCCATAGCAAGCTTTATTACAAAAACAAAAAAGTATATAATTTTTAAATTTACATATCTCGCTTATACGAAGGGCTAATTTAATAATACTTGATGTGCTAGACGCAGAAATTAATTCTCTAAAACTTTTATTTGAAGCATTTATTTCTAAAATCAAAATAAAATCATTTTATTCAAGAAAAACTGTTAACAACTTCAAGTAATGTACCACTTCCGGTTAGCCTATTTTAACCAAAATCTATTATGTTATTTCGATTGACATAAAAGTCTTGTATACCAAATTTGAAAAGTTTTGGATTATATTTTAAAACAGTTTTTCATTAAAATCTATTATAGGCTTCATGTAAAGTGCCACTTCTGGAAATTGTGTAATAACCAGAAAGGGAGGTGCACAACTAGATGTTATAGGAGTCCTAAATACAAAATTTCAACTTTCTACGGCTTACGGTTTTTGAGTTATGCGAGATACGTACGTACAGACGTCACGACGAAATTAGTCAAAATGGATTCAGGGATGATCAAAATGGATATTTCCGCTGAAATCTGAAAACCGAAATTTTTCGCGATTACAATACTTCCTTTACTTACGTACAAGGAAGTAAAAAGACACGTCTTTGCTTAACTCATGTAGTTAGTAACCATAACACAAATCAATAAAAATAATAAAAAAGTAAACAACTATCAGCTTATCTGTCACTTTGAAATTTTAGAAAACGTATCTTACTAATTCAAGCTCTACAACCTTTATTTGAAGCATTTTTATCTAAAATAATTAGGAAAGCAAGAAATTACGAAAATATGATTTTACATGTTAAAGTCCTATGCTCCGGTGTCGCGGTCAACACCATGTAGGTAGTGAAATAATTTTCCAATACTTTTTTTTCTCTTATACTTAGAAAATGTTCTATTGACACAAAAATACAATTCCTGCCATCCTCATTTTCCTTAAACGCCTCTATCCTGTTTCAGATCATCTTCACATTCTGTGATGTTAAGAGTGTTACTGTTATAACTCATCAGCGCAGCATCTTCGTGTAGGTTAGTGCTGCGGCTGCGTCCATGTGTTTCATCTTGTTCTAGTGCACTAGGCTGTCGCGAACGAACTACCGTAAACACTTGCCACTAACGCAGGAAGTTCCGCGATTGTTTTTATCTCACAGAGTTCTCTTTTTCATCCGAGTAACGTACAGTAAATTATGCTGGTACTATAAGAATACTAGATTAATGGCTAGTTTTGAACGGTCTTGAATAGGGTATTCTCTCATGATTACAAACATTAAAAAGTTATTTAAAATACTAAAGTTGATTGGTAAACGAGAGAGAAAAAGCAAAAAAAGATGTTATAAATTGATTGTTGCAAAAGATATAAAGCATTAAAATTTTGATGATGTACTAGTTGTACTATCAATGGGAGACCAGTTGATATCCCTACTACATGCTCGAATATGATAACACGCCGCATTTAGGTACGTACATGCTCGGGTCTACTTCGGTTCGTTCGGGAGTATTCGTACTACAGCTGTAGGGATAAATAAATGTAATCATTTACTTAAAATGGTTTTCTTATAATTATCTTTACTTTTTTTTAGTAATAATATGTAAGATTACAATTAAATATATTTGATTTCCTACCTTTTGTAATACTTACTGAATACCATCTCGAAAACTCATGAACCACTGATTGTACACCGCTGGTACGTACAACTAGTACGTCACGTATCACGTGACCTACCAAAATTAAATTTTAAAAATTAATATCTCGCTTATTAAAAGGAATTTTTAATTCGGGTTTCCACAGGTACTCTTAGAAATACCTGTTCTTTAAGAATAAAGAATAAAAAAAATATGCGAGAATACCCTATTTAGGTTGGCTAAACAAATATACCATCAAGGCTTATCCATGTCTGTCTCTGTGTGTGTGTGTGTGTGTGTGTGTGTGTGTGTGTGTGTGTGTGTATGAGTGTTAGGTTTTTGGAGGCACGATTTCTCAAATTCTATACGACTAAAGACCTGTTTAACTACGGATTCCTCAATCTAACATTAATGGGGAGAGTTGAATAGGTTTTGGTACCAATTGGAAAACCGGAAGTAGTAGTATCTTAAAAAAATTCTAAATATTATTTTTTTGAAAATTTTTATTATTAGTATTAAAGAACGTAAAATTCTCTATTCGATACATTTTAAAATTTTATTATATCTTCTATATAATGAGATAAAAAAGTAATATATAAAATAATCTGTTGTAATAAATTTCAGAGCCTAAACAACACCATAGTAACTATCAGATGTTTGTAAATGATAGAAAAATGTCAGTATCTAAAACCAACAGTAGTTCATGAACCTATTTGGGCGGTATTGGCAGCTTAATTCTAAAACTTGACCTTAAGTCGATTTTAACTAAACACATAACAGTGGATAAGAACCGATTCAAAATTTGTCATAGTACGAATATGGTTTTATGTAGATTTTAGCTGAAACTAAATCTTAGAATTTTTTTTGGCAACATAGTAGTAAAATGTCAAATTACGCTTTTACGTTAAATGAAGAAGTTTTTTTGTGATATTAGTAAGTTTACTATTTCTTGTTGTATAAAGTATTAAGGGCAGTAAGTGCACCTTACCGGTTGAGGATTAGTACATCCGATACCGGTAAGAAGCACTTAATGCCCGCAATGCTTATTATATTTTTTGCACGATCGTCCCAATAATAACAAATTAAAGTTTAGAATTATTTAAAAATTATTTTAACATTTTAAAAAAATTAGTTGTCATTTTTAAGTAAGCTATGATCGTTGTTTTGTTATCGTTAAAGCTTTAAAAATTCTACATTTATTTTTTATTTATGTAATTTTCACCGCCTCCAGATCGGTAGGTAGTCACATCACTTACCGGTCAGTCACATCACTTACTGATCAGTACTACATCTTAATGATCAGTAATTTATAAACAAAACTTACTTCCTTGGAAACCCTATCGGTAAAGTTAAAAAAAACCTGATCGCGCAAAAAAAATATTTTCAAAACATTTTTTTTTAATTTTGTGCGTCGATCGTGCAAAAAAGTAATAAGTATTGCGGTCAGTAACTGTTCTTCTACTGGTATCAGATGTATTGGTACTGGTAGGAAGCACTTACTAGCCCTTAATATTATTACGTAACAAGACCTGAAAGTGATACTTTACTGAGTGAACAAGCATATTCCAGAGCAAGCCGAAGACGAGCTTTGGGGGCTTGTAAACTCAGTAAAGATATTTTCAGGATATGTTGAGTACGAAAATTTTTGGGCGGTCCTGAATAAAAGTATAAATAAAAATTTATAGGTACGCATTATTTTATTTTTTATTGCGAGGGAATAAAAAATAAATAAATAAATAAACAACTGATCGTCATGGAAACATTCCGATCTCTTAATGGCTGCGTTCGGTTTTACGCTCTGAGCGGTCTTTTTGCTCAGCTCTACGTTCGGTTATTAGCTCACGGAGCGCACAGAACCCGATCTGTTCGCTCATTTTCTAACCATGGAGCATGTTGAGCAGTTGTCTGGCGAATGCATATTTAAGTGCAAATTTAAAATGTTTGTCGCCGGCAATGCAAGCAGTGTCTATTCTATGAATAAATGTTATCGTTTTCATATATCAATCAAAAATGTTTGAAATGTATAATTTAGTCATTTTAGGAAACATCTTTTCTACATAATTTTCAGCTTTAAGTTGTCCATAAATCATTTCCACATTCTTAATCAGTATCATCAAAAAAACGTTAATAACTCGCTCACAGTACACATGTTAACAGTTGTTTTTACTTCCTTGTACGGTTTCGGTTTTCAGATTTCAGCGGAAATATTCATTTTGATCATCCCTGAATCCATTTTGACTAATTTCGACGTGACGTCTGTACGTACGTACGGACGAACGTATCTCGCATAACTTAAAAACGGTAAGCCGTAGAAAGTTGAAATTTTGTATTTAGGACTCCTATAACATCTAGTTGTGCACCTCCCTTTCTGGTTATTACACAATTTCCAGAAGTGGCACTTTACATGAAGCCTATAATAGATTTTAATGAAAAACTGTTTTAAAATATAATCCAAAACTTTTCAAATTTGGTATACAAGACTTTTATGTCAATCGAAATAACATAATAGATTTTGGTTAAAATAGGCTAACCGGAAGTGGTACATTACTTGAAGTTGTTAACAGTTTTTCTTGAATAAAATGATTTTATTTTGATTTTAGAAATAAATGCTTCAAATAAAAGTTTTAGAGAATTAATTTCTGCGTCTAGCACGTCAAGTATTATTAAATTAGCCCTTTGTATAAGCGAGATATGTAAATTTAAAAATTATATACTTTTTGTTTTTGTAATAAAGCTTGCTATGGATTAGGACAAAAAAATAAAAAAAAGTTCATGTCAAATTACGTTAAATACGTGCAATTTTATGATTCGTACAATAACAAATATTATATTTTTATTGTGAAATTAGTCATATTCATTGTTGTAATCAAATATTTCTTTGTTGTAATCAAAAGTCTCTTTAAAAAGAACCGGGTTAGATTAATGTTAATTTAAGAATGATAGTAGTAAATGAATTATTTTTTGTTCTATATCAAAATATTTCTCGGGCCTGGCTTAAGCCTGTCAATATTTTGTAATTTAATTATTAAAAAAATATGTATAGTTTAATAATCGTACAAGGAAATCGTGTGGTGTCCACATCAGATTTTTTTTTATTATTTTCCGTTTTTAATCTGGTGCAAATTAATAAGTGTCAAAAATGGCAGCTAAACGCTCTATCCGTTCGGTTATTCAAGCTACAGATCGGAAATCGTAGATGAATCTGTCACGATCAGATTGTTCTAAGTGCTCGACAGATTTAAATACCGTTTAAATTTTCGGAGCTAGCTTGTAAGGAAGAATTTTCCGGTCTAAAAAGTGATCAGAAAAAGCTTATTTTCTGGACGATCGCGAAAAAAGCTTTTTAATTTTTAAAAAATAGTAACTAGATTTTTTTATGAAAATGCAAGTTTTTGGCATTACTAAAGCTAATTTAAATTACATCATGTTGATAGAATCAACCCTTAAAGTTGCATCACCTATATATTGTAAATGTACTCAACCAAATAAGTTTCTTTTTTTTAATAGGAATATTTCTGTATAAACATAAAAATTTAACATTAACATATAAAAATAAAATATGTATCACACACATACAAAACAATTCAATGAATATATAGTTTTTGAAATATAATGACATCATTTCATTGTATATACATCAGTAATAATTTCCTGATATTCATGGCCTACCTTGACAGCTCCAACAAAAGCAACAATCGTCACCCATGTTAGTATCATCCCCTGTTTGTATACCATCACTCTCTCTTCGTTCCAACCCTTGCCATTTAAGCACTTCACTCTATTTTGGTTCGGTGTATCACAGACAGTTGAGCACTACGCTACTACATTATCGCAGCATCACAGTAGGTTGTGGGCAGTGAATGTTCGTCCCGTCGTCGTGTTCGCACGTTGTTACTATAGCAACAGGAGGATGTAAACAGTTGTTGCTAGCGAAACATTCGCGCCGGCAGTTGTTCGCGAACTGATGCCTGGATGTAAAGCTAGTGAGAGATAGCGGGCATCGAACTGGCGACTCTAGGAGGGGAAGAGTTGGACTGGGATCAAATCATATCGAATCAGATGATATTATGTGAATGAGGTAATTTCAGGATAAATAAATATGTATGTGTATTACATGTTTCAAGGCAAGCATCGCGTTTGAGTCGAACGGTCGTATCAGTCTACCTCAACATTTATTACAATCATTGATGTTTTGGAGCCGTATCGATTCAGCACGTCGTTACGCAACTTTTTTTAGGGGTAGAAACGCTTTCTGAAATCTTTCAAATATTAAAAAATCTGATGTGACCAGCACATTACCTTTCGTCAATCCTGTGTGTTATGTACAAATACCATACATAAATTTCTAGCAAAAGATTTTAAATTTCCAGTAAAATTATTTCATAAACAAACTATGCAAATTGCACTTGACACTGATATCTTCTTCTTCTGTAGCATTTCCCATTCGTTACGAGTCGCTATTTTTTATTTCTGTTTTGCGTGTCGTCCTCATTCAATTCCTTTTCTCTCAAGTCTTCCGCAATACAGTCCTTCCATCTTATCTTTGGTCTTCCTCTGTTTCTTCTACCTTCTATTACTAAGCTATTGATTCTTCGTCCAATATATTCTTCATCTTTCCTCACGATATGTTCAAACCAATGTAATCGTCTCTGTTGTATCTTTCTAGAAACTTCTAACACTCGAGTTATTTCCCTTATTGTTTCATTCCTTACCGTATCTTTTCGTGTCTTCCCCAACATGGACATCCTCATCTCTGCCACATTCATTTACTTTTATTGATATTATATTAACAGTTTCCATGGTTAGTATAGCTGGCTGATGTATGAAATTTAATATCTTTATAATTCTTTAACTCTATATCTATTGAATATGAAGTATAAAATGCAATCACATTGTATAGACAATAACATATTCTTTAAAATTTATAAACATTATATGTCAATCAATGATATTTAAATGCGTTTTTTCAAGAATTTTTTTTAAAAGTTGCAAATGAGGGTACTTCCGATGGACCAATTATAACCAAAATCTAATCACTTCTACATATGAATCTAGACTCGAGGAATACGAAAAATATTATAATTTTTGGAATCATGGTTTTGGAGTTATGCTATCCGAAACGATCGTCATATACACACACACACACATATACACACATACAGACATCATCGTAAAAATAGTAAATTCGTATTATAGGGAGCCCAAAACGTGCTTATTCATTAGAAACTCATACTATCGATTTTTTTGACCAAAAACGATACCTTCCTTACCTAAAAATGACGGAAGGTAAAAAAATGATCAAAAACTATGATGTTGATTAACACCATTAATAAATATTTTTACAGGATAAATAAATTTATTTAAAACAAAAAAAAAACCATCCTCTTACAACAGGATATGGAAAAATAATCAATCATTTTTTAATCATTTTATGTCATAGTATCTGAATCAGATCAAAATACTATCTTCTGTAATTTTTTTGTTTATTTTATGCGTGAAACAGTTGACTGTCGCATGTCGCGTGCCTGAAACAAATGTACAGAGTAGTAAATTTACCATAAAACCGTTAACAACACAAAAAGAAAATTATTTTCATAATGCAAAACATTAAAATGATTGTTTTTACCTTCCGTCATCTTTAGATAAGGAAGGTATTGTTTTTGGTCAAAAAATTTGATAGTGAGTTCCTAATGAATAAGCACATTTTAGAGTCCCTAGAATACGAATTTACTATTTTTACGATGATGTCTGTATGTGTGTATGTGTGTGTTTGTGTGTGTGTGTGTGTGTGTGTGTGTGTGTGTGTGTGTGTGTGTGTATGCGTATGTGTGTGTATGTGACAATCGTTTCGGACCGCATAACACCAATACCACGATTCCAAAAATTATAATTATTTCGTATTACTCGAGTTTAGATATGGATCTAAACATATGCAGACGAGATTAGATTTTGGTTACGATTGGTTTTTCTTGAAAAAGGCAGTTAAATATCATTTATTGACATTTAACGTTATTGTAACTTGAATCTTCCTTTAATCTTGACAAGCACTTCCGTGTCGACAGCTAGCAAGCAATGCCGTAGCATGGCTGAAAGGTTTTTTATCTATATTCATCGTCGTAATTTTATAAAAAAAATTACAAATTAAAACACAACAAAACTTCAAGCGAATAGAAAAACAATCTAACTTTTTATACGTCAGTTTGATAGTTACAACCACAGAACACTAACATTCAAATTGCCGCCAACGTAAAGTGACAATCACGCCCCAAACATGGATTGGCCATAGGAAAATGATCACGTGTGAGCCCGGAAACCATAGTAGGAAGGATCTGTCAAATATGTAAACGTTGTAAATTATCTTTACAGAAATATATATATGAAAACTAAGCGAATCATACATAAATAGTGTTATGTTAAAGGATTTTTGAGTGCAATTCAGGAAATATTACGTATTTTTTGACAAAAAAGAAAAAGTTGATCAACTATATATATGAAAAATAAAATTAAAAATGTTTACAATGAATACGTATTAACTTTTTTCACTTGTTTCATAAATTACTACTCCTGTTATAGTATCTTCAGTCTCTTGAGAGTAAATGATATTTCCGCATACATATCTTCTCGTGGACAATTGATATATGTACATATTATAAATTAAATTATCTAAAAAAAAATCACAAACATTAATTATACCTATCTGTTCATCTATGTAAATTTAAAAGAAATTCTAGTTTCCCATATATTTATCTAAGTTGGAAGAAGGAAAGGATATAATCCATTTTCCAAGATTGTGTGTAACTTCGTAAAAAAATACGTAACATTATAATGTAATGCTACTAGTATATTTCTTAAACATATCTAAGTTTCTAAATGTGTAATCTAGTTTCCATAAACCTTACGTGTACTGTGACGGTGAATATTATAGAAATATAAATTTATACCTAAAATACCTAATCAATAAAACAGTTTTTGCATATTTGTAATTGACAAGAAATAACCGCCGTTCACAAGAGTTATTTGTGTGCGTAAGGTGATACTTTGAAGCTTAAGGAAGAAGTTGACAATCTTTCGAAAGCAACAATAACACATTGGCCCGTACTACGATCACGGTTTTAACTAAAACGCTGTTTTAAAAAATGTCAAATTCAAATTTCAACATTTAATTTTGCACGTATGTTTAAAGATCGTTTTTTTTAAAAAATATTTGTTTGAATACAAACTATGTTCTGCTTTTAAAACATATTTTGATAAATTCGATATTATTTATTATTGTTATTAAATAATGATATCTGACACTTCTTAAAACAGCGTTTTAGTTAAAACCGTGATCGTAGTACGGGCCATTGCGCTCATAATACATACACATTATTTTTTCTACATACTTGCTATGTGACGTAATCGACACCTACCTTGAATAGTCAGCCAATCACACATATGATCGTTCCCGGTGTTGAAAAGTCGTAAGCAAGGGTCGTGGGTCGTAGGTAAATAAGGGAGCAGTGTGAAAACAAATTTAGGGCGCCACTGGCGCTAATGATTGTGGTAAAAAGGGCGGTGGATGCCAGGCCACCGATGATACACGAATGAATAGTGAAAGAAAATCAATTTTAACAAAATTTTATTTGCCGACACCGATTACAAAATTAAATGTACAAAAAAGAAAAGCCAGAAATATTTTTAAACAAAAAAATGTTAAAAAATACTGAGCTAAAGACTTGTTGGGATGCTTCTGGTGGGCCTGGAGTAGACCAAGTCAGCCTGGAGTGAGCGGCTGGTGGATATGGCGGTGGCAGACGTTGGGCAGGAGGTCTCGGCGTGAAGCTCGCCCGGGGTTTCTGCGCTGGGTAGAAGCGTCGAGAGCTCGCTGTAAAAGCTGGCGGAGCGAAGAGTTGTTGAGAAGGCCCTAGGTTGAAGGCCAACTCTACTCTGAGCGGCTCTCCTTGCTCAACGACGAAAGCTACTTGAAACCACGCCTGGGGTTCTTGTTACCCTAGGCGCCCGTCTGCCAGAGTCCAACAGTGGCGTCGCACTCAACCACCAGATGAACTCAGCTACTCCAAACCAGGGCGAAATAAAAGATGAGAGACATACAATAGCGGCAGAGTACTGAAAAAAAAATAGCAATAAGAAAATTTTGAATCAAAGAACTTTAGTGTGATTTGTTGTTGAAATCAAATGAAATTCGCGAACGCGGCCGTGAATAACTGTTAAACAAAATTATCTTTACTCAACCCATTCGCTCACTATTCATACCAAAGATTGGGTATAAGAAGGTGTGGTTGTCTGTGTGTGGTGATTTTGCCGAATGAAGCTTGAAAGTGAGATGAAAATTACTGATTTACAAAGAGAAACTGACCTTTGCCCATAAATAAACCCGAGTAATGAAGCTGAAATACTTATAAGTAAAAATAACTTTGTTAAAAGGTTAAAAACTGGTAGTTAGGTGCTACCGGGAGTATAATCTATAATGATTGTGAATAACATTTAATGTATAAATCTTTTATTTGAAGAATTTCCCTCAATCAATTGTGTATACTACCAACCATTACGATTATGAAATAAAAAAATTCATAAGGTATTCATACAAAAGATCAGCATTTTCAGTATCTGTTTCAAACTAATTTCATGTACATAAATTTATATTTTTATTAAAAATTAACAATGTAACGTTTTGAATACAAAGAAACTCACGTTTTATAAATCATAGAATCATTTAATTATTACTCTTGAAAATGCACTTTTGTGATGTAGCAACAGTTTTTGTCTTTTGATGTTTATTAATATTATTCATTTCTTAACCTTCAATATGAATATAATCTCAGTAAAAGGCGAATTAATTTTTCCCATCATACTTAAGCAACCGTAATTAAAATTTTGACACAGAAAAGAGGAGCAGGTAGACATAACTTATAATATGACATGGGAAATATATTTTGCAACGAAATATATTTATTTTGCAATTGATAAATCATCATTATTTTGCTTATATGTATAATTACAGACGAAACAAGCGAAATTGATGAATGAAAATTCATGTTTTATTTATTGAGACCAGGTAACAGTTGACACTCGAACTTGAAAACGAAACAGGAAAGCGGAATTTGCATATTACGGTACTGGTGCGTATAAACAAAGGACGACACTCCAAATTAATTTTATCTGTGATTAACTAGGACATCAATACTGATTTAAATTAGTGAATTCTATTTAGCAAACATGTAATTGATTATAATTGAAAGTATAAATATTCAGTGTACCTATAGAATCGGTGGCTCTGCGCGTTACATCGGTTCAATCCAAGGATTTGTAGTGTAAAAACTATAGCGTTGATAACGACCTTCCTCGCGGTGTCTGACAAATGTAACAGAAGACAGAAATTAACGTAGAGTTATCAGTCTAGATGTTCGAAATAAATTAAGAAAATGTGAAAAAATAATGTAAGCCACATGGATTTGAATCATGGACCATTACTTTGCCGGAGTAACGCTCTACCAACTGAGCTATGGCCAACCTATCCAATGGCTGACATTATCTTCCACTTTAGCCGCTAATGTATCTCTCTATGGAGAATACAGTTTTGTGTCACTATGAGCTAGTTTACACCCAATCCTATTCATGCGACCTGGCCTATACCTTGTCCTATAATAGGTCTTCTACAAATCGTTTACACCATGGGGACCTATGATAAATTTAGGTCTAATATAGGTGTAATATAGTCCTCGAGTCAATGCCATCTGTTGAAATACAATCACACTTAATTTTTTTAAACTGCAATTTTATATGCCAGGTTGATAAAAGTATTTCAGGTCATGTAAGCATCACCAAATATCATGCAATCTTTAATCTGTTTTATTGGTATGTTAACGCGATGTCACTAGTAAAATATGTGCTCTTATTGACTTTCTTCGTTTGTATCATTATGAACTTCACAAGGATCAAGAGATTCAGCTTCGGAACATAAGTTTTTTTTCCATAATAATTCAACTAATTTAACTTACACAACCTACAAAATGTGATGTCAACAAAATCACAATACGGGTTAACCGCCACCTACAGGGTTTTCATCTAACACTTTAGGTCACCAAAGCGTTTACACGCAGTTTGAAACGTGGCCTAAACTGGGTCAGGTCACATGAAAAAGAGACCTGACCTGAGCTAGGTCAGGTCGCCTACTATGTGTTTACAGCATGGCGTCCTATAAGGTATAGGTCGAATATAGGGTATAGGACGCGGCCTAAACGATGGGTGTAAACTAGCTCATTGTATGATGCGGGGTTGGATTACCACTACATTTAAACATCATTGTGGACATGTCAGAATAATCGAAGATATTGCTCGTAAAACCGAAGCAGCACATTCCACTCGTCCTTCGAACTCGTGAAATCTACAGCTTGGTTTCACTCTAGAATATCATCGGTGATAATCAAATCACTTGTTATATTACGTTTGATAATAATAATAATATACCAGTCGGATAATATGAAATTAATTACCATATTAAAAAAAAAAAATTAACAAAGTAACTTTTTCTATTTAATTTTGTTGCAAGGATAATGGGGACTTATGAAATTGACGATACCCAACACACATTCTCCCCTCCACCACCAGTACTACATATCTTTAGAAAAAGACAACAAGCTTGAAGAGAGAGATAGTCGAATATTACCATGCCCTGTCTTCTTTTCTCAACGTATTGTACTAATCCGATTTGACATTTGCGCTGTTATGTTATAAAAATGATTTGTTAGATAAAATCTAAAAAAACTCACTCGATGGCAATCATAAATTTCTAAAATCATAAGTCCACATAATTAACTGCAAAAGTTCATAAAAATATATTGTCGCATCCAAAAATAGTTAAATGCATAAAAAAATATATTAATTTATATTTATTATAGTTAAAAAATATAATTAACGCCTGTATGTATTACGAAACTTTTAATTAACCCCACTCATAAAAATACTCGCTTGGCTCATTCGTTAATTGCAGTTTGGTGTGTTCGGAGTTACGTACCTACTGCTCGTATATTATTTGTGTAACGGCATGCAGCAATCGACTAGAATCGATGCTCAATTTTACATAGTTTGATTCCATTTTATGTATGCAGGTATAAAACAATTTTATTACCGGGTTTTCCTAACTTTAAATTAGATGGCTGGAAAATTCTTGACTGGATGGGGATGATGTGGAAATAAAAAAAAAATCTGGATGGCAGTCAAAACAAAATATTTTTATTTTTCGGCCTCTACATGTTTCGGCACCGCATGTGCCTTCTTCAGGAGGTGAAACTTAAAATAATTTTTTCATGGGGTGCACACGTTTTCAATATAAAATATATTTTTCCACATATGCTTTAATTTTTGACGACTTCAGTGTTTTTAATTTATTTATTTATTTATTTATTTATTGTTTTATTGTTCGACGTCACAGATGTGTAGCTTTTCTGTATTTTTGTGTTGTTCTGTCTCAATCTTGTTTTTTGAAACTAAGTAAAAATTTTCACCTCCTGAAGAAGGCACATGCGGTGCCGAAATATGTAGAGGCCGAAAATAAAAATATGTTGTTATTGACTGGCATCCAGGATTTTTTTTTTATTTCCACATTTAAATTAGATGTACTTATTAAGAAGAAGTTAAAGTTTCTTTAGGGTGAATATAACCGTTTATATTTTAGTAATTATTAATTATAAATAATTTATTGACAGTATCATTTGTTAGGTGTTATTTCTTAAGCTCTTCCTCTTATATTAAGCATTAAAAGAATGTCTAATTTAAAATCACGAACGTAGAAATGTTTTATAATTAAAGACACTTACCAAAAACAACGTAGTTCATTTTTGCATTCAAGCTAAAAATCGCATATTCAGATTTTATTGAATAAGCACGTTTTAAGGTCACTAGAATCCGAATATAACATTTTTACGATGATGTCTTTGTGTGTGTGTGTGTGGATGTGTGGGTGTGTGTGAATGTGTGGGTGTGTGTGGATGTGTGTGTGTGTGTGTGTTAGGATGTTGTAGATACGATTTCTCAAATTCTGTAAGCTTAAGAACCTATGGAGCAACGGATTCCTCAATCTAACAGTAATGGAAAGAGTTAAATAGGTTCTGGTAACAATTAGACAACCGGAAGTGGAAGTACCTAAAAAAAATATCTAAATATTTTTGAAAATTTATGTTACTACAAATAATAAAGATAATTAAATTCTCAATCTGATACATTTAAAAATTCTTATTTAATATATCTTATTGTATTAAATAAATATGTATTTAAAATTATAGGTATATTAATATTACATATATTCTTAAGAAATACTGCTGATACCGTCAATAAATTTGAAGAATTTTGAACAAATTAAAAGAGTAGGACAAAATTCCTCATAGAACGAAAGAAGAGATACAATTTCAATTATTTGTGTGTACAAGATATGTTAAATTTGTTATTTATAGGGCACGAGCAGTGAGCAGTCGGGGATGCGTATCAGAAAGATGGCTAGTAGTTATTTACATAGATGTCACAGTTGTCATATGTCATAATTTGTCATTCCAAATTTCAAAACATTCTGATGGATAGAAAATCATGTTTTGAATTAAAAATTATGATACCTGACACCTATGTACTTTATTACTAGCTGTCATTCTGACACGGGCCCCCATATCTGCTCCCCAGGGCCAACAAAGTCACATGACTGCTCGCGCTCTAGGCAACATAAAATGAAAATGGCGAGAGGTATTGTCCTAGCAACAACAGATTTTTTTGAATTTGAGATAATCAATGAAACTTTATAATTACTTTTATAGATTTCTGTAACTTTACCTCTGGATAATTTTTCAAATATTAGAAAATTATTTATTGGATTTTAAGAAATAGAAAAATAAATATTGATGAACAATTACATAATAATTCGGCCTTTTGATAAAACGTTTTTTTAGAAACGCTCAAACTTTAAAATTTAATAACTTATGACTAAGATCTTTTTGCGAAAAAGTTTACCAGACTATTTGGCATCCTTGAAAGTACATTTCGATGTATTTAAATCATACTTACAATATTTGGATTATGGTTGATTTTGCCAAGAGCTTTTTAATTGGAATTATTAATTAATAAAGATCTTGCTGAAATGAAAGTATTCGTTTTTATTTATTTTTATAAATTACATATCATTTTATTTCCATTCTATTATTGACAACTAACAACTGACTATTTTTATAAACAAAAACATTTTTCCATACTTGTAGTAGGCACGTATCGAAATATTCTATCTAATATATAAATGTATATTATATTGCAGTTTAAGTTATATAAATAATAACTCACGTGTTAACTATATTGTAAATTATACTAGATTCAATTATATCTATTATAAATAACAAATATAGTATTTTGTTCGTTGAACAGTCTTTATTTATTTTTTGACGATTATTTTATTTATTATTAATTGTATTTTCATTTTTGCTTCAGATGGACCACAATCCTGAGTTGAGCGTTGGAGACAAGCCCCTGGTTTCCTGTGCCGTGACGAGGACTCCACCATGGCCCCATCACACCCATTATATGTATGTGTACTCCTTGTCTTCTATTTTGATCAAATATACATAAATAAATAAAAATCTCGTTACAAATATAAAATATATTTACTTAAGTTATTTATTTTAAATAAAGGTATAAAACAATAATACAGTACGTGAAATATGCTCTATGTATACATATGTTTCTAGTATTATTTCTTATCAAAATTTTCATACCGTGAGTATTTTTTAACATGAAACATGAGATTTGTCATATCCATGGTTACGACTTGACATTTGATTAACAGCAATGTATTTGTCTGTCTCATTTAAAATGAAACATAGGGGATGAATTTGACAGAAGTATTATATTTAAATATTGAGCAGTAATATTCCCGTTAATAAAAAATGGCCCAATAATGTGGGTTCCTATTATGCCAGTCCAAACGTTAACTTTCTAGGGTCGTTGAGTCCTCGTACTACGATACAAATGTAGATTTTCCCTGGACCAATACCGACAATTTTGTGAATTTACCTCGCCATGTAAATAAAAAGTTGCTTCGTTCGTAAAAAGTATATTTTGCAGCAAATCTGAATTGTTATTAACGTTTTCAAACATTCTTTCACAAAAATTTATTCTTCGTCTCGTGTCGTCAATAACTAACTCCTGGTGATTTTGGAAATGATATGGTCTGTAATGTTCCTTTTTAAATAGTCTGTGTACAGTAGCTTTGCTTACAGCAGTAGCTTACCCAATCTCTCTTAATGTTAATTTCTTCTTATTTTGTATTTGTATTTAAGTCAGAACTTCATGTTTTTTCTGTGCAGTTAATATATTACAGGATCTATTCCTACTGTTATGTGCAGGCTGGACGCAACCATTTCCTCTAAAGGTATTCACTATTCTTAAAATTGTTCCTGTCAGGAAATGATGCGCGGAACAAGTCCGACACTTGCCTTAAACTTGGATTAAAATTCGAATAATACCACGTAATAATCTGCACCTTCTCTCCCACAGTATAAACCATTGTATTTCAAATTGGTTTTTTGACACTGACAGAGTAGACAAACGTCAAAATTGTCCCCTATGTTTCATTTTAAATGAGACAGGCAAATACATTGCTGTCAATCAAATCGTAACCATGGATATGACAAATCCCATATTTCATGTTAAAAAATACTCACGGTATATTCTAAAGCCTGGTTTATTTTAAATGCATTTTTCAAAGTCGACGCCTTATATCTTGTATCATACTCTCCCTGCAACAATGTGTCAATATGGCGACGATAGTAACGTCACTGCTACGTATGTGATCTTTGTTTTGTGTTTACTAAAGTGTTACTAATCGTTATATTTTTTGGCTGGTACCACATGCCTCGTTTTAACTAAAACGCTGTTTTAAGAAATGTTAAATTCAAATTTCAATATTTAATTTCACCCTTATGTTTAAAGAACGGTTTTTAAAAAAATATTTGTTTGAATACAAACTATGTTCTGCTTTAAAATTATATTTTGATAAATTTGATGTTATTTATTATTGTGAAATAATGAAATATAACATTTCTTAAAACAACGTTTCAGTTAAAACAAGGCTTATGGTACCAGCCATTGTGTTTTATTCCAATTGGACAAGGAGTATTAGTACTTGAGTAACCGGATTCATTTTGAAAGGTAAATTGTTTAATTTTATAGTAAATCTAAAATGAAAATCAAGTATTGGAATGACACATGCAAATTTATCGAAATTTTTTATCGAAAGTACAAAATGTATCTAGAATTCTAAACCAAATCTCATAAAAATCACCTTTAATTGGCATGTATTTTTAGGGTACCTTTATAAGTGCCATTTCCGGTTCTCTAATTTACATTAAAATCTAATGGTTTCTTTCCATTTTAGAATAAGGTAGAAATACAAGGTTTCAAAATTTTCTGAGCAATACTAATTTGAGTTAGAGCGTAAAGAAGATCCACACACACAGACATCATCGTGAAAATGTTAAAATTGTATTCTAAGGACTTTAAAACGTGGTTATTTATCAAAATCTCGATATGCAATTTTTAGCACGATCCCTATACTTCCCTTATCAAGGGTAGCGGGAGAAAAAATATATTTACGTAACAATTTATTTATTTTAAATAAAACGTAAGATAGGTTCTATACATGGTATATATGTTTCTATTAATATTTCGTATCATATATTTCATTTACTCTAATGTCTAATTTATTTAAAATGTATTTGTCAAAGTCAACGCCTTATATCTTGCATCACACTCCCTACTCCAACATAGTAACAATATGGCGTCGATGGTAACGTGACAGCAACGGGTGTGATATTTGTTCTGTACTTATTAAAGTGTTAAAAATTGTTATATATGTTGTGTATTATAATGGACAAGGGGCAGTAGTACTTGAGTAACGGCTGCATTTTTAAAGGTAAAGTGTTTAATTTTATAGTAAATCTAACGTCAAAATCAAGTATTGGAATCACGTGTGCAAATGTGTACAAAATGTATTTAGAATTCTAAACCAAATCCCATAAAAATCAGCTTTAATACTTAGGAAAACATTAATATATTCTTGCATTCAGTAAAAAAATTATATATTGTATCAATATTAGTAGAAAATGAAGACATTTTTATCAAGTTTCCTACGTATGACCTTGTAGTTTTTAAAGGTAAATGATTTAATTTACAAATTTTACTACAGAAATTCTTATATTTTTATCCTGGAACAAATATGACTTTCTAGTCCTTAAAGCGTAGAACATAATTAGCAATAACTATATTAAAATATTTTTTTCATGTATATCTTTTATTTATAATAACATGTAATATGAATACATCTAATACGAAGGAAGAAATGTTATAATCAAACAAATATATGCGTAATCTGATACATTTATTTGTTTATGTATCAATACAAATATGTTCTATTTCTAATTTGTGATACAATTGAGGGCAGAGAAATGGAAATTCATCCTTGAATAGGATGTAAAAATACAAACGAATGTAGATGAAAATTTTATTATGTTCATATGTTTTATTTTGTTGTAATAGGTATATCACATATACACACGTCCACACACACGTGCACACCAACACACACACTAACACAATATACACGCACACACATGACACACGTACACCTAGATATTTTTTTATGTTTTCTTTTCTGAAAGTAGCTATCGTTGAATTAGAAATATTAAATTTTGCTGGTATGACATAGACTTCTTGGATAACATAAATTCTTACAGTGCTTTCATTAGTTAAACATACTTAGAATTGGTTTATGTTTGTGATAGACCTGAAAAGGGAAATTATGTTGAATAGTATATTAAACATTTATGCTCGAATTTTTCTTTAAACTTAAAAAAACAATGATCAGGTTTAATATAATATGCTTCCATTTTTAAATATTTCAATAAATAAGAATAAATAAATATAAATACTAGCTGACAGATCATTTTAAGATGTGCTACACTGTATTAGATGAAAAATGACATATTAGATAAAATAATTTTGATTATTTTTTTGAATTTCGAATACAACATTAATTATTTACTAACAGATACAAATGTTATGTAATTCATTGTACTCATATCTTATTTGGGTGGTATTATTATCTAATACCCAATAATTACGGGTTTAATTTAGCCATTATTGTGGTGCCGTGTTTGTGTAAAGACGTGTGTGGTGTTCTTGTGTACTGTGACTTCAACGATGACTTCCTGGTGCTAGGAACGACTACCAGACATCTGCAAGACCTGGAGTCGTACCTGAAGATATTATTTATTTATGGTAGGTTTATATTTTATTACAACTTATAATACGTAGTAGCAACGTGTTGGTTGCAATTAACATTATTTTCGTAAATCATACCAAACTTAAAAAAATATATATTTGTTGATTATTCTATTTATTGTTCATTGTATTTGCATTGTTATAGATTTCTACGATAGCGCGTTGAACTGAAGAAGCTGCAGGAAGGTGAACAGCTTCAGATGGACCAAAATACTGAATTAAGCGTTGGAGAGAACCCCCAGGTTTCCTGTGCCATGAGGGAGACTCCACCCTGGGCCCCATAACATCCATATATGCATTTGTACTCCTTGTCTCCTATTTTAATAAAACTTAAATAAATAAAAATCGCATTTCGAATATAAAATATAACAATTTCATGAGAAGTTATTTATTTTATAGGGTTAAATAAAAGGTATATAACAATAATACAGTAAATTGAATAAGCATTTTACGAATACATGTTCTATACATTTACAATAATATTTATTATCATACACATATTTTACTCCTCATAATATACGCAAATAAATACACACACAACATTTATACATATTAAACTTGTACGAACACATTCCAGAGCTGGGCAGAGTACTAAAAAAAGTACTCTTGAGTATTCGCACACGAGTACCTACTGTTTGATTGTACTCATGAGTAACTTTGTTCGAGTAATTAAAAACTAAAGTACTCGTAACAAGCACTCATAGAAAACGAGTATTTTGTAATAAAAAATATTAATTTTCACAACGGTTACATTTAAATTTTCACAAAATTTAGTTAAATATTCCTTTGAACATGAAAGTAAAATATTAAATAATTCTGAAAAAAAGTGGTGTGATGCATTACGATTTTTTTTTATTTGTTGAGTATGCATTTAACATTAATAATTATTTCAGATGTCATTATTGTATCAGAAAAATTCGAGTTCTATTCTATTATTTGTACTTGGTGCAACTGATTTATTACCCGAATTATCAATTAAATATTTTATTTTTCTTGTACCTTGCTTGATCTTAAGTTCGTAACTAACGTTTTTGATAGTATAGAAAACCACATAATTTATTCGTCCAATGTAAAATATAATCTGAATAGAACTTTTTTACATATTTTATTGATGGATCCGATGTGTCTAGTTAGTTGCACTTAAGTTGTCTTGTTAACTGCATCATATTAAAATTTGCATTAAACTAAAGGCAAAGTACTCGTAAATTTTTATGTAATGAGTAACGAGTACAAAATTCTCGAAAGGGTAATGAGTACCTGTAATTCATGAGTACTTTAAGTACTCAAGTACAAATTTCGAGTACTGCCCAGCTCTTACACATTCGATGGTTGTCTTAAAATTTTCGTGTTAAAGTCAACGCTTTATATCTCGAATTACACCTCTTTCAGCCAATTAAATATTAACTGCATTATTTTCTTTTGTTCAAAGTGGTTACATGATGGCGTATGTGATCTGTTCTGTACTAAATAAAGAGTTAAAGTTGTTATATTTATAGTACAATATTAACAAAAGAAATGGTGCAGTAGTACTTGAGTAATCAGATTTATTTTGAAAGCTAAATTGTTTAATTTAATATATACATACCACACAATTTTAGTAAAGAAACACGTATGACTTTGTAGTTTTTAAAGTGTAGAAAACAGTTTGCAATAACTATATCAAAATATCTTTTCCATGTTGTATACCTTTTATTTATAATAACATATAATACGAATACATCTTACAAGAAGGAAGGAATGAATCTATACATACAAATATGATCTATTTTTAATATGCGCTACATTTGAGGACAGAGAAATATTGGAAATGCATCCATGATTAGAAGATGAAAATAAAAACATATTTTTATGTATTTTATTTAAATACATATTAAACAGTTACAACCTTTCGTCGTATTAGTCAATATATGTTAGTATCGTACTTATTCATTAAGCTACAGATGTAATAAGTGTAATTAGGTGAAAAATACAACTTAATAATGTGATAGTGCACATATAAGATTTATTTAATTTTAGTTAATCATGTATTATAATATGCTTGCTCTACATTATTTCCTATCAAAATGATACAATTTTCTTTCTAAGATTTATAGTCATACTAGCAGTTTGAAGAAACTGTAATAAAATACTGATCAATTTTTAATTCTATCAGTATATAAATCCTTGTCTATTATTTATTTCAAAGTACATATTCATATTACAAATCTGCAACTCTATAAGTCTTAGAAAGAAAATGTTATCTATTATATTCGCAAAAATCTGCAATACTATGTAACAACTTGTACAATACAATTTGATACATATTTGGAGACATATATTTCATTTTTGTTTAGTTCTAATTTCTTATAGAATATCATAATATGTAGCACAAATAAATGTATTGTATAAATGACCAATAAATACAGTAAAATGAATACAATATCTCAATTCAAAAACCTATTTTCCCATCCTCAAAATTTGCATTTCAGCAACCAGCAACTCACCAAAATATAAACTAGATCATCAAAATAAGATCAGGGGTATAAACGATTTACAGCCTATAGGTAAGCAACCAGCAAAATCTGAGCCGAGAGCACCGCAAAGCGATCCACAATACGATCGCCGATCTGCAACCTGCATGAATAATTTTAACGCCTAAATTCCGACCTGGTGTACAGCAGATTACATAAACTAGCTAGCAAATTCCGAGCCTGCAGCAAGGCTTCTGGTCGACAAAATTCAAAAATCGCGTAAAATCGACGATTTAGAGCCCCAACGGCCGAAAAATAGCACTTTACGGCCGCTACGAGCATTTTTGAGCTCTCGGGCAGATATTCAGCCGATCCCAAGGCATTCACCCACCAAAATTTAACAATTTATCGATTGAGAAGGCTATAGCAAGACGTCTGGTCATCAAATTCTAAAATCGTTGAGAATCGGTGATTTACATCCTATAGAAAACGAAAAATAGCATTGTACTCACTGTTTAAACATTTTCGAGCTGCCGGACATGTATACAGCTGATCAGAAGCCTACTATTCACACAAATTTAAAGTCGAAACGCCATAGCAAGACAGACCAAGGCATTTACTCATAAAAATAAGAATTTCAGCCGATCAAAATGCTATAGCAAGGCACTTGTACGCCGAATCGACGAACATACCCCTTCCATCACGAATGTTTGGCTATATACTGGCTGTTTGGTGAATTTACAGCCATTCAGCGTGAGAGGTGGTATTGAACCGGACGGTCTGCTTCAGGATTTGAGTTCTAACGCCTATATGAGCTATTATACAGGTTTTTTACGGATTTCTAGCTAGCCACCAGGATTCGTACCGCCAGACCGTAGGCTGGGGTACGCCCTGGTGGGCTAGCACGCTCGGCTGGTTGCTGGAATGCTCTGCTGGGTGCTGGATGCTGGTATAGCTAGGCGGGAATCGAACCTGGATTTTTGAATTGCGGGATTTTGTAGCTCGTCGTTCTGGTTTCAGATTGACGGCCTATAGGATCATGATAGCTAGCGGGATATGAATCTAGATCTTTGGAATGCGATTTTTGATATTTGTATTGTAATGAAATAGTTTGTTATTTTAATATGGATTTATTTGATCGATATTATGTTACATAATAATGAGATTACAATATATAATACATGAAATATATTATTTTAAATGTTGATCTTTGAATTTGTGATATATTACAAAACGGTCGCAGTTTCACAAATACAAAGATGGTGATATATGCTACGTCAAATATGACTTTGAATGAATAGTTCATCTTATGTATACATGAAGGAATATAGTTTTATTTATCAGAAGATATAGTGCAATTTTTGATAACGATAATTTTATTTAGACATGTACATACATACATTACTCCTATTAAGATATTAGAGGATACAATTTGGTACATATAATAGCGTAAAAGTACAGAGTAATCAAAAATGAGTGAAGCTGCTCCATATGATTTTGACATTAGCCGCTAAGTTAGTGTGACAGCATTACTACTACCCTAACGAAAATATGCGTGAAGAAGAAATTTGTCATGCTATCATTAAAAGCCTTAATGAAAAGAAATTACTAAAATTTTTCACGAAGCTTTGTGAAACAAAAATCAAATGAATCCACGTACAGCAATGTTATTAATCAAATGTTATGCAGCTGTCATGACGTATTATGGAAAATTGAAATTAATTTTAACATTATTTTGGAATAAAAGTTGTCACGTGATTTTCAGCCATTTTTGATCACTCTGTATATCATTTTTATTTTTACATATGATTAAGAAAATACTACATTTAATGATAACAATATGTATAGATGATTTACTAAAGTATTGAACGTAAAAAAATGATTTATTTATTGTAAAAGTGTATTGTTTTATAAAAGGAAACGTGATATGATTCAATTTTTCCATTAAAGAAATTTCTTATTGGTAAATATCAAAATAAATGTTGTTATTCATTAATCCTGTAGTATTTATAATGATCAGACTTTCTTATAATATTAGATTACAAGTGAGTATGTATGTTATGTTACTTAGGGGA
This sequence comes from Harpalus rufipes, assembly GCA_951394225.1. Taxonomy (NCBI): domain Eukaryota; kingdom Metazoa; phylum Arthropoda; class Insecta; order Coleoptera; family Carabidae; genus Harpalus; species Harpalus rufipes. The sequence goes on along the minus strand of OX596289.1, from coordinate 7,180,712 downwards.
TGAAATGATGGTACAGAAAAAACAGAACTAAATAATAATTTTATAGTTTCGTAGTTTACATTTAAGTTCCTCCAAAACAAAGTCATATAGAGACTTGCGGTTTATATATTTGTATTCAGGTAGTTGTTTTATATATGTACGCTAAGTTTCAGGAATTCGAATTGCGGAAAAATAATTCAGTCATGTTTGTTTCAAAATGGCCAAATGTTTATTGAATATATTTAGTATAAAATGAAAATACTCAAAAAACTAAGTGATATAGCAACTTATGATTCTCAAATTTGGATTCAGGAAGTTGTTTTCTATATGCACGCTAAGTTTCAGTAATTCGAATTGCGGAAAAATAATTCAGTCATGTTTGTTTCAAGATAACTAAATGTCTATTAAATATATTTAGTATAAAATGAAAATACTAAAAAAAACTAAGTGAGATAGTAACTTATGGTTCTAAAATTTGGATTCAGGGGGTTGTTGTCTATATGTACGCTAAGTTTCAAGAATTCGAATTGCGGAAAAATAATTCATGTATGCTTGTTTCAAGATAGCTAAGTGTCTATTGAATAAATTTAGTATAAAATAAAAATACTGAAAAAAAAAACTAAATGAGATAGCAACTTATGATTCTCAAATTTGAATTCAGGGGGTTGTTTTCTACATGTACGCTAAAGTTTCAGGAATTCGAATTACGGAAAAATAATTCAGTCATGTTTGTTTCAAGATAGCTAAATGTCTAATGAATATATTTAGTATAAAATGAAAATACTCAAAAAACTAAGTGAAATAGCAATTTATGATTCTCAAATTTGGATTCAGGCGGTTGTTTTCTATATTACGCTAAAGTTTCAGGAATTCGAATTGCGGAAAAATAATTCAGTCATGCTTGTTTTCAAAATAGCTAAATGTCTAATGAATATATTTAGTATAAAATGAAAATACTCAAAAAAATAAGTGAGATAGTAACTTATGGTTCTCAAATTTGGATTCAGGGGGTTGTTTTTCTATATGTACGCTAAAGTTTCAGGAATTCGAATTGCGGAAAAATAATTCAGTCATGTTTGTTTCAAGATAAATGTCTATTGAATATATTTGGTACAAAATGAAAATACTCGAAAAACTAAGTGAGATAGCAACTTATGGTTGTCAAATTTGAAGTCAGGGGTTTGTTTTCTATATGCATGCTAAGTTTCAGGAATTCGAATTGAGGAAAAAAATCAGTCATGTTTATTTCATGATGGCTAAATGTGTATTGAATATATTGTTAAAATAAAATTGCTCAAAACCTGAGATAGCGACTTTTGGTTTTCAAATTTAGAATCCGGGGGTTGTTTTCTATATATACGCGAATCGCCGAATACGGAGACAATTTTCAGTACTTTTAGTTTTGTTTTTCTGTACCGTTGTAGTATGTACATATGTATGTTTATATGAATGGTATGTTATGTAATATATGCATGTATATATCGCAGAAACTTTAAAATATATGAAAATGAAGATGTATGTGTTGCATAATGAGATGAATTGTTTAAGTACCGTTTGTTCTTGCTATACATAGTAATTTTATATACAAGTTCTTCATATTTAGGAAAATAAGTTTTATTTATTTATTTACATAAATCTTATAAATAAGTCTTGTTGGGCATCAATACAATGTTGGGGTGTCTTCAGTGCGATGCTCTGCAACAATGTGACCATCTCCATCACTGAAATCAGGAGTCATGTCCTTCTGCAATTCGTTTACATCCTACTACGGCTCGTTCAGGATTATAGTTCATTTCTCCGGTACATGTTTCTGTAACAATGAAAATATACTTGAAATTAAAATTTGAATTAGTAGTTATAGGTTAATAATATGAACTTAGAAACTTTTCAATCGTTTGTAATTATATAAAAAAAATCTTAATATGAAATAAAATTCGAGAAATTTAATGATGAAAAGAATATTTAAATATTTCAATTAATTTTTGAATTATTGATTGTATTACACATATATTTAAATACAGTTTATTAATGACACAGATTACGTAACTGTTTTACAATTATAATTTTACCAGGAAAAAAATGGGAATATATCATTTAATATCATATACATATTCATAATTTCTTAAATATATAATAAAATATAAGTACTAAAATATATAGTATAGGTACAATATACGATATCTGTATACGGTAGTAACACTAAATAATTTTAAATTAATTTAAACTATTTTCTATATAATTCAACAATTTTTATTGAAATATAATGTATAGGAACACCAAAAATGATCTTTAGAAATAATGGATACAGGTATAAAGTAGTTCAAAAATAAAAAATTAAAAACTTACTATAAATAAATGATTTCCCTATGTATAACTCCAAGTCCTGAAGATGTCCCCATGTCTTTTCATAGCACCAGGAAGTCGTCCACGAAGACGCAGTACACGAGCACACCACACACGTCTGTTCACTAGCACTGCAACAATAAAATTGAAAAAAATAATCTATGTAACAGTTAGGCATTAGATAATACTAAAAAAATAGTAGTCAACATTTAAAATAATGATTAACAAAAAATATAATTGATATCTATGTATTATATAACTTGTTTACCACCTTGTACTATGTTTGAAATTTACTACCCGCGAAATATAATTTGTGAATTTTAAGGTTGGCAGAAAGGGTGATTGGTATTTATTGACGAAAAATTTTCTATGTTTGTTTAAGGTCAAATACTTTTCAGAAGGAACTTCAATTTTCGGGATTTATATTTCTATCGCACCTAAATCCTTTACATGATTAGTTTGGTTGATTATATTTCCTTCTACCTTATATTGAAAGTTGTAGGTATTCCTATTTCTTGTGAAAATCATAAGTGGAATACTAAGCGAACAAGCACAGTTTTTTTTTTATAAATATCGAAGGGATGTCATCAGGGGCAGCACCTTTGTTAATATCTAGGATATTAAGGGTATTGAGTACAATATCTTTACTAATTTCTATGTCTGATAAATTATTTGAAGAATTACAATCATCATAAAATTCACAAGAAATAGGATCACAATGGGGAGCGTACACAGATTGAAAATATTATGCAAACAAATCACAATCTTCTTTATCATTTTCAATAGTTAAATCATTAAAAATTAACCTTCTAGGAATTTGGGTAGATTTCTTACTTTTTATAGAAATTTGGTTTTCAATATTATTAATGTAGTCAATGTAACACTTAGCCTTAAGTAATTTATATTTTTACCTCTCGCCAAGCGAGGTATTGGATTCATGCTAAAAATCGCATATCCAGATTTTAATGACTAAGTACGTTTTAAGGTCCCTACAATCCGATATTAATATTTTCACGATGATGTCTGTCTCTGTGTGTGTGTGTGTGTGTGTGTGTGTGTGTGTGTGTATTTTTTTTTTTTTTTTTTTTTTTTTTTATAATAAATCTTTATTTCAGCATGCTCCATTTACAAAATATTACATGCTTTAAATGTACAATTATTTAACAAACTTGATACTAATTAACACATTTTCTAATACATATCTTAATTATAACTTACATAAATAAATATATTAATTTCATTAATCAACTAAACTATCAAAATTTATAGAATTAACATATTTCATAAAAAAGTTTAAGTAGTTCTCAACAAGATCAGCATTTGAGCAGGGCCAACTTCCATTTCTTCTTAAAATTGAATTTTTCAGAACCTCGCGTTCACTTCTTAACATGACGCACTCGAAGATTAAATGATTAACAGTTTGATTGTTATTACCGCACTTACACTCTGCATTGTCTGTTATTTTATATTTGTAGAGATAGCTTTTAATTTTTCCATGTCCGCTTAGCAAAGTAGTTAAATTTGGAGAGTATGGTAACTTTATTTTAAGTCTATTGTTCAAATTTGGGAAAAACATTTTAGTTATATTACCTTTTACGCTTTCAATCCATTCGCGGTGCCATACACTTTCACTTTCAATTTTTTCTTCTCTCGCCAACATTCTCTTCATTGCCATACAGTCTTCTATATTGGTTTCACTTCTTCCTGCATATTCTTTTGTATTTTTCATAAATTTTGAAAATTTCTTCTAATTTAATTAAAATTGGAGTGTTACCTGTTAGAACACAAGACGCATCATAAGAAATAGTTCTATACCCCTTTAAAATTTTAATGTTCATTAACCGTTGAACTCTCTTAATTAATCTTTTGTTTGTTTCTTTTTGTAAAGCAGATTTCCAAACTGGCAGACCATAAGATAAAATTGGAATAATGGCCCCTTTGTATATAGTATTAAGAGCTTCTTGTCGAAGACCCCACGAAACTTTAGCCGACTTTGATAAAATATGTATTAATTTGCAGCATTTTTCTGTCACATATTTTATATGTTCGTCAAAGCAGAATTTGTTGTTAATAATGATACCTAAATACTTTATTGTTGTCGTTTGCTGCAAAACTTTAAAATTTAGATAGATATTAATTTTCTCTTGTATTAAAGATCTTTTCCTTGTCACCAGCATAACTTGAGATTTATTTTCATTAAATTTAATTTTATTGTTTATTGCCCATTTCATAATCTTTCCCATTTCAATATTTACTAAATTTTCTACCTCTAATATCGACTTTCCTTTAGTGAGAAGTATGAAGTCATCCGCAAATGCTATGGCTGTAGAGTTTTTTGAAAAATCTAAGTTTAATAAAGAATTGTATTGTATATTCCAAAATCCTGGACCACTGCACGAACCTTGGGGGCATCCTCTATTTACTGATTTTATAATTTTGATTCCATTAACTTCTATATCTGTGGATCTTTCACTGAAATAATTTTGTGTTAGACAGTATAAATTTTTTGGGCAATTGAAATCTTTTAATGCTTTCATTATTGCTGGCCACCATGCTGCGTTGAAAGCTCCTTTAACATCCAAACTGACTAGTACTACAATTTTCTTTTCCAAAAGACTTTCGTTAACAAAGTTTTTCATTTTCATTATGGCGTCGGTAGTTCCTCTATGCTTAATAAATCCAAATTGGTTTTTGTTTAGAAAGTTATGTGTGTCCAAATATTTCGTAATTCTGTTTATTAGTAATTTTTCTAAGACCTTTCCTCCAGTATTTATTAAACTTATTGGGCGAAATTTTCCTACATCGTCCGAATTTTCTCTACCAGGTTTAATAATAGGTATAATTGTTGCAGTTTTCCACTCTTTCGGGATGTATCCTCTTTGTGTGTGTATGGATGTACGTGTGGATGTATGTATGTGTGTGTATGTGTGTGTGTGTGTTTTTGTGTGTATATGTTCGTGGGATGTGTATGGATGTACGTGTGTGGATGTATGTATGTGTGTATGTATGTGTGTGTGTTTTTGTGTGTATATGTTCGTGGGGGAGGTTGGAAGGACCATTTCTCAAAAACTATAATACTTAATATCTGTTTAACTACGTATTTCTCAATCAGATATTACTGGAAAGAGCTAAAAAGGTTTTGGTAATAATTGGACAATCGGAAGTAGCAGATTCTTAAAAAAAATCGTATAAATATTATTTTTTGAAAATATTTGTTCTTGTTTATTAAAGAAGAGTACATTCTCTATCTGATACATATAAATATTTTATTATATCTTTTATAGATTTAGAGATAAAGAAATATATGGTATATAATAATCTGTTGTAATAAATCTCAGCCCAAATAATGGCATGGAAACCAATTGAAATATTAATGTTTGTAACTGACAGACAAATGTCAGTGTCAAAAATTCAAAAACATTACTGAAGATTTTATCTGGGAAGTACATACATAATATATTTTCTTATTGTATTAATAGTTAAATATTTAAAATTAAAGGTAAATTACATATCCCCTTCAAAAATCCTGTCAATCCCGACAATGAATTGGAAACATTTCGAAAAATTAGAATAGAATAAAATTTCTTCAGAGAATGAATTTAAAATTAAACAATCTAAATATAAGGAATAGATGTAAGTAGAATTTTTGGTGTAGAGTTTAGGTATACAAGAAATGTTAAATACAATATGGTGCAAGCAGTCATGTGACTTTGTTGGCCTTAACAAACTGATATGGGGGCCCGTGTCTGAATAATAGCTAGTAATTATGTACATAGATGTTAAATATCATAATTTTTCATTCTATATTTAGTGATTTTCCAATTCCATGTGGTTTATTTTCCTCGACAAGTAAATTCCACACTTCTTTTAAATAATAAAATAATTCACTCCTGTAACGTTTAAATTTTTGATGAGCTCTATCAGTTTCTTTTATTAATTTTATAAGATTGCCTGTAAACCACACTGGATACGACAGAGTTAATTATTTTAGATGGTACATATTTATCAATACAGGAGTACATTATTTTATAAAACGTAAGACATCATTTGTTCAACATTCATGTTACAAAATAATGCTTCCCAATTACAGTTATTCAAGGAAGAATTTATTAGGTTGTAGTCAGCTGATTTAAATTTATACATCTTCATGTTGACAAATACTTTAATATAGCATATTTCAATTTTAAATATTAATATAAACAAGCGGTATTATTAGTTATAGATAAACAAAAATTACAGATACAATATGGTATTACATTTATAATTTTATCAACAAATCTTTTTCTTTTCCAGATGATGCCGTTTCCGATGTCGCAGTGTCGCACAGTCCCGGACATCGCGGCTTAGAGAACCCGTCCATGAGTCTACAATATCCTGTGGCTTCTCTCCAGACCTGATGAACTCCATTTCGCTGCCAGGATCTCCTGCGGTGCCATGCGAAGTCGTGATCCGGTTCGCCTGATGCTGATATCCGGACTTCAAGTTCTATAAAATATAAACGTGTGTTAAACTGTATACTTCACTAAACTTTTATTTCACATTTTTATTTAATATTCCATATATATTAGCACCGATTTTTTGTATGGGATGGTCTTAAAGATACACGCAGTTAAAAGTACACTTATTTTTGAAAGGGGTTTCCATATCTACGGCTTTAAGAAAATACTTCTTATATATAATGCTCATAATGTATAAGTAATATTACGGTGAATATAATAATTCATTTTCAGATTTTTATTATTAGAATTAAAATAACACTTAAAGCAATTGTTATTAGTTAAAGAAAATATACACACTTTTACGAACAATTACACTTATTTTAATAACACTAAATACGTTTTTTTTTTAAATATACAGCAACCTATAATAAACAAATACTCACGATAATAAAATTTTGACTGAGGATTAAATAATAAACACTAACGGGCGAACAGAGACTTATTCAACGTTTTTAAATAAATAATTACAATTTTAATAATCAAAAATACGTTGTATAAGTTTAAAATGAATTTTGAATATTTAGATTTTATTGTAAATAATAAATAAATAATTTTGTAAATTAATAATTCGGTTCATTTTTCATAATACAGCACTCCTACATGGAGAAAAATAGAATAAGGGGCAATGAAAATTTGGATTGAGCATGAAATTTTCTTTCTTTTCAGGTAACACACGATTTTTTTACATCACTGAATCTCGAGTTACAGACCTTTAAAATTACATGAATACACATAGTTCTAGATATTTCAGTCAACTGAAACAGATTTCAGCAAACGCGATTTTTAACGGCTACAAACAATATTTTTAGTTTTAGTACTTACTTGTAATGGCAATGATAGGCGAATTTTCTCCACATATCGTCCGCTAGTACTTCATTTCTGAATTGTATTGTCTTCGACGAATTACACTGATTAGAATACACTTTCAAGTATTTATTACACAACACTCGCACCAATTATATTAACAATAGCAGCATTTAATAAAACAATGTTAAAAATATGCTCTGATAATGATCAAATAAATATAGTTTTAGGGTAAATTGTAATACTTTTATTTATATCGCGAACTATAAATTGAATAAGAGAATGATTGTAATAAAAACTAATAAGTTTATCGGTTCGTATCAAGACTACACTATCGCGATACACGATTATTCACAAGCACCCCAAGTTCACTTCACCGAAGTCAGAAAGGAACTGAGGGTCTTCATTATAAACATATAATATTAATATTATAACGTAACAACAAACACTAATTAAGTGTTAATTGATTACATTTTTTATATTTTGGCGCACAAAATAAACAATGTTTATGTTTGTTTTCAGGGTCCGCGAAGGGCCGTACTTACACCCAGCGATAGGATACGGTAACTACAACAGTAGACGAAGATAATAGATGATTTTTATAAGAATAAATGAACAAAAGAGTTTTTTTATTTACCTTTCCCATGTAATAATAAAAGAGACAGGGAAATATCCTAATAATTAAGGATTTTTCCGAATTTTCCTATCCTATCCTTTAGTATTAAGTTTTCTAGGTACAAAAATAGCCATCCGATTGGAGTCCGACCTTTTCTAAAGGGATAAAGGTCTTATTTGAGCCCTTAGGGAAAATCCGACCACGGATTTCAATTTTGCACATCCAAGTAAGTTTAACAACAGTTGTCCGGTCTTTCTAGCCCTTTTGATTTAGGAATTAGCGTAGGCCCTTCGCTGCAAACTTAAAGGGCAAATATGTAGTAAACCAGAGTGTTTTCGTCAATTCTGTGCAAGCCAATGGAAAGCGCGGGTTCAAATCCTTCCGATACGCTATTTTCCGGCCTTTTTGCCCTTTTAATTAACGAATTAAGCATTAAACCTTTCGGAAAACTATTAGGTGTAGAAGGGTGAAACAAATTCTGTTATACTAATTTCGACCCGTAGATTACGAATCTGAAGTCAGATTTTTACCTAAGGGCTTATTTAAAGGGCGAAGGGCTTAAAACGACCCTTAGGACAAAACTGACCTTGGAATCGTATTTTGCGGGTCGAAATTAGTTTAATAAAATTTGTCCGGCCCTTCTAACTCTTTTAATAACGGAGTTAGCGCATGCCCTTCGCCATAAACTTTAGGGCTAAGAATGTTGTATACTGAAGGGTTTTCAATAATTCTGTGCAGGCCAATCGAAAGGGCGTGTCCAAATACCCCAGATACGCTATTTTCCACCCTATTAGCCCTTCAAACAGACAAATTATAGCTATAACCCTTCGGAAAACTTTAAGGGCTCGTATCTTGGAAACGGCTGGGTTTTCAGCGATTTCCTTGAAATTTCGCGTTCCCTTAGAATCCTTTGAAATGTCGGGGTCGTAGAACAATATATTTAAGTTTCAAGGGCGTAGGGCCAAGGGTTTAAAAATCGCCTAATTAAAATTTGACAGCTTTGTTTTTTAAAAAGTTGAACAAATTCTCATTTTTTTTCATGTTTTCGTTAATGTATCGTTTAAAATCTTAAAAACATTAATTCATACCGCTAAGGGCTTATTGAATCCTTCGGGAAAATATGACCACCGATTTCAATTATGCAGGTCCAGGGAAGTTTTTAAAAAAAATATGCGACCCTTGTAACTTTTTTAGTTCCGTAGGTAGTGCAGGCCCTGCGTCACAAATTGAAGGGCAAATATATCGTATACTAAAGGGTTTTCATCAATTCTGTGCAAGCCAATGGAAAGGGCGGGTTCAAATCCTCCCGATACGCTATTTTCCGGCCTTTTAGCCCTTTTAATTAACGTATATAAGTATTAAACCCTTCGAAAACTTTAAGGGATCGTATCTCGGAAACGGCTTGGTTTTCAGCGATTTCCTTGAAATTTCGCGTTCCCTTAGCATCCTTTGAAATGTCGGGGTCGTAGAACAACATATTTAAGTTTCAAGGGCGTAGGGCCAAGGGTTTAAAAATTGCCTAATTAAAATTTGACAGCTTGTTTTTTGAAAAAGTTGAACAAATTTTGCAACATTTTATTAATACGCATAATAGATTTCTCATACTTCCGTGTTGTCCCAAATAAGTGGAATCAACTGTACATACTTTCCTGTCTCTTTGTTGTGGGACTTTTTTCGGGAATAAATAAGGGTTGTTAGATAAAAAAGTTTATTAGTTTCAGTAATTTTTATTGTTTATTTGTTATACATTGTTGTCTTTATTATGTTCAAAGCTTAAATTGTATTTTTTATTCTTATTCTTCATATTTTATACATAGATATACTTACCCTTGTCCTGAAAAATTAGAAATAGGGATGTTTAAATAATAATTTATATAAATTTTACTTGTATTTATTGTTTATTTGTAATACATTGTTGTCTTTATTATGTTCATAGCTTAAATTGTATTTTTTGCTCTTATTCTTCGCATTTTATGGATAAATATACTTACCCTTGTCCTGAAAAATTAGAAATAGGGTTGTTTAAATAACAGTTTGTATAAATTTTACTTGTATTTATTGTTTTTTATATGTTACATTGTTGTATTTCATGTAAACTATCCTAACGTATAATATTTCATACAATAAAATTATAATTAAAATATAATTTGTCTATTTTTTTTTATTCCTTCTACTTAGGAGTGAATTCTGTGAAATTTAAAGTCCCTCTACGTATATACTTCTTAAAATAACCGCTAGATGGCAGCACTTATTTAAAAAACCATTGCGCCTAAAATGTAGGCAACCAGAAATAACCCTGCGTTTATACATACGTACATACAGGATTCTAAATAGTTCCGAAAATGGCCGTCAGAGGGCAGCACCTACATGCGATAAACGTTTTAATTAAGGCTTATTGTGCATTTGGAATCATTGCTGTGACATTTATTTCAGGGTCTGAAAATGGGAAGCGGATACATAGAGTTTATAATTCACCACATAATGAAAACAAATAAAAAAATTGCAAAAATCTTATGATTTTTTTTATATTTTGGCATTTTCAGTTATTTTGATGTATGAACAATTGCATCGTGGCCGTTTTAAAAATTACATACGTACGGGGACTTAGAAAATAAATATTTTGCAGGTAGCTGACGCAGATAAATGGATGAAATCTGTAAGCCCCAATTCAAAATGGACATAAAATCCCATTTTTAATTAGTCTAAACTGTAAAGGCTATTGAAAATTGTGTATGTACGTCGTTATGTACACAAAAAAATATTTTTTAATTGGTTTTTGCGCTCTCGTTGCTCTCCATTATCGACAGGTGCTGCCATCTGGTGGCCGTTTTAAAAACTATATACGTGTAGGGACTTAGAAAAAAAATCAATTTTTTAATATAAAAGTATATTTGTATTACAAGATACAAAATTTAATATAAAAATATATTTGTATTATAAGAAAACATTTTATCTTTTAAAAATTAAAGTTTATTGGCATTACTATTACAAAGGACTGTTTGACAATCATAAATAGTTAACAGATTTGTTAACAAATTTAGTAACAATTATGAACAGAAATATAACAAATGAATCGTAAGACTTAAGAGTTTAAAAATTCTGTTCAAAATTATTTCCAACTAAATTTGTTAACAAATTTATTAACAATTTATAAAAGTGTCATACAGGGTTTAGTTATAAAACTAAAACATTTGTTACAATTGTCATTATTATGGTTATTTTATTTATTGTTAATTATTTTGCATCTTTATTCTAAAAGTTTATCTGGAGATTTAACTTTTATTTACAGAATAAAGATGAAAAATAACTAACAACAAATAAAATAATCATAATAATTTTATTTAGTAACAAACATTTTAGTTTTATAACTGATACAAAACTCTAAGTTAATATTATATATTTTCAGACTAAAAACGCCCAAATATATAATATATTAGAGTTCCGTTTACAATACTTATGGACTAATTTAACAAATTAAAGCTTGGCATCACCAAATAAGATTCCTTGTTCCCATTGTTAAAGGTACAAGATTTCTTATTCGGTTTAAGACCGATTGCGAATCTTTATATTAAATATATTATGTATTTTTTGGTGTTACCGCCTCAACCACCCACTCACCAAAATATATAATACTTATTAATACAAAGCTTCGTTTACAATAAACACTTAAAATCTAACTTTGCCCTGATCGCGTCAAAATACTTAATAATAATTACAATTTTTACTAAAACTACCTAACTTTACAACTAATGTGATGGGTTTAAATAAAAATAAACAAAATTAAAAGATTGTTTTATTTTACAAACATTTTAAAGAAGTCTTTATGCAGAGGAAGCCATGGAGACGCATTGCAATCGGCACTGCAATTTCGGCAACAGCGGCGGTGGAGAATACTTTTAATTTATAACTATCTTAAAACTATAACTGAAACGCTTTATTTAATAAATAGTATATATAGGGAGACACCACCCTCAATGCCACCCACGCTCCCTATATATATACCATTTATTAAATAAATACAATTCCGTATACAATAATACCTTATAATATAACTTAAACTATTGTAGTTCCCCCCAAATTAAGTTTATGAAGTGCACAAAAAATCCTATCTTACGTTAATATCTTTTTCAAACAAAAGCAAATCTAAAAATGGTAAGTTACGTTAATTTTCTCTCTCTCAAAAAGCAAAAACAACCCCTGCCTATCTTATAGTCTAAGCTATCTTATGTCTACGCAAGCTATCTTATATCTAGACTATGTTAAGCTAAGTTGAAGTGAAAGGGAGAGATATACGATCTAAGACAAAAAGTGAGAATGCCGGGGTGATTCTCACAGTAGTTTACGTGGGGGCTAAGCCGACCCCAGTCGCGACCTCAAGGGTTTACGGCCTACAAACGCGAGCCAATTAAGGACAAGGGAAGCAATTAAGTGATATTCCACGGCTTGGATGCAATAAAGAGCTACTCCCGATGGCATCGCCCGGCCATTCCCGAAACACCTGACACCGAACGCGATCAACCCGTGTGCTCAAAGAATGTTAAATCAAACAAAAACTTTACTTTGTCTTTAATAATTCGTTGCCATTAAAATTAAACGATGATTACGTTGCCTCCGGATGAGGAGAGCACATGTATAAGAGAGTTTCCTGTGTAAGCATTCAGGTTTGTTTAAAACTTTTCTCATTTGAGTCTAGCGGTTTTAAAGCGTCCAAACTAGAGCAGAGGCCGATACGAACGGCGGTCAGCACTGGTACAAAAGAATTAAACTGTCCCTAGAAACATTCACACAAGTGTGAAGCGATCCACCAGAATAAACAACTGGTTTCACATGGCGTTGCGAATTACTATACATATCAGTCCACTCAATTATGGAAATCGCGCACGAACCCTACCTAACCATCCCACTAACCGTCAATGTTAATAATAATAAAAAAGAAATAAGGAAACCCGAACCCACAAACAAGTTTCGAATCTCACACCCCCTACTTCCTGATTCTCTCACCATTTGTCAGCAAGCATGCCCCGACACACCAATTCATACAATTTTTTTTTCACATTCACTCTCCCTAGATGCCGTCTGGGCAATCAAAACGCACGATTTTATGATGAATCATCGAAAGGGAAAAGCACTTCGACTAAATAAAATTATTATAATTTGTTAAAGAAAACGCGTGTTTGCTCAACGGCGCGATGAGCCAAAGTTTAATTAAGACCTGAAAATACATTTCAAAGAACTTAAAACTAACTTATTTTCTATATTATTCTTCACATAAGAATAGCATTGTACAATAATGCTTCGTTTATAGGTAATTCGCTTTATAATCTGTGTTGACAACGACTAGAAAACTATTTTTTTCTACATTGCGCAATGCTATTCTTATGTAAAAAATTCTATACTATATTAATTTAATCTTCTTGATGTCCGATTCCTGAAAAATATATGCTAATCATATGTTTCCAGATACTGATTTTATTGATTAACAGTCGGCATTTCAATTTTAAATCATTTGAAAATTATACAGACATTCACGAAAGTTATATTTCTTTCAATGTAGTACTCAAAATCGAAATTGAGTACAAGATAATATTTAAACATTTATAATAGTCATATTTCGTTGACTAAGTTCTCATGGTTGAATATGAGAACAAGTTTATAATTAGGCATATAGTCATAATCCTTTGACTATAAATTCTCATGGTTGAATAGGAGAACAAGTTAATAATTAGGCATATAGTCATAATCCTTTGACTATACGTTCTCATGGTTGAGTATGAGAACAAAATATTTTATAAAAAATTAAAGTGCCTACCAGTTCATCCATCGATGGTCGTCTGTCTACGCCGTAGAAGATTTATGTGGAGCTCAGCTATCCTTCAGACAAGCTGCTGTAGAAGATTTGCAGTGTTGAAATCGAAAGCTGGATCCAAATACTCCCAAGTTTCTTGACATCTCAGACCAGCCAAATGTCTGCCTATTAAATAATACTTATTAGTTTGTGGTGATCTTTAAACCATTTCAAAAACTGTTGGACAAAATTTCGTACGGCAAACGTGTCTTCATTACACAAGACACTAGATTTATATGATGAATGTATCATGTGATATTTTATCCAACAGTTTTTAAATGGTTTCAAAAGTATTTAAAATTTGCTTCAATTTGATATTTCAAAAGCACATTTGATAAAAAATATTGCAGAGAAATTCATTTTGCACCACCCTGTCCGTCGGGTGGTTATACAAGTGGAAAGTGCACCACTTTTCAAATGCTTAGTTATTCTAGTGCAAATATTTCACGCACAATACAAATAAAACTTTTTCATTTCTTATTGACTAGTAACTAGATTTGAACTAGTTAATTTTTATTCCAAGTTTCGAGTCTTGGATTATAAAGTATTGTTGCATTACCAACAATATTAGCGGTTCCAACCACATAAATACATTTAATAATGATAAAATGAATAAAAGTTAAATAAAACAGAATTGTAAAGCAAATAGTATGAAATCTAGTAAGATCCTTACCTTAGACATGCTGACAGCACGCTTGAATTTTTGAGTTGTAGGGCCCCAATGCAGTAACTCCGTCATCTCCTGTTTCTCCTAAAGATGCTCTGCCCTCTTCTGCTCCCAGTTCCATGTTTCCGAAGCCCTCGTGCATGCAGTCTGAAATAGAGACAAATGAGTTACTTTAGTTATGCTTTTGCGGTTTTCATTTTATTCGTGTATTACATATTATCTTTAAAAATCGTTACAAATAACGCACAAGTTGTTAACAATTAAAAATATATGACGAAATTAATGTTTGACTTACATTTTCCACATGATTTCAGCTGAGAAAACCACCGCGAATGGACACGTATTTCATCGCCACGCCATGTTGTCGCTTCAGTTTACCGTTCTATTGTCTTTGGAGATGGAGTAGTATTTATGCGAATACGTAGAACATTTTTCGAAATATCGCCAAGTCTGGAAGATTTTCAAACATGCTTTTTGAGAATTCTGCTGAACTTTAACGGAAAATGTTGCTCGGTTTATAATTCCACAATATTTGATTTCTACGTTAAATACTGCGTCTGTATGTGTAATATTTTTAAAATATTTGATTTAATTATGAAGATATCAGCGACAAACACTTTTATTCGATTTGATGTATGTTGTAATTAGATTAAATCGAATTTCGTTACCATTCTTTGGCGGTGGACGTTGGCTGTTCATTTAGCGCTAACCAGGGGGTACGTGTGGTATTCTACCACGGACGCGAACAGCTTTACCCCCCATTCAAATTAAATTGGTTGTATTCTAGCACCATCAATTTTAAATTTCTTCCTAAAGCTGTGAAAGATGTATCTGTTTTCTGTAAATAAAATCCTCAATTCTCAAAAATAGTAATTATAATTTACTAGTGTATGAAACTTGGGTGTCACAACTATGATTAGACCATAACTTTTTAATGGCAACGTCAATAATGTAAAATTATTGTTTTTCCGTAAAATACATTCAATAATAAACTTATCTGTCTTTGAGTTATAAATATATAAATAATAATGTTATTTATATGTACACTACCGTCCAAAAGTATTGCATCGCTTCCTGATATTTGGTGTTCACTCTTCTCATTATTTCTAAAGCTTTTTTATTGCAATAATGAGTATGTATATAATATGTTTAAACATTTAGCTATTATTTCCATCATTCAATTTATCTTCCAATCGTGCAGTGTGCACAAAAATACAAAAAAAAATACGCAACATAATTTTCAATAAAATTTGTTTGGCAAACTTATACAAGTTTATGGCTATTTTTTCCCATTATTACATTTTTTTGTTTAATGAGATTAACCCTAGAATACTGGACTATTTCAAACATACATGAATACTGGACAGTCGTAAATTTTACGATTTTTTTATTAAATTAAAATTAAGTAAATTTCTACATTACAAACATTAGCAAACATTATTCTAAATAAATTGTAATTTGAATACATATATTAACTTATTTTAATATAAACATTTTTACTCTGTTGCACACGTTGTACATATATTTCCACGGTGTTCAGCTTCACTTTCATCGCCACACATTATACGTTGTACTTCGGCCTCTATTTCTTTTTGTGTCAAGTATTTTCTAGCCATTTTCTTAGAAAAAACAATTAACGGTGTTAAAAATTCAAAAAGCATTAAAACAAAATTTCTTACTGTAAAAATTGATGAAAATGTGGTTACTTTCAAACTGTACGAAAATACTGGACATTCGTAAATTTTACGATGCGTCTTAATTTTTGCGTATTTAGCGAGGAGGTTAACAGTAACTAAACTCACCACCTGCTAGATCACCACTAAAAATAAAGGTACTGGAATGCGCGCTAAGATGCAACACTCGAAATGATCCGAAAAAAGACGAAGTATGTAGGGGGTCGTAAAATTTACGAATGTCCAGTATTCTAGGGTTAACATGGGTTGATTAGTTACCAATATAGGTACAGGTAAGATCGAAATATTGAGCAGTAGTCAGTAGTACTTACAGAGCGAATTCACAGTGCAATTGCTTTTAATTAATGGCTCCTAAAAGATGAAATACTGAAATTAGTTTAGCAACTTGGTCTGCAATTATTACATTTTAGAATGAATGTTATTCAACCAGAGAAAAATCGGCAAAAATCTGCGTAAGTCAGTCTACAGTTGCGCGCACGTGTCAAATATTTACGACAACGGGGCAGTTATCTTCACGTAAGCGACGGGGATGACTTCGAATAACATCGCAACAAAAAGATAAATATATTAGAGTTACCAGCAAATGGGATAGAGTTAAAACTGCACCCCAAATTCGCGAGTTATTAAATGCCACGCGTAATTCGCCAGTGTCCGTAACAACAATTAAACAACGTTTACTTCAGGTTGGTACGAAAGGTCGTGTGGCAAGGAAGCCTTTATTAAGGAAACAGAAAAAGATTAGCTTGGGCTAGAAAACACAGAATTTGGGGCATAAATGATTGGAAGGTCTTATTTACAGACGAATCGAAGTTCGAAATTGTTTGGCGCAAAACGGAGGCAAAATGTTTCGTCGTTTAAAAGGTGAAAGAATGTTAGCACAATGTGTTGTGCCTACAGTGAAGCATGGTGGAGGGTTAATAATAAATTCTTCTTGTTGCGATGTTATTCGAGGTCATCCCGGTCGCTTACGTGAAGAAAACTGCCCCGTTGTCGTAAATCTTTGACACATGCGCGCAACTGTAGACTGACTTACGCAGATTTTTGCCGAAATTTCTCTGGTTGAATAACATTCATTCTGAAATGTAATAATTGCAGACCAAGTTGCTAAACTAATTTCAGTATTTCATCTTTTAGGAGCCATTAATTAAAAGCAATTGCACTGTGAATTCGCTCTGTAAGTACTACTGACTACTGCTCAATATGTCGATCTTACCTGTACCTATATTGGTAACTAATCAACCCATGTTAATCTGATTAAACAAAAAAATGTAATAATGGCAAAATTTAGCCATAAACTTGCCAAACAAATTTTATTGAAAATTATGTTGCGTATTTTATTTTTGTATCTTTTTCACACTGCACGATTGGGAGATAAATTGAGTAATGAAAATAATAGCTAAATGTTTAAACATATTATATACATACACATTATTGCAATAAATAAGCTTTAGACATAATGGGAAGAGTGAACACCAAATATCAGGAAGCGATGCAATACTTTTGGACGGTAGTGTATATGTGTACAATACAAGAAATAAATAATGGAATAGATAACGTTTCTCTATTTCCTGCATTGTACATGTGTACAATATAGGAAATAAATAAAAGAATGGATAATGATGTTCTTCAAACCATTTCCTGTATTGCACACATGTACAATATAGGAAATAAATGAAGGAATGGATAATGACATACCTCTAACCATTTCCCGCTTTGTACTTTTAAATTATTGTTGACTAAATTTGAAAATTTCAATATTAAAAATGCCAAGAAGATGGTGAAAAAATCTACTGTCTCCTTTACACTTTAATTAGTTGGTGGGAGGTACTGTTGCTTTAGGTATGTGTGTATGTATGTGTATATGTATGTTTTTTTTTCAATTAGCTGGAGGTATTGTTGGTAAAAATCTACTGTGACCTTTACACTTTAATTAGTTAGCGGGAGGTACTGTTGTTTTAAGGTATGTTTGCATGTAAGTATGTGTGTGTGTGTTTTATCGCCATTTGTAATTAGCGGGAGGTAAGGTTGGTAAAAAAATCGACTGTGACCTTTATACTTTAATTAGTTAGCGGGAGGTACTGTTGTTTTAGTGTATGTTTGCATGTATGTATATGTATGTATGTATGTACGTATGTCAGTATGCGTGTATGTATATATGTATGTGTGTGTTTTATCGCCATTTGTAATTAGCGAGAGGTATTGTTGTTAAATATATCTACTGTCACCTTTACACTTTGGTTAGTTGGAGGAAGGTATTGTAAATAATAAATCAAGTGTACCTTAGCGCGCTTGTGATTAGTTGTGTACGTTTTACGGGAGGCATTGATTCGTAACATAAAATAAAATTCTCAATTTTTACCTAAAAGTGTTCCCCCTCTTGTCAATTACTAAACGGCGGGTGCATGGAGTAGATATTGATTTTTGTGTGACAGAGATAAATATATTGTAAGAGAAAGACAACACGACATAGAATAACAAAGACAGGATGGAACACTCCCTCGCAAATATTTATTTTTGTAAAACAGAGAGCGAAATACATAAATAATCATTCTAATGGACTCTTCTTTTTACTGTAATTTTTGTTGGTGAATAAAGTGTTAAGTCCGTACGTGTACATATCTATGGGACCATAGAGTAATACAATACAGGATTGTACACTTACTCACAAATATTTATTTTTTGTAAGACAGAGAGCGAAATATATAACTATTTCATTCTAATGAACTCTTCTTTTTACTGTAATTTTTTTTGGGAAACATGGTGTAAAGTCCGTAGCATATCTCGGTAACAACTTGTAGTCAGGGATATGTATAAGGTAGTTTTCGAGCCAAAAAAATTTTTTAGTGAATAAGCACGAAGTAGGGGCCACGTATTTACAATGAAGTATGGGTGTACGTATAATCCAAAACTTTTCAATTTTAGTATTTAAGACTTTTATATCAAGGGAAACAACATATTAGATTTTGACTAAAATTGATAAACCGGAAGTGATACTTTACTTGAAGCCCATAACAGTTTTTAATGAAGAACTATATTAAAATATAATCCAAAAGTATTCAAATTTAGTATTTAAGACTTTTATATTAAGGGAAACAACATATTATATTTTGAATAAAATTAATAAACCGGAAGTGATACTTTACTTGAAGCCCATAACAGTTTTTAATGAAGAGCTATATTAAAATATAATCCAAAAGTATTCAAATTTAATATTTAAGACTTTTATATTAAGGGAAACAACATATTATATTTTGACTAAAATTGATAAACCGGAAGTGATACTTTACTTGAAGCCCATAACAGTTTTTAATGAAGAATTATATTAAAATATAATCCAAAAGTACTCAAATTTAGTATTTAAGACTTTTATATTAAGGGAAACAACATTTTACATTTTGACTAAAATTGATAAACCGGAAGTGATACTTTACTTGAAGCCCATAACAGTTTTTAATGAAGAACTATATTAAAATATAAACCAAAAGTATTGAAATTTAGTATTTAAGACTTTTATATTAAGGGAAACAACATATTATATTTTGACTAAAATTGATAAACCGGAAGTGATACTTTACTTGAAGCCCATAACAGTTTTTAATGCAGAACTATATTAAAATATAATTCAAAAGTCAAATTTAGTATTTAAGACTTTTGTATTAACGGGAACAACATATTATATTTTGAATAAAATTGATAAACCGGAAGTGATACTTTACTTGAAGACCATAACAGTTTTTAATGAAGAACTATATTAAAATATAATCCAAAAGTATTCAAATTTAGTATTTAAGACTTTTATATTAAGGGAAACAACATATTATATTTTGAATAAAATTAATAAACCGGAAGTGATAATTTACTTGAAGCCCATAACAGTTTTTAATGAAGAACTATATTAAAATATAATCCAAAAGTATTCAAATTTAGTATTAAGACTTCTATACTAACGAGAACAACATATTATATTTTGACTAAAATTGATAAACCGGAAGTGATGCTTTACTTGAAGCCCATGACAGTTTTTAATGCAGAACTATATTAAAATATAATTCAAAAGTATTCAAACTTAGTATTTAAGACTTTTATATTAATGGGAACAACATATTATATTTTGAATAAAATTGATAAACCGGAAGTGATACTTTACTTGAAGCCCATAACAGTTTTTAATGAAGAACTATATTAAAATATAATCCAAAAGTATTCAAATTTAGTATTTAAGACTTTTATATTAAGGGAAACAACATATATTTTAACTAAAATTGATAAACCGGAAGTGATACTTTACTTGAAGCCCATAACAGTTTTTAATGAAGAACTATATTAAAATATAATCCAAAAGTATTCAAATTTAGTATTTAAGACTTTTATACTAACGAGAACAACATATTATATTTTGACTAAAATTGATAAACCGGAAGTGATACTTTACTTGAAGCCCATAACAGTTTTTAATGAAGAACTATATTAAAATATAATTCAAAAGTATTCAAATTTAGTATTTAAGACTTTTATATTAAGGGGAACAACATATTATATTTTGAATAAAATTGATAAACCGAAAGTGATACTTTACTTGAAGCCCATAACAGTTTTTAATGAAGAACTATACTAAAATATAATCCAAAAGTATTCAAATTTAGTATTTAAGACTTTTATATTAAGGGAAACAACATATTATATTTTGACTAAAGTGGTACTTTACTGGAAGCTCTGAACAGATTTTCTTGAAAAAATATATTAATATATGATCTAAAACTTCTCAAATTTGGTATTTAAAACCCATATATAATATGAAACAACATATTAGATTTGGACTATATGTGATAAATCGGAATTTAAGAAAATATAACTGTGTTATAATTTGAGAACCACTGGTTAAAAAAATATTTTTGTTCAAGTGTATGTCCCTTTTATTCTACTACAACTTTTATTTGAATAGTATTCTTCTATGTCCAATAATAAATAAAATAATCAAGGTGTCCCATATTCGATAAACACTCTGTATCATTTTGAGTAAGAAAATATATACAGGTTAGTCACAGGAGAGGAGAGAGGCTTTGAAAGTCCGTTTGTTTGCAACCCAAAATACTAATGACCACAGACACTTGATACCATATTTAATTTCATTCGAATGAGTGAACAATGTAATTTGAATGAAAACGCAAAATGACAAGTTTATAAAAATAAGAGAACATGAAATTTTAAATTAATAGACTAGTCGACTAGCGTAACAAATGTTCAAATTGTTCCCCATTGGCTCGTAGACATGTTTCAAGTCTGTTTAAAAACGATCGTCTTACACGCTGTAAAGTTGATGGCGTTAACAGCCCTACAGTTTCGTCATATTCTGCCCTTCAGATCCTCGACATTTAATATTGGTGTTTTTGGCGTCAGTATCAATAAAAAGTAAATTAATGTGGCAGAGATGAGGATGTTGAAGTAGATGTTGGGGAAGACACGGAAAGATACGGTAAGAAAATAACTCTAGTGTTACAAGTTGCTAGAAAGATACTAGAAAGACGATTACATTGGTTTGAACATGTAATGAGGAGAAATGAAGAATTATATTTGAACAAGAATGAGTAGTTTAGTAATAGGAGGTTGAAGAAACAGAGGTAGACCAAAGATAAGATGAAAGGACTGTATTGCGGAAGACTTGAGAAAAAGAACTGAATGAGAACGACACGCAAAAATAGGGACCCCTAACGAATGGGAAAAGCTAAAGAGGAAGAAGATGTCAGTGTCAAGTGCAATTTGAATAGTTTGTTTATGAAATAATTTTACTGGAAATTTAGAATCTTTTGCAAGAAAAATTATGTATGGAATTTATACATTATACACAGGATTGACGGAAGGTATTGTGCTGGCCACAACAGATTTATTTTCTGAATTCAACCATGTAAACATTTTATATTCTTACATAACAAAAATATTTTTAAAAAAATCAATTGAAATATAAATAAAATTTTAGTTTTCGGTGGATGAAAAAAATTGAATTTAAATTAAAACAAAACATAAATATTTGTGCATAACTTCATAAATAGCAACAATAGGAATTATGCACTAAATAATTCAAATTGACAGATAGCAGAGTTTTTGGTTTCCATATATATAGCCTGCTGAAAAATAATTATCATAATATTTATTAAAATTTCAATTGAATTTTTCTCAATATTTTTGTTATGTTAGGATATAAAGTGTCACACGAACAAAAGAAACAGAAATAACACAAGAAGAAGAAATAAGCTTGAAGCAAATAATAGAAGCAATAAGAAAAACCAAAAGAGGAAAAGCTCTCGGACATGACAAAATAACAGCAGACATGTTGAAAGCACTACCCGAATCAGCACTACAGGAACTTAAAGATATAATGAATGAAGCGCTAAAAGGAACAACAGCAACAGAATGGCAAATAGGTATTATAACACCAATATTTAAAAAATCTGATGTGGCCAGCACAATACCTTCCGTCAATCCTGTGTATTATGTACAAATTCCATACATAAATTTTCTTGCAAAAGATTCTAAATTTTTGGTATTTTATGATTCCTTTTCTCGGCAACGGAATTCCATACTCCTGATAACAAACAAATCACATGAAAATCATGAAATTTTGAATGAAAAATTATGACACTTGTCAGTTATGGACATAATTAATTGCTGTCATTTTGATACGGGTCCCCATATCTGCTTGCCAAAGGCAGCAAAGTCATGTCACTGCACGCGCCCTATACATAATTTTTTTGCAAAAGATCCTAAATTTCCAGTAAAGTTATTTCATAAACAAACTATGCAAATTGCACTTGACACTGACATCTTCTTCTTCTTTAGTTTCTCCCATTCGTTAGGGGGTCGCTATTTTTTATTTTCTTCTTCCACTAATTTTTGTTTTGCGTGTCGTCCTCATTCAGTTCCTTTTCTCTCAAGTCTTCTGCAATACAGTCTTTTCATCTTATATTTGGTCTTCCTATGTTTCTTCCACATTTTATTAATTTATTCATCTCTCTTCATGATATGTTCAAACCAATGTAATCGTCTCTATTATATCTAAAAACTTCTAACACTAGAATTACTTCCCTTATTTTTTCATTCAATTACTTGCTTTTTATTGATACTGACATCTGTCAATTTGAATTACCTGAATATATTAGCAGTTTCCATGGTTATGTTAGCATAGCTGGCTGAATTATGAAATTTATACGAATTTTTTATCTTTATTATTCTTTAACTCTATATCTGTTGAATATGAAATATAAAATGCAATCAAATCGTATAGAGAATAATATATTCTTTAAGTTATAATAACATTTAACTGAGTTTTTCAAGAAAAACTGTTAAAATCTTCAAATGAGGGTACTTCCGGTTGACCAATTATAACCAAAATCTAAACATGTCTGCATATGGTTGTAAGGAAGAGGAATACGCAAGAATTGTAATTTTTGGAATTCTAGTATTGGAGATATCGTGCACGAAAAAGCGGTCACATACACACACACACGCACACACACACACACATACATACACACATACACACACACACGCACATACGAACACACACACACACATACAGACATCATCGTAAAAATAGTAAAATCGTATTGTAAAGACCCTAAAACGTGCTTATTCAATGAAAACTCACCACCGAATTTTTTGACCAAAGACAATACCTTCCTTACCTAGAGGTGACGGAAGGTAAAAAGGAGATAGCAGAGAGTGCCAGAACTATAGAGGAATTACCCTAATAAGCACAGTGGCCAAAATATATGCAAGAATCCTGGAGAATAGATTAAGAACAGAGCTAGAAGAATCGTTAGAGGAAACTCAATTTGGTTTTAGACCCAATAGAGGAGTAAATGATGCGATATTCATACTAAGACAAATAGGGGAAGAGGCAATAAAAGAAGGGAGAAACGTACATGTGTGCTTCATTGATCTAGAGAAAGCGTTTGATAGAATCAATAGAGAAGACATATGGAAAACGCTAAGAAACAGGGGAATATCAAATACGTTAATAACAGGAATTCAGAGCCTATATTCAAAGACTAAGAGCTATGTAAGAGTGAAACAAGAGACCTCCAATACATTTGAAACTACAGTAAGACAAGGATGCATTTTGACCCCGCTTCTGTTTACACTAATTCTTGACGAAGGAATAAAAGAGACAAAGAAAGAAGTAAAGAAATACTACATAGGACAGTGGAAATTGAGAAGAGTGGCAATAGCAGAACTATGCTATGCAGATGACATGGTCATCATAGCAGACGATGAAAAAACGTTAACAAGGAATATAGAAATATATGATAAAGCGCTACAAAAACATGAAGATCAATAAAGAAAAAACGAAAACCATGATACTAGGAAGAAATGAACAACACCACACGATATAACTAAAAAATGAAAATCTACTACAAAAATTTAAATACCTGGGGTCAATGATCTCAGAAGATGGAAGATTTGATGAAGAAAAAAAAGAAAGAAGAACAATAGGAGGCAAAGTTTTCAATAGCATCAAACACAGCTTCTTAGGAAAGAAAGAAATACCGAAAGAGATCAGAGTACAAATATTTAAGAAAGTAGTGACTCCTATACTCATACACGGAGCTGAAACATGGACATTAACGCAAAGACAGAAAGAAAAAATTACGGCCATCGAAATGAGATTCTTGAGAAAAATAGAGGGGAAAACAAGACTGGACAGAATTGAAACCACAACCTACAGACAAAACTTGAAAGTAAAATCAATAGAAGATAAGATAGCAGAAGGACAGCTGAGATGGTATGGTCATGTAGAAAGGATGGAAGAGGAGAGAATAGTTAAAAAGATGTTTGCAGCAAAAATTAGAAGAAAGAAACAACGAGGACGACCAAGAAGAACGTGGCTGGAAGAAGTAAAGGATGCAGCGCAAAGAAGAGGTCTAACTTGGGAAGAAATGAAGACAGCAACACAAGATAGAGCAGAGTGGAAAGAAATATGGAGAAGACCAACGAACCAAAACTCAACCCCCTCCCCCTCAAGCCAGGGGAACGCCTTACACCCGTGAAGGTAGAAAGGTGCAGGATTAAGTAAGTAAGTAAGTAGGATATAAAGTAATTACATGGTTGAATTCAGAAAAAAATACTCTATCGAATGAGCCTAAAAATATATACCATCCCATTTAAAAAAATATAACTGAGTTATAATTTGAGAACCACTGATTAAAAAAATGTTTCTCTTCGAGAAGTGAATGTCCCCTTTCATCTGCTATAACTTTTATTTGAATAATTTTCCTCTATATCCAATAATAAATAAAATAATCGAGGTGTCCCGTATCCGAGAAACACCCTGTATCATTTTGAGTAAGAAAATACATACAGGGTTAGTCACAGGAGAGACTTTGAAAGTCCGTTTGTTTGCAACCCAAAATACTAATGACCACAGACACTTGATACCATATTTAATTTTATTCGAATGAGTGAACAAAGTAATTTGGATGAAAACGCAAAATGACAGTTTATAAAAATAACAGAACATGAAATTTTAAATTAATAGACTAGTCGACTAGCGTAACAAATGTTCAAATTGTCCCCCATTGAGACATGCTTCAAGTCTGTTTAAAAACGATCTAAAAACGATCGTCTTACACGCTGTAAAGTTGAGGCGTTAAGGGTCTCGTCTCCTAAGCAAAATGTTGCGTGATTAGAGGTGTCGCAGTTTTTAGTTTATGACTTACATATTAATTTTGAAAAAATGAAATTGTGCAACATGATTTCTTAAAGAATGGATCTACGCTTACCTGTTGTTAAAAATTTGAAAATATGTTTACAATCAATATTACAAAACAATGAAAAAACACATTTTACACAATATTCAACATAATATATCTAACTAAATAGATATTTATTAGAAAATATAAGAACGTAGAAGCATAGTTTCACTTTCCTTCTATATGCTTGTTTTTGAAATTTTGTTCTATCTTTAAAACTACGTATGTAATTTACTAATTTCTAAACCAATTTTACGGAATTTTACGGAAGCTGAAATGAGTTGCCCTAGTCATGGCGCGGTGGAGTACGGGTAGAGAGGAATAGAAGAGGGGATGGTTTTCCAACCCTGGACGATGCCAGTGCGGGGTGCGGGGTATATTTTGTATTCGTAGTAAATTGACTGTATATTTCTATGACCCGATGTTCGAAATTGACGCCGTGGCAAAAAAAAACTAGACTACGATTATCTGCTCCCAGGAAAAAAAACAAAGGACAAAATTGAATATATTATCAAAGAAAAAGGTAGTTCGTTTTTTTTTAAATATATTTAGTTCTTTTTTTAGTTAATCAATGCTAAAAACTGATGAAGAAAGGAAAAGTTATTACACAATACTGTATTGCAAAATCACTGACATCTGTCAATTAGAATTTTCTTAAATGTAGTAGCATAGCTGACTGAATTATGAAATTTAAATTGTTTAACTCTATATCCATTGAATATAAAATAAAAAATGCAATCAAATCGTATAGATAATATAATATTCTGTAATGTTTATAATAACATTAAATGTCAAGAGCGTTTTTTCAAGAGAAACTGTTAAAATCTTCAAATGAGGGTAGTTCCGGTTGACCAATTATAACCAAAATCTAATCAGATCTTCATATGGATGTAAATAAACGGAATACGAAAGAATTATAATTTTTAGAATTGTAGTGTTGGAGTTATCGTCTATGAAATAATCATCACACACACACACACACACACACACACACACACACACACACACACACAAACACACACACACACACACACGTCATCGTAAAAATGGTAAAATCGTATTCTAGGGAACTTTAAAACGTACTTATTCACTAAAAATTCATCATCGATTTTTTTGACCAAAGACAATACCTTCCTTACCTAAAGGTGACGGGAGATAAAAATCGATTACGATGAAGGTTTTTGGAAAAGAAACATGGAGCAACATTTAATAGGTCTGTATGGATTGCGTTCTTTCTTGTGCTCATTGATCCCCGTTATACGAGAGGGCTTCCATTTCGAGAAAAACAAATTGAGGCATACGTTTGATATTTTTTGCGACTCGTTTATCCATTTAATTTACTTCTTTTCGCCGCCTAAGTAGATAAAGTTGTCTACTTTTTCAATTTCATCGTTTCCTATTTTTAAATGTGTCTTTTTTTTTCGAGATTGCTTTATTATTTTTGTTTTAGCTGTAAAATCTCCTCGAAATATTCTTATATATTTTTTTTTACACTGTGAATATTATTTTGCCGTTTACTGGAAATTTAGAATCTTTCGCAAGAAAATTTATGTACAGAATTTATACGTAATACACGGGATTGACGAAAGGTATTGTGCTGGCCACATCCGATTTTTTTCTTTGTGTAAGGAAATTGACATTCCTTTAATTTTTTGAGAAATACTAGTATATGTATTTCTTATTTTCCCTTCTGTATTTTTTTTTCTGTATATATAGAAATCTTCATTGTCAAAGATTTTTTTTCTTTCTGAATATGATTCTTTTTTTTATTACCTAGTATGTAAATGGTTATTGAAATAATTAAGTATACGTATTCCTTTAATTTAATTTCAATATGATTTTTTTTATATTAGTTTTCATATGTATTTTTCTATCATATACCGAAGTCTACCAACAGCACCAACCCGAATTCCGAATATGAAAGCAATCCATTTCTCTCCGTCTATTGCTATTCCCGTCTCCTGAGGAAAATGTTGCATGTTTAGAGGTGTCGTAGTTTTTTTTTATGACTTACATATTAATTTTGAAAAAATGAAATTGTGCAACATAATTTCTTAAAAAATGCTTACCCGTTGTTAAAAATTTGAAAAAATGTTTATAATTAATATTACAAAACTACGAAATAACACATTTTACACAATATTCAACATAATATATCTAATGAAATAGATATGTATTGGAAAATATAAGAACGCAGAAGCATAGTATTACTTTCCTTCTATACGCTCGTTTTTGAAATTTTGTTCTATCTTTAAAATTACGTACGTAATTTACAAATTTCTAAACCAATTTTACGGAATTTTACGGAAGCTGAAATGAGTTACCATAGTGGAGTACGGGTAGAGAGCAATAGAAGAGGGGATTGTTTTCCAACCCTGGACGATGCCAGTGACTACAATTTGTATTTTCTTACAAAAAAATTTCAAACAGAAGGCCAGGTATATATAGGAAATTGTATATGAAGAAGAAGAAACAAGAAAAAGAAAAATCTAATGCAAGACGAAGATTATTTGCTCCTCCAAATAAAAGGAGAAAAACTGGACCTAAGGCTGGACCTGATAAAGAGTATGGTCTTCTTGGTGAGGCAGATCTCGATATGTCGGACGGAGAATTTATAGAAAAAAGACAAAATTCCTACAATCGTTGGAAAAAACTGAAGGAGAAAGGGAAAAATTATTACAAGATACTGTATTGGAAAATCAAAGCCAAGTATGGCAAACTGAGAGAGTGAAGAGATTGATTGCGTCTAATTTCGGCAAAATATGTAAAATGCGCCGCTCTACCTCTTGCAAAACGATTTTAGAATCAATATGTCATTTTCTGCAGCAACAAAATTTGGAATAGAAAATGAACCCATTGCAAGACAAAAATTTGAAGAAATGAGCAATTTTAAAGTAAAACCCACAGGATTGTTCATTGATAAGAAATATCCTTTCTTAGGAGCAAGTCCTGATGGTTTGATTGGGGAATCGAGATTAATTGAAATTAAATATCCTTCATCAGCACAAAATTTTCACCTATTAAGGGCGTTATTTCGAAAAAAAATGAATTTTTGCGTAATACGTGATGATAAATTATATTTAAAACGAAATCATTCATACTACTATCAAGTCCAAGGTTAGTTACGAATTAGTGGTAATAAATATTGCATGTTTGTAATATGGACTCCAAAAGGTATATCAATGGAAAAAATTGATTACGATGAAGACTTTTGGAAAAATAAACATGGAGCAACATTTAATAAAGTTCTATATTGATTGCGTTCTTCCTGAGCTCATTGATCCCCGGTATACAAGAGGGCTTCCATTTCTCGAAAAACAAATTGAGGCATAAGTTTGAATTTTTTTGCGGCTCGTTTGCCGATTTAATGTACTTGCTGAATATTATTTTGCCATTTTGCTCTTTATATAAGGAAATTTTTATTTTAATTTTTCCTTCTCTAAAAACTTTTTTTCTATATCTAGAAATCTTCATTGTCAACGATTTTTTTTCTTTCTGAATATGATTTATATATTTTATATAATTACCTAGTATGTAATTGGTTATTGAAATAATTAATAATTAAGTATATTTCTTTAATTTAATTTCAATAAAATGATAGTTTTTTTGTTTCTTATATATATTATTATATACCAAAGTCCACCCATCCGAATTCCAAATTCCGAATAAATAGCAATCCATTTCTTCCCATCTATTGCTATTCATTCTTCAATATCCACCCCACTACACCTCAACGTAATGTTGTATTGACCAACGCGTTTCTTCTGGATCCATCAACTCAATACAAATGTTCAACTATAAGTGGGCCGGACTAAACATCTCCGCACCGCGCCACACTTCTCATTCAGATAAACAGATTCCATGTAGAGCCACGCGGAGTCGAGACCCTTAACAGCCCTACACTTTTGTCGTCTGCCCTTCAGATCCTCGACATTTAATATAGGTGTTTTTGGCTAATATCTTTATTGATTCGAATGTCTTTAACAACTAAAGTCACTAATTTAGTGATGGTCAGAGTTTAAAAAACTGCTTCTAAAGATTATTTCGTCTACATGCAAAAAGAAAATCATACAAAATTTACTGACCACTGATGATATACCATTTTTACTTTCCGTCACCTAAAGGTAAAGAAGGCATCGTCTTTCGTCAAAAAATTCGATGGTGAGTTTTTAATGAATAAGTACGTTTTAGGTTCGTAATACGAATTTACAAAATTCACGATGATGTCTATATGTGGGTAAATTAAAACGCAAATAAACTAATTGTACAATAAAAATTTTGAAAAATGTCCGATCAAGGTTGTCTACGAAATGTATGAATTCAGATTTTTGCTCCGCCCATTCTGACAAATTCAGTAGTGTCGTTTGCTTAGTTTTCATGAGGGTACGTAAGATACTACTGTTATTTCATTAGTATAAAAATATATGTTGCAATAAAAGCATTCAAAATTCAAAAATAAGTCAACTGGTAAGTTTACAAGCAAATGTAAAACCAAATATGTGAAAAATAAGATACTGGCACAGTACCAGTGTCACTGACACTGACAGAAAATAACGTTATTCGTACGGCTATAAATCAAGATAATGTATCTGAATTAATAAATAAATTTACGTTACAGCGAAAGTATTGTCAACAACGAGCATCGTTTTGAAGTAGAATGTCCTAACTTAGTCGAAGCAATATGAATTTTTAAAAGACAAGCGTGTTATATCCATCCTTATCGTACACGCTTATAGCCTTTGCAAAGGAAAGAGATAAATGTATGTCAATTTGTTAATTCGTTCATGATACAGATGACCTTGATCGGACATCTTTTAAAATTTTTAATGTATATGGAGTTAAAATAATATTAGAAGAGCTCTACTTAAAAAAATCTGATGTGACCAACACAGTACCTCCCGCCATTTACCTATGTATATAATTTTTATATTACTTTATAAATTTATCCATACAATATATAGAAAAAGTATTAAAGAAAACTTGTAGAAAATGAAATAATCTTTAATTTTTATAGTAACAAATTCAGAAAAAAATACATTTAAAGGTATTTTTTGAAGAAAAACTATCTTGAGCTTCAAGTAAACTGCCATTTCCGGTTATCGGATTGCCACCAAAATCTAATCAGATATTTCCATATTAGTATAAGGTAGAAATACATGGTTTCAAAACTTTCTGAATGATAGTATTTGAGTTAGAGCGTATACACTATACAGAATCCACACATACATACATACACACAGACATCATCGTGAAAATGTTAAAAATGGATTCTAGGGACCTTAAAACGTGGTCATTTACCAAAATCTCGATATGCGATGTTTAGCACGATCCCTATACCTCCCTTACCAAGGGTAGCGGGAGGTAAAAAAATGTTCATTTTAATTGGGCCACCATTGTTATCTCGAGAACTATAAGAGCTCAAAGAAGGTTAAATGGGCAAACAATTTCTATTTTAATCCGGGTCTACACTGAAACGAACGTTGTTAGCTCGAAGTGTTTGCTAACATGTTCGCTAACAAATTTGTTAAGCAGTTGTAGAATGTTCGTACTAACATTTTCGACGTAATAACAATGCTCGCTAACAAAAATTTATGTTCAGGAATAGGCGGTAAACTTTAAAGAATTAAATGTTGATGCAGGACTTGTGAATATAAAATGTATATTTTGTATTAGAAAAGTTAGTGAATAATTTTCCTGGAAATTAGTGTCCTGGCGAGAAAGTTTGGACCCAATTAAATTTATTAAATATTAAAAATTTGATGATGACACTCATATAAAAACTTTAAAGCCACTGCCGTTTTCGATTTACAAATTTAACAAAAGCAAAACTTTTCTTTTACTCTGAAAACTGTGGCGAATGTATTTTGTTATTGTAGTATGGACAGTATACAGGGTAGTGACCGGCATAGCCGAACATAGGACTTTAATATACAAAATTTCATAATTTCCTGCTTCCTTAATTATTTAGGTAAAAAAGCTTCAAATAAAATAGCATCTGAATCAACAAACATAATTAATTTTGTGTGCCTTGTAACGGCAGAAATTAGGTATGTAAAATGTCGAAAATCACCCCAAAAATTAACAATGTTAACGATTTATCCGTCAAGCTAAGTTAATTTATTTTTATTATTTGTAATTTCTGTTCAAGTGAACAAATATCAATTTAAATTAACAAATAATTGTTAACTGGAACAGAAATTAGAAATTATACTTAATAAAAATAAATTACACTAACATGACAGATAAACCGTTAGACATATTATGTTATTTATTTTGTCTCAAGTCCATGGTTATTGATATTTTTGAGGTGATTTTCGATATTTTTATACCTAATTTCTGCCGTTACAAGGCATACAAATTTAATTTTGCTTAATGATTCAGATGCAGAATTTTATTGCTCTACAACTTTTATTTGAAGCTTTTTACCTAAAATAATTAGGGAAGCAGGAAATTATGAAAGTCTTATTCTATATCCTAAGTCCTATGTTCGGCACGGTCACCACCCTGTATGTTAACTAATATTATTGCCAACAATTATTCACGAATTATGTTGTTGAACATTTGTTCGCTAACAAAAAATGTTGGCTAACAATGTTGTTTCAATGTAAACACCAAATATTTATAATTTGATTACGGAGGGGTGTTAGAATATACATATAAATTGTATGTGTACATTATACATACAGAGGAACAATATATTCAACAAGGTATAAAAACAGAAAAATCTTGTAAGCGTCTCATTTATAAAACGCATTTTCCCTTGGAAAAAATGATGTAACTTACCATCTGATAACATATTTTCAACACAGGTGCCTTCGTCTAATTTCTAAATACAGCCGTATTTGTATAAATGTTCATATTTCGCTTTAAATATTAGTTTAAATATGAATTTTACTGCACAGATATATACGTCCATTCGCTCCAATGTCTCGCAAGACTCATAAGTTGTGCCAAGGCGTACCAGTCTGCCGCTTTAAACAGGTTACGCACCGCGCTCACGGCAACACAAATTAATATAAATTAAATAAAATTATATTTTTTGAAGATTTATAAAAATAATATATATAAATGTATAAAGTGTAAAAATATTTATTTTGAGAAAATACAAATTGTGTAAAAAAATTGTAATTCAAATTATTTTTTATTATATATACAATGTATGAATGTACCTATGAAATTTTATAAATTTAAGTATATGTTTTTTACAAATATATTTCCCCATTTACCAATACATCCCTTACTTAGGGGAGGCAAATATAGTCGGCTTTAAGATATCTCTTCCGATTATGCGAACAAATAAAAATCAGTGCGTATTATTAGAGCATTTTTCGAGGACCATAACTAGACTATTTTCTTATATTGAATTAAAATTATATTAGAGGGGGCTGTACCACAAGTTGTTCATTTTAAATGGGTCACCATTGTTATCATGAGGACTATAAGAGCTACAAAGAACGTTAAGTGGGCAAACTTTGTATATTTTACTAAGTATTGCAATGAACAGAAAAAAATAAATGTTTTTTTTTTAATTCAGATTCAATGATATATTTTCGTATCCTCATAACGATATTTTTGATAAATATATAAAGTTTAATATTAATAAGACTCCCAGGCGGCCATGCATTATTCATGTATATAAACATGCACATGCACAAATACATATATAAATACCTACATAATATACATACGAAATTAACAATATATACGAACGAAATCGCGGCGACGAACGGATAAAAAGGTAACATGAATACAAAAAAAAAACACATTTTGTGCACATACTTTTATTTATTTTTACATAACATATATCTATTAACTTTAATAGACATATGATTTCGTGGGTGTGTGTGTGTGTATGTTTGCAAAATTAATACAATAGCAAGTGTGTGTAACTATAATTTAATAAGTTAAAACTTTAAACTAATACTTTAAAATGCAAGTGAACAAATTGTAATTAATGAAAACTTTAGATAAAAACTTTCAAACGCAAATAAACTAATTGTAATCATTTAAAACTGTAAACAAATACTTTAAAATGCAAGTAAACTAACTACACTTTTTTAAACTGAAAAATGAAACTTTAAAATTCAAATAAACTAATTATATTACTTTAATTTAACTTTAACTGCAAATTTAATTAAATCTAACTGTAATTTAGTGTATCTGTTCCAATGACACAAGAGTGCCTCCTGTGCTGCAGTCTCCATCCCAGCGATGAGTGCCCGTTGGACGACGCCTGCAGTAAGCGTCCGCACGGCACGAATATATCATCACTCAGCATGCTGTGATGATATATATATTTATTTACTACAAAAACTGGGAATCAGAACAGCGGAGTTACTCAGTCCGGCGGACCCTAGTTTGAGTAGAGCGACCTTCCCAGAGGCCCCACTGCCCTATCCCAGAGAGGAGCAGCAAAAGGAACGACTGAGTTTGCCACAATGGGTCCCAGTCGACCTTGGAAATTGACTCTAATTTAAAAGGGGCATACTAGAAAGAGTTGCTTGGATAGTTAAGAAGGAAAACTGAAAAAAGCAAAATCATGCAGGGGAGGAGGGTTGTTTTCACCTGTTTTCGTCACCTGATGTTTTCTTCATCTGAAATCGCGAAAAACCTAATGTTCTTAAGATCTACAGCCGGTGCTATAGATCATTGATAAATGTAGTTTCGTTTATAATTGAAGTATCTATTTTTTATTTTTTTACTACAAAACTAATAAAATTATTGAATCAAAATTTTAAAAAAATGAAATATTAATATATTTGTATGTCTGTAAATAATTATACAATGGGGTCCTCCACTACTTTTTTTATTTTTTATATAATAAAGTCTTAATTTTTATTCGTTAAGCCGTAATATTTTTTTTTTAATTCTATGACGTAGTCCGTATTCAAATAAATTTATCTATTTCCAGATTATAAAAATATATAAATTTGTTTAAAATAATTTTCGTGGTAAATAATTTAATAAAATAATAAAAAAACTACGTATATTATACAATAGTCCAAATTTTGATTGCCACTGGGAGCTACATCATTCAACATTATCTTTTACTTTCATATAAAGCAGAAGGCTTGATGTAATAATAATTTGGAATAGAGTAGATGTGTGACGTAGATGTTAATGGTATTAAAAAGTCGAATATTTTAAAAATGAATATTTTTTAAAAATATTTGATAGTCAGTACAGTTTTAAAGATCAAGTTTTAATATAAATGATCCATATTTTTATTTTTTTACTATAGTCGAGGACTCATTAATAAAACTCGAAATATGGGGGACAGCAAACCACTCTAAACAAAAATGTATACAGATGTTCACTTAAAATGGGCCACCATTGCTATGTCAAGAACTATAACAGCTACAAAGACGGTTAAATGGGCAAATCATTTCTATTTCACAAGACAAATTTAAAGAAAAGAAAAATTATTTTTTGCGACCAATGGTTCTCAAAATACGGGACCTAACTTTTTTATTTTAAATGAAAACATATTTTTTATTTGCTCATTCATTAGAGAATTTAATATTGAGTTCTGTGATATAATATATGTATACCCTTACATAATGACTATGAGTAAAATGCATGTAAAGTTTTATATTAATTTGATTAAAATATGGCTATAATAAGAGTGTCATGAATGGAAAAATGAATGCGTGTCATTTTTTTTACATAGAATTAGTATGCCATGAAAGAAATACGTGAATATTTTGTTTGCATTGCCATTTATGATCAATTACAACAAAATATTCCGTTCTTTTTGTTAGGGCACTCTAATTCTACGTTAAAAAAATAACATGTATTCATTTTTTCCATTCATGGCACTCTTATTATAGCCATATTTTAATCAAATTAATATAAAACTTTACATGTATTTTCCCCAAAAAAATTATGTAAGGGTATAAAAATATTATATCACTGAATTCAAAATTAAATTCTCTAACGAATAAGCAAATAAAAAATATGTGTTCTCATTTAAAATAAAAAAGTTTGGTTCCGTATTCTGAGAACCACTGGTCGCAAAAAGTAAATTTTCTTTTCATTAAAGTTGTCTTGTGAAATAGAAATTATTTGCCCATTTAATCGTCATTGTAACTGTATAGTTCTCGAGGTAGCAATGGTGGCCCATTTAAAATGAACACCCTCTATACATGTATATATTTTTATATAGTTTTGAACCAGAGTATTTTACATTCCTAGTCATTTATTTAACAACTAATCATAGTATTAAATTAAATAATGGGGTAGACACTCCAAATAAAAATTCCACTACCCTGTCCTTAAACAACGCGGAAACCGACCCGAACGCGAAAAAGTATCGGCGAAACATTAAGTATATTTTACCTAACTTTATATTTTATCCTAACTTTAAAATGCAAATGAATTTAATTTTAATGTAACATTAGCAAAATATCAATTCGCGATTTTAATAACTAAACTATTCCTATTTGCTGCCTCTTTGTGGTTGTAGATTGGCCTTAAAACCTTTAAAGCCTTAGACAAAGCTTTAGAAAAGCCCTGCTGTTGAAGGCTTAAACCAGCCTTTACCCTCCTTGGAAACTTCGCTGAAACCCTGTATTGTAAACCGTACTTGTTTAAAACTATTTTTAAACAAATACAATTTTTTGGGGAAAAAACCTGTCATTGAACGAACGGATATTTATTTAAAATAACTCAAATATTAAAAAAAAACTAAGTTTCGCCGATTTATTTATTACTTTATAACGAGTTTCGACGCCCGGTATGTTAAGAAATAGACATTCACAATATGCCTCGGAAAAGAAATATAGAAGAAAATATGATTATTTGAATTATATTCAACAACATAAATCATATTTTCAGGAGAAAAATGAATTTACTTTTGTGTTATGATGAAAAAAATAGCAAAAAAGCGACAGTGAAGAGAGGCACATAATATAACGACTTACATTGATGAACACTGCTCAGCTACCAGCACGAAGAATCAATTACGCCCATCACGGCTGCATGGCTCATCTAGCACCAAGACGTCTCAGCGACCCCAGGACGGCTCCTTGCAACTGTAAACTCCAATGCGGATCGATCCTCCAAGAATCACTTTTTCATTCACTGGCACTCTGGAACACAAAAATAATTTATTTTAAAATACAAGTATTTCAATAATAAAACATGTTATCAGCATAACTAACTATTAATACATTTAAACTATTGTTTAAAGTTACCATTGTTGCTAATTTGCAACAATATACAACAATATTTCACTATTAAAATATACACGATACTTCAATAGAGAGAACAGGAAATTACGTAAAATTTATATGTTAAATCCATGCTATGTTCCCCCTAACTGCCCCCATCCGGAATATTAAATTCCGAACCTAATATCTAGAAATATATCAAGATCTATTTCAAGATCTGCATCAATATTTTATAACAATTAGATCAAAATTAAATATATTGAAATTATAAATATAAAATTACAGCACATAATATTCATTGGTATATTTCTATTAGGTAACACAAATTACATCGTTTGAATATTGGTAGACATATAAATATAAAAGAGAATTTTGCTATTCATACACCGTTCAAAAAAATTCCAAAAGAAACTCACCGTGCAAAACAAAATTCTGCAAACATGCACAAAACAGTTCAACCAAAACCACGTGTTATAAAAAAATTCTGCTTGAAATATGTTGAATTTAGGTTCGGCAGGACTTCAAAAACTACATCACGATAATAATAAAGACATAATAACAATTATTATCATATTTCTAGCAATGTTTCATCAGTTTTTCCTTTCTTATCAGATTTTGTATCTCGGAGCACGTGTCTGCATCATTGTTCATTGTTCATTGCCATTACGTAGCACGGACCAATAATCTAAAGAGAGACGTGACAGCTGTGTGTTATTTGAAAAGGTAGAAGTGGGAGAAGGAGTGGGGGCTATCGATCATTGCGACATCTAGCGCTAGTGACAAAGCTAAAAGCTGTGATGCGGGCTGCATGCTACTTCAACCATATTAAAATTAGAAATTTTAATTTCAATATTACAATTGAAATGAAATTAATTTATACTTTATTGGTTACATTATTATTTCATTTTACAAATAATGATTAAATATTTTGTAAATTAAATATTTTACACAATATTAATTGTAATTACTACAGTTGCAATATTTTAAATTATTTTTCGTCACGATTCCCTGAAGTAGAAGATTTGGATTCGCTTGGATCCGCTATTCTCGGAAGGTATTTTACTGGACACAATAGCTGTAAATGAAATAAATTCAGATGAAATTTTACGCATTCGTATTTTACATACTAAATTTATGTACAAGTATAAGACATCTATGTAGCGAAAAATAAAAATTTCACCATAATTGAGAACTTTTAGAAAAAGAAGATTTTTGTTTCTCAGTTTAACTTCTTCGCCAATTATACGAATATGACGCTATTATTTCAAATTATTTGACGAAAAGTATATCATATTTTGAATTAGTTAGTGAATTAGTCAAAAAAATACATTTAACATAATATATAATAATAACTACATTTAACATAATAATATAATAGTTGGAGTTTTCTAATTAAGCGATTGGCGAAAAAAAATCACACAAAATGGGCTTTATAATTTAAATGAACGTCTTGCTTACCATAATCCTCATGTAATAATGTAGGAACAGCTCCACAGTTTAATTTCCTTCGCTCAGG
This sequence comes from Harpalus rufipes, assembly GCA_951394225.1. Taxonomy (NCBI): domain Eukaryota; kingdom Metazoa; phylum Arthropoda; class Insecta; order Coleoptera; family Carabidae; genus Harpalus; species Harpalus rufipes. The sequence goes on along the minus strand of OX596289.1, from coordinate 7,141,832 downwards.
GGTTCGAAATTTCGTAGTTTCAAAGTGTAATGCACACACTTTAGTATGACATCGAGAACCAATTGGTGTATCAATGAATTGAGGCATATTCATGTTCGTTGTCCACTGCTTCAAAAGTACATCATCTCTTGGTAAAGAGAAAAAAGCAAGCGATGAATGTTGTATATTATTGCTCCTGCAGCCAGGAATTACGCAATAAACAACTCTCATAGTCTGAAACAGGAAATTCATATTATGTTCATGCTAGATTTTACTCGTAATTATTTGAAATTTATATAATTTCTGAACTGAGGTTATTAATAACTTTTTTTTATATAGAAATATTAAAGTTACCGAGTTTATAATTTCTATGACAAATTAACTTATTTACAATTTTACTATATATATTGAAACTTACCTTGCAGATGTAAAACACAATTACGAAGTAAACAAAGCTTTTCACACAAAAGAACTTAACTGTTAGGTTAGGTTAGCGTCAATCAAAGACTACTAAGTAACAAAAATAACAACAACGAAACAAAAATAACTCAACAAACAACGAAACAATAAAAATAACAACAAAAAACGAAACAGTAAAACACAAAATGAATAGATAAACTGATGCTGACACTTCGAGAGCGAAAACATGAGTGATTTCAAATATTTCACATCCAACGACTTGTTGATTTTGTTTTGAACATGTACTGCCATCTTATCGGCCAATAGCCAAACTCTTTTGCGACATGTGCTGCCTCTATATGCAGTGACAAAACTTATATCCTCTCGCCCTTTACCTCACTTGGTCCATACAACTTCTGTCACAATAATTCCTATCAGCTGTCACCCCCCTGATTACGTAGCGTTCTTTCCCAGAATCCAATGCTTTGAGGAAGAAGGCTCGGATTGGTCGAAATAGATTAGGTGGGGTCACGTGGTTCAACAACAAATTCATTTCAAATATGTAAAAATGTATTTATTTCAGACGAAAGAAAAATAAATTTATATTTATGTTTTTGTAATGTGCGATACAAATTATGAACTTGCTGTATACTAATATGTTATAATAAGCTATTTTATAATATCTGCAATTTTATGACAGGCAAGAAATTGAATAAAATACCGGTTAATAATTTTTGTTTGAAAATCGGTTTTCAAGGCTGGCTTAAAAGTTGCCAAACCGGTTATTCAAACTGGGTTTTAAGTCTGCTATATTAACCGGTTTACGATTTAATATAAATAATTTCTAAAATAAATATTTTACAATATTTATTGTATTTATTTTAAAAAACAAACGAAGAAACTTTCTGTTGTCATATTTTAGAAACGAAATTGGAATACTTACGCGGTCTGTATTACGTCTGTGAAATGTTTACTTTGAAGAATTTTGAACATATTAGAAGAGTAGGACAAAATTACTCATAGAACAAAAGAAGATATACAATTTCAATTATCTGTGTATACAAGAAATGTTCAACAGCAAAATGAAAATGGCGAGAGGTATTGTGCTGGCCACAACAGATTTTTAGTAATGTTTAAAATGCCGTTGCTATGGGGCGTACTGATGCTATCGCTGTGCGGCCATTCATTGGTGCGGCGTAATTTTATGTCATACATGGCGGTAATTTAAATATTCAAATTTCAAATTCAAATTTTTTTCTACCCAATTAATAAAGTAACAAGTTTTTATCTTCTCTTCAATAATATTAAATAAAAGACACGCAAGTATCTCATTATGTTATTATTATTACATTCCCATGACATTATTCTTAACAAAAAATTGAAGTAACAACTTTTTAAGATTCGTTTTAAAACTTTAAGTAAAGTCAGGCTCGTACGGACCCAAAAGCGATGTCAATGTGAATGTGAAGTAAAATAATTGAGGGCTTCTTAAAAATTGATTTATATTTTAATATGTATAACGAACTACAATATTAACAATGAAATATAAAATGAACTTTGTTAGGTCGCATAGGGAGCACGCAGTTATGTAACTTTGTTACCCTTGGCAAGTAGATATGGGGTCCTGTGTCAAAATGACAGCTAGTAATAATGTACATAGGTGTCAAGTATCATAAGTTTTCATTCAAAACATTATAATTTTCCAAATACATGTGGATCATTTTCCTCGACAAGTATATTCCATACTATTGATGACAAACATCAAAATATTTTGAAATTTTGAATGAAAAATTATGACATTATGACAATTGTGACATCTATGTAAATAACTACTAACCGTCATTCTGACACGGATCCTCATCTGCTTGCCAATGCCAACAAAGTCACATGACTGCTCACGCCCTATAAGTAACGAATTTAACATTTCTCGTGCACAAATAATTGAAATTGTATTTCTTCTTTCGTTCTATGAGATTTTGTCCTACTATTCAAATGTGTTCAAAATTCTTCAAATTCATTGACAGTATTAGCGGTATTTCTTAAGGATATATATGTAATTATTAACATATATCTATAATTTAAATACATATTTAATTAATAATACTATAATATATATTAAATGTACTCATACCTCCCAGAAAATATTTGATTTTTGACACTGACATTTTGCATTTCTCTGCCAATTATAAACATTTAAATATCTCGACTGTTTTTTAGGCAACAAGATTTATTACAACAGTTTATTCTATATTATTATATACTATATCTCCAAACCTATACGAGATATAATAAAAAAATTAAATATGTCAGATTGAGAATATATATTTTTTTAATATTACCAAGAAAAAATTTCAAAAAATAATATTTAGAAGATTTTTTTTTCAAGAATCTGCTACTTCCAGTTGTCTAATTGTTACCAAATCCTTTTCAACTCTTCCCATTAATGTCCGATTGGGAAATACGTAGTTAAACAAATATTAAGTGTTATAGTTTTTAAGTAATTGTCCTGCCAACGTCCCACACACATACAAACACACACACACACACACATACAAACACACACATACATACATCCACACACACACACACACACACACACACAGATTATCGTAAAAATGTTAAAATCTGGATATGCGATTTTTAGCATGAATCCAATAGCTCTCTTAGCGAGAGGTAAAAAGGTCAGCAGCATTCAATAGGCACAAAAAAAATGTAAGTCCGATCCTGGCAGTAATTTACATATTTAAAGGTCAATATAAATACAAAATTAAAATTATTTAGTTACTTATTTAGTACAAGCCAGTTAAAAATGGAAAGAACATTTGAAACACTGGATTATCTTATATTTGCCATAACTTTATTGGTATCAGCTGGAATAAGTTTTTATTTTGGCTGTTTTGGAAATAAACAAAAACATGCGAAAATATATTTATATGGATCTGGAAATTTATCTTCAATTCCTATAGGATTATCACTTTTAGCCAGGTATGTGAAATAGTTATTTTCCGTTATGACAGTACTTATTGAGTACTATACATACCATATTGAAATAGAGAAGTAGCTCATTACAGGACTAGTGCTGTAAAGACTATACAAGATTACAAGACGTCACATAATAATAATATTTTTGTTAATTACCTGCGAGTAACAAACATATGTTTACCTATCTAGGCACCTAGCTACCTGAATCAGCAATTGTAACAATTAATAATAATAATAAATGTTATTTGAAATTATAAATTGATTTTAATTTTTTTAATTAAGACCATACTTTTAGATCAATTTTGACCATTTGAGTTTCAAATTAAATAATGATCAGACATACATTTCCATTATTTCATTCATAGCCTACTCCGAAATGGTTGTTTTCTTTAAAACACACTATAACTTTCAGTTCTACAGTAAAACCCCGGTTAACCGAACTCGGGTCAACCGAAACCCGGGTTAACCGAAACAGTTCTACGTATGATTATCAGTTCCACGAATGATTATGTAGCCCCACTTACTGTCCGGCTCCATCGGGCTTCTTTCCCCCCTTCAATCCACAGGCGGGCTGTAACGACAAGAGCTCACACGGGGCTCGCAAATGAATAGAGAGTAGAATAGGTTTTCTTGTGTGTCTTTACGTACTGTTGTGAGATGTCATCCAAGCGGAAATGTGTTGTGATTTCTATTGCGGATAAATTAGCTGCTATCAAAGAAGTTGAAAACATATGTACATACCGTACTTTAACTAAAATCTGTAACTATATATGTAGGCTATTTTTAGATGGTAATGGGTTAATCGAAAAATTCGTTATCCGAAACGGCTGTCCCCTCTTTATTTCGGTTAACCGGGCTTTTACTGTATTCCCAAAAAATCCCAAAATTACAGAGTTACATTTTTGATACTAACAATCTATTTTTTCCTCAGTGCTTTTTCAGCATTGGCCATTGTTGGAGTTGTTCAAGAAGTCTATGTTTTCGGAATACAGTTTTTAATTACAATTCTAGGTATTCTTCTTGGTTTAGTGGTAACAAGTAATATTATTTTACCAGTTTTTTGTGGTAACTTAAATTTAACAGCTCCTTATGAGGTACCTACTACTAACATTGAAATATAAATGTACTAAATTGTGTATTATTCTAATTTTAGTATTTCGAACGAAGATTTAATAGTAAAATACGATCATTATTATCAGTCATGTATTGTCTTCATGTTTCCATATACCCAGGAATTATTTTATATGCTTCTACAATATCATTTAGTGAAGCGACAGGTATAAAATTATATATCTGTACAACAGTTATTGGACTTACTTGCACGATATATACAATAATGGTAAGTTCATTATTATTATTATCCAGAAAAATAAAGATCTGTTTATAAATCTTTCAACAAAAAAAAATAGAGGCCACGGATTTAAAGGTGGATAATACATTTCAAAACAATAAAAAAAGTTCATGTAAACATATATTCGGAAATGCCTAGTTTCAGAGCTATAGCAATTTTAATATTTTATTTGTCATACATTACAATAAAATCATAGTGGCCGTTATTCATGATTTAGGCACAGAATAGAGACTCTATTCTGTGATTTAGGGCCGGTATTTTCATTTGCGAATAAAGCTATAGATAAATTTATCCTTCGGATAAATATTTTTGTTGTCTTTTCACTTGCAAATAAATTTATTCGAAAGAAATAACATTGTTATTCGCGGAATAAATTATTCGCTAGTTGGGTAGCGAATAAAGGGTATATTCGTATGTACATTACATTTATACATAGTGCAGATTTATTAACAAAGTGGATATATTAGATATTTGACTATGATGATTGTTTGAACTATGAATTAATAAATAACGCGACAAATCGAAAATGCACGATCAAATAGCGACCTAACCACACATATCAAGGAATTTTTTGACAGATTCCAATTATAAAAACAAACTTATCTTATTATTAGCAATTGGGGTTCGTATTTGGTCTCAAACAGTGCATACATAGGTAAATCCCTTCTTGGGTAAATCATTATAAAGATCCTGACATTTGATGCTAGTAAAATATTTTCGGATTTGAAAACTTTTATACAATATTCATTTACCTCGAACTGAAAATAATATACAAAAATTATGAGGACAATTTTACAATATACATATATTTCATTTACCTCGTATGATTACTGCAATAGATTACTTATTAAACTACACTCTCCCGGGACTAAAAATGCAGAAGGGATAGATGACATTAAAGATGTCAAAAACAATTTTGACAAGTACGGATTCAAAAGAAGTTGACACATTTCAACCTTGTCTGCTTAACGTGGCTACGCAAAACTCTATCCTTCTCCACTGACACAAATTCACTCTGCAAGGTTACCAATTCACGAATTTAAAATTATTCGCCAGATAGCCATTTGTTTTTGCCAAATGTGTGAAAAGACAATGGATTTATTCGTTGAACAAATATATAGAATAAATTTATTTAACGAATACTTATTCGGAAGTGAAAATACCGGCCCTTAATATATCCATTTTGTTAATATATCTGTGCTTTGTAGAAATGTAATCAGTGGCGTAACTACGTAGAATTGCGCGCCCCCGCGGGACTTAGGTTTGCGCCCATCATACGCAGGAACGTAATTAGGATATTTTTTAAAAGAATGCGCCGCAGGCGATTTTTTGAAAATTTTCAAGGTCAAACGTGTTTTAATGCAAAGTAAGATAATATAGAGTTCTTTATAATGAAGCAAATTTAACAAATTCTTAAAAAAATAAAATAAATATTTTATGATGAAAACGCGTATGTACGCTCCAAAAGCGTACAGTTGCCCATTCTACTAGGTACTAGGCTTTTCGCGCTTGCGTGTTTACTGTTTAAGATGCAAGATTAGTAGGTGGGCCAAGATTTCGACGAGGTGCGCCATGGGGTCATAAAATTTTATACAAATTTCTCCTTCGTGCACTCAAAATTTAAATTGTATACTCCAGAGTACAAATTGTAAATAATAATACTACCAATAACACAAACTCAATCTATTCTGATTCAATTTGTAGCCCAGAGTGTACATACTTTTAAACTTGTGAACGCGCGAAGAAGGAATTTGTGTAAGCGCGCCAACTTCGCAGACATCTGTACTTGTACGTTATATAAATGTACATGGCAAGAAGTGGCGCCGCGCCCGGCGTAACATTGTACCTACCATTTCGAGAAATCTATCAAAAATAAACATTAATTTGAATATTTAAATTTTGAAGTATTATATTTACTTTAAATAAACTGACAATGCATTTTGAACATCAGTGTTGGTACGGGCGCCCATACGCTGTAAATATGTATTATTTTCATATGTGCCCGTACTTCGATATTGGCTAGGTACTGCTTGAATCAGTGGCGTGTATATGCTGAAATTTTTTAAGAAAGGTGTAGATACAAACGTTTTGTAACTATGACTGCGCCGGCTACGCCGGCGCCCTCCGGATGGCCGCGCCCCCCCGCGTCGCTGGGTCTGCGGGGGCGGTAGTTACGCCACTGAATGTAATGAATATTCGAATAAACCATTTATTTGCTACCCATCTACCGAATAATTTATTCTGCGAATAATGGATATTATTCTTTCGAAAAAAATTATTTACAAGTGAAAAGACAACAAAAATATTTATCCGAAGGTTAAATTTATCTAAAACTTTATTCGCAAGTGAAAATACCGGCCATTACTCTTATTCTTATTTATAAGGTGCTTAATACATGGTTTAAGTTTGGATATTTATATTTAGAATAGGTACTCTGTATAATATTGTGAAAAATTATTCTAAATAAATTTTAGGGAGGTTTTTCGGGAGTAATATGGACAGACGTTCTTCAAACCTTCTTGATGTTCTCTTCGTGTATTTTCATCCTGTGTAAAGGAATAGGAGTATCAGGAGGATTCATAAATATATTATACGAATCAAATAAAGGAGGACGATTGGATTTATTTAAGTAAGATTATAATTTAACTAATTTTATATAATGACAAGGTCGATTTTAACATTTTCCAGCACATTACCTTGCGTCAATCCTGTGTATTATGTACAAATTCCATAGGGCGCGAGCAGTCATGTGACGTTGCTAACCTTGGCAATCAGATATGGAGGCTCGTATCAGAATGTCCATAACTGACAAATGTCATAATTTTTCATTCAAAATTTCATTTTTTTGTATTATATGATTCCTTTTCTCGGCAATTGAATTCCACACTCCTGATATCAAATAAACCACATGAAATAAGAAAATCATGAAATTTTGAATGAAAAATTATGACATTTGTCAGTTATGGACATAATTAATAGCTGTCATTCTAACACAGGCCCCAAATCAGCTTGCCAAGGTCAGCAAAGTCACGTGACTGCTCGCGCCCTATACATAAATTTTCTTGCAAAAGATCCTATATTTCCTGTAAAATTATTTTATAAACTATGCAAATTGCACGTGACATGACGCGCTTATTCATTGAAAACTCACCACCGAATTTTTTGACCAAAGACAATACCTTCCTTACCTAGAGGTGACGGAAGGTAAAAAATTACAAAAACTACACTTATTAAGAACCTAATACGTGTGTTAATATATATTATTTATATTATAGTTTTGATCCAAGTCCTTTTGTACGGATATCAATATGGAGTGGAATACTCGGATTTTGTGTATTAAATGTTGCACATAGTTCTTGTGCTGCAAGTGGAATTCAAAGATATATGGCTTTGCACACAGAAAAAGAGGCAAAAGTGTATGTACAACAAAAAATATGAAATAACATAATATTAAAATATTATTATTATTAGGAGCGCATCAATCCAAGTATATGGAGCGTGTTTAATAACACTTCTAAGCGCATTAATTGGTTTATGTACTTTTGTCTATTATAAAAACTGTGATCCTCTTAATTCTAAGGTAATATAAAATAAGAATAAATTCAGATATTTTACGTTTTATATTTATGGGATTTAATTTGCAGCAAATAACCCACGGAACTCAATTATTAGCCTTTTTTGTGGACGACATCATTGGCAGCACCAAAGGATTTATAGGACTATTTAATGCAGGATTATTAAGTGCCGGACTAAGGTAAAATTTTAAATTCCCTAGAAACTATATTTTCAATTCATTCTCAGTTCCCTTTCAGCTGAATTAAACGCTGTATCTGGTTTAATGTATTACGACATTCTGCAAAAAATATTTCATTTTCCAGAAAATGAATTTAGGGCTACAGTTATTATGAAAGTAATTGTTTTAGTGTATGGATTAATAATGGTTACTATAGCTCCTTTAATGCAGTATTCTAAGTATATTTATCAGGTAAATTTTCCACTATAATAATATTGCTACAAAAGTCACAAATGTTTTTAGTAAATAAACCTGACTTTATAAGGCAAAATTGAATAAAATTGTACAAATGTTACTTTTTTAAGCAAATGGTATTAAGACTTCCGTTTTCGGCTACATAAGTTTAGGGCGCAAGCAGTCATGTGACATTGTTAGCCTTGATAAGCAGATAGGGGCTCGTGTCAGAATGACAATTAGTAAATATGTACATAGATGTCAAATGTCAGAATTTTTCATTAAAAGTTTCAAGATTTTCTAAATTCACGTAGTTAATTTTCACCAGGGGTGTGGAATTTATTTGTCGAGGAAAATAAACCACGAAATTTAGAATGAAAAAAATATGATTTGACATCTATTTAAAATAATTACAAGGCCAACAACATCACATGAAATTTAAATAAATTTGATTTTTATAGTTATATTTCAGTAGGCTATGTATGAAAAACAATTGAGTTTAAATTAAAACGAAATAAATATTTCAAGTGAATTTTTCTCAACAATTTTGTTATATAAAAATATAAAATGATTACATGGTTGAATCCAGAAAAAATACTCTATCGAATTGGTCTAAAAATATATACTATCCCATATAATAAAATATAACTTTGTATAGTAGCTTGAGAACCACTGGTTTAAAAAAATATTTTCTTCTCTATTCGGATGTCCCCCTTGATCTTTTATGAGCCCAACCCCAAATGTATTCGTACCCTCTGAAATAAATATATTAATAGCAATAAAAAATAAATTTTTAGGTTACAATAGTTAAGACTATATTTGGGCATTTTTTATTTTATGTATTAATAAAGTGTACTGGATTTAAATGCAATAATCTACGGGCAAATATATGACAAAAGACAAGTCCCAAAATTTTTCGTTCCAACAGTAAATAATACAATATTTATGTTAGTATTATTTATAAAACTGTGGATAAAGGTAACTGACAATATACTCAATTAATTGCCATCTTAAATTATATTACTTTAATAAAAATTATTTGCGAATTATTAAAGACTAAAACATTTGTCACATACAGACAATGGTTTATTTGCAAATAAATTATTATTAAACGTAAGAAATTTTATTATAAGCAATGTATTCAAGTTGTATAGACTCTATTTATACACCATATCAAAATTTGTTGAATTGGAGTAATAATCATAGCATCCAGAAGTTTATTTATTCTTGTTTTTAATATAATTGTATAAATAAATATCACTTTGCAAATAATTTTACTAAAAAAATAAAATTCAATATAGTAATTAATTGAATATATTGTCAGTTTCCTTTACCTTCAATTTTATAAATAATACTAACATAAATATTGTATTATTTACTGTTGGAACTAAAAAAATAGCACGTGCCTGTTGTCATATATTTGTCCGTAGATTATTGTTAAAATGATAAATTTAGGTAATAACATTATAAAGGGTTTTCCAATAAGAGGTGTTATTTTGATATTCAAAGAAAAATGCCATTTTTTAATATAAATGATCGGATGTTTATTTCATTATAAAGAGGAAGGTATGCCGTTAATAGTGGAAAATAACATCAGGCAAATGACCACCACGACCACGCTGACAGGACAATATCCTTTTCATGAAATTTTCCATAACCAAATCGCAAAGTGGCTGTCCTATGTCCTCGATAGCCTCACGAACTCCATCTTTGAGGTCTTGAGTCGACGCTGGGCAGTTGGCGTAGACCTTCTCTTTCACGTGGCCCCAAAGAAAGAAGTCGCAAGGTGTTAAATCACAAGATCTCGGTGGCCAATTGTGATTCGATGGAATTCCGGATGATTTTCATGCATTTCAACGACCCAATCAGCAAAGACACGACGTTGTTGATGATCGGCCGGCTTGAGTTCTTGTGTTAACTGGACTTTATAAGCCTTAAGACCCAAATCTTTATGCAAAATACGGTGTAATGACGTTTGTGGCATGCCTAATTCCAAAGAACGACGAGGAATGGACAAACCTGGGTTTTCTTCAACACTTTCGGCTACAGCAGCAATATTCTCGGCTGTTTTTGAGCGACGTGCACGGGTTTTATTCTTCACATCACTAACTTGTCCCAACAGCTCGAATTTTTCCACCAATTTCTGTATTGCGGTCCGACAAGGTGCTTCACGACGACCCAAAAATTGTCGAGTTTTACGAACCGTCTCTGCCAAATTTTCACCATTTTTATAGTGAATTTTAATAATTTCAATGCGTTGTTGAAGCGTGTATCGTTCCATTTTTATTAATGGCGTAGTTTCTACTTGTCAAATGTCAAAAAATGACAGCTTCAAAAGAGACATCTACCGAAATAGCGGGCTATTCAAAATAACACCTCTTATTGGAAAACCCTTTATTTAAATCCAGTACACTTTATTAATATATAAAATAAAAAAATGCCCAAATATAGTTTTAACTATTGTAATCTAAAAATTTATTTCTTCTTGCTGTTAATATATTTCTTTCAGAGGGTACGAATACATTTGGGGTTGGGCTCGTATAAGATTGACTTATAGTATTTTATTGTCTTTAATAATATATAAATTATTTGACGTAGTTCGTTTAGCTGTTTACTCCTTGTATATTAATAAAATCACGATTTTATTTTTTTAGTTTGGATTAACATTTTCTTCGTTAACTTACGGAGCAAAATTTGGAGTTATGATGTTAGCTACATGTTTTCCAAAAACGAATTCTTGGGTAAAATTTTATTATTAAAATAGCATGCATATTATGTAGAGCGTAATTATTTTCACAGGGTGCATTTTCTGGAATACTAGCTGGTGTATTTTCTACAGCTTGGATAAGCATAAATGCTCTATTTATAGATGTATCGTCTAAATTTGTTTTACCTCGTTCAACAGAAAATTGCAGTAATTTTCTTGATAATACTACTATATTTTTTTCTAATCATACAAATCATTCAACGTAAGTGTTTCTATTTATTTTTTATAATACGTTATAAATAATTTTTTTTTAGAGGCCAGTCAAATGATGACTCGTTTTCAATCTACAAATTGTCGTATCTTTATTATCCAGTTGTATCAGTAATTTTAACAATTTCAGTTGGCATAATTGTTAGTTATATTACAGGAGTTAATGATGTACATAAAATGGATACAAGATTGATAATTCCATGTGTAAGACCAGGTGGAAATGGAAGAAATTGTTGGTGGAAAAATATTTATACAAAAACTAAAAATAATGTTTCAAATAATGAAAGTGAGATGCAGCCATTGTAATTTTGTTATTTGGGGAAATATGAGTATTATTAATTGTTTAAAATAACGGTATTTTTAAATACCGAGTGAATACTTGAAAACCGAACATAGCTCGTTAATATGAGAATATCGTTTATTGTACTGTTGCTCCCCGTTTCAACTGACAACAAAGGTTTTGGTATCAATAGAGTAAAATTTTCTGCATCAAGTGACACCAAATACCCGTAAATTATGGCATATTTTAGTTCCATAATAGTATATTAAAGAACGAATGTCATAATTGTCATTTTATTTTGTGAGAAGGAAGTTTGGGTAACGACGCGTAGCGGAGTTGCCCAAACCTTCAAACAAAATAATCGACAATTATGACATGAGTTCTTTATACTATTTTTTCTATTTTGCGCTTTTTATAATCTTTTTAAATAAAAAATCGTAAATTCAAAATTTAGGGAATTTTGTTAGTTGGTAATAATGTGACATTTGAAAATTCAATTGTTTGAATTTAAAATTGTCTCGTGTTGTTTACAATCAAATTCATATCAAATTAAAAATGAATACAGACAATTTTTTGTGTAGTCCACCTGAAATACGTGAAATTACGGCAAATACATTTTATAATTCCAAAAACAAACAATGAAAAAAAGTCAATTTCATAGTCATAACGAAATATAAAATTTTTACAAGTTACTTACATTTTATTGTATAAAATTAACTGAAAAGGATGTGGAAAGTGTAAAACTATATAATTATACACATCTTATATTTAAAACACTATTTTCTTATAAATAAACACTTAATTCTTGTTGACATTTCTCCTCCGCCGCCATTTTGCTTTTGTCTCAACGTCTGAACTACTACACAACCTGCGTAACTTTGGCTATGACATCAGCGCCAAAAAGCTCGAACTAATTTACCGACAGAGTTCATAAATAAATAAAAATTACATATTTTAAATATCAACAATTAATAGTGTTTTGAACTATTTAAGCCCTAAATAATAAATTATAAAAAATACATAATAATAAAGCATTGTATTTACCTTTATTTGTGGTTTCCTTATCTCGATAATTCATTTTCTCTGTGAAACAGTAAAATTAATTTAGGTATACAAAACAATCACAAAATAACAATCTAAAACCAACTACTTCTTTCAGATCTACAACATTTTCCCACTAAAGAACAACACATATCAAGAAAACATACTGATAAAACTATTTATTTGACATTAATAGCAAAAATAAATCAACAATAGAAAACACCTATCCAACATACATTACGTGAATACAGTATTACATTGTGGGTTGCCCACAATATCACATTTACATTACGTTATTTTAACGAAGAGTGGCAATCTTCTCATGCAGTTTGCTTGCTAAGTTAAGAGTCTTCGTTGTTACCGGCTGCCTGAAAACCCACATTTTAGGAAAAATAATAATTAAACCTTCAAGCAGATTATTATTACAACACAAATAGAATACATGACAGACAGGACATTTTACAACAAAATAAATACCCTACACCAACATAGACGGAGATCATACAATACTGGATAAAACAATACAATACCATTGTTTAATGTCGAATTTGTCGTACCTTGGCTAAAGCTGAAAATCCAAAGGTGCAGGCGATGCCCAAACCGAACATCAGGAGGTGTGGCAAGTACTTCAGGGAAATTCCCCGGCGCTTTCTCAACATCATGGAGATGAAGTTCATTTTTGAGTCACTGTATGGTGGATAACGACTCCTATATAAAAATAATAATCATGTTTTATATTATCGTTTCTCCTCAATAACTCCTAAATTATACAGTATTAGGCATAAAAATAGTAACAAAGGGACTTTTAGAAATAAATTATAGTTTTAATTTACTCTTGAAACAAGTTTGTTTTACGTTAAAATAACCTATTACTATTTATAAAATTTATTTAATTTGTATTTATTTTCGTCTGGACATAAAGATAAAGTAAAAATGGTTAGGCAGAAAACTTATAAAATAAAATATAACTTGTAGAAAGTATTGGGCGTTATTTATTTTAAAAAAATCTGATGTGGCCAGCATAATATCTTCCGTCAATCCTATGTATAATATATAAATTCCATACATAAATTTTCTTGCAAAAGATTCTAAATTTCCAGTAAAATTATTTCATAAACTATGCAAATTGTCCTTGACACTGACATCTTCTCTAGCTTTTTCCATTCGTTAGGGGTCGCTATTTTTTATTTTCTTCTTCCACTCATTTCTGTTTTGCGTGTCGTTCTCATACAGTTCCTTTTCTCTCAAGTCTTCCGCAATACAGTCCTTCCATCTTATCTTTGGTCTTCCTCTGTTTCTTCAACCTTCTATTACTAAGCTATCCATTCTTCTTCCAATATATTCTTCCTTTCCTCATGACAATATAATCGTCTCTCTTGTATCTTTCTAGAAACTTGTAGCACTAGAGTTATTTCCGTACCGTATCTTTCCGTGTCCTCCCCCAACATCTACTTCAACACCCTCATCTCTGCCACATTCATTTACTTTTCAGTCATATATTGTAAATAAATAAGAATTTCATTAAATTTTAACATATGGTAACTACCCCATTAAGAAATGTATATATGATTGAAAGTTACAATTATTTCTAAGTCAATCCATATTCCTTTTACGGAATATAAAATTATTTAAAATAATACTGAAGTAATAAATTTATAGTTATTATATGAAATATAAGAAATACTAATTTTCATATCTTTATACCCAGACAAAAATCAAAGTTTTACAAATTAAATAAATTTGCAAAATTTCTACAAAAACTACACAAGTCCAAATATTACAAATAGAAAATGTAGGGGTACTTACGATGACAATTTTTCACCAAGTTTGCTCATACTCTTGATTAACACACTTTTATGGTGAACGAAACAGTCGAAGCTCTGTTTTCCGTGGTAGGAACCCATTCCAGATGCACCAACTCCTCCGAATGGTAGACTTTCAACTATTTTCAACATCAGCCATTGTTAGTAACTTAACATTTCCATTTCTATTATATAATAAAACAATTTTTATAAAATAATAAATTTAAGATTAGAAAAATTAATTCCTTTTCAAAAATCGAATCATTTCTATGTACAATGTGCCAAGTAAGAATTTTCATAAGCCAATAAGATTTTTCATAAGCCAATAAGATTTTTATAAGCTAATAAAAATTTCAAAAACCAAATAGAATATATTATAATAATGCTAAAATAAATTGTATCATGCTTATATACATTTAGCAAGCATTTAAAAATACTAAAATAAATAATTAAATATTATTGAAACTGTTCAAAATGTAAATGTATGAGAAAATTTACAAATATAACATTTAAGAAAAAAAAAAAACACAAAAATATTGATTCATTATTAGGTACAATAATAAAAAAAACAACACACACAGACACAATGAAACAAAGTGTAAAAACCATCAAACTTATTGCAACAGAATTTAGTACAGTAATACCTCGGTTAACACTCAGGATATGTTCTTAGAAAACAAGGTGCTAAACGAAACAGCTTTAAAAGGAGTTTAATACACATTATGTAGGGATAGAGCTGTAATTAATTTTCGTTTTTTTTTAATGTTCTTTATAAAAATTAATAAACACGTATCTTTTTGTTCATAAAGTGATCCACTGTGTTTCTTAACAATAATTTTTTATTAATAAACTCATGTATACTTTGTTCCACCTTACGCATTTAGTATTGCAGAAAATAGGGCATAGTTTTGGCTTCTCTGATTGGCTGAAATTTGAGCCAAGAGACAAGTTTACCTATTTACCTACTGTAATTTAATCTACTTAAAACTGGCGCTGATGCGAACGCCATCTGCTGAATGCGTTAAATAGAACAGAGCATACAAATGAACCATTTTAGTAGTAGTAGAAAAAGAAAAATATTTTTAGATTTGTTGTTTGGTATGCAAATTATTCGAATTTACAGTAATTATATAGTCATTTATTTGCAACAATTGAAGATAAGTTTCTTTAGAAATTTATTTTTCTTGTACTGCTAAAATGGCTCATTTGCAAACATGGGTTTATTGCCAAAAAATGTTAGCGTTTAATATCCTCTACAACTCCTTGACATTTGTCGGTATGTTTTTGAAATACCTGTATAATTTAACATAGTTCTTATTACAAAATTAATATTTTTCACAATCGTGCAAGAAAAAGTGTTCAATAACTCGAAACATGTGAGATAAGTAATAAAACATTGGATATTTTTGGTATCATGATCGCTTGAAACCAAATCAAAAATTCAAATTTCACATTTTTCTGGATAATTGCAGAAAAAATCTTATTTACAACACATGCGGAAAACGTAATACAGAAATTCCATGCAATTTTAAAACTCCCCACTTGTTGTAAGTAATCCATTATACGACGATCACACAAATGCAGTGTTGCCAACTTTATGATAATTATTGTACATGTAAGATAATTTGACACAAAATATGTACATGTACTAAAGAATTCAATGAAGTTAGAGATACACACCATTTTGAGTGTTATTTACAACTTCAATATCCGGAGATTAGTAACACTGAACATAAGTTTGTTTGACTGACAGTTATGTACACATAACCTAATTATCCCTTTTATTATCACAATTTTTCGATTTCAAATAAAATTGAATATGCACCTGAGCAGTGAAGTTACTTTTCGTCACTCATATAGTTTATTTTCCACATTAGTAATAAAAAGTAAAACTTCAGTGCCTTGTTACATAAATATTATCTGTCCTACTCAAACAACACGACTGTTTGAATTGTACATTAAATTTTTATTTTACTTCCATTTCATGACAAACGTATTATATCAATAAATTTAGGCTCAATTGATGCAGTTTTTAATTTTCAACATCTTAATGCATTTACATTTTTGTTCTAAAATTAAGACATCGTTTTTTTAACAATGTATTTCCTATGATTCATGAAAATATATATATCGGGTACATAGAAATGTGCACAGAAAGATTTAAGATTTTTATTGCGGTGCGATGCATAGACATTTCGCTGATTTGTTCGAATTCCGGGAGAACTATATTATAACTACAAATCGATCACACATATTACTGATTATCCCGAATTAATAATGTATCCGTAATACGAAGTGTTACACAAAATTTCAGAGAATTGTTTTCTGGCGGGTGGTAGTGCTAGATTAGACTTCTCCGTTCCAATTTTCAGTAAATTCGTTAGCATATTTCTGTGAATTCTTCCAATTCAGTGATTGTTTTACTACGATCAGACATGATCCCAATACAGATTTATCAATTCTTTCGGCCGTTCTGGAAGCAATTGAAGATGAACTTCGACTAGGATGGTCTAGGTTTATCTTCTTTGGTATACAACCACTTTTAATACGAGAAAACCACTCGTAAACTCTTGCTTGACTTAAGCTTTCTTCCCGTAAGCCCTGCTGATGATTTCCCTAACAGGAATTGAAAAATCGCCGACTTCGTCAAACAGCATAAAAAATCACACTGACCGTCCAGATGTTTCCCTAAGGTTGACGCATATGCAACAGATCCAAAAGGGTGTCTAATAAAGACATCTAACGGGAGAAATCGAAACTAGAACCCTGTCATCCGCCAGAAAACAATGAGGTGATGCAAAAAAAAAATATCTTTTTTATTCTGAAATCCGAATACGTATGTATCTTCTGTAGTATTAATAAATATGATTTTCTGTTCAAATTTCTGTATAGATTAAACACAGTAGCAATTTAAAAGTATATTATGTTTGAATTGGCGCCAAATTACTCTGCCTGTGACGTCCAAGAAATACTAGCCAATGATAGAACTGGAAATTATAAAAATATTTATGCTTAAAGTAAAATAATCTTCACAAATTTTGATTTTGTAAATGGTTTTGTTTACTTGAGATAACCATTTCAATCTTCTTTCTTTGTTTTAAAGCACTACTAAAACTATTTTTTTACTATTATTATTTCTATTTGAACACACTAGCACAAAATTCTTTTCTACAACCATGATTGAAATAAAAAGAATAAATATATCATCACGGCATATTACCCATTTCGGTAATGATATATTTATACCGTGCGGGCGTTTACTAGGGATCATGTTACGGGCACTCATTGCTGGCGTGGAGAGTGCACCAGAGGGGTCAATTTTGTGCCATTTAAAATTCGAAATATTTGGCGTTGCTCGGGATCGAACCCGGTTCCCCAGAATTCGCGACCAGACATTCAAGCACGCGGCCACGAGACCCCATGATTGAGTCTTTATAATATATAAAAATCAGTAATATGGATAGAACTAGTAAATAATTGTCACTCGTTCAAATTTTATCGGCGGCAAATGTAAGCCACTCCGTCATTGGTGAGTAGTTTTCTAACGTTATCAGGCGATATAAAAGGCGGCAATTTAAATATTGTATTTTCAGAGACAATTTTCTCATGAATAAAGAGTAATATGAAAGAAAATAAAAAATACGGGCACAATATTTATTATTCTTTCGCTTATTAGTGCAACACCTCATTTTGGGTAGAACTTCGTAAATTTAGCGCGTTATTTTAAAGTTCGGAAAAACCGATTCATATCATCACATTGGTGTTAGTCGGGTCCTTACTGTATTTGAGTAACATTTTGAACCAGTTTCATTATTATCATACCTGCCGCATGCATAACAGTATCATTAACTGCGACCCCACCAGCCGTAGTATTGTTGAGGATTAGATCGATATCTTTCTTGCTACGGCTGAACACGTATAGAGCTAAAGGATTCTCCCTGAACCAAACAACCATCATTAGCAACCAGCCTTTTAGATTAAGCGAGAGAATGAGAGAGAAAGAGGTAGAAAGATATGTTAATGCAAAGGTTAGTAGCCAACACCACGTACGTTTTCTATACCGTTCAGAACTCACCGGCATAGTGCATGATTGTATCGTTGATGCATACACCACCAGCACGCGATTGTTGAAGGAATACATCTTGTACTTGTCGGTTATTTGTGAAAACGTATAATGACAACGGGTGTGGACTAAAAGCCAATGGAGGGGATTAGTACTGCACTTTTTATCTTCTATTATTTTAAAACAAAGTTAAACAGTTCTCGTTTTGATCCGAATGACAACATTTGTTTAAAACGTGGACGCTCTCCAAAATCGTATAGTTATCGCTTTTTTCATTAATTTTTATGTTGAACTATTTTGTTATACATATACGTTCACTGCATTTTGTGTAATTTTTGTTACCGAAGAAAAAAAAATCCTACAAATCTATTATTCAGTGTTAAAAATTACAGATCATTGTTACTTTTAACGCTAGTGTTATAATTATTAAGGTCATTCAGCCGCTTCCGTTATTTGGATATCGACCGTGTGGCGTTCAAAATTTTTCGTAATACCATAAAGCTCTTCACGATACTGTGATTTTTTTTAGAAATACTTTATCCTTAATAGCAGGCGCCTGTTATAAACCTTAACGGCCGGCGGCCGTTATGGACACCTTTTCACTTTGTTTTCATTTGTGCGTCCGTTATAGTCCTTAACGGCCGGCGTCCGTTATAGTCCTTAACGGCCGGAGTCCGTTATAGATGCCTTTTCACTTACGTGTTTAGTTCGGTTAAATTATAGTAACGGTATGGAAAAAAGTGTTAATAACAACTGGAACAACAAATCGACATTTTTGGCATATGTCAAAAAAATATTAAAATACAAATTTAAATGAAAAAAATAGTCTGTAGAAAACATGTATGATATTTAATAATGAAGAATGTATTTTAAAATTATTTATTATTTATTAATCTGTAAGTATTTTACGATTTTTTTATAAAGTTGTCATATCCCGATTATGGTTTTTGAGCGCATTTGAATTAAACTAACTCGTAAACAGAAACAAGTCGTTTTATTGGTCAGATGAAAATTAAAATAAATATTAATTAAAATAAAAATTT
This sequence comes from Harpalus rufipes, assembly GCA_951394225.1. Lineage (NCBI taxonomy): Eukaryota > Metazoa > Arthropoda > Insecta > Coleoptera > Carabidae > Harpalus > Harpalus rufipes. The sequence goes on along the minus strand of OX596289.1, from coordinate 7,121,948 downwards.
AGGGACAAAATAACCCTCACCACAGAATAGGACAAAAAAAACTGTTTTGCAGTGAACGTGAACATTGTAATGACACTTGTAAATTTAATACGATTCCTTATAATTTTTATACAGTAAAAACAGTGAACACTTAATTGTAACGAACTGTTTAGAAATGAGCATTAATGTTGCACAACATAGTGTTTCGTTTTAAAATAAAAAATACAGTATTAATATTGGTATCCTAGAAAATGTTTCTACAGTATTCTGCACTTTTTATCTACTTTCTCTGACTTGACTTTATATTGAATATACAGGATAATTCATCAGTATGTTCTTTTTTTATAATGGAAAAAAAATTCAAAGTTTATTTTATATTAAAATGTCTAACAATCATACGTTATATTATCAAAAACTACAATGGCGAATGATTTAAACATAACATTTTTATTAAATACAGAATGCTTTGCAATTCTTTTTTTTAAATTAAACATCTGATAATATTAAATAACAGCTGTAATAGTGAAATATCGGATTCAAATAATGAAATTTTTAATTATTTTTTTTAAACTGTATTCAATAAAAATGTAATGTTAAAATCATCCAATAATATAATATATGATTTTTTTATACCATTGGATAGCAAATTTCATGTACTTTTCAAATCTGAATAAATATAGAGTTTTCCATTTGAAAATATAAAGTTACATACCATTGCGTAAAAATGGAACACCTATAAAAAAAAAATCTAATATGATCTGCCGTCAGTTCTATGTTTTTTGTACAAATTCCATTCAGAAAGTCTCTTGCAAAAGATTATATATTTCCAGTAAAATTATAACAAAAACACTAAATTGCACTTGACACTGATATCTGTCAATTAGAATTATTTTAATATAGAAGTTGTTTTCGTGGTTATAACTTAGCTCGCTGATATATGAAATTTAATTTCTTTATATTTTTTTAACTCTATATCCATGGGATATGACGTATTGAATGCAATCAAACCGTATAGATAATAGAATATTATTTAATATTTAGAATAACATTAAATGTCAAAAAATGATATTTAACTGCATTTTTTCTAGAAAAACTGTTAAAATCTTCAAATGAGAGTACTTCTGGTTGACCAATTATAAGCAAAATCTAATCACGTCTTCATATGGATGTAAGGAAGAGGAATACGAAAGAAACTTTTGTCACACACACACATGCATTCAGACATCGTAAAAATAGTAAAATCGTATTCTAGGGGCCCTAAAATGTGTTTAATTTTTAAAAGTTCACCATTGAATTTTTGGACCAGACAATACCTTCCTTGCCTGTAGGTAACGGAAGGTAAAAAACCTATACTGCAGATTTATAAACATTTTAATATAAAATTAATTTCGTTTGAATTTTTTTTTTCATGTTTAAAATAATCGAATTATTAAAAAAGAACAGACCGATGAAACATCTGTATAGTTGATCTACAACTTCATTTGTTAAATAAAATTTGGAAAGTATAAATACAAAAAGTACAGAGCACTTTTAGAAAATAAATGTTAATCACAAATATATTGCCACTACGTGTTTTCACTGACAGCACTATAAATATATTTTAACGAATGCTCTAAGTAGCAAAATATAACACATACTATTGATTAATATTATGATTTCTATTTATGCAAACTTATTGATGACTCTGAATGACTTGGATTATTTTGTATTACTAATGCTATATTGTAACATGTATAACGCATTTTTTTAATTTGCTAAATAGCAAAATGTAAATTTAATAGTATTAGAGAAAATGTATGAATTATACTTCTTAATGTATGTAAAATTTGTTACTTTTAAGTGACTGAATCTGAATTGCTAAATGTGTATCAAAATGGGTAAAACAATTTATAAAATTCATGACTTACCGATCGTTGATAAACTTAATGGCTTCATAAGCATTAGCAATATTAATAATTGGCAAGATTGGCCCAAAGATTTCTTCTTGCATCACAGGGTCACTGGGTTTAACGTCAGTTAAGACTGTGGGTTCAATGAACCTTTCCTTTTGATCGCTTGCACCTCCGAGCGCTACCTTACCTGACTTCAGCAAATTCGTTAGCCTCCTAATTACAAAACGATTATTTAGAAAAACTTGAAATTAAAAATATTCATAGATTCTTTTACTTACTGGAAATGTCTGTCGTTCACAACCCTGCAATAATCAGGCGAGCTTTTAGGATCATTTCCATAGAACTCCGTAACAACGTTTTTGCACTCTTGGATGAATTTGTCCTGGACTTCTTTGGTGCACAGAAGGTAATCAGGGGCGATACATGTTTGACCAGCGTTGACGCACTTGCCCCACATGATTCTGTGCGCTGCGATGGATACATCGGCAGTATTGTCCAAGTATACCGGACTAGACGACAAATTATAACAATAAACAATTAAATATGTCGTAGATAAGTTTTAGATATTTAGTAAGTAAAAATCATGTGAAGTAAAATTATTTGGCTAGGTATGCAGCGTCATAATGTTTATACATTGCCCTATTCATTTCTTGTTTCGTTCAGATTCGTAACGTTCATACCTTGACCATGAAGTTAGCGCAGATGAACTTCGCGCGCTCGCAATTTAAAAAGTACACGCTGTAGTACAAATTTTAAATAAAAAATAATAATAATAATTTTCAGGTACATTTTGTACTCCGGAGTGTACTTTTTAAATTGTGAGCGCGCGAAGTTCATTTGCGCCAACTTCATGGTCAAAATTTGAACGTTATGAAACGAGTGTACGAGTGTTCCCAAATTATTTTATCTGTAACTGATTTAAAAAGTACTCAATATTTAAAAAAAAAAAACATGATAGAGTACATACATAACAGGTCACAAAATGTTTTACAAGGGGATACCCAAAAATAACGAGAATAGACCTTTTCAATTTAACAGCTATCTTTTTCTATCGCTGCACTATACTTCATGTCACGTAAAAAAATAGTAGATGGCGCTTGAGAGCCGACCGTTTTTACATGCATTAAATAAATAATTTAAATTCATGAAACCAAACTTTATCAATAATAAATATTTTTATCTGTAAAAATATGCAAGACTTGAATATTAAATATTACAACAAAACATGGTTAAACATTACTTAATTCTGTAGATTTTATTTGATAACTGACAATTAACAAGTGATATTTGTTGATATACAATTTACAAATACGAATCTATGTAGGCGAGAAATTTTTGTTATATAAATATGTCCTAAATATTTTTTTTTCTTCAAGCGTATTATAATATTCATATTATGCTGCTGTACACACACTACAGAAGATATTCATTATCTTACTAGTACAAATATGTTGTTCATTATTATACTAGTAAAATAATGTTAGCTTCTTAGTTCACCGCTAGTAGTAGCAGTCACCGCAACAACAAAGACCATATTGTAAATTGTTATCTGACAATTGCATCATTTGTTTTTGTACGGTACACAGCCAGCTTTGACTACAATAAAAACAATTTCAACAAAACATGAAAAAATAAATCCTCAGTCATGCAGCGCTTATAAAAAAATAACACTGACGGCTCAGATGTTTCCCCAAGGAGAAGTCGGAACCTAGGCCCTGCCATCCGCCAAAAAAAATCTCTTTATTTTTGAGTATCCCGCCGTATACACATTCTTTAAGGTTTCAATAATGTATTTAAACTATATTACCTATTACAAATAAATGTTGTTATTTGATCACTGAATAATTAACAGCTAATTTATACTATTTATAAAGTATAATATTTGTGTACTACTATGTACATAATTGTAAATTGCAAAATAAATTGAACATTGTAATTTCCAAACAAACATCACTTTATGCGATAACAAATATGTTTAACTTGAAAAACAAAATATATGAGTGATTATTGTAGTCGTGTGGTTGTTATTTATTTGTATATTTGATAAAGAATGTTAGAAATTAATGTACTTGTAATTTCGAAGGGCGAAAGTAATTTGTTTAATCATGAACAATTAAAACGACTTTTTTTTTACTATTTACCAAGTTCGATGTAACATGGTATTATTGTCATAAAATTACAGGGATGATTAAAATGTATAAAATATTCTTGCTCATTCTTTGATGTATGTATTATCAGTGTTAAGCACGTACTAAAATGGATGAAAATAATAATAAATCTATTGTTCTCTGCAGAACAATTTTAATGAATGCTACATTAAAAATACAAATGCTATACAGACATACCATATTAAAATAAAATCGATTTGATATGTAGAAACAATAAACGTTACGTAGAAAGGATTACAACTGTATAGAACATAAGCTTAGTTTTGTTTTAAAAACCTGCAAATTTAATGGAGTTCTATACCATTTTTTAATGTTTGAATGAACTAAGAATTTTAGTGCGAACATGACAAAAAAATTACGCATTAAACGAGATATGAACTTTTGAAGTTCAGATTTTAGCGTGTGACGTAGCATGTCCTTGCCACTAATTAAAAAACTGTTAGTTCTACAAATTAGGTCATGCACGATTTTTCATCTTTAACTTTAATCAATAGAGTAATGTAAAATAATAGACCCGTATTTTTATTTTTTCTCAACTTGATCGTTAATAATGGGAAAGTTGCAATTAAAAATGATATTGTTCAAAAAGCGGCTGATTTTCGCCCAGTGACGACACATTTCAATATAACGGCCATTTTGATTTTATCACTAGGTTCTAAACGGCAAAGTGACATTTAAAGATAACCTGAAATTTACGAAAGTAAACATGTCGATAAAACGTTGTTTTGTACCATCGTGCCAATATAATAGCGAAAATATATTCAATTCAATGCCTCACGTAGGTTTCTATAGCTAAACAAACTTCTGGCGTCTAATCTCAAATCTTTACAAAGAAGCACGGCTGGTGTGACCCGTGGATAACTTCAGGCCAAATGAAAAATATATATTTATAAAAATGAAAAGAATGATGTTATAGTAATATATTACAGCATATTTAGATATATAGTTTTCAACTTATAGTGTATATATTTATTTTCTTTTAGAAATTCAGTGTTCATATGATGTTTTTATGTAATGAGTCTGACCTTGCAGTTCCGAAACGTGACGTCACAACATAGCTGATTTTTGCAACTTTTTATAATTATCATACTTTAAAACAATTTTATACATCAAAAAAATGTAAATAAAAAATAATTTAAAGTAGAATATATTGACTATGCTTGTTCGATTTAAACAAAAAAAAGAACAATTTATTTTTTGCATGACCTCATTATAGGTTGCTATTTAAAAATATAAAGTTGATGTAAACCTGACTTTATAAAAAAATTCTACGCCTGCCATCAAAGTATATAGTATATGAGTCAATTTTTTCTATTACTTTTAATAAAAAAAGTTACAGAATCATCCTGTATAACGATATTTTATCCGCATTCTTTGAATAACTTTAAAATAAACAACACGACACTGAGACACATACATATATTTAAATGCTTTAATTTTAGCAAAATCACTAAACGTGGCAATAAAATTTATAAACTCACCTCTTTCCACCTAATTCAAGAGTAACTGGCGTTAAATGTTTGTTTGCAGCGGCATGAACAATCTTTCCAACTTGTGTTGATCCAGTGAAGAAAATATAATCGAATCTCTGTTTCAACAACTCGGTTGTCTCTGGTATTCCTCCATTGTAAACATGGTAGCATTCCTGCCAAAAATATTGACATATTTAAGGTGGATTCATGCAACATTCATTTTAATTTCATTTTCACTAAAAAAGTAGGGTGCTCATACAAATTCACTAAGTAATTTTATATTGTGTACACTGAAATGGTTCTTCGCATATTATCTCCGGCTATTTTGTTTTTGTACTCGTTATATTTTTTATTATAACTGAATTTATTAACTTTATCAGTTCGTTGTTTACTTAAAATGTTAAAAATGGCTGTCACTTTCTTCTTTGTGCATGCAGTTGTTTTATTCACTAAATTTCTAGTGAAAAGTTGAAATTTGGTTAACTTTGAAATGTATTAATGTAATGAAAATGTAGTTAAAATGAATAATGTGTTTGCATGAGCACCTCCAATGATTATAATTAAATTTATTAAATTTATCAGTTCGCCATTTACTTAAAATGTAGTTAAAATGAATAATGTGCTTGTTAGAAAACCTCCAATGATTTTCATTATTTTAACTTTTTAGAATAAAATGTAATGAAAATGAAATTAAAATGAATGTCGCATGACTCCACCTTTACATACAATAGTTTGTTATCGTCATCAATGACGGTCAAAGTCTCATCGTGAATGATTATTGCAATTAAGAGTCGTTAACCAATGTGACAATTATTTATAGATAGATATGCGATTCTAATTCTCAAAATGATTGCGAGAAATAGCCAATTTCCGCACTAGCACGGAAAACAATCAATACAAACGTTTTGTTGTTATGAAAACAATTATTGTTATGATCGTTTACAAATACTATGAATAACCGCCCAACTATTGCAGAAAAGAATATTGTTTGGAACACAAAAAATTTGCCGCACTTGTTACAAAATGGTTATGACACTCATATATTTGAAAGAGACAACTGATTAAAATATCCAAATATGTACTCACATTGTCTAAATATCTGGGCAACAACTGTTCAACCAGATTAGCACTTGCCGGTGACAACTCCGACGGTTTGATAACAACGCAATTTCCAGCAGCAATAGCACCAGCAAGAGGGAGGAGGGTAAGTTGAAGAGGGTAGTTCCAAGCACCCATAATAAGAGCAACACCATAAGGGTCTTTGTAGATTACACATTTATCTAACATATTAGCAATATCCTTCTCAACATAATCAGGCTTCGCCCATTCTTTGAAATGCATTAAAACGTTTTTGCAGTCGTTAACTAAGAGTTCAATTTCCATTATAACAGCTTCTTGTTTGCTCTTGCGGAGATCTGCGGCAAGGGCATCGATCATAGCCGGTCTGTTTTCCTCGTACATGCGAAGAAGTGCTTTGAGTTGTTTTTCTCTGAACTCCAGTGGCCTTGTCTTGCCGCTAGCGAAGGCATTTTGTGCAGTTTGTACTATCTAAATCGTCAAATTATATGTTTAAACATCATAAAACTATTAAAAACAGATAAAAAAACTTACGTCTGCTGCTGTTTTCATTTTGGCTGCGTCTCCGTTGTGATTAACTACAAAAAGAAAACGGTTGTTTAGACAACACAAATTGAATATTGATGTTATGAAATTCTTATCATGGTTTAAAGTTCAATAACAATAATTATACATGCAAATATACACACATTTCACACTAACAGCCAACGAATTCGACAGTGACATTCAAAACAGTCTGATGTTGACAGCTACTCCGCGGTGAGTGCGGTGTACGGAGCGTGTGTGTGAGTTAAGTTGCGTTTGTTGCGTTCACTGCCACCAGAGTGGAACGCACATTGCGATATATTTAAATTAGGCTAATCCCGAACGCGGGATTGTGTTCAAAAAATTAAAATACCGAAAAGGCATAAAATGTTAGTACTATACTTCGTTTCACGTAATAAAATAGCGTTGGTCTAGAAAGAGATATAAATTCTGCTTTTGAATGGTGAGAATGCAGACCTAGTTCACAAAAACAATATCTTATCATTTGTTAGACATCAAATAAAATCTACAGAAAACTACTCCTTTTTCAGTTTTATGAATGAAAATTAGACTTTTCATCTCTAGAAACTGTTCCACAGGTAGCCAGTTCAATTCTTGAGGTATAGTATAGATTCAACATTGGAAAAAAGATTTCAGAATTCTTGATGTAAATACAACAATATTTGGTTATAGTTCTGCAAAAATTTATTAGAAAAACGACGTTTCGAAAGCGAAAAAGAAATTCACTGAATGAGAAAACTTATTAGAGAAACAATCGAAATCTAGAAATCGCTTTGAGCTTAATGACTTATTAAGCTCCCTTCATAATTTTTTGTCAATTGTATTTGTGTGTGTTTTTTTTAAAAACCTTTGATCCAGATAAGTTGGTCCGTTCGTAATTTTCTGCCAATGTCATTGGTGTGTTTTTTTTTAAAGACCTTGATCCATGTTATCATAATTTTGTAAACATATAAACATTCATCTTGACTACATATTTATTTATAGTTTTGTTGTTATTTACCTAATGAAGACAGCACTTCGCTGTCGAAACGTCGTTTTTCTAATAAAATTCTGCAGAACTATACCCAAATATTGTTTTATTTATAGATTCAATAGTTTGATATATTGCTCTATTTTGAAAAAAAAAAACAATTAAATAATACAGTAAGATTAATTGTTTCTTGAACTTTAAAACAAAAAAGTATAATTTACAAGATGGTGACCGGCATAGCCGAAAATTGGACTTTGACATGTAAAATCAGACTTTCGTAATTTCCTGCTTCCCTAATTATTTTAGGTAAAAAAGCTTTAAATAAAAGTTGTAAGGCCAATAGATATGTACGTACATAAATGTACGATAAATATTACCATCATCAAGTATATCAATGATCGCCTCATTCGATAATTTGCCATTAGATAAGAAATTCTTTTTAGCTTTATCACTTGCACTATAATCCGAATTAAATGGATGTACTTCACTATCATTCTCCATTTTGATTTTAACTAACAAACTATGATTGTAACTAGACCAAAGTCTCTGATAAAACTGATATCTGATCAGAATACAGGTGATGAATGATAAATAAAAGTTTGAAGTTAGTTTACGTCATTTTAATGATGTAATTATAAGTTCATGAATTGAAAATCCTGTGAAAGAACAAATGGCAAATTGCATGTCTTATTTAATATTAAAGAACATTTGTTATTCTCTTTAACTTTTCAAGTTCTTATTTTATTTCAATAGTTTTAAAATCTTTAAAACAAAGAATACGTCAAATAATTTATTTATCCAACTACAGTCTTTTATATTTTCTTTTTCTATATAATTTTAATATTCTTGTACCATTCGATATAAAATTTAACTCTGTCAATCGATTATGGATTGTTTTCGAGAAAAATACTTTAAATAGCAGTTGTAGAAAAATTAATTGTACGCAACTTTTATTTGAAGTATTTTTCTCTAAAATAATTCATAAACGATTGACAGGGATAAAATATTGCTAGTTATCTCCTCGCTAATCACCTTTAATCACTTGTTCATACTACCACTCAATATATTTATCAAAAATACCGATGACATTCTTCACTATTTTTTTTACCTCTCGCTACCCTTGGTAAGGGAGGTATAGGGATCGTGCTAAAAATCGCATATTAAGATTTTGGTAAATGACCACGTTTTAATGTCCCTAGAATCCAATTTAACATTTTCACAATGATGTCTGTGCATGTATGTATGTATGTATGTATGTATGTATGTATGTGTGTGTGTGTGTGTGTGTGTATCTGTGTGTGCGTGTATGGATCCTCTTTACGCTCTAACTCAAATACTATCGTTCAGAAATTTTTGAAACCTTGTATTTCTACCTCTCTCACATATGGAAAGATGCCTTTAGATTTTGGAGTAAATTAGATAACCGGAAATGGCACTTTACTGGAAGCTCAAAATAGTTTTTCTTCGAAATATACGTTTAAAAGTTATTTTATCGAGATTTGTTATTATTGTAACGTTTTTATTTATATGGGTGAAGTGTAAAACATAGACAAATATTATTAACTAAAAGAATACGTTTATTAAACGATGAATAATTAAGACTAAATATTAAAAGATAATAAGAACAACTAACACTATGATTAAATAATTATAAACACTAAGAATATTATTAAATGCTTAAACACTACGATTATTTATCTATACAATATTTATATCACTACACTTATTTATATAACTACATTTATTTATATTAACAACTGTTAAACTGTTTATTTATATCACCGAGTTCATTTCTGGTTGCTTGTATATATTAGACTATCCCTCCGCTTTCTTTCGGCCGGTATTTATACCGCTTATCTCCTTCTAGAACTCTCGGAGGCGACAATGACCTGTATACAAAGGAATGAGGTCACGGCGTAATTAGCCTCTAGCCGCTGCGGCGCCAGGGATTGCGTCATCGCTCTGGAACGTTCTGTCAGTGGCGGCGTTGTATACTCTTCTCCCAGGGGCGCACGTAACATTATAAATATTAAAGTATTTTAAATTTTCTACAGATTTGCGTTAATACTTTTTGCATATATTTTATGGATAAATTTCTATAATTATCTATAATTTTAATCCCGGAGCCTACGCTTTAAACCCAACTCCATGGTTACACAGTTCAGATCTCAAATGTATGTAAATGACAGATATATGTCACTGTCAACAAACTAATCATTTCAAATAATAATTGTAACGTTTTAAAAAGAAAATAGTAAATGGTACAAATAATTATATGGAAAGGAACTTAATAGTTTCCAGCAAAAGTAAATATGTAGGAATATAGGTAAGATAACAAAAAATATATAATATATCATCACGGCATATTACCCATTGCTGGGTGAGCAATGAACACATATGTCGGTAATAGTGATGACATACTGTGCGGGCATTTACCAGGCGTCACATCACGCGAATCTGGGGAATCTGGTTCGATTCCGACCGACGCCAAATATTTTAGACTTTTAAATGGCACAAAATTGACCCCTGTGGTGCACCATCTACGCCAGCAATGAATATAGGTAAGTAGATAAATAAATAAAATAAATATATTTAATCCGGCATATTACCCATTGCTGGGTCTACCAATCTGCTTTGTACATAGATTTCGGTAGCGTCGACTCGTGAAAAATAGTTCACTCGCTTTCGTTCGTGAACTAGCATCTTCCACTTGTCGATAAAGTATCTCTTTATCGACTTGTATAATAATAACTATTGTACTTCAAAAAAAATTTTTTTTTTGCTAATGATGTGTGGATTTAACCCACGAAACGTGGGTGCATCAGTAGTTGTAATAAAAGTTAAAAGAATTTTAAGGCCTCATTTTTTTGTATCGTATATTTTTTTCTATTCAAATTTCTAGTTGAATTTTAACTTTCTCCAAATTTTACGTATGTATTTATTTTCATACATTTGTAATACAAACTAGGTAGATAGTAATCAAAATTTACCAAGTAGAGCATAAAAGTAGTCCAAACTGTAGAATTATCTAATGTGGAAAGTCAATGACCGAACGATGAGAAAAGGACAAGCCATGTGTTTCACTTTCTCCTATACATAACAAAACTTTTCAAACATCGCATTTCATATTTTTAAAACTTAATGCTTTATCAAAATAGAATATTCAAAATAAATTTATTTGCAATTATTCATTTATAAGATTATTTTACAGGACGTGGCTACAGTCCCGAACGCGGGATAGTTTTAAAAAATTTAAATCCCGATGAGGCATGGTTTAGTAAAAGAAACTTTCGGGACTTCTCTAAATATAACCAGATTAAGTCATCTGGGCGCCCTATAGGCTGATAAATATTTGACGCCTGCGCAATAATTTGTAGGTACTTTAAATTAAACATGTCTTAATAATTTCTCGCGTGTAGATTGTAACAGGAAGGCATATTCTAAAAATAATATCCCACATATTAGAATTTATCATAAAAATGCGTGAGAAATGCTAAAATTTTGATTATTATATTTGTGAAGTTAAGGTTGTTATATCGTGAAACCATTTTACCCAGAATTAATTGAAATTTTAAGTACATCTCAACTGAAGTATAATGTACCTGCTCTCCAAGTTTTAAAATAATTGACCACGCGGTACCTGAGATATTTGCAATTAAATTTGGCCTTTTTAACACGAGAAGAATAGGAAATGGCAAAATAAACACAACATTTTAAATTATAACTTTTATATCCATACCGACATTTAATCGAAAAACTAATATGTTATAGAAAACTAATTAACGGATTTTATGTAAAAATTTGACAATTATTTACCATCCAGATTTACTTTTATTGCCTCTAGAGAATTATAATCTGAAGATACGATAAATAGGTAGAATTATACTTGACAACTATGTACAAGCGTTCCAGATGGAGTATCAGTTAACAACGCCCGCTTGGTATTAGCGAATAAAAGATGATCTTTGGTTAAAGGAATTTCAGACGTACATTCGAAGGAAATCTTTTTTAAATTGGTATTTTACGTGAAAAGCATGAAAGCTTTAAACAGTATAATACTACTTTTGTAATTTTAAGAAAGAAATATATTAATTTGTTTTGCAGTTTCCATTTGAAGTTTAGTATTATATCTCAAAATATCTTATTATTTTTATACCCGAATGTACCAATAAATGTCTAGGTGCGACATTGCCAGTTATTCTTCAACATTCATACTGTAGTGTGAGTATATTGAAATACGGCACTTGTGTGTGTTAGTGCGAGTGGTACAGTTCAAAAAAAAAACTTTTCTACGGAAAAATAAAGAAAATTAATCTGTTACAGTGTTTGATATTAGCTTTTAACTATTTTGATGCAATCTGTGTATATAATATAATGTTAAAAAATATAAGTTATTGCAAATATAAACTGCATTAGCTTAATTTTTATTTTGAACATAGAACAAGTTTTTGAATAGGTACACTCGAGTGACAACTACCGCTCAGTGGCTGTGCTAGTGAGACGGTTTCAAATGTACCCATTGTGATGTTTTGTTTTCTTTATTTTACTTACTCTACATCCCTACATAAAACGACCAAGGATTTTTCTTTTACTTTATTTGAATAAAGCTGACATAAGCGTAAAATTAATTACAAGTTACAATGAAAAAAAAACTATTAGGTTCGGCGCCTATTTTCTTTACGGTGCCCTAGGCTTCAGCCTTATCAGCCTATTGGATAATATGGCCACGAATATAACAACAATAACCTACCGCAAAAAATCCAAGCGTGTGTTTTGTGCGTAAGGTTACATTTTAGTTAGATAATGTTGAGGTGGATTTAGAGAAATTGCGTAAACCAATCCCCATCAGGATTTTTAACGATCCTATGTTCGGGGCGGTAGACACTTTATTTTATAGTAGACACGAATTTTTACTATCATAGGTACTTAATAAAACTAAAATGCAATAAATAGAATGTTTTTCACATTATCAGATAAATAAAATAAATAAATACGTTCGTCTAAATAATTATTTACAATTACAAAGCAAATATTATAGTCTTATATTTAATGAAATTGTTTTTAAAATTGATAAAAAAATACACAAATTGTTCAGGTTCATATCAGTATATACTAATTAGAATGTTTCATAACAAGTAGGTAATGTGATTAACAATATTTTTTACATATGATAAAAACTATCATAAAAGCAGTTAAAAATAATGGAAAATGTCTGACATACCATAATTTAATTTTCCTTTTACATTTTATTCAAAAATATTTATAAAAATAAATTTCTTCATGAGTGATATTTTACTATCTTCTCTAAGATCATACTTTTTCGCAACATACCGGTTAAATAATAATAAAATTTCTTGGGTATTTCTTGACTGTTGGTATGATGTAAAGGTTATAGATAAATAATTGGAGTTGCAGTCTGGTGAAAAATGTTTATTAGGATTTCATATTTCATCTATTTAACATTCCGACGTTTCGATTCCAAATGAATCATCATCAGGGATAGTTAATGTATAGTTGAGAAACAATTCATTACAATACGAAAATTAAATAAGAAAAAGGATGAAAATGTCGTCAAAAAGTATCAAGGTAATAAAATAAAAAGCGTGCATACATCAGAAAACACTTCAGCGGAAATATCCATTTTGATCATCCCTGAATCCATTTTGACTAATTTCGCCGTGACGTCTGTACGTACGTACGTACGTATCTCGCATAACTCAAAAACGGTAAGCCGTAGAAAGTTGAAAATTTGTATTTAGGACTCCTATAACATCTAGTTGTGCACCTCCCTTTCTGGTTATTACACAATTTCCAGAAGTGGCACTTTACTTGAAGCCTATAATAGATTTTAATGAAAAACTGTTTTAAAATATAATCCAAAACTTTTCAAATTTGGTATACAAGACTTTTATGTCAATAGAAATAACATAATAGATTTTGGTTAAAATAGGCTAACCGGAAGTGGTACATTACTTGAAGTTGTTAACAGTTTTTCTTGAATAAAATGATTTTATTTTGATTTTAGAAATAAATGCTTCAAATAAAAGTTTTAGAGAATTAATTTCTGCGTCTAGCACATCAAGTATTATTAAATTAACCCTTTGTATAGGCGAGATATGTAAATTTAAATATTATGTACTTTTTTGTTTTTGTAATAAAGCTTGCTATAGATTAGGACAAAAACATAAAAAAAATGTTCATGTCAAATTACGTTAAATACGTGCAATTTTATGATTCGTACAATAACAAATATTATATTTTTATTGTGAAATTAGTCATATTCATTGTTGTAATCAAATATTTCTTTGTTGTAATCAAAACTCTCTTTAAAAAGAACCGGGTTAGATTATGGTCGCTATATATCTTACTGTTTTGAAGTTAAAATTAATATTTTGTAATTTATCTATTAAAAAAATATGTATAGTTTAATAATCGTACAAGGAAGTCGTGTGGTGTCCACATCAGATTTTTCTTATTTAACTTTCGTATTGTATTGTAAGAAAGGATTATCAGTCCGTGAGGTGATGCCTGATAAACGCTCTCAAAGGTACTGACATATCGACTATATTGAAATATTTCAATAGAAGAAATTTCGAATGGAAATTCACCATAAATACTTTATAATTTAAAACATATTTGATATGACGACAATTATTTTTGTAACTGTGCCGTGAGAAATACATGTTACTCAATGAAAATATGTAGACATAGTTTTATTTGATGAGTTACTGTAAATTGTGATTTCACTTATTTCGTGCGGTAGACGGAGAAATTTTTTATGAGATCATTGATGATGACATTTGCGGTTTCTTATTAGGAGTAAATAAATAATGACAATAATATTATTTTCTTTTTGGCCATTTTTTGCACCTGGGTAATCATTTTCATACTTTATTATTAAGAAAGAGATACTTTCCATATATATTATTTAGTAATAATGGTGTTCAAGTTTTCACTTTCATAATTAAAATTTGGCAACCAAATTATTATTTCCATGGTATTTGCTACATGAATTGGTATAATTAATGTTTGTTTCTAAAGAAATTTTATAAAAATTGTTTTCTTTATTATTTGTATTTTTTATCCATTTTCTAGTATATGAATGATGTGACCAGCACATTACCTTCCGTCTAGCCTGTGTATTATGTACAAATTTCATACATAAATTTTCTTACAAAAGATCCTATATTTCCAGGAAAATTAATTCATAAACAAACTATGCAAATTGCACTTGACACTAATATCTTCTTCTTCTTTAGCTTTCCCCATTCGTTAGGGTCGCTATTTTTTATATTTTCTTTCACTCATTTCTGTTTTACGTGTCGTTTTCATTCAGTTCCTTTTCTCTCAAGTTTTCCGCAATACAGTCCTTCCATCTTATCTTTGGTCTTCCTATGTTTCTTCAACCTTCTATTACTAAGCTATTCATTCATCTTCCAATATATTCTTCATTTCTCCTCATGACATTTTCAAACCAATGTAATCATCTCGCTTGTATTTTTCTATAAACTTGTAACACTAGAGTTATTTACTTATCTATCTTTCCGTGTCTTCCCCAACATCTACTTCAACATCCTCATCTCTGCCACATTAATTTACTTTTTATTTATACTGACATCTGTCAATTTGAATTATATGAATATATTAGTAGTTTCCGTGTTAAGCATAATGTCTGATTTATAAAATTTAATTTCTTTAAAATTCTTTAACTCTATATCTATTGAATATGAAGTATAAAATTCAATCAAATCGTATAGACAATAATATATTCTTTAAGTTATAATAACGTTAAATGTCAATAAATCTAATTTAACTGTTAAATCTTCAAATGAGGCTACTTCCGGTTCACCAATTATAACCAAAATCTAATCAGTTGTTCTTCTGAATGTAAACTTGAGGAATACGAAAAAAATATAATTTTTGGATTCGTGGTATTGAAGTTATGCGATCCGAAACTTTCGTCACACACACACAGATACACATACACACAGACATCATCGTAAAAATGTTAAAATCGGATTGTAGGGACCTTAAAACGTGCTTAATCATTAAAATCTGGATAAGCGATTTTAGCATGAATCCAATACCTCTCTTAGCGACAGGTAAAAAGTTAGGTCTCGTATTTTGAGAACCACTGGTCGAAAAAAATAAATTTTCTCTTTAATTTTTTCTTGTGAAATAGAAATTGTTTGCCCATTTAACCGTCTTTGTAGCTCTTATAGTTCTCGAGATAGCAATGGTGGCCCATTTAAAATGTATATAGAACTGGAGGAAAAATCTTTTGTAACAAACTTTCTGTATGGAATTTGTACAAAATACATAGAACTGACGGAAGGTAATGTGCTGGCCACAGCAAATTTTTTAAACGATCCCACGTTCGGAACGGTACAGCCACTTCTTTTTACCTTCCGTCACCTCTAGGTAAGGAAGGTATTGTCTTTGGTCAAAAAATTCGGTGGTGAGTTTTCATTGAATAAGCACGTTTTATGGTCTTTACAATACGATTTTACTATTTTTACGATGATGTCTGTATGTGTGTGTGTGTGTTCGTGTGTGTGTGTGTGTGTGTGTGTGTGTGTGTGTGTGTGTGTGTGTGTGTGTGTGTATGTATGTGTGTGTGTGTGTGTGGACGCCGTTTCGTGCACGATATCTCCAATACTAAAATTCCAAAAATTACAATTCTTGCGTATTCCTCTTCCTTACAACCATATGCAGACCTGTTTAGATTTTGGTTATAATTGGTCAACCGGAAGTACCCTCATTTGAAGATTTTAACAGTTTTTCTTGAAAAAATCAGGTAAATGTTATTATAACTTAAAGAATATATTATTCTCTATACGATTTGATTGCATTTTATATTTGATATTCAACAGATATAGAGTTAAAGAAGAATAACGATAATAAATTTTATATAAATTTCATAATTCAGCCAGCTATGCTAACTTAACCATGGAAACTGCTAATATATTCAGGTAATTCAAATTGACAGATGTCAGTATCAATAAAATGAAATCAATGAAAGAATAAGGGAAGTAACTCTAGTGTTAGAAGTTTCTAGATATAAGAGAGACGATTACATATTGGTTTGAACATGTCATGAGGAGAGATGAATATATTAATAGAAGGTGGAAGAAACATAGGAAGACCAAATATAAGATGAAAAGACTGTATTGCAGAAGACTTGAGAGAAAAGGAACTGAATGAGGACGACACGCAAAACAAAAATGAGTGGAAGAAGAAAATAAAAAATAGCGACCCCCCTAATGAATGGGAAAAACTAAAGAAGAAGAAGATGTCAGTGTCAAGTGCAATTTGCATAGTTTGTTAATGAAATAACTTTACTGGAAATATAGGGTCTTTTGCAAGAAAATTTATGTATGGGGCGCGTGCAGTAACATGACTTTGACCCGTGTCAAAATGACAGCAATTAATTATGTCCATAACTGACAAGTGTTATAATTTTTCAATCAAAATTTCATAATTTTCTTATTTCATGTGGTTTGTTTGTTATCAGGAGTATGGAATTCAGTTGCCGAGAAAGGGAATCACATAATACCAAAAATTTATAATCTTTTGCAAGAAAATTTATGTATGGAATTTGTACATAATACACAGGATTGACGGAAGGTATTGTGCTGGCCACATCAGATTTTTTTATTACGCAGCAGCATTTCGTGACAAGATTTACACAAAATGCAGCAATTTACCGTGGCATTGAATGCATTATTTTTGTTCTCCTTGACTTTGTTTTGCCCTTGTCCAATAATTTACATTTGCATAATATTGAATTTCATTGTTTGTTATTGTTGTTATTTCTTTCCAATTATGTATAGTTATATCTTAATTATTGTCATGTCTATTGTACACTTAATGTTATAATTTTTATGGGTTTTACGTATGTAAACATTTCAAATGTAATTCCATTGCGTCATAATCATAATATTTATTCTTGCATTTCCTGTGTGGCGTTTGCATTATTCGAGGTTTTATTGAATATTTATATTTATTTTATAGAATGTTTAACAAATGAAACTATTTTAAACATTAATTTTATTGTTGCTACTGTTTGTTTTTCTTGTTGAAAAATAGAGTAACAGCTGTACAAAGTTCGTTTACATATGACACTACAAATTAGTAGCTATTTTATTTTACAATGTGATAAGTATTATATTATTTTTAGAATGTGTGAATAGTATATTTACTTTTTTTAACAAGTATATTGTTGAACAACAGTACACATATTATACACATATTGACATAATTGTTTTACAATGTTGACCATTTTGATATATAAACATATAATATTCTTTGTCTTATTAATTTGGCAATCATATCATTAAATATTTTTTTAGTTACAAAATAAACCGGATTCATTAAAAACCTGTCTGTTAACTATAAACCTTTTCGTTTTTCATAATTACGTAATATAAAATTCAAAATCTCAAAATGACAAGCTAGAAAATTATCTATTAAGAATATCTATCAAATTTATGATAAGATATAATCGAAATTTAAAATTTATGTAAATATATATAAATCTATAAGTCAGATACTATGCTTTAGTAATTAATTTTATATTTGATGAGACAGTTAAAAAATTATGTAAAACTTACTTGACAGTTGAGTAAAACAAAACACAATCGCCTGTTACGCTTCGACTGTCGTTGGAAGGCAACTAAATAAATGGTAAATTGCTATTATTTAATGGAGGGGGCCCGTTGAAAGATACGGGTACCCCCTCCATGAATTCCAGTGGATTGTATATTTTACTATCTCTGATACAAATAAACTATTTCTATTTATAAAGTTATGAGTTTTGATAAAGATTTTTATTTGTGTACTTGCCAATTTTTTATCTTTAAATTTATAGAAAATATAATAAAATATTTAAATGTATTGTCAAGAGCGAGAATTTCATGTTCTTTAATATTTGTAATAACATGAATTAATTTTCAAAAATGATATTTAGAAGATTTTTTTTAAGATAGTTGTTCCTAAAATCTGTTCAGCTCTTCCCATTATGGTCAGATTGAGGGATATACGTAGTTATAAGAAGAAATACACTTAAAACGAATTATTATTTTAATACAGATTTAAAAGTACATATTGAATGCAAATTTCGGGTCGGCCCAGGACAGAAAACTCTACCTGGCTCCGAGTACCATACCGCAAAGTCCATAAAACTTTATAACGACCAATTGGCAGAATCTATAATGAGTTCCAAATATTTCTTCCTCCAACTATAAACAGGTCTTAAGTCTATAGTTTTTGAGAAATCATGTTCTCAACATCCACACACGCATAGACATTGTAACCTACCGCTCACTGAGCAATGGTGGGTCCGTGGCAGTTGGTAAAAATACACCAAAATTACTTCAAAATATGATATAATTCAAATCATGACAACACTTACATTACATTTGTTACACTTAAAGATAACATTTATAGTTCAGTGTGTGTCGCAAGGTAGCGAACTAAAATGGCCACCGGTTGATCACCTCCTCCAGACGTTCTTTCCTCGTTCGATGATGAAGGCTGGATTCCTTCCCCGGAATGAAATGTGCTGCTTCGGTTTCACGAGCAATATCTTCGATTATTAATCATATCACGAGCTTATATTTAATGAGAGAATATGATGAATTTTTGTAACACATTGTGTGTGCTGCTAACCTAACTTTTGATGTACATATTCATATTCTATTAAAACATGGAACATACGAGTTTTATTTAATATTTCAGAGTTTGAATTATTGTTTTAACTTATTTTTATACCCAAAATTAACTGTCAATGTCGTAAATAAAGAAAACAAATCCCTTAGTAACAACTATAAATACGGTGATAATTTCTTTGTTTTTTATCATCGCTGTGATAGACATGTACCTAGGGAGATTTTGAATGTTGCGGAAAACATGTCACGTGACTAATGAATTATATTCTCTATTTAATATTTTATGATATAAAAAAATGCTGAACAAAAATTAAATTTATAAAATTATAATATAATAAAAGTTATTCGAGTTATAGGTTATAACGAATTCTGCTATAAAATGTCAAAAATTTGTTCTTTTTGTCTAAGGCTATCACTGGGTATTCTACCAATTAAAAAAAAAAATCAGATAATATATATAAACCCAAGAATATTGATAAAAACGCGATATTAAAATTCGAATTAGTAAGCGAGATATGAATTTTTGAATGTCTGAAATTATTTGTGACGTCATAGTCTCGAGTTTGTTATGCTTCTCAAATAGTTATTTTTAGGTGTATCGGGTATCAGCATTATCTGCATTAGGCATATATTTCCATTTATTTTTATTTAAACTTTTTTCCCTTGTCAAATTAATTAGTAATGAAAACAAAAATAAAGAAAAATGTTTAAAATGTATAAAATATTTAAAATAAATATTATTTCAATCTATTTCATCAAATATTTTGAGAATGGCATTAGGATGAAAGTAGTGTTACTAAAGTTCTGAAATTTGAATTCAAACAAAAACAACGAATAGTAGGTCGAGTTAGCCCAAATGCACCCAACATTTTACGACATTAACCGATTAGGGACTGTGACGTTGCGATTACAATAATTTAGTATTTTTATTACAGCGAAATAATGTTTCATCATTTTAATTTTACTCAAATTCTTATTTTGAAGTATGGTACTGTATAATTATTGAAGTTTACTATTTCTTTGCAATGGTTGAATATCCCATCCCATTAATTTATGGAACTATAATATTATATAATTTACATGTGTTTGGTGTCATTTGATACAGATTTTTTTTATCTTTTTATTGATATCACAACTATTGTTGTCAGTTAAAAAGGGGGGTAACAGTCTGCAAAAACTAATTTTCCATGTTAATCTCTTATGTACACCTTGAAAAATAAAAACACGCAGTATAATATTTATTGTACTCATCCGTACTTTTCTCTCAATATAATAAAAGTTATCTGTCATGTTAGGGTAATTCTTTTTAGGTATTATTTCTAATTTCTGTTCCAGTTAATAATTATCTGTTAATTTAAATTGATATTTGAGCGATTCGAGCGTTGTATGAGGGTAGTGAGGCTGCTGTGAGAATAGATGGTAGGTTGAGTGATTGGTTTCGTATAAATGTTGGTGTGAAACAGGGCTGTGGTATGTCTCCGTGGTTGTTCAACTTGTATATGGATATGTTATTGCGGAGAGCTTTGAATGAAATGGACGGTGTACATATTGGTGATGATGTAGTTGTTTTAGGAGCAAATGAAGAGCAACTCAGGAGAATGATAGAGAGAATACATGAAGTTGGAAGAAGTATGAATCTGATGTTGAATGTTGATAAATCCAAAGTGTTAGTATTTGAAAGAAGTAAATTGGTGACTGAGTGCAATGTGTTGGTGGATGGAGTGAAACTGGAGCAGGTAAATGAGTTTGTATATTTGGGTTGCATGATGTCGAGAGATGGTCGAATTGATCGAGAGATAGAAAGGAGAGTGAGTGCGGGATGTAAGGTAATGGGTGCTCTGGGTACGTTTGCACGAAATGTTAACGTATCAAGGGATGCTCGGTTGAGTGTATATAATGGAGTGCTAGTGCCTGCTTTGATGTATGGAAGCGAATGCTGGGCATGGACAGGGAAGCATAAAAAGAGAGTGACTGCCGTGGAAATGAGGTATTTACGTGGTGTATGTGGGTATGTCAGACGGGATCGCGTGAGGAATAATTTGGTGTATGAAGAATGTATGGTTAGGAACAATGTGATTAAGAGAGTTGGTGTGAGTCAGTTGAGATGGTTTGGGCATGTGGAGAGAATGGCGAGTGAACGGCTTGTTAAGCGTATATATCTTGGTGAAGTTGAGGGTTTTCGATTGCGTGGCCGACCAGTGTGTAAGTGGATGGATGTGATTGGTAGGGTGCTTAAAGAGAGAGAGTTTCCAAGTGTGAAGAGAAGAAGAGCATGTATGAATGCGATTATGAGTGTGGCCGAGGCGAAAGAAGTCTGCTTAGATAGGAATGTGTGGCGAAGGATGATTGTTTCCTAACTATTATTGTGATCCGGATGCGGTATTTCGCTACTGAAAATCGGTCACTTTAATATGTTAAGAGTAAGGATTTGTTGTATGATGTTGATGTTGTTCTTATTGTTATCGGGTTTGTGCGAACCCACTAAGTGGGGCACGCGTGATTTTATGTATGTATGTATATTTGTTCACTTGAACAGAAATTACAAATAATAATAAAAATAAATTAACCTAGCTTGACAGATAAATCGTTAACATTTGTTATTTTTTTGTTTCAATTCCATGGCTATAGCTATTTTCGGGGTGATTTTCAACATTTTCATACCTAATTTCTGCCGTTACAAGGCATACAAAATTAATTTTGTTTATTGATTCATATACAGAATTTTATGCCCTACAACTTTTATTTGAAGTTTTTTTTACCTAAAATAATTAGGGAAGCAAGAAATTAAGAAAGTCTGATTTTAAAGTCCTATGTTCGACAATACCGGCCAGGCCACCAGCCTATATATATTGTATGTATACTCTTGCTATATGTATATGTTCTCACTTAAATGTAAACATTGTAATTATTATTCTGTAATTGGCACATTATTATTAACACTGCAGTTTAATTTAATAAAATTTAGATATGGATTCGGTTTTACCAATATCTTAATAATCTACTTATAATCTCTAAGATAAGTGATTTGATACTATTAATTAACATTTCGAGTGATTGCAGTAGATATTCCAATGATATATATTTAAGTACGAAAAATGTAGTCAACTTACGCAATATCAGTAGATTATGGGAAAATACAAAAGGAAACAATTTTTTCAAGGTGCACATAGAAGATTAACATGGAAATCAGTTTTTATTATACCTTCTATAGATTTAAAGATATCATACATAATATAACAAGTGATATGATTATCATCGATGATATTCTCAAGTGAAACGTGCTGCTTCACGAGTAATATCTTCGATTATTAATCAAATCACGAGCTTATATTTAATGAGAGAATATAATGAATTTTTGTAACTCATTGTGTGTGCTGCTAACCTAACTTTTGATATACATATTCATATTGTATTAAAACATGATACTTACGAATTTCATTTATATTTCGGAGTTTGAATTATTGTTATTACTTATTTTTATAGTCAAAATTAACTATAAATGTCGTAAATAAAGAAAACAAATTGTTTGTTTACAAACACAAACATAGTTGGCGTTGATTACTGGGTATTTGTTTTAACAAAATTATGAAGTGATTTGACATTTAGCAGAAAATTTTAAACCGACTATTCAGCTACTTTTTAAGAAGAAAATAAAACCATAAAAAATGAGAAAACTAGTAATTTGTTTGTACTTTTAATAAAGTAAGATTTGAATTTGACATAACGATTGAATAATATTATTCCATTGAACTGTTAATATTTTTCAATTAGCAACAGTAACAAAGGTCATTAATTGGTAAAAAAAGGTTGAATTATGGGTATATTAGTTGACAGTCGTGGATAAAAGCTTTTGTAACTTCTTTCGACAAGTTGTCAAAAAAAATCCTCACATTTTACGTATAAATTTTTAAAAAACAAACGCCACTGATGATAAGCGCGTAACCATGACTCCCACCAGTTGTTAGGTTACTATTCGCAGATCCCATTGCGCATATCTTCTATCTCTTTAAATTGAAAAAGTCTATTAATACGGATGTACCTACATTGTAAACATAATTATTATGTAATGCACTTGTCATCTTTTTTTTCTCTTAAATTATTCTCATCATAATTTTTGTAATGTTCTGATGCAAAACATACATACTTGTGGTTACTAAAACCATCTTATTCATAATACATAATTATGACGTTCTTATAAGCATTAAAAATTATATTTATTACTAACAAATATATTACTATTCTACGCACAACTATAAATAATGGAGTACAATATTGTTCTGCAGTGGATTTATGTAACAACAAAAACGTGTACGTAAATATTGTTTAAAAAAAATCCTGTACATTTATTAAAAAATTACGTATGTATTTATTATTGTCAATTTGGAAAACAAATTGTTAAATACATATATTGTATTTGATTTGGTTGAAGTACCTAATATATTAGGTATTATTATTTGAATAAATTCACTGCTCTCCAAAAACCTGTCAAAATTACCAAACCTACAAAACTGTTCAAAATTCAAAACATCAAACGCGAATTCAGAAATAAATAAATAGAAAACAAAGAGTCATAACCATATCAACCGTACCAAGATATTTGAGATACCGCGTTAATATGCGGCTAAACCTACAGCAATTAACATGAAACAAAATACTCAATAGTTTTTTCATAGCACTCTTAATACAATCAGATTTAAATTAATTAAAATTAAATTAATTTAAAGTTAAATCTGCATAATTTTCATTTGCATTTTTCTTAAATATTTTATAATATTACCATTGACTAAATGTAAACCCTATACATATTCTTTGCAGTAAAATTCATTTTAACACAAAAGAAAACAAGAAAATTCATATACGAACTACTTTGACATGTGATACAAAACAAAATTTTCAATTGTTTTTGTCATGGCACTCTGATTACATGTAGAAATAAGTATGAAAATAATAATTTTTCTTTGCATTTTTCTCGTTTTTACTTCCTTGTACGTAAGTAAAGGAAGTATTGTAATCGCGAAAAATTTCGGTTTTATGATTTCAGCGGAAATATCCATTTTGATCATCCCTGAATCCATTTTGACTAATTTCGTCGTGACGTCTGTACGTACGTACGTCCGTACGTATCTCGCATAACTCAAAAACGGTAAGCCGTAGAAAGTTGAAATTTTATATTTAGGACTCCTATAACATCTAGTTGTGCACCTCCCTTTCTGGTTATTACAAAATTTCCAGAAGTGGCACTTTACATGAAGCCTCTAATAGATTTTAATGAAAAACTGTTTTAAAATATAATCCAAAACTTTTCAAATTTGGTATATAAGACTTTTATGTCAATCGAAATAACATAATAGATTTTGGTTAAAATAGGCTAACCGGAAGTGGTACATTACTTGAAGTTGTTAACAGTTTTTCTTGAATAAAATGATTTTATTTTGATTTTAGAAATAAATGCTTCAAATAAAAGTTTTAGAGAATTAATTTCTGCGTCTAGCACATCAAGTATTATTAAATTAGCCCTTTGTATAAGCGAGATATGTAAATTTAAAAATTATATACGTTTTTGTTTTTGTAATAAAGCTTGCTATGGATTACGACAAAAACATAAAAAAAATGTTCATGTCAAATTACGTTAAATACGTGCAATTTTATGATTCGTACAATAACAAATATTATATTTTAATTGTGAAATTAGTCATATTCATTGTTGTAATCAAATATTTCTTTGTTGTAATCAAAACTCTCTTTAAAAAGAACCGGGTTAGATTATGGTCGCTATATATCTTACTGTTTTGAAGTTAAAATTAATATTTTGTAATTTATTTATTAAAAAAATATGTATAGGTTAATAATCGTACAAGGAAGTCGTGTGGTGTCCACATCAGATTTTTTTATTTTGTGATAGTGACGCTCATTACTTTTCAATTACCAAAATATGAAAATAGCAGTAGGTAAAAAAGAAACAGGTTGCAACCTACTTTACATTATTGTACGACAAAAAAATTACAAGGCGTAATTAAATACTTTTCATTTTACCAAATTAATCTTATTATTTTAGTCATAACAACTAAGGCCAATATTACAAGCGCACTTTTACAATAAAAACGCTTTTATGAAGCTCGCCTTTAGTTAGTATTTATTTTGACAATCATTATTCTGAGACTGACGTAATAAAACGTTACACTTTTGTTCGTCTCTTCCATGGCTAATACTATTAAATTGTAATTCCGTGAATTTTCAAATTTTATTTCTGCAGTTATGAAGTAGCCAAAATGATTTTTTTATTGATTCGGATGTAGATATTTTTGCTTTACAACATCCATTTGAAACTTTTTGTCTAAAATAATTAGGGGAGCAATGCGCACGGAAAAACTGATTTCCCATATTAAACGCCTATGTTGCATTTTCCGTAATACACCCTGTATCTATTTCCGACATCATAATTATGCGAACTAATTCATTTTCACACTTCAAGCAACCTTAATTTATCATAAATGGTTGAATTTTCCAGTTATTTACGATTTTATACGATATTGAAGGAAGACATGATTTGTGCTCAGAATTACAACAGGGTATTATTACTCCTTTATGATAATTTATGATGTAAATATTTAACAATGATATTAAATGATAGCTTGTATGTTAATATTAGTGTTTTTAAATTTACGGGAACACTGTTCAATTAACCTTGGACAAAGTAAAATGCATTACAATTACTTAAATAATAGCGGATTTTTTCTTGCAAATCATGAAAAATAAATATAGTATGACATGTAATGCATAAGAATGGCGGAGTATTTTTCTTGGAATATGCCGTTTTTTTTTATCAAATACATGTATGGTAATTACAGTAACTAATCACTTAATTACGTTTTTTACTTTGTTAATGAAAAATTATCTTCATTTATTTATATGCGTTATACAAAAATAGTTAAAAATAAACTTCAATTTCAAAGCTAAGTAGATATACGGGGTGAACACGAAAATTCGTGACATAGGCATTTAACATGGGAAAACAGTTTTTCTCATATATTATATGTCCCGTAAACCGTTATACAGAGGTGACACTGAAAAACGGACCTCTCAAATAACTTTTTTATTTATAATTATTTTTTAATTCTCTTTGCATATTTGTAAACTAGGATTAGGGGTTCGTAAATCATGCTATTTGACATGATGGTAGCGCTTCCGATTTAACCGGAAATGACATTAACTTTCATATTTCAAATGGATCGCCCTATATATTTCTATATTTGGATTCTACGAATTCAACGATATGCTTGAAGTGAATTTTTATTGAAGAAATAAATTACAAAAATGTAAGAGAAAATTATGAATAATTAATCCGGTAATCCAAAGCAGGTACGCTGTGACAACAAATTGATCTTTTTACCTTCCGTCACCTTTAGATAAGGAAGGTATTGTCTTTGGTCAAAAAAAATCAATGATGAGTTTTTAGTGAATAAGCATGTATTAGGATCCCTATAATACGATTTTACCATTTTTACGATGATGTCTGCATGTATACATGTGTGTGTGTGACGAAAGTTTTGGATCTCATAACCTCAATACCACGATTACAAAAATTATAATTTTTTCGTATGGTATTCCTCAAGTTTACACAATATACGTATTAGAAAATACGTATATGGTTTACACCCAGAAGAACAAGTGATTAGATTTTGGTTATAACTGGTGTACCGGAAGTAGCCTCATTTGAAGATTTTAACAGTTAAATATGATTTATTGACATTTAATGTTATTATAACTTAAAGAATACACATCTCTATTTCTAGTTGTCTCTGTCTGGCCAGCCGAAATCAAAACAAACCAAATGATGTTTTGTCTATTTATAATTTGTCGTTGGTCTAATCCATCTGATGACGTCATCAGACAAATCTGACTATTCTTTCAGAAATAATGAACGAAAACTTCTTATAACTTTAAAATAGTTTACTCCCGCATCAGAAGCGTAAAAAAAAATCGGTATTTTATGTATAAAGTATTATGACACAGATAATATTAGAAAAAAAATGTTTTCCGTCGTCTTAATTCATGCTTTACCAATAGAAATGTCACATCAAAAATACACTGATAATTTATTATGATATTACTTACTTTCTTTGTATTTTCCATATTCCATTTCTTCTACATTAATCCTGACAGGTTCAGGATCCGGTTGTGTCCCATTTGTAGTTGTCGACGTCACTTCCAAAACCGGCGGTGCAGTGGCGGGTTCCTCAATATCTATGACTGCCGTGCCATCTGGACGAGTTCCGAATAGCTTCGTCTCGAAGTTCACTTCTGTTTCACCGACACCCATTTTGAAAAATTATCTGAAAAGAGTAGTATATTATTATTTTAATAGTCTAATATCATGGATTTATTTTATAGGTGGGATATGGATTTAATTTTAAAGTAAAGAGACAATAACTACAATTAGTAGTCGATAGAAAATAACTAACTAACATTCAAGAAGTTTACAATTCCCCCTGTTATTTAGACTATTTCGCATGCATACGAATAGTACTGGTTGTCAATTCTTGTTAATGTTTTATATTTTCTCCGTCGACTAATATAAATTGTTCAAATGTCACATTTGCATTATATTTTGTCCAACAATAATTGTCACATTTGTAAATTAATAACAAATTTATGAGTTACAAAAATATTTATTCATGAAAAATATACATTTTAAAGTAATGATATAATAATTTAATTTAATTCTTTTTTGTTCGCAGATAGGGTTGCCAAGCCTCCAGGTTTTCCCGGACATGTTCTCTTTTTTAAGGAATCTGGGAGCGTCGGGAGGGATTTTGAATAATATCCGGGTAGTTTTTCGATTTTCAATTTATTGCGTAAATTTTCATGTTTCCGCATAAATTTATTCAAACTGTAGCCTTATTCCTTCGGGCTGTGATTCGCAATCTAAATCATCAAAGTGATCATGATTAAGAAGTATGTTTTTTTCTTTTCCACTTCGTTATCTCCACTTTCTCATTTTGTGATCACTAGGCAACCTTCCCCTTTTCCTACTGAATCTTCTGTCACCTTCAGGTAAGGAAGGTATTGTCTTTGGTCAAAAAATTCAATGATGAGTTGTTAGTGAATAAGCATGTTTTAGGGTCCCTATAATACAATTTTACCATTTTTACGATGATGTCTGTATGTATGTATGTGTATGTCTGTGTGTGTGACAAAAGTTCTGGATCCCATAACTTCAGTACCACGATTCCAAAAATTATAATTTTTTCGTATTCCTCAAGTTTACATCCAGAAGAACAAGTGATTAGATTTTGGTTATAATTGGTGAACCGGAAGTAGCTTTATTTGAAGATTTAACAGTTAAATTTGATTTATTGACATTTAACGTTATTATAACTTAAAGAATATATTATTCTCTATACGATTTGATTACATTTTATACTTCATATTCAATAGATACAGAGTTAAAGAATTTTAAAGAAATTAAATTTTATAATGTAGCCAGCTATGCTAACCATGGAAACTACTAATATATTCATATAATTCAAATTGACAGATGTCAGTATCAATAAAAATAAATTAATGTGGCAGAGATGAGGATGTTGAAGTAGATATTGGGGAAGACACCGAAAGATACGGTAAGAAAATAACTCTAGTGTTACAAGTTTCTAGAAAGATACAATAAAGACGATTACATTGGTTTGAACATGTCATGAGGAGAAATGAAGAATTATATTTGAACAAAAATGAGTAGTTTAGTAATAGGAGGTTGAAGAAACAGAGGAAGACCAAAGATAAGATGGAAGGACCGTATTGCGGAAGACTTGAGAGAAAAAGAACTGAATGAGAACGACATGCAAAAATAGGGACCCTAACGAATGGAAAAAGCTAAAGAGGAAGATGTCAGTGTCAAGTGCAATTTGAATAGTTTGTTTATGAAATAATTTTACTGGAAATTTAGAATCTTTTGCTAAAAGAAAAATTATGTATGGAATTTATACATTATACAAAGGATTGACGGAAGGTATTGTGCTGGCCACAACAGATTTTTTTACTTCTATATGATCCATTTTTAATGCTGATTATAACACTTGACAATAGATTATTTATAAACTAGTTTCCATATGACATTTGACGCTAGGTCACAGTCCGAAGGAACACGGCTTGTAAGTCTTACAGATTTATAAATTTAAAAAAAAATGACAAATACATGTATTTTTGTTGATTAATATTGTAACGTGCGACGCCACTGACTGTAGACGCTGTTAAATGAAGTAATTTTTTTTTTTTTGGCTATTTAAATAATTACATCAGTAAGTTCCGGTTTCACATGTTATGTTCGTCATCATTCTCATGCACTTATTAAAATTTCATATCATAATTATTACATCGTTGCAAGAATATATCTGTAAGTGCTATTCATGTAATTTTTAAATGATGCATCAAATAAGTTTTACTTTTTCTAGGTTAGCAAAATAAATGACAGTAATTATTTAAATTGTATAGTAATGTTTACTATCATAAACGTTTTCTACTTTGTTTTATTGTAATTATTGTAATTCAGTCTATAATAAACATTATTTATCTTCAAGGTGAGAGTTTTTCATTTGTTTTTGAAGTTGTTTATATTCAAACATCACTGTATTTTATACATTTATTTTTACCTTTCGTCACCTTTAGGTAAGGAAGGTATTGTCTTTGGTCAAAAAATTCAATGGTGAGTTTTTAGTGAATAAGCATGTTTAAATACGATTTTACCATTTTTACGATGATGTCTGTATGTATGTATGTGTGTGTGTGTGTGTGTGTGTGTGAGTGTGTGTGTGTGTGTGTGTGTCCGTGTGTGTCTGTGTGTGTGCGACAAAAGTTCCGGATCGCATAACTTCAATACCACGATTCCAAAAATTATATTTTTTTCGTATTCCTCAAGTTTACATCCAGAAGAACAACTGATTAGATTTTGGTTATAATTGGTGAACCGGAAGTAACCTCATTTGAAGATTAAACAGTTAATTTTGATTTATTGTCATTTAACGTTATTATAACTTAAAGAATATATTATTCTCTATATGATTTGATTACATTTTATACTTCATATTCAATAGATAAAGAGTTAAAGAATTTTAAAGAAAATGCTATGCTAAACATGGCAGCTACTAATATATTCATATAATTCAAATTGACAGATGTCAGTATAAAAAGTAAATTAATGTGGCAGAAATGAGGATGTTGAAGAAGAAAATAAAAATAACGACCCTTAACGAATGAGGAAAGCTAAAGAAGAAGGAGATGTTAGTGTCAAGTGCAATTTGCATAGTTTGTTTATGAAATAATTTTACTGGAAATTTAGAATCTTTAGCAAGAAAAATTATGTATGGAATTTATACATTATACACAGGATTGACGGAAGGTATTGTGCTGGCCACAACAGATTTTTTTTGAATAATTTTAAAGTGTACATATACATGACAGATTAAAAATCAATAGATATATTACTTAAAAATTAATCTTCTCAGAAATCTGAAAAGTTAGTTATAGTAGTAATTAATTTAGAATTAATTATTCATATTCCAGTTTTATGTTCACATAGATTGAATACTATAATTACATGAATCTGATTCATATAAAAGTTTTAACACAATTAAATCTCGAAAATATTCAGCTTCAAGTGTATTTTCTCACATTTTCAATAAATTATTTAAAAAATAAAGTCATTCATCATCGTCACGATCTTTCTGTTAAATAGATTATTAAATATTTCAAACATGTGCGACTTCTGTATTTCATTTCAAGAAAACTAGAACAAAAAGTCACGACACAATAAAATGCCAATCACATGAATAAAAAATACTTAAAGTAACCACCATAAATAAAAATGGAAATATGTATTGCCATTTTTTGTTGATATTGCGACTTGGTGTTCGGCAGCAAACCTGGGGAAGACCTGGGACGGAGAAGACTACGTTACGGGCTTACGGAAAAGTATGGATGACATTCATGAACAAGTCCGTACGAACATTCAAACTGCCAGCGACCGAATGAAGGACCGGTATGACATCAAAGCCGAAAAAGGTGGATATCAACCTGGGGATTTAGTGTGGCTTTATAACCCACAAAGGCGCCGCGGGTTATCACTAAAGCTGCAAAAGAATTGGGAAGGCTCCTATGACGTAATCAAAAAAATAAACGACGTAGTATATAGAACCAAGAAACGACCTACCGGGAAGCCGAGAGTGGTACATTTTAATCGGCTAGCCCCTTTTGCCGGAGACAACCACGAAGACCATAATGGAGTTCGTCGGATCATAGCTCAAGAACAGACTTTCGAAATTTCATGGAGAACTATTCCTTTGGCCACAAGCATTATTAGTAATTCCAGTTGTTGTACTACTTATAATCTGAAATATTATATTTATATTTTTACCTTTAAAGGTTTAATATTACAAAAGATTTGTAATATGACAATGTCATTTTAATTTGAAAAATATTATTATTTGCTATAGGTACACGTTTTTCTATCGACATTCACTTTTTCCTGATTCTGACGTTGTCATGTAATCGTCAACAATCATAGCTTAAATGCTGGCCGTGTCAACTATATATCATGACCGTGAAACTTTCAGTTAGTTATGTATTACGACACTTAGCGCTAGTAGTGCTTCGTTCGGATTATTTCGTTAAAATTCGTAAATGTTCGGTGATTTCAAAATCGTGGCGGGCTTGGCGGCAAGTCATGACAATCAAATTTGAAATTGTCAGAAATTGTATTTTCGTGAGGTGATATTATTCTTTATTATTGTATTATTTTATATTGTTCTGTTCTTGTGTTCTTTGTTCTTGTGTTCTTTGTTATTGTTCTATTTTTGTGTTTAATTACTTCTGCAAAATGCCAAGAGGTTGTTGTGTGCCGGGTTGTGATGTTGAAAATACAACAAAACATTATTTTCCTATTTATGAAGAAGAAATTTACAATATTTGGATTGAACGAGTAGCTCATCCAAATTTTGTAAATTTAAATGAAATTCAAATAAGGCGAAATTATCATGTATGTGATGAACATTTTATAAGCGAGTGCAAGCTTCCAGGGTCAAAGCGCCTTAAAAATTATTCATTACCGAGCATAAAAGTTCCAGGTAAATAATTGCCTAATTTGTGCAATACAATATGAAATTACTATGAAAACGATGTGAATACGTATATTTTTATTTTACTTAGGATTTCGTGGTGATGCAACAGTGGAAAATTCATTATTTATTCCAAGTTACCTAAGGCAGTCCAAGATGCGAAATGTATTTGATTCGACAGAAATTAGTTTGGCCAAATGTAACTCGTCAGAACAAATAAATGCGGAAAGTCCGTTTCCATCCACCTCAAAATTCACACAGGAAATTCCTATGGAAATGGGCGAAATTAGTGTTACTTTATTAAATGAGCAGACAAATGTAACAACTAAGAAAAGAGCACATTCTCCTATTATATCAGGTAGATTATTAGAGATAAGTTTGAAAAAAGAATCAAAATAAGAGACTCAATTATTTGTTGTATATAGATAGAAAACGACGCAGAAATCAAATTCTAAAGCAAATAAATGTTAGAAGCGCAGCAGAATTAACGCCGAAAGAGAAGTATTTATACAAAAGAATAACATCTTTAAATAAGAAGAAAGCTGCTGTCGAAAAAAGATGTATGTCTTTAAAACAAAGGTTGTCCTCTGCTGAGAAATTGAATAAGTCTGAATCATTTACAAAATGGATAGATTCAGTAAATGATTCTACATATAACTTTATTCAGTGTCAACTTCGGAATCAAAAGAAAAAACCGAAAGCTAGAAGATTTTCTATAGACGATAAAATTTTGGCATTATCCCTATATAAACAAAGTGGCAAAGGATATAGGCTGTTATCAAAGATTTTTTCTTTGCCGAGTAGGACGACAATTTTAGCTCTATTAAAAAGAATACCAATAAAACCTGGCATAAACAAAAATATATTTCAAAACATGAAGAAACATTTAATGAAGCTAAAGGCTGTCGACAAGAACTGCGTCATAATGTTTGACGAAATGGCGGTAAGCCCACATTTAGAATACAGATTGACGAAAGATGTGATAGAAGGCTTCGAAGATTTAGGAAACGGACTACGCAAACCTAAGTTTGCGAAATATGCTTTGGTTTTTATGATAAAAGGCATATTTCGGAAATATAAGCAACCAATTGCTTATGTTTTTTCCGAAAATGCCACTGAAAGACATCATCTCGCCAACTTAATTGATGGTATTATAAAAGAAGTCCGTGAATGCGGTTTACAAGTTGTAGCTACCATTTCAGACCAAGGCACCAACAATTGTGGTGCAGTTAATATCCTACGAAAAAAGACAGAAGATATATATAAAAGAAAAGGGGAAGAGTATAAAGGCCTTGGGTACGAAATCGATGGTCAAGAAGTGATCCATATTTTTGATGTACCACATTTATTGAAAAATATTAGAAATAAATTATTACAAAGGGATACTGTCTTTGAAGAAAACGGGCGAAAGAAAACTGCATCATGGAAACACGTGGAGCAGTTATACGAACTAGACCAAGGAGCAGAAGAATTAAGACTGTGCCCGAAGCTGACCGAATATCATGTCAATAAAAATGCCATAAAAAAGATGAAAGTTTGTTATGCTGCCCAAGTAATGAGCCAGAGAGTATCGGCAGTGATGAGAAAATTTGCCGAGTGGTCTGGTCAGTATTTTTTTATATTAATACATATTTATTACTTAATCTTACCGGCGCGCGAAATTAAACGTGTTTGTTTCAGTCAAATTTTGCTATCTTCAATCAAATAACATTACCAGAATTGAAAAGAATCATTTGGAAACAGAACGAAAATAAATATAGTTGGGATGGAATTCATCTCAAATTTTTGAGAAAATATTTTCATATTATTGGTTATCCTTTGCTACATTTGATTAACACTTCCTTAACAACAGGCTGTTTTCCAGAAGCACTGAAAGAATCATTAATTGTACTAGTACCAAAAATTAAAAATACGACTAAAATTTAAGTGTATCGTCCTATAAATATTTTGGTAGCAGTTGAAAAACTAATAGAAATTGTCGTTTACGAACAAACTGTGCAATATGTTAACAATAATATATAATCTAAATGGCAATCCGGTTACAGAGAAAAACATTCGTGTGAAACAGCAATACAACTTGTTTTAAAGGATTGGACAAGAAGTCTTTTTAGACTTAAAAAGAGCTTTTGAAACAGTGGACAGAACTTTACTAATCAGTAAATTAAGTAAATACGGTTTAAAAGATACAGTGTCGCAGTGGTTTACTTCTTATTTGACTAATAGAAAACAACGAACTAAATACGCGGAAACAATATCAAATACTTTACAGTGCGATCAAGGTGTTCCACAAAGAAGTGTGTTGGGTGCTCTTCTCTTTATTAAAATTAACAATGAATGCAAAAATTATAATTTATAACAGCATAATATTGCCTCATTTTAATTATTGTAGAACGATTTTATTAGCGAGTAATAAAACACAATTAAATAATTTGCAAAAGTTACAAAATAAAGCCATGCGTTGTATTTTAAATTGTAACAAATACACGAGAATTTCAGAAATGCTGAACTGTCTAAATTGGCTTGATGCAACTAAGCACATCACCTATAATAATTCATTAATTTTTATGTATAAGATTGTAAAAATATTATTCCCAAATTACTTGTTTGAAGCTGTTAATTATGTAAAAGATATGCACCAATATACAACTAGAGGAAATGAAAAGTTATATATATGTACATATGATAAAAAACTATTCTGTATATTCGAAATATATATAAATTTTTAATAAGTTACCTGACGATGTAAAAATGTTAAGAAATATCTATTAACATTCAATTTGTAATTTGGGTTATTTATT
Source organism: Harpalus rufipes (assembly GCA_951394225.1). Taxonomy (NCBI): domain Eukaryota; kingdom Metazoa; phylum Arthropoda; class Insecta; order Coleoptera; family Carabidae; genus Harpalus; species Harpalus rufipes. The sequence goes on along the minus strand of OX596289.1, from coordinate 7,086,271 downwards.
TTTATAACTTTGCTTATAACAACTTTATTTATATTATATGGTTGTAACTAGCTTAAAGCTAAATAAAATTATTATTATTATAATTAAGATCTGAATTTTATATTTTCCTGTTGTAATTTGAAAAAATAAATATCCGCCTTATTTCTTATTAAATATATATTTTGTTCTTTTCTGTTTATTACATCTTTAAGATCCCGAACTTTAATATAAATAATTCTTCTATACGTATATTGCTTAAATCTAAAACTTTGCATTCATTAACAATATTCACTCATATATATTTATTTCAAAGTTTTCGATTTAAACTATATGAATAAAAAATAATAAATATTCTCAAAAGTTTAAATGCGGGTTGCATACTACCCGCCATAATCATTTTAGTTATGTATTACGACACCAAGCGCTAGTGTTGCAGGACATGAATGCCTATCACCTTATCATTGCAGTTGGCTATCTTAATAGTGTCTTTTGTCTGTGGCTTAAATGCTTTTGAAATATTAAAAGAGCTTTATTCACTAAAATTAGATATTCATTTTGTAAACAAGTATGAAAAATTGCTATTGTATTATCTTATAAGAAAATCAATTTTCATATTAAAACGTGTTGCTATATCGGCCTTACTGAAAGCTCACTGGATAAGAAATTGTTTTGTAAATGGATGCACTGTGGTCCTAAATTTGAAACCTGGTGGGAGAAATAGCAATAAAACAAGGCCCGCTACACATGTATGAAAAACAAAATCTGCTTAAAAATTAATTAATTAAAATTAAAAAATATGTAGGTATGTTTCGTTTTATTTTAAGTTTATTGTTTTTTTTATTCATAGCCTATTGACAATTACTATATAAAAATAAAATTTATTTAAATTTCAATAGTGCCTGAGTGTCTGGTCGCGAATCTGGGGACCCGGGTTCGATCCCGACCGACGACAAAAATTACATCCCATTTTAATGGCACATAATTGACCCCTGTGGCGTACTCTCCACGCCAGCAATGAGTGCCCGTGAGGTGACGCCTGGTAAGCGCCCACACCCAGCAATGGGTAATATGCCGTGATGTAATATTTATTTATTTATTTATTTATTGATTTTTTCTCAATATTTTTGTCATGTAAGGATATAAAATGATTACATGGTTGATTCAGAAGGTAGAAGTTTAATTTCTACTCCGCCGGAGTAGATGTAGCTAATTTCTACGCCGCTGGCGTAGAAATAAAATAAATAGATATCCATAGAAACTATACAGAATCAACGAATAAGAAGTAACTTGTATAAAAGAAACCTGTAATATCGCCCTAAATGTCACTATAACACACTAGGTAACCTAAGAATAAAGTTACTAAATACCATCAATAGCTGTCAAATTTAAATAAATAACCTATGAATTGAAATATAAACAGAGTTTACTTTTGAGGAAATAACATATTAAAGAATAGCAGACTTACAGATTACAATTACAGGGAGGGTAATGAACATACGAATACTCAGAATTAAAGTGATAAGAAAAGTTTATATTGTTTTGCAATGATTCCTGGACATATCTTTCAGCCACACTGTTAGATTTCCAATTGAACAACTTCAGGAGGCGTACATTATAATACTTCAAATTTCGACATAATTGCACACAAAGAGGATATAAAATTGCACAGTTTTTATTTAAACATGAAAACGTGAAAATTTTCACTTCAATGTTTATAACAAAAAGTGAACAAATAAGTATCCATAGCTACAGGGCAATTGAAATCGCAAACGTAATTTACGTAAAATGTAACGTGAGTAGTAGATATTTTTCTTTAAATATCTACATTTGAAGAACAAATATAATGTGTCATTCGGAGTACAAGAGAGTCTGTGTCTCGCGTGCAATTGTCCGACTCTCTTCGCTCGTCGTGCAAACTTCCACGCTCGCCACACTAAGTATTACTGTTACTCCTAATAACACAATATACTATTTCTTCAATCAAGTGAATGCCCCCTTAATCTACTATAATTTTTATTTGAATGATTTTCACACCCTGTATATTTACGTCAATTTTCTTACCTATTTTGAATATGCTGATGATTAATTGATTACCTCAAAATAATATCATAATTTCGTATCAATTGTTATGATTTTTTAAAAATTATTTTACTCTTAGGCCCGATCCTACCACCTCTAGGTAAAGTGACTGTTTATTGACTATTAGTTAAGAATTAAACTGAAGGTCAGAAGCGATGCGATCAAAAGTTTTAACTTCCAGTATTTTTTTTCAAAAGATAACCATCTCTTTCAATGTTAAGTTCAAAGATAATCAGTGAAATCTTTATATATTTCGTATTCGATGGCTGTAACCGTCAAAAACGAAAGTATGAAGATGCAACATTCATTATATTTTAACAACTTCTTTAAGGACTAGGTCAATATAAACACTTATATTGGAAAGTGGAATAAAAAAGTAGGTCTGTAGATTGTTCATATCGACCTTAATACGTAAATAAAATGTAAATGTGCCTTAATTATCCATTAAAACAAAAAAAACAAATAATCACCTGTCTGTTGTCTTATGAAAATTATCAGTTACCAAGGATACCATTATAGACTCAAATTTTGTGTAAACAAAGTCATGATGATGAGTAAACGACTTGCACTTGAAAAATGACCGTGAAATAATGATATTCAATGTAGACAATGGATTTGTCATTAGTTGTGCAGTTATCAGTAAATGATTCCATAATGTTATATTAAATATAAATGTTCAATATCGTGCTATAATTTGATGCTGCTGTTTCTAAGACTGATTTACACGAGGATAATTGCACGTAGAGCAGCAAGTAGAGCACACTTTATTTTATAGCTTGAGATGTTTACACACAGTAGAAGTCCTGGGTAAGTAATACGATGGTCATTCAATAAGTAAAGAAACAAATGGCTATACCTCAAAAACGGTTTATTTCAATCTTTCAAAATTAAGGCTATTTTTCAACATAATCACCCCCCACATTTATGCACTTGTCCCATCTTTCTTGCAGCTTCCTAATTCCCTTGGCGAAGAATTCTTTCGATTTACCCCGAAGCCACTTTTGCACCGCTTCCTTAACTTCCTCATTGTTAGCAAATCTTTTTCCACGTAGGGCGTCTTTGAGTGGTCCAAACAGGTAAAAATCAGATGGGGCGAGGTCGGGACTGTAGGCAGGATGAGGTAAGACCTCCCAACCCAATTCTTGAAGCTTATCACGGGTCAGCTGGGCTGTATGAAGGCGGGCGTTATCGTGCTGAAGAATGACTCCTTTTGACAAGAGTCCACGGGGTTTGCTCCTGATTGCTGGTCTAACTTTGTGTTCTAGCATCTCAGAGTAGTATTGCTATTCTTCTGTTATCACGAATAAGTCCGTCAATCCTCGATTCCAACGAGGGACCAGAAACTTCCACTGGACGTCCACATCGGGGTTCATCACCTACACTTGTTCGGCCACTTTTAAACCGATCAATCCACTTGTAAAAATTCGCACGGTTCATACAACTTTCACCGTACTGTATTAACATTCTAGGAAAAATTTCACTTGGTTTTACACCTTCTGCGACTAAAAATCTAATGACTGAGCGCTGCTCTTCTAAGGTGCAATCTTCTAGTGGACTTGCCATGGTGAACTGAAAATTTTGAGGTTATGTTGACATAAAATGATGAAAACAGCTGATCAGCGATTCTCCCGCTAAATCTAGCGGTTTTTATATTTTTTTCAGCAGTTTAGCGGAGATCTTCTTAAGACGTCAGTATTAGGAGTGGTTAAATGGAAGGCCCTCTGGTGTCTAGAGGTCAATCTGGGAATATGAAATTGAATACAAGAGAGCAAAAAAAATTGTCCTGCTGGATAGTCGAACCCAAATTAATAAAATTGAATATTTCAAAAGCACCTGCCATTGTGATATGGAAGACATTTCAAAATCTTTTTATATTGCATCATAAAATATTGCAACAATTATTTATTTATAAAAAATGTAAATTATTTTCCAAATTGTGCAAAAATAATAAAGTAATTTATAATAAATAACTCACATAAGGTAATGTACTATGTACTATGATCATGTCCAATATCATGGCTTAAATTTCTGCCCGACACTTTTTATTTAGAAAAAATGTTTTCCCATGTTAAAGCCGTATTCTTTCGCTGCATTGGATCAGATCCATGTTACATGGATCAGTAAATTGTATGTTCTTTCGAACTCGGATCAGTATCCCCACCCCAAAGCCAAGTGATCCAGATCAGTGCCATCTACTCCAACAAAAACTTGGATTAGAAAAATCACTTAAGATTCAAAAATGGCGGAAGCGGCGGAAGAATCTGTCATATTTTATAAGTCAATCATAACAAGAGGTTACAATTAAGGTCCTAAAAGAAATTTAAACAAGAATAAACAATGGTAAATATAAAAAATTGAAATTCATTTTTCCCGACTGATTTTGACAAATACTTGTGTTCTTTTGAATAAATTCACCTGCGTCCACGTGATCTGATCTGATCTAATCCATGCGATCAGTTGGATCTGATCCAACCCAGCGAAAGAATACGGCTTAAATGTCTATGTCAAGGCTTGCTTGGGACACCCGGTATATATGAATATACCCCTGGGCGACAATAATTGTGGATACGGCCCTGAAAGTGTGCAAATACTGTCTGCCTGTAATATATATGTAATTTATATTTAACATTTATTGTAATTACTCACATATTTAGTAATATTCATTTCTCTATTTCTACTACCAATAGTGAATGAATAACTAAGTATTTAGTACTATACCTAATTAGAAATTAGAATAGAAAGTTTTATATTAATAAGACATTTATATTATTATGCAACTGCTAATATAAGTATAGATAACGTTATACATGTATACGTAATATAAAGGATGTTTTATTTGTAAACAAGTAGCTGGCAAATTAAAATTCATTTACTGAGAATTTAAATCAGCTTTTTAACCTTCACCATACTGTTAAAATTTAACCTTGCACTTTCGACGCACATTAAAAATATTTTCAAAAAATATAGGTCTTGCTGCTAATTGGCCATGAGAAAGAGATATTGTAAATCATTGTTTTTAACAAAACAACATATGTATATGTATTGATAATTTTAATAAACTACCTGCAGGAAACAAATATCTAAATACATAATTACATACTCATTGCAAAAATGTACCGTTATACTGAACAACTGAACAAAGGTTCTTAGAAATAATTGTAAGAAGCTTCAAATCCCGAAACTGAATAAAAAGAAAATCTGATGTGGCCAGCACATTACCTTCCTCAATCCTGTGTGTTATGTACAGTATTTTTTTTTAAAGATGTCCAATCAAGGTCATTTGTATCATCAATAACGTTATTTTCTGTCAGTGTCACTGACTGACATTGTGTCAGTATCTTATTTTTCACAAATTTGGTTTTACATTTGCTAATAAACTTACCAGTTGACTTATTTTTGAATTTTGAATGCTTTTATTGTAACACATATTTTTATAATAATAAAATAACAGTAGTATATTATGTACCCTCATAAAAATTAAGCAAACGACACTACTAAATTTGTCAGAATGGGCGGAGCAAAAATCTGAATTCATACAATTCGTAGATGATCTTGAATCTTGATGGGATATCTTTAAAAAATTTGACTGTACAAATTCCATACATAAATTTTCTTGCAAAATATCCTATATTTCCAGTAAAATTATATCATTAACAAACTATGCAAATTGAACTTGACACTGACATCTTCTTCTTTAGTTTTTCCCATTCGTTAGGGGTCGGTATTTTTTAATTTATTTTTCCACACATTTCTGTTTTGCGTGTCGTCCTCATTCTATTTCTTTTCTCTCAAGTCTTCCGCAATACAATCCTTCCATCTTATTTTTGGTTTTATTAAAAATTTCAAAATATTCTGATATCATTTTGTTTATATATTATCAATAGTATGGAATATACTTGGCGAGGAAAATAATCCACATGGATTTGAAAAATTATAATGTTTTGAATGAAAACTTATGATACTTAACACCTACTAGCTGCCATTATGACACGGGCCCCCATATCTGCTTGTCGAGGCCAACAAAGTCACATGACTGCTCGCGTCCTATAATCCAACATAAAATGAAAATGGCGAGAGATATTATGCCGGGCCACAACAGATTTTTTTCTTGAAATTTCAACTTTTTAAAACTTGAAATTTCACCTTTTAAACTTGGTTTTTTAACTTTTGTTGAAGCGTAGAAGGGCCTCATACACTGCACAACGTGATAGAAAAATATGTGTTTAATCGAAAACAAATAACGCCCGAAATAAAAGAATTCTCATTAGTTTTTAATCAAATCGCGCATACCGTACAGGGCGTTTACCTAGTATCAGATGATTCTAGTTTTTGAGAGAGAGCACCGCAAAAATTACTTTTGTGCTATTTGAAGATAAAATTAACAATTTTACACACAATACCTACACATAAATTGTTTATTAAAGAATCATAGTATAACCTTTGAGTTACTATTATTTATATTTAACAATTATTTGTGTCAATATGTAGATATATGCATTCATGATATTTGTATTCATTCCATTGTTGATGTATTTTTACGTCAATGGAAAACTACTATAACTAATAAAAAACTACTTTGTAGTTATTTTTCATGGGATAAATTTTTTTTAATCATCTTCAAAATACTGACGCTTGATACGCGTGTAAGGCAAGAAAACTAAATTATACAATACTTGTCAGACAAGTTTTTCGAAGGTCATTCGCGTAAATACAATTCAGACGATAAAAAACTTTAAAAACATATCATAAAAACAGAATACCTTGATCATGGACTTTGTAAGAGATTCTTAAAACGAAAAGTTGAAATACTTAAAATTCTATGTATTTAATTTATAGTTTTGATATGATATTGCAATTTTAAAGATTATTATAAAACAAATAGTTACTAAGTATGAATGTTTATATCTTGTAATTAAAATTTGTTTAATGTGATTTTAATGTCAAGGAAATTATTTTAATTGTTGTATTTATAACAATTCTCCGTAATAAATAAATGTTTACTTGTATTTGTTTTTGTTATTTACTCAACTCTTTTAAATTCCTTTTAGTTGTATGTATACAGGGTGTTATATTTTAATGGGCCCAGCAAATATCTCGCTTATTTATTAAGTTAGTAATTTCTTTCATATAACATGATTTATACAGCAACATATAAGCTACTTGATGACGGATGTACATTCATGATACCACTTCCGGTTTATTAGTATTTAATATCAACTTTGAAATTTCAAATGGAACATACTATATTTTTTTACAAATTTGAAAAGTACATCAAATTTGCTTTACAATCATGTAAAATAATTCATATCTTACATTATTAAAAAGTAAAATGGCGGGCACTTTTTTATACACCTAGTCGAAAAGAAAATAGTGAGCCATGACTGTGACTTGAAATAAAACAATGAACTAAAACAATTGTAACTATTATTGTGACAAAAAAAATATTATTTCGTTTAATAATAATAGTTACAATTGTTTTAGTTCTTTGTTTTATTTCAAACCACAGTCATGGCTCACTATTCTCTTTTCGACTAGGTGTATAAAAAAGTACCCGCCATTTTACTTTTTAATAATGTAACATATGGATTATTTTACATGATTGTAAAGCTAATTTGATTTACTTTTCAAATTTGTAAAAAAATATAATACGTTCCATTTGAAATTTCAAAGTTGAAATTAATTACTAATAAACCGGAAGTGGTATCATGAATGTACATCAGTCATCAAGTAGCTTACACGTTGCTGTATAAATCATATTATATGAAAGAAATTACTAACTTAATAAATAAGCGACATATTTGCTGGGTCCATTAAATATAACATCCTGTATATTGTTTTGATTGGTGACTCAAAGACTGCTTATAAATATGTAATAAATACCGAGTTATAGCGAGGAGCTTTATTACCAATGGAAGTAGAGAAATTCAAATAGCGGAGGCGTGGCTATCAGTCCAGTTCTGCAATTCTCAAACAAAAAGTTTTTATTTGAATATAAATGTCTTCCATTAAAGTTATTTGAATACACTTGTTATTATAAAGTATGTAGACTTATACAATGTCATTCATTTATTTGTTATAAATATAATTTAGAAATAGCATATATTTTAAGAACATTTAGGTCCATGAAGAAAACAGTTTGATATAGAAACATATTCGTGACGTCACATCTATATTTTCAACCCCCGGGGGAACATAACTCACTTATTAATAGGATTTTTTTCACCGGATTTTCACCAATAGTCTTAGTTTTACTTATATGTACTTTCAGATGATATTATAAAAAAAAATGTTGTGGCCAGCACAATGCCTTCCGTCAATCCTGTGTATTATGTGTAACTTCCATACATAGATTTTCTTGCAAAAGATTCTAAATTTCCAGTAAAATTATTTCATAAACAAACTATGCAAATTGCACTTGACACTAACATCTTTTTCTTCTTTAGCTTTCCTCATTCGTTAGGGGTCGCTATTTTTTTTTCTTCTTCAACATCCTCATTTCTGCCACATTAATTTAGTTTTTATTCATACTGACATCTGTCAATTTGAATTATATGAATATATTAGTAGTTTCCATGTTTAGCATAGATGGCTGAATTACAAAATTTAATTTCTTTAAAATTCTTTAACTCTTTATCTATTGAATATGAAGTATAAAATGCAATCAAATCGTAATGAGAATAATATCTTCTTTAAGTTATAATAACGTTAAATGTCAATAAATCAAATTTAACTATTAAATCTTCAAATGAGGCTCCTTCCGGTTCACCAATTATAACCAAAATCTAATCAGTTGTTCTTCTGGATGTAAACTTGAGGAATACGGAGAAATTATAATTTTTGGAATCGTGGTATTGAAGTTATGAGATCCGAAACTTTTGTCACACACACACAGACACACATACATGCATACATACATCATCGTAAAAATGGTAAAATCGTATTATAGGGACCCTAAAACATGGTTATTCACTAAAAACTCATCATTAAATTTTTTGACCAAAGTACCTTCCGTACCTAAAGGTAACGGAAGGTAAAAATGGTGGAATCCCCGATTAACTATTGTGAACAGGGTCGAATTTATCGTGGTAGGTGGTTCCGAGGCGAAAAAAGTGGGGAGCCCTCCTTCCATAAATTGTACATTTATGCTCTTTTCAAATATAAAACATAAGAAAGTACACATTATTTGTTTTATTTTTCTATTTATCCTCTAATATGTGAAGGCCCTTAGGCGGTCGCCCCTGTCAACAACAACCCCCCCCCCCCTCATCTTAATCCGATCCTGATTGTAGAGCAATGAATACCTTCAATTAAGAATAATAAAAAACGAAAACAAAGCATGCTTCAAGACAATAACTAGATGACAAATTAAAAATATTACAAGTACATAAGAAGAAAACCATTTATGGTAGGTAAATGTTTCTCGTACTTTTTTATACAGATTTCGGCAAACTGATTACAGACGTTCACTATTATTGTGTAATGATATTATCCAACAATATGAATGCTCTCCCTTACAGTTCAACAAACTTAAATTTTGCAATCATTTAGTTCATTTCATTTCACTAATCCACAGTCATATTTAAAGTTTCATACTTCTTCCAGTCAATGTCAAAACTTGTTCTCATATATCACAGTGTTGTCTTTGTTTAATTATACTTGCAAATAGACCGGTACATCAAATATTAAAGAAAGAGATTTTGATTTATAAAACACATTGCACAAACATTTAATATACTCTCCAGACGATACTGTATAAAATTAATAAACATAAATAAAATAAATAAATAAAAAAGCATTATTATTGCTTATTTTCCATTCCAGTTGCCGTGGAGAGAGCACCATAGGGAAATAATTATCAAGTTTGACGTTGGTCGGATTCAAACGCGGGCCATCAAAACTATAAGCGGTCACTTGATACATATAGCCACACAACAGACAAAAAATTAAAAATAAGTTGTCATATTGATATTTATCGGATATTTTTTTAAGAAGTTGTTAAAAATTAATCACTTATTTTTGTAGTTTATAGAATATGACACTTAATAAAATTACTTCGAAATATGAATGAAGAACAAAAAATTATCATAACTCATAACTCATGTTTTTTCCGTATCAATTGTTTAACAAAATTTTTTAGCATAAAACTGAATGTATTATGTTATACACATGTTCAAAATTATTTCATACTGAAATAATATTATTTACAATATCAATTTAAGTAAACTGAAATGTCCAGAGGTTCGTCCCTTACTTGAATTATAAAATGTTAACCTTTTGTTTTAAATTCACGCTTGTTATAAACAAGTTTAAATCACAAAAAAAAAAAACTTTATACAATGTGTAATATCTATAATGCACACTAATACTTACTAGAGAAAGCAGTAGCGTCTTTCAATTGCACTTGCACTTTCACTTGTCAGTTCATTGAATGATTTTCGATGTTCAAATGTTTTGAAGCCTACTTGATCGTTCACCAGTAATGCAACACTGTTACTACTTATTCGCGCGAATCCATTTTGATCGTCAGGTGTTTCGGTTGCGTCGACGCGAGTATTTTGTTTTTAGTACAGGTTCCATGAATGAATACAGTTTGGGAGGACTGGAACAGTGCAGAGGTTCTCAAACGGAATAAAAGTTGTACAAAGTAAAGATTCAAGTCTTAAAAGTTCAATGTGTAATTATTGTATTTCGTTTGATCTGATTGACCTAATACTAGAAACTGGAACGTAGTTCAGTTTACTGACTCAATAAAACAGAATGCGTAATTTGAATTGTTTGCAAGTATATTTCACATTGAGTATTGAGTAGAAATAGCTATGTACATTTCCAGTAGAGTATTCAGAGAAAATTATGTATTAATAATACGAGGCTGATTTTGAATATTTCTACCGAGCCTCCTCGCCACGAAGAAAAACATGGAAGTCCTCCATTATTTATTTTTACGAAACTATATTTAACTCAAAGAGATCTGTAATTCTATTTAGCATATTTTTTTAAATATTGTATACGTTAGATTTTAAGCTCATCTTATTCTTAAATAATGGAATTCGCTAATAATTTCAGTCACATAAATAGATCTATATCAACACTCAAAAATGTTGGAGCCTCGTGGCCGCATGCCTGAGTGTCTGGTCCGTGAGTCTGGGGAACCGAGTTCGATCCCGACCGTTACCAAATATTTCGAATTTTAAATGGCACAAAATTGACCCCTGTGGTGCACACTTCACGCCAGCAATGAGTATCCGTGGGGTCACGCCTGGTAAACGCCCGCACGGTACAAATATGTCGTTGTTTTTACTACAAAGTGTAGACACAGAAACGATTTAGTGCAAAATATCATTTATATTCAAAATAAACACACCCACAAATCACACAAAGTAATGTTTTCCCCATTTGCTACGTTCACACATATCTCACCAAATGTCAGCTACTTTCATTTTTTTCTCCAATACTTAATAGTAGGCGATAGAAATCTTCGCGATAAACAAAACAACAATAGTAAAGCAAAGAATACTTGTTTGAATTTATTATGCTACGCAAGATATAAACCACTTGCGTTTATATGAAAGTGAACGTAAATATCAAACTTGGCTTATATTGACAATATTACATTGAAATGAAATGTCAAATGATTTATAATATATATTGCTATCAAAATTTCAATTTTCATTTTTACCTCCCGCTACCCTTGGTAAGGGAGGCATAGGAATCGTGCTAAAAATCGCGTATCGAGATTCTGGTAAATGACCACATTTTAAGGTCCCTACAATCCGATTTTAACATTTTCACGATGATGTCTATTGGTGTGTGTGTATGTGTGTGTGTGTGTGTGTGTGTGTGTGTGTGTGTGTGTGTGTGTGTGTGTGTATGTGTGTGGGTGGATCTTCTGGGCGCTCCAATTCAAATACTATCATTCAGAAAATTTTAAAACGATATTTTAACCTTATTCGAATATGGAAAAAAGCCATTACATTTTGGTGTCAATCGGATAACTGGAAATGGCAGTCTACTTGAAGCTCTAAATGGTTTTTCTTAAAAATTATATTTCAGAGCTTATGCTTTAAACACAACTCCAAGGTTACACAGATCAGCTCAAATGTATGTAATTGACAGATAATGTCACTGTCAAAAAAATAATCATTTCAAATTAATAATAGTAATGTTTTACAACGAAAATTATAAATAGAACAATAGTTATATGAAAAGGAACATAATATACATAATTTGTAGCACTAGTAAGTATGCAGGTATGTATTTAAATAAAAAACTAAATAAATATATTATCCCGGCATATTATCCATTGCTGGGTGTGCTAATTTGCTCTGTATACGCAAGATTTCGGTAATGATGACGTAATACGTGTATCGTGCGGGCGTTTAACAAGCGTCACCTCACAGGCACTCATTACGGGCGTGGAGAGTGTACCACAGGGGTCAATTTTGTGCCATTTAAAATTCGAAATATTTGGTGTTGATCGAGATCGATTCGGGTTCCCCATATTCGCATCCAGACATCAGGCACGCAGCAATGAGACTCCATAGGTATGTATTTAAATTAATAAAAATTAAATGGCGGAAGGAATTGTGTTGGTCACATCAGATTTTTTTTGTTTAAGCGTAGTTTAAAATTTAAGCCTTATTGGTGCAAATGAGCAATTATGGTCCAACCAGGGCATCGAACCCGCCAAAAACTGGGTTCGGTTCAGGTTCAGGTTAATTCGTTTTTTAAAAAATGGGTTCGTGTGCGGTTCTAGTTCAAGCATAATAAAATTTGCGGTTTTGTTCCGGGTTCAGTTTCTTGAATTAATGTTGTTTGAATAACAATCTTTATATAGAAATAATTTAAAATTTAAAAAGACAGAACATGAACACTTTTTCACGAACAGTAAACACATACAGCACAGAAGGCGTCGATCGTCGATGATCAGCTATAAGTGTTACGATTACGTTTATGTTTCGAACTGAAATTGAACCTGAACTGGAACTGAACCCAGAACCAGAATTTTGATACCCGGTTCGGTTCCGACTCGGGTTCAATTGAAAAGTATATCTGAGGGTCGGTTCTGGTTTTGGGTTCGCTAAAATGTTATGGTTTGGTTCCGGTTTTGGTTCGATTCAGATTCGGGTTCGATGCCCTGGGTCCAACACATATCATGCTTTTCATTTCTTAACTCTTCTTACCGTAATTACATGTAATTTTAACTAATTACCTTCAAATACTAAATGTAATGTCAAATGGTAGAATTCGAATTAATGGTAATTTCGTGACTGTCATTAAAAATGTTCAATATATCTTTCAAACTATTATAATTTCTGACATGGCAAAAATATTGTTTAATATAAACTTTATTATTTAACTTACATAAATTAACGCACTTATCAACGGCTCTTTTTGTTAATAATATAACAATACACTCTTTTTTTACATTAGTTGCACAAATAACTATTAAATAATTAAGATATTATATATTTTCTAACTGATTTAAAATACTCATCGGAAAAATACTACACGAAAGAGTAATTAATATGTAAATAAATCAAAACATTCTTTGTCCTATCTTTAGATATGTCCAAATAGTAAAAAAATTAAACATGAATATTAGGCAATTTTAGACTTTTTTATTATACTTTTTTTTGACTAAATTTTATACGTTTTCAATTATTTTTTTTTATAGAAGCGTGACATCATTTTATTTTTCGTTTCTGCCCATATTGAATATCCCTGATTTATTATTCAAATTTAGTAGAAAAAAGTAAAACAAATATCCTGTTCTTGCATTGTTTATATTGCACACAATAGCTGCAAAATTGTTGATTACAACAAACGATTTTAGTAATATTGATTACAAGAATAAATCCAACAAAGGAAATTTCATCAATATTTTATATCTAGCATATTTCGGTGAGTCAACCTACATGCCTATCTCCTAAGTTCGTTGTCTGTAGCCCAAATGACCATCGCATATTCGTCGTCGCATAGTTGTCCTTGTCCCTGCCCGGATGCCCGGGCCTTGTTTCGCCATCGTCAAGCATACCAATAAAATGACACTTTATAGGCTTTATATATAATATATTATTCTTCTATATTTAATTATTCATATCAGTAAAATGCAAGGAAACATATTTATTTATGTTCAATTGATTTCAAAATTTTATTCGTTGCTTCTCTATTCATCCTTCAAATCATCTATTGATGTTTATAGCCACATTAGCCACAAGAGAACGTAATTATAAAGCTTAAATTTTATTTTATTTACTTAAAAACCTATAAACATCACTTCCAAATCAAAGTACTACTGTTGTTTAATGATAACAAAACAATAAAACAAACCCATATGAAACACTTTCGTTTTCTCATAACCTACTGGCAAATGACAATTACAACATCCGTTAAACGTACGACAAATTACAATGTAAGTACACATACATTACATACTCACTTTGTATGCAACTCAGGGGCGACTCGTTAATGAGGCCGCATGGCCGCGCGCCCCCTACCAGTAAACGGTAAAAATAACTTCTTATTTGGTATAATAAGTTAAAAATATAATTTAATCATAAAGCGGTTTTATTTAAATGAAAGTAGTTAATAGCTAAACATAAAACATTTAAATGGCGAGATTTGCCACCGCGCTGAAGCCTTGGCGGCTTAGTGTTCTGCGGCCCGCGTTGGTATGACAATGTGACGTATTGTTTGTGTGACTAGCGTAGGCTAGCCATGTCTTATAAGCGCTGTGCGGCCGCACTTATTTTGCTGCTTCGGCTCAGTTTTAAAATGAATACTTTGTTGTTTGCGGTACGACAAATCATAAATAAATTAATATGACAGTAAATAGTGTTATTTTTTGTTAAAAAAATACTCCACGGTTTGGTTCCGGTTTTGGTTCGGGTTCGGTTCCGGTTTTGGTTCGGGTTCGATGCCCTAACAAACTTCCTTTAGAAGATAAATTAAAAATTAAAGACTTAGGTACACCATTGCCTGATTTAATTAACACAAATTAATGAGAGAAAAGCCCAGAACAGAATATTTACTCAAAGAGAGACAGAAGAGCTGAATTTACTTTTAAGAAGTGATTTGTGATTACTTTCCGTCATCTATTTGCCCAGTTTAGATAAAAAAATACTCTTATTTTTTTAATTACTGCGCCCCTCCGGTTGAAAAGACACGAGCCGCTACTGATGCAACTGCTGAGACTACACTTACACAATCCTAGAGCAAAAAATGTAAATAAACCACGCTATTTCATGGTTCAAAGAAAGTGAAAAATTGTTACTGATAGGATAGCAAATAGTTTTCCATTTCACGAATGGTTACTTTTGTGATTTATGGAGAAATTGAATTAATGCATAACTTTTAATTGCATTTGTATAGTTATTATTGAAATTTATTATTATTCTTCCGGACTGGATATCTTTAATCAAAAAAATCAGATTAAATTTTTGAGCTGATTGTACCTAAACAGTCTACAAATGTATAGTGAAAAGTTATTCAAGAGAATAAAGTTTAAATGTTTAAATAAAGTAACTATACGTAATACAGTGTGTTAAAAAAAAAACATATGTCAATTTTAAAATATTTAATTAAATGTCAATTTGACGCGAGATATTGTCAAAAATGTTGTCTGAAGAAATCAGAGCTTTTCTTCTTCAATTTTATTTTAGAAATGAAAACAAATTAGAAAACGGCGAAGGGCAATATACTGTATCATCAAAATAAACAAATTCAAATCAGTTTCCTTGTTCTTATGACTTTTACATCATTGCTGTCAAAAAATCGCGTTGAATTTGTTCGTTTTCATGAACCGCTAACTGAACAAGACGTTGATAAACGTTTCTACATCCAGACAATTCTTGTAAACAAATAGTTAATTTCATTTGTTTATAAATTTATGACTGTTTCAATATATATAAATTATGTAAAATTTATTTAATTATTAGTAAATAAATGTAAAATATAGTTAATAAAGTGCTTATTTATGAAGTGAAACAATAATTTGACATAACCTTAAAATGTTATTGTATTTACCAGCTTTTACCGAACAATAAACTGCTTACTATTAAAAAAATTATCCAAACTTACCTGTCTACAAAAATATTAAACATTTTCTTCTTTGTCATTCACCAAATCACTTTTATTCTTAACACAGCAAAATACAAAACTATCACAGTATTCACAGCCCTTTTAAACAAAACTAAACTTGACGACTTGACGTTTGGCCAGGAGCATTTGTTTAGACAACTGAAAGAAAGTTAACTTCCCAATATAGAATACGAAAACACAATTTTACTATTAAAAATATATTTATTAAACTTTAACAATATTTTTCAAACATTTTACCTTAGCAAATATTTTTTTAAATTTCGATTATCTGCATTAAATAAAAAAAAACTGATTTTATTGAGCAAAATTTGTTTCTTTATCAACCTACTACTTATCCTAAATGCATATGAAACGGCAGTATGCACTATTACCAGTAAAAATAAAACAAAACATTGTGCAAAAATTTCTAAAATAAAAAAAAAACAATCACAGATGTAGTCTAGCCTGCTCCGATGAAAATACCAACATGAAAATAAATTAAAACAAAAGATTGCTCTTTGATTCTGTTATATCATTTTGATACCAATTTTTAAATCTATCTATAATTCGAGTCCAGTCTTCTAATACATCTCTATTTATTTCTGTAGATTTTTCATTCGGTAGGAAATTTCTGTCTAGTACTTTCAAACCTTTTATTTCATCTCGACTCTTCCATATACCTACGAAATATACATTTTATATCATATATTTTGTATAATTTCATCAATATTACCTGCAGTTAAACCAGCTAAAAATGCAGCTCCTAAAACTGAGAGTTCGCTGTTTGCTGAACGTTCTACGGTTAGTTCAGTCATGTCGGACAGTAGTTGACAAATAAAATCATTTTTTGATACTCCACCGTCCACCCTATAAAATAAAAATCATTTTGATTTCTAAACCCTGTAGTGGAAAATATTTTAAATCTAAAAGATAATTAATGAGTTTCCTCGTCTCGCTGGTGCGCACGACTGACAGAAAAAGATAGTCTCTACGTATCTCTTTTGTTCTCGTAGTTTATATTATTCTTCCGTAACAGTAAAGCGACAGAATTTTTAATGTAGTTTTTCTCGAATTTATTTAATATTTACCGAAATTTAAAAAAATATGGGTATGTTAATTTTTATTCTATTGTAACGTGCGCCCTTGACTTAAGAGTATACAAACGCCGTCACTGGTAAAATATTTCCGAGCGATGACGTAATCCCCCCGGCGGGGGGAAAGCCATACGCGTTCAGACTAATTAATTACATCCGGTAGTGTGATCCTTTGTGTTCGATGATGCTCGCGTCAGAAAGTTCTAGAAGGATACTGGACTGTATAAATACCGTCCGAAGGAAAAAGTACTACTTTATACACTTGTTGCATAAATAACTATTACGTAATAATATTTCTATAAAATAAAATAAAAACTATGTAAAAAAAATAATACTAACCGTATTTTATTGTATGAAAACTTCGTTTCTTCTTTAATGACATCAAAAAGTTGGACTACTCTAAAAACAATACTCTCTAAAATTGCTCTAACTAGATGAGGTTTTTTCGTTGTGGGTTTTAAACCAAAAAACCCTGCAGCTGCTTTATAATCATTGATTGGTGCCTAAATTATAATTTATTACAATATGCATAAACAAGATTTTTATCAAACTTACTCCCAAACCACTGAAGGCAGGAATAAAAAATACCCCATCATTACATTGAACGGAATCAGCCATATCCGAAGATAATGCAGGATTAGAAAATAAATCTGAAAAGAAAAAAGTAGGTATAGCTGGCGCGCGTTAAATTGAGACTCAGCGCATACTAGCCAACTTGAAAACATCGACTACAATATCTTTGGCTTGGGAATGAATCCCCATCCCCTTTATACCAATTTTAGATGATGGAGTGATTTCTTCGTTGTAGTGGTTGTATGTATATGTTATAATTACCAATTTACCAACTCCCCTATTATTACACTTCGCCTCGTCCAATACGAATTTTAGATTCTGCGCATACAATGTCTGGTCTGTCTCAATTTTACGCGTGCCAGCTATAGGTACGTTAGTGTTATCTTAAGGTAGTTATAACGTAAAACCATTATATCAGAATTAATTGAAATTTTAAGTACATCTCAACTGAAGTATAATCTATCTGCTCTCCAAGTTTTAAAACAATTGACCACGCGGTACCTGAGATATTTGCAATTAAATTTGGCTTTTTTAACACGTGAAGAATAGGAAATGGCAAAATAAACACAACATTTTAAATTATAATTTTTATATCCATATCGAAATTTAATCGAAAAACTAGTATGCTATAGAAAACTAATTAACGGATTTTATGTAAAAATTTGAAAATTATTTACTATCCAGATTTACTTTTATTGTCTCTAGAAAATTATAATCTGAAGATACGTTTGTGGTGCGAGTGGTACAGTTAAAAAAAAAAACTTTTCTACGGAAAAATGAAGATAATTCATCTGTTACAGTGTTTTATATTAGCTTTTAACTATTTTGATGCAATCTGTGTATATAATATAATGTTAAAAAATATAAGTTATTGCAAATATAAACTGCATTAGCTTAATTTTTATTTTGAACATAGAACAAGTTTTTGAACAGGTACACTCGAGTGACAACTACCTTAATTATCTGCATCCTATGCCCAGATTAGACTAGTTATAACGTAGAGTAACAATAATAATAATAAATTTTCGTATGTTAACATTTTCGTTATTGTAATTAAATATTTCTCTGTTGTAATCAAAATAACGGCTTTGTGCACGATACAGGAATTCAGCTGAATGCACCCGACCGAAACCTCCGATATTCTTATATTAATATTAAAATATCGACTCGCCGATCTGGCTAGTCCGACACTACTGTCCCATCCAGTAAAATGGTACATTTCGAATTAGATATTTGATAAATTATTTCCACAATCTCATAATGTAAAAAAATTGAATTATTGGAAATTTTAATAACTGTCACAAAAATATTTGTTAAAATAGTAATATTCTCAATAATAAATAATAGTAAAAAGCTATGACTTGTTGCTTAATAAGGAAGAGAATTGTGTTAAATAAAAACCAAATAATATTGAAACAATAGAACATCTAAAATATTATAATATTAAATTTATTATGATAAAATTAAAATCAAATTATATGTTAAAAACTATTACATTAAAATCCTTTTATAATAAATAATACATTTAGAAATTAAAATATAGTAAATATTACATTTACAATAAAGCTAGGCGAATTTCAACAGACAATAAATTATATAAGACTAATTTAACATTAAAAAATGTATATTAAAAACATTCAGAATGGGTGCCTACACCATACGGCGATTTATAAAGTTTCCCGCATTTTTCACATAAAATTGTCATTCCAAAATGTATAACTGAATGGCGCTCTAAATTGTGTTTTCTTAAGAAAACTCGACTGCAAACTTCACATTGATATGATATTGGATTAAAGTGACGAAATATATGATTTAGAAGATTTCCTCTCTTCTTGTAGGTACGTTTGTAACAAATATGGCATATGAAAATACGTGGACATGACTGGTTAAAATTTTCTGCAACTTGTGATTGAAATCCGACCAGCAAACCTTCCCTCAAGGATGATGCACTGTCTTGGCTAGTTTGCAATGACGATCGTGACGATAAAGAACCATAGCCATAATCAGATTGTTCCGTAACTTGTGATGTTTGAGATTCGGTAACATGAGTCGATGATGTAGTTTCTTGGCTGCCATTTACTGATGTTACAGACGAATATTCAGTTGAATATTCTGCCGAATTATGAGTATTTTCTGAATTTTCACTCATTTTAAAACAAAATTTCATAAAAAAATATTCTAATAAGAGATGGATGATTTATACAATAGAATAAATATGGCGCACATATAATTTACCGACTGAGACAAAAAAATTCTTTATGTAAAAAAAAATTATATCTAACAAGGGTCCAATTTATGAACATCCAGTTAAATTTATTTCCAAAGTTAACAAACTTGAATCAATTTTCATATTCTCATGACTCCTAAAATCATTGCTGTTACAAACATTCGTTGCATTAAATTTATTTTCGAATTAATTTCAACAGGTTGTTTATAAAACCGGCCCTTTAAAATATTTAATTTAATATTTAATTTTTGAAATCGAACCAATAAAATAATTTGTTTCTGTTCAAAAATTAGTTCCACATTCTCTCGCTATCGCGAATGAAGTATTATTTCCGGTGTCAAAAATTTGGAATGAAGTTCATACTTCAATAATTTGTCACTAGATGGCAATAGTGATTGCGCGCCAAAGTGACTATTTGTTATTTAATTGTTTTTATGATCGTACAAAAAATGAACTGTTTCTGATCACTTTGTAGACCATAATATGCATCTTTACAGAGCTAGCTCAGAAAATTATCTATAAGGGATTGGAAGTAGCTTTCCGATCCCTATATGAATGTTTCCATGACGATCAGTTGTTTATTTTTATTCCTCGCAATAAAAAATAAATTAATACATAGCAGAATCAGTTTTCTTATTCTCATGACATTAAAATCGTTGTAGTTAAAAAAATTCGTTGCATTTTTCTGTTTCTTTCGAATTAATATTAACCGGTTGTTTATAAAACCGACCCTTTAAAATATTTAATTTAATATTTAATTTTTGAACAGAAATCGAATCAATAAAATAACTTATTTCTGTTCAAAATTAGTTCCACAATCTCTCGCTATCGCAAATGCAGTATTAATTCCAGTGTCAAAAATTTGGAATGAAGTTCATACTTCAACATTTTGTCACTAGATGGCAGTAGTGATTGCGCGCCAAAGTGACTATTTGTTATTTTATTTATTTTTTTGGTGATCGTCCCAAAAATGAGCTGTTTTTGATCACTTTGTAGACCGTAAAATTCTTCTTTACTGAGCTAGCTCGGAAAATTATCTATAAGGGATTGGAAAGTAGCTTTCCGATCCCTACATGAATGTTTCCATGGTGATCAGTTGTTTATTTATTTATTTATCTCCTCGTAATAATAATGAAAAAAAATACATAGCTATAGATTTTTATTTATTCATATTTTTCAGGACCGGGAAATAATGCCAGTCAAATGCTCGCTAATCACCCTTAATCACTTGTTCGTACTAGCGGCCATTGTGTTCAAAGTGTTGTGCGCAAATCCAAAATTGAGAAAATAAAAAGTAAATTTAAAAAATTATTTTGTGAGCGCCTTATATGTATACCAAACGCAGAGCCAAGTTCAGATAGAAATTCGGAAGACCAGTCTAATATGAGGAAAGGCAAGGAACGGGTGGCGAGTATCACTGAAGCGATGGTACAATAATGGTAAAGCGTGGAAATGTTCAGAACCTAAACTAATGATGGGAGAAATGGATCTACTGTTAAAGTGTTACCTTATGCATTCTGCTACGCACGGAAGTATATAAAGTTGCAATTCTACAATTTATTTGGGTATTTTGATTAAATTTATTTTCTTCGTTATTATTACAAACAGCACATTTCTTATTTTTATTTTATATCGATCTATAAATTCAAATAGTTTTTAAAAATGTATTTAATTAAGATACTTTTTCTAAAATTCATTATAATTCATAGTTCATTGTTTTATTTCAAGCCACAGTCATGGCTCACTATTTTCTTTTCGACTAGGTGTATAAAAAAGTGCCCGCCATTTTACTTTTTAATAATGTAACATATGGATTATTTTACATGATTGTAAAACAAATTTGATGTACTTTTCAAATTTGTAAAAAAATATAGTATGTTCCATTTGAAATTTCAAAGTTGAAATTAATTACTAATAAACCGGAAGTGGTATCATGAATGTACATCAGTCATCAAGAAGCTTACATGTTGCTGTATAAATCATGTTATATGACAGAAATTGCTAACTTAATAAATAAGCGAGATATTTGCTGGGTCCACTAAAATATAACATCCTGTATATTGAATTCATATTAGTGACGAGCCATATAACAAAACCCCCCTTATTTCCGAAATATTTCAATTATATAATTTTATTTTTTTATTAATATTCATAATTAAGCATATACTTTCACTATGTTTTACTAATTTCTCTTAACAATACTGGAGTTGAACTGTAGCCCTTCACTATACCTATATTTATTATTTTAAAATAATTTGACTTACCAATATTCATGGCCCACTGAATAAGCGACCCGGTATCATTGCTGGATCCTTCAACGCTATAACTAAATTCATCGCCATATTTCCATGCTATTACTGGATATATTCCAGTCGCACTAGCATGCGCAGTCCTTCCAGTATTAACATCAAGAAAACTACCAGTTCCTAAGGTTACTTTCATATCTCCTGGCTCAAAACAACATGAACCGAACATACTTGCTGACTGATCTGCCATCTAGAAGAGAATAATGCAACAATCATCCTTCACCACACATTCTTGTCCATGCCCATTTCTTGAAAATTGCTTGTGACGCAATAGCCACTGCCCTCAAAAGAAAGAGATATAGTTTTGTTCTCGAAAGATTACTATTCAAGGTCATTTATGAGCCGTCTGATATTATATTATTTGCAGATTACTTCACTGCATAAGCGTGCAACATGAAATATTTATGGATACATTTTTACTAAAAAAAATAAGTGTACTTTATTTGAAAATTATTTTTCTCTTTCAATAATGCATTTCTCAAAGATTTATTTCTAATATCAAATCTAACAAGTGACCTTGAATAGTCACGTTTCGTGAATCTGAGTATAGTTTGGTTCACAAAAGATGACTATTCAAGAACACTTATTTGAAGAAAGAATTCACAGAACTTTATACAGCAATAGCTTAGCAACATTTCATGTTAGAAAGAGAAAGATTATTTGACGTATGTAGTTAATGTTGTGTGACAGATATACGTAAATGGTGACATTACTTTCTAACACATTACAAATAATAATGACGTATGTCGTAGAGTTATAGATATCTAATTATTTACTGCACTGCCCTCTGTCCTAATATTTATCCAGTGACGTTGACATTTAAATCAAATTATTATTCCATGGTTTATGTCAAGTCTATGTTTTTGTGTTTTGCAAAAACATCGGTGAAGAGCATAAATCTTTGTGAAAGGAATTATTTAAAAAGAAATATAATTTTCAAATAAATTACACTTATTTTTTTCAATTAAAATGTATCCATAAATATTTCATGTTGCACGTATATGATTACGAAATGCAGTGAAGTTAGATGCAAGTAATATTATACCATATGATTAATAAATGACCTTGAATAGTCATCTTTCGTGAACCAAACTATATAGGTGATGGGAAATAAGATCGTAGCACCAGAGTGGAACTAATGTTTACGGGATAATTTGACATTTACTAACTGTATTTATGCATTAAGTGTATAATATTAAGAGATATTAGTAAACGTAAATATTATACAATCAAGAAAATGTCATGAGTATAATTTATCCCATCAACTATAGTTCCGCAAAATCCCACCAGATGTCATATTGCTTATTTCCCATCGCCTATACCATTTAGCCAACACAATACCTCCCGCCACTTAATTTTGTTATCTTAAATACATCAGTAAAATTTTTGAAAGATGTCCGGTCAAGGTCATCTGTATCACGAACGAATTAACAAATAGGCATACATTTATCTCTTTCTTTTGCAAAATCTATAAGAGTGTGCGGCAAGGATGGATAAAACACGCTTGTCTCTCAAAAATTCCTATTGTTTCGACTAAGTTAAGACATTCCACTTTAAAACGATTGATATTTTCGCTGTAACGTAAGTTTATTTATTAATTCAGAAACATTACCTTGATTCATAGCCGTACGAATGTTATTTTCTGTCAGAGTCACTGACACTGACATTGTGTCATCTTATTTTTCACATATTTGGTTTTACATTTGCTTATAAACTTACCAGTTGACATATTTTTGAATTTTGAATGCTTTTACTGTAATATATATTTTTATAATAATAAAATAACAGTAGTATCTTACGTACCCTAATAAAAACTAAGCAAACGACACTACTGAATTTGTCATAATGGGCGGAGCAAAAATCTGAATTCATACAATTCGTAGGCGACCTTGATCGGATATCTTTCAAAATTTTTACTGTACCTACATATTTACTAATGCTGGCTACTGCATTAAGTTCCTTTACATGATATAATAATATAACTATTGTTCCAATTTATTATTTATTATCCATATTTTCTTCTCCAGAATCTTACCATAATTTTATTTTGTGATAGTGACGTTAATATCTTTTCAAATACAAACATATGGATTAGATATTGTATAAGTTTTCTTTTTAAAATACAACCATTATTAATTTGAAATGATAAATTTATTAACAGTGACATTTATCTGTCAGTTACATAAATATGAGATCAGAATTGTGTAACCAAGGAGACATCTTTACCTTTAAGGTATAGATTCCGGGATTTATAAAATAAATTATTTTATAAATTTAGTCATAAAATGTATAGAAAAAGTATTAATTCATATCAGGAGAAAATTTGATAATCTTTAATTTTTATAATATCACAAATTGATGTAACTTAAATGTACTTTTCGAAGAAAAACTGTTTTGAGCTTCAAGTAAAGTGCCATTTTCAGTTATATGATTTACACCACCATATTAAAGTAGAGTAAGAATATACGGTTTCAAAATTTTTAGAATGATAGTATTTGAGTTAGAGCGTAAAAGGATCCACACACACATATACACACATCCACACAGACATCATCGTGAAAATGATAAAATCTGATCCTAGGGACCTCAAAACGTAGTCATTTACCAAAATCTCGATATGCGATTTTTAGCACGATCCCTATACCTTCCTTTATCATGAGTAGCGTGGGATAAAAATAAATTGTAAGTTACTTACAGTACACGTTATTGGAATAGAAGCCCCGAAAATGCTTTCATCAACATTTGCAATATCTCCTGCAGTATCCACAACAGTTGGTAAAATTTCTCCTGGAATTCTAAACAGTTTTTGAGCCCAATCTGCCCAACTAAACGTAAACGGGTCATATAAACCAGTGGCACTAGCATTTGAAAAGTCTGTACAATGTAATTTTCCCGCCGTTAGTTTGTATAAGATCCATGTGTCAACTGTACCAAACATGGCGGTCTTGTCTCTAACAGCTTGGGAAAGTTCTGGAATATTTTCGAGGCACCAAAATAAACGAGGAGTTACCTAAATGAAAAGGAAGTTGCATTTGATTTATTTTGGTAAAATGGCGGTAAAGTACCTGAGCATTCATTATTCGCAAAACACTACCGGCTAGGAACCTTTTACTTCTGGATAATAAATATAAACAGTGAGCTCCTAGCCGCAATCCCTAAAATAATAATTAAAATTAGGAGGAATAAGATAGAATGGAACAGAGTGTTTTATTCTAGACATAAGAACATAAATAGGCGTTTTCGTTTATTATCTCTGAAAGAGTAGTCAGATTTGTTTGATGACGCCATCAGATGGTTTATAATATAAGAACGGACAAGAGCGTTTTATTTTTATAGTGGGAGTACGAGCATGGGCGTGCGCACGGTGGGTGCCACGGCGCCCCCTAATATATTAATAATGATAAAAAATTATAACTGTTAAAATGAAGTACTTGACGACGCCTTTATAAATATCAAAAGAACAATTTAAGCCACCACCATAACTAATATGTAATGCAGTTCACCTAATTTACATCTTGTGATGCTTGCCTCTGATATATCCTCAACATGAATAGTATAAAATCGAATGTTTTTGATAAAGCTTTCATTCCGGTAAGAAATACGTGCACTAGACAAAGAGCTGTTTGAGGCATGCCTCAAATGCAATGAGTGCGTAAAGAATAAAAGATAGTTACTTTATTTTCCACACGGCCATATACAGGCCGTGACCGTACGTGAATCATCTACTGTATATTGCTGCAAGCCACTCAAGCCAGATTAAATAATATTAACTGCATATTGCATTCGACAATTTCGATATAAACATAACTTGTCTAGCATTTTTATTATAATAGACTCTAGTTTGCGACTTTGATACGTATGGCAGTAGTTTTTGTATTTTGAATTTTAGTTGAAAACAAAACCAAATGTAATGGTTTCGACTTTCTCTTTTCCTTGCTCTTTCCTAAAATGTTCTGTGATCTGGCAATTTATTTTTGTACGTGAAAGGGGTTAACCATGCATTTGCACATCTCTTAAAAAAATGCAACATTCAATTGTAAGACATTTGACCTTGAATTCTAGATTCCTTTTTTATTATTATAAAAATTCATTTTGGCACCCCCAAAAGAAAAGTTCTGCGCACGCCTCTGAGTACGAGGTCTAGCTATTAAATAACAATACTGCTTATGAAAAAGAGTTTTATTTTAAAAATTATTTTATAATCGAATGCTCCCCTTCAATGTACTCCCCTCCCCCTCCACACACCGTTCCATTAGTTTTTTTCCATTGGTCAAAGCAATGTTGGAAGTCTTCTTTTGTAAGAGCGTTTAGGAACTGGCTTCACCTCTTCCATCGACTCGAAAAAAGTCACGGTGCTAAATCAGGCGAGAACGGCGCAGGTTCGAGCACTGGAGTGCCTCTAGCGGCAAAAAACGCTTCACAGACAGCGCGTTATAGGCAGGTGCGTTGTCCTGGTGCAAAATCCACGACAAAAACGTGTTTTCGTACCGGAATAGTAGACACTTCCAGCTATTCAACGCTGCATTTGTTACCCCCCCCCCTTCCCCTCTAGGACGCCTTCTGCGCGCGCAGTCTCGTTATTTAATAGCCAGACCTCGTATATTCTAATATTTATTTTAAGATTTCATGTTCATGTTCATCAACAGTTAACTATTAAATTATAATGTCTACTTCAAGTAAATGTAAGGAAATAGTACCTTTAATTGCAAATAAATTATTTTATGATGAAGATTTCAATGAGAAAATAGAAGAAATCATTTTGAAAAAAAATATAGATGAATCTACTAAAACAAATTAGAGTGAAACGTATTAAAATTCATAATTATTTAGAAAAACATGTTTCAAATTATAATGTGGACGATAATGTATTATAAATATTAAATTTCTGTTTACGATAAAGTTACTGTTGCAATTATAATATTAAATAATAATATTTTGTCGACTTTTTAACACCATATTATGTTACATTTCATTACATTGTGTATTATAAATTTATTTCAAAACATTCACAAACATCCAAGCCCCTGGTGGGAATGGGAGCGATGAAGGTTGTTTTGAGCGCTGTCAGAAACACGCGGCCTCAATACTTAGTGTTGCCACAAGACGAGACGAGACAAGAATTACTCGACTACCTTTGTCTTGTAATGTTTTAAAAACATTACATCAGCAATATCAATCACAAATAAGTACTCATCCACATTCTTGATAAGAAAACAAAAGTAATTATTTTTGTATAGAAATGCAATACTTTGTTTAATATACTCGTATTCAGAGAACACATTCATAAGAAGTCATGAATAGTATAAGAAAGCAATTACCCTCATGGAGAAGGAGTCATTCCATTGTTTTACGATTTTATTCGCTCTGAGGTCTTTCCACGTAACGAAGTTGTGAAAGGGACGGCCTGTTTTGCTGCTCCAACAAGTAAATGAGCATCTTTGGGTAGATATACCAAGGCAGGAGATTTGGCCAGCAGAGAGGAATGCATCTATAACCAATGATTTGAAAATTTATTATCTCGAATTTTACAGATTTTGGCCACATAAAAATTAAAACTTGAACATAATAACTCGAAATCCAATAGCGATAAAAAAATTGAGCATCGCCATTAGCAATAACATGTGTAAACCAAAATCCGGTATTATTTCACATTGGAAGTTATTCATAAAAATAAAAAAATGAAAAAATACAGTTTCTCCTATATCTAGTGGTAATATATATATATATTTTTTTTTTCAAATAACAAAATCCCACTCTTATTGAGGCAACTTTTGTCTAATTTAACCGACTTCGTACGTATCTCTTAACGTTCACCCATTGGGGGTATTCTAATAATTTATTTTATTTTCTGAAACTTTCACATATTTGTATTACAAATTTAAAATTCCAGTTCTTTTTTATTTAATTTGGGTGAGATATGAATTTTTAAGTAATACTTAAAAAAATGAATTTTACCGGATGTGATGTACGAGGTTCTGATGATATTTAGATATATTATAGAAAAAGAAAACTTGTAACAACATAAAACGTAATAAAACTAAAACAAAAAGACAGTTGATAACGCATCAATGATAGAAAAAGTGTTTCTTGTTAATGGTGTATTTATACAAAAAAAAATATTAAAAATGTCATCAGTTCCTCGTACGTCACAGACCACGTGATGTATTTTAGCGCCAAAATAAATTACAAGAAAACTCATGTTACAAAAACTTAATTTTGATTTTTATACTTATTCTATTATTTTTTGGCATAATCCACTATGTTATAACATTTTTAC
This sequence comes from Harpalus rufipes, assembly GCA_951394225.1. NCBI lineage: Eukaryota > Metazoa > Arthropoda > Insecta > Coleoptera > Carabidae > Harpalus > Harpalus rufipes. The sequence goes on along the minus strand of OX596289.1, from coordinate 7,057,657 downwards.
CTTAAATTTTACTACATTAAAATACCCATTATCGGCATTTTTCATTATTGTCTTAATTGATATTTTGTCGCTCTAATATTACTTAGTAACATATGATTTCTAAATTATTTCATTGTTAAACAATAATTATGTAAAAAAAAAACTTAAGATTCACTTTTCGGTCGCGCGCCACTAGTTTAAAACCACAGGCATAAACACTTGACATTCTTAAATATAATAACATCCTCATCCCCCGACTGCTTGGGTGTCGGGACTGTATTTACGTTATTTATTCTAAAAATGTGATTTACGCCATTTTGATTTGACTCTCATTTAAATATAAAAATGTGTAAATAATGACCCCGAATTTTAAATTGAGTCGTTTGTGCATGTGCATAGTCATGTGCATGTATATATGAATTTTTAATTAAAAATCTATTTTGGCCAACACAATAGCTCCGGCCAATTATAATATAATACATATTACATTAATGAAGAGTTAACTTTTTATACAGGTTATTAAAAAAAGGGTATTTTTTTAAGGTATGTAGTACTGACCAAAATGAGTAAGAAAAGTTTTATCAACATAGTTCTGACCTTCAACTGTTTCCGAGAAAAACGAAAAATCGAAGAAAAACTATAACAAGTTAGTGCTCGAACAAAATTTTATTTGAAACATTTTTCTCAATTTCTAATAGTTATGCAGTTATTTGGTCTCCTAATTAGGTAATTTTTGTCTCTATTTAACCGAATTCGTATCTCTTTTAAAGATACTTAAAAAAAAACCTTCGTATTGGACAATGTTAATTAATCCTTGACTTAACTTTACTTGCTTGTCCTTATAAATAATTCTTACATTGTTAAGTTACGTTTTTTTTTTTAAAAAAAAAAATTGTGTTAATAATTATTAAAAAAGTTGTTAAGTTTTTTCTTTTTTTTCTACGTTTCAGTAAATAATAATTGACTTGATATATACAAATATATTTAATTACACCCTGTTATCTCCAATGGGTCGTATGGGGGTTTCCCATGTTACCATCAATAATTGACCATTTCTGTAAGTTAAAATGTATTATAAAAAAGAAATTTTTGTTGTAAATTTTGTGCAAATAAGTGTACTTTGTTTATTGTTTTAATTTTCATGTTTGTAATTACTCCATGTCACATTTTAGAGCCCTAAAGAAGACTGTAGTTACAGTCGAAACGTAGGCCAGGAAACAAATAATTTTTCACAGACTGCGTGTCCGATTATTTTCCAATTTTCCATTCTACTACCAGTCGATCATCGTATTCAGCCCTTCATAAAGAACAATGTTCAGAATTAAGAGCTGCATCTAACAAGTCCAAAATTATTGTTTACAAGCGTTTCGTGTGCGCAGGGCCGGATTAAGATATACGTGCGCCCTAGGCTAGTAACATTTTTTTAGCTTCCATTAAAATTTGATAAAGGCGCCTCCGGTTGCTGCTAATATGATAAAATTGGGCGCCCCTAAAATCTGTGCGCCTTAAGCTATAGACGATGGGAAATAAGATCGCAGCGCCAAAGTGGAACTAATGTTAACGGGATAATTGGACATGTACTAATTGTATTTATGCATTAAGAGATATTACATATGTAAACGTAAATATTATAAACATAATAGATAACACTTGTGTTTATACAATCAAGAAAATGTCAGTGTATAATCTTATCCCATTAACTATAGTTCCGCAAAATACCACCAGATATCATTTTGCTTATTTTCCATCGCCTATAGGCTAGTCAGCCTATTGGGTAATCAGCCCCTGCGTGTGCGAAAGAGAGGCAAAATAAAAGTAATAATTATTTTTAGCTATTTACAGAGTGCCTTGAGCAATAGCACAAAATTTTAAACAGTTGTATTGTTTGAGTTTAGCAGATGACATCTGTCATAAAGTTTTAAAAATTATAGAATCCATTAATTACGCATGAATACATTTTCATCGCAGTAAAAACTTAATGTAACAATATTACCAATTAAATATCAATTAAAAACTTTTATCTGTCAAAGTCCTCTGTAAAATCTTAAAGACGGATATTTTATTTTACATTTATCTCAACAATAACCTATTATATCAATAAATTTAGGTTCATTTAGGCAGTATTTAATTCTGACCATTTTTACCTTTCGGTAAGAGAGGTATTGGATTCATGCTAAAAATGGCATATCCAGATTCTAATGAATAAGCACGTTTTAAGGTCCCTACAATCCGATTTTAACATTTTTCGATGATGTCTGTGTATGTGTGTGTTTGTGTGTGTGTGTTGGAAGGACAATTTCTTAAAAACTATAAGACTTAATATCTGTTTAACTACGTATTTCTCAACCGGAAATTAATGGGAAGAGTTGAAAAGGTTTTGGTAGCAATTGAACAACCGGAAGTAACAGATTCTTAAAAAATTCTTCTAAATATTATTTTTTGAAAATTTTTATTCTTGTAAGTATTAAAGAAGATTAAATTCTCTATATAATATATTTTAATAGTTTATTATATCTTTTATTGGTTTAGAAATAAAAGAATATAATTTTAATATATAAAACAATCTTTTGTAATAAATCTCATAGCCCAAATAATGCCATGGAAACCAATTAAAAAATTAAAATATTTGTAACTGACAGATAAATGTCAGTGTCAGAAATCTATAGACATTACTGAAGACTTTTTCTGGGAAGTACCTATATACATGTGTATGTGTGTGTGGGGACTACGTATTTCTCAATCGGACATTACCTATTGGGAAGAACTGAAAATGTTTTGGTAATAATTGGACAACCGGAAGTAGTAGATTCTTAAAAAAATCTAAATATTATTTTTTGATAATTTTTGTTCTTGCTAGTATAAGAAGAGTAAATTCTCTATCTGATACATATAAATATTTTATTATATCTTTTATAGATTTAGAGATAAAGAAATATAAGGTAAGCGCCCGCACGGTACAAATATTTCATCATTACCGATATCTGCAATGAAAAAGTTTGTAACTGACAGATAAATATCAGTGTCAAAAATCCAGAGACATTACTGAAGGTTTTTTGTGGGAAGTACATACATTATATTATTTCTTATTGCATTAATAATTAAATATTTAAAATTATAGGTATATTACATATACCGGTCTGAAATACTGTCAATCCTGACAATGAATTGGAAAAATCTCGAAAAATTAGAAGAGAACAAAATTTATTCATAGAATGAATTTAAAATAAAAAAAATATAAATAAAAAGAATAGGAATAAGTAGAATATTTGGTGTAGAGTAGGTATACATGAAATGTTAAATACAATATTTATGTACCAAAAACGGAAGTGGCGAGAGGTATTGTGCTGGCCGCAACAGATTTTTAAAATACGTTATTTTGCATGTTCGTTTAAAAAAAAAGTAACGTTAACGAAATTTCTCGAACGCTATACTATACTCTCCAATATAATTTACAAACAACAGTTATTATTTGCAACTACACGTTATAAATAGCGTGATTTTTTTTATATGTAAATATAAGTTATTGTTCTGAATGTAGATAGGTACATGTAGATTTATTCTATATTATCTTTTTATAGCAAATGACCATGTAACTAAAAACTATTTACATGATATCAGCATAACATAACATAGTTTTCCTTACGATAAAAATAATTATATATTACTGCAAGTAAGTTAAATGTCTTACCTTTTATAGCATCTTTGATAACTTGTATTACGGTGTCCCATAATTTATCAGGATTTATTTCTACATATCCAGGTTTAGGATAGAGTAATTCAACCTAGTATGTAAATTCATATTTTTAATTTTATGTCAATAAATAATATTAAGTAGAACAAAAAATTTCTAATTACAACAATCTTTTTTATTTTTATATTATTTTTGTACTTTGGATTCTTTTCAATTATTTTTTTATTTTGCAGAGCTTCAAGGACTTTTATAATAATATGTTATAAACAATCTTTGTAATTTAAAGGTTGATAAAGAGTTGAAAAGTCAATTGAAATAATAAAAATATATCGAGATTATCATTATGATAAAAATAACAGGTATGTGGAAATTGACTTACATCTATTAATATCATATATTTTAAAATATTTGTAAACATAGATTTGTCATTATTCAAAGAACTATTTAAAATTATCAGTTCTTTACATTAAAAAAACGTTTAAAACATTTTAAAATCATCAGTTTGTAATTGTTTTAAATATGTTGATAACAACAATCATTTACATGCTGCAATTGTTGAATGTTTATTACTTCATCGTTAAAGTTTAAAGTATCTTAAAAGAACACATTTAAAATTTTATTGTCCTACTTTTTGGAATTCCTAAACTTTCACTTTCTCATTAAAAAAAAATCAACAAATTTTATACAATTTGAAAACATTTCATATTCGTACCTGCCCTTGTCCAACGCCGACCGTTTCTGCGTGAGAATTAAAAATATAACATCTGACAGTTGTAGTGCCGATATCCAAAGACGCGATATATTTTTCTTCCATTCTGATATCACTCAAAACCACAATTTAAAATTCGCACGTGGATTACACATGTACTACAAACCGGGGGAGATGAAAAACTAAAACCCACTAGTGAGCGTATACTAGCGGTAAGTTAAAAAAAACTCATTCTACCAGTAATTACTTTTTAATTAAACTATAAAGGACAGCGTAGTGTCACAATGTGTTGTGAATGAACATATTATTTAAAATGAGCCCGAAAAAAGAACGCCAGAATGCTACTCCCGTTATCTTTAGCGCATGCGCAGTAATACACATTCATAATGTTTTGTAATAAAAAGCATAATTCCTGTTGAAATAAATAAACACAAGGTTTGGTATTCCAGTTGTATTTTATAATTAAATAAAATAAGAAAAAAATATACTGTAAAATAATACAATGTAGTATTTAATACGTAGTTTTAACATTTTTACGAAATTCTTTAGGAAAATCAAGTTAAAACTTGTAATAACGATAAAAATGCACCCACAATATTTTATCGCAGATATTTCATAAAAAAGTTAAAACCGTCGTCAGGTCAAATATTGATCTTTTTCTGTTACAATTTAGAATAAAATTTTATAACAATACACTTGTTAAAAAATACATTTTTAAAAATCCAAATTGGCGTGAATGACTAGTTTTATTGTACTTCTCACTTAACTTTATATTACGTCCAAAATCTGAAACAAATATACGTCAAAGTAAAACATAACCTCACTTAAACTGCATTGCAACCTACATAAAAGATTTGAGCTTAAGATCTTAGTTTGTTTTCTTCATATCTTTCGATTCTTCAGTTTTTTGGCCACGTCCTAAAATCTTAGCCAAAGAGTCCCATATGCCACCCAAGAATAGTGCACAGAAGAGATTTTCAAATGGTACGAATGGATCATGAATACCCAAAAGTATAGATGACAGCTTGAAATACACAAAGAAGATGACGATTCCGAAGTAAACTAATGCATGAGGTGCAGAAATCAAATCAGTTTTCTTGTCCAATACGAAAATGATAGATGCAACCAGTGATGCCTTAGTGTAGCTGAAAAATTAGCTCAATTCATATTTATATTCACAAATTTTATATTTTCATCTTACAAGCTAGGTTGCATGAATTCCATTGCAGTTGGAGTCCATACTCCTCTGATCAACCTTTCAATTAGTTTAGTAAAACCTGCACCATTGCCTTTCAATGTACCAATCATAATCATGATCAAGTATGCGTTGGGATAGATTTTAGCGGCATGAGTTACTCCATCGTACACTTTCTTACACCTGTAGATTTCTTTCATAGCTGCACAGATGATTTTTATCGGTAGGAATTTTGCTATTTTGTAGCCAATATCAAATGGCATGTAAAATACAACGTACCTGGAAAGTAAAACATTTTTATTTATATGCGTGTTTTAAATCTATTTCATCTGAAATATGGAGGGATAGTACGAAAATTTAGTGTTTTAGAGAGTAGACTATAATATTGTATAAGTATAGTGTAGAATTTGGTGCATTTTGACTTAATAAAAAATTGTTGCAATTACAAGAATTTGGTAAAACCTAAGAACTGACGGAAATATCATTAAAGATTATTATTAATACAGATGAATTAAAAGCAAATGAAACATTAATAATGTGTACAGAAAAAGAAGATAATATATTATGTACAGTAAAAATTTTGAAAGATGTCCGATCAAGGTCATCTGTATCACGAACGAATTAACAAATAGGCATACATTTATCTCTTTCTTTTGCAAAGTCTATAAGAGTGTGCGATAAGGATGGATATAAGACGCTTGTCTTTCAAAAATTCATATTGTTTCGACTAAGTTAGGACATTCCACTTTAAAACGATGCTCGTTGTTGATAATACTCTCGCTGTAACGTAAGTTTATTTATTAATTCAGATATATTACCTTGATTCATAGCCGTACGAATAACGTTATTTTCTGTCAGAGTCACTGACTGTGTCATTATCTTACTTTTAACATATTTGGTTTTAAATTTGCTTATAAACTTACCAGTTGACTTATTTTTGAATTTTGTATGTTTTCACTGTAATATATATTTTTATAATAATAAAATAACAGTAGTATCTTATGTACCCTCATAAAAACTAAGAAAACGACTACTGAATTTGTCATAATGGGCGGAGCAAAAATCTGAATTCATACAATTCGTAGACGACCTTGATCGAACATCTTTCAAAAATTTTACTGTATAGTTCGTTATAGAATGGAAAATTTCTCTGCTATAGTATAGTTTAGGTGCTAACAATTTCTTGAATTCTGTCATACAACATTTAGTTCCTTTCACAACTTTTGTAAAATCTTGTAATTGTATTATTTTTTATCTTCCGCCAACCGACACCATACAGGATGGTGACCGGCACAGCCGAACATAGGACTTTAACATGTAAAATTAGACTTCCCTAATTATTTTAGGTAAAAAGCGTCAAATAAAAGTTGTAGGGCATAAAATTCTGCATCTGAATCAATAAACATAATTAATTATGTATGCCATGTAACGGCAGAAATTAGTTATGAAAATGTCGAAAATCACCCCAAAAATATCAATAGCCATGGAATTGAAACAAAAAATTAACAAATGTTAACGATTTATCTGTCAAGCTAGGTTAATTTATTTTTATTATTATTTGTAATTTCTGTTCAAGTGAACAAATATCAATTTAAATTAACAAATAATTGTTAACTGAAGCAGATATTAAAAATAATACCTAATAAAAATAAATTGCCCTAATATGACAGATAAACCGTTAGACATTTGTTATTTATTTTGTGTCAATTCCATAGCTATTGCTATTTTTGAGGTGATTTTCGACATTTTCATACCTAATTTCTACCATTACAAGGCACACAAAATTAATTATGTTTATTGATTCAGATGCTCTACAACTTTTATTTAAAGCATTTTTTTAAAAATAATTAGGGACGCAGGAAATTAGGAATGTGTTAGTTTGGCTGTGCCGGTCACCACCCTGTAGATAAGGGAGGCAATGTTTTCAGTAAATAAGCACAAATTAGAGTCCCCACAATACATTTTTACTATTTTTACAATGATGTCTGTCTGGCTATCTGTGTGTGACAAATTTTTCCTCCGCGATAACTCATATCAAACTTCCAAACATTTGTTTTCCGTATTTAAGGTTTCTGCATTTATTAGTTGGGGTAAAATTGGGCTTCAAGCAAAGTACTACACTTTACTTGAAGCCCATAACATTTTTTAATGAAAAACTATATTAAAATATAATCCAAAACTTTTCAATTTTAGTATTTTATATTTAAAACTTTTATACCAATGGGAACAACATATTAGATTTTGGCTAAAATTGTTAGACCGAAAGTGATCCTTTACTTAAAGTTCTGTACAGATTTTCGTGAAAAACTCGCATATAATTGGAAACAACATATTAGATTCTGAATATAATAAATCGGATGTGGTAGTTAACTTGGAGTTATTAACAGATTTCCGAGGAAAAACATAATAAAATATAATCCTAAATTTCGTAATACAGACTTTTCCATTAATTGGAACAAATTAGATTTTGTTTATCAACCGAAAGTGCTATTTTAAACATGGAATTGGCGGGAGGTCATGTGCCAGCCACATCAGATTTTGAATGATTATACACCCAGATGAAGGTACAAGAATGTATTGAAACGTCGGTTGTGTAAGAAAATAAACTGTATGACTGAAAATTCGAATAATTGTTTACATTTAAAAATAAGATTAATTAAAAAAATGTAAAGCGAAATCATTGGAATATTCAAAAATATATGTATCTCAAATCGTAATTTGTAGTCATTCTATTCAAATATAGTTTTTCATGTATATTTATGAAACATATTTAAGTATGAATAGAAATTTGTCACAATACATTTACTTATTCATGTTTAAGATTATTTCATTCAACAATTTTCTCAAAATTGTAAACAATATTTATTTTATTATTATTTTAAACATACTAGACACACCGGCAAAATTAGGGAAACGCCAAAAAAAGGTATGTATTTAAAAAAGTATTAACCCTTAGACCGTCTTTCATATTTATGTTGGTAATTATACATCTACAACAAATAACAAATGACGATATAACACCTGAATATAGGCATCTACCGAAGATTGGTTGTCATTTATCGAGGTGTTAAATATTGCCTGGTCTTTAGTTTTATTAAACATGGATGTTTAATTCGTGGTAACAATCATTTCCGATTTTGTTGTCGTTTTAATTCTAAGTATTTAGAGTAGAAAAATATTTTTAAAAAATGGAAAATTAACAATTATTTTTGGCGTTCCTCTAATTTGGCCGGTCTGTGTATTTCTTGTATGTATGAGTATTTAAGAACAAAATGTTTTACCAGACGAGAGTAGCAAGCAATATTTGTTGATTATTCTTCAAGGGAGCTAAAATAGGTTCTCCTAACATTGCATTACAGACCATTCCACCAGCGAAAACGACAAGCATATAAGACAACCAACATGACATAGGGTGTTTCCTTGAAAATTGATGTGCCCCTGAAAAAGTATGACTTTATATTTATTCTTTAATATGTTAATATCAATTCAAAATATAAATCATAGAAATATAGTAGGTATATATTATTCATAAAAGCACAGATAATTGAGGCGATAAGAAAATCACACAATAAATAATGGAGTGTAGGTATGTAGGTAAATAGATTGTTATAAGTGAAAAAGAATTGGAAAAATTGATTTTAGCTTAGTGATTTTTGTTTGAATTATTAATCATGATAATTACATATAAATTTCCTTTGCCGATAATATTTTAAATAAACTTCCTTTATATTTATCAATTTTGATTAGAAAATAATCAATTATACTTATAATGGTGTCAAAACATGTAATTTATAATAAAAAATACAAAATCAATATTTATATAATTATTACATAACTCATCCTGTCACAAATTGTTTCATTCCATGTTTCCCATATCGGCTCGTTGGTCTAGGGGTATGATTCTCGCTTCGGGTGCGAGAGGTCCCGGGTTCAAATCCCGGACGAGCCCGTGGTGGATATGTTTTTATTTTTATAATAACCATTAAAGATATTTATATGTTTATATATTTGTAAAAAATATGTAGCAATCATTATTAGAAATATCTAAGAATTTTCTACCAACAAAATTTCGCCACGTGGTTTTAGAATAAAAATAATACAGCAATCGTCTGTCAACTATATATAGATTTTATCAACCTTCAACTAGAACTAAATGATGTTACTGTTACAATTTTGGAAGAATTTGTCTATTACGAAGTGAAATGTACTTATAAGAAATAGGAATATATATACAATTTTGATTATGTTTTTCATGATACCAAATCTTAACTATTTCACCGACCATAAAGAAATATTTATTTAATTTTTGACTAGTAATGTTACATATATAATTAGTATTATGAATTGTAATATTTACAGTTTGATATTATAGATATAGTTCAATATTAAGGCATAGTTTTCTGTCTGATTTTGTTTTGTCCAGGGTTCAATTTGTAGTACAAAAATATCTACAGTAGCTTGGCGTCTTTACTGCTGTCTATTTAAGCGTTTAAGCAAGAATTTAATGAAGGAAATTATTTTTACATAATAGCAAAATATTTCCTCAAAAATCACAATTTATTTAAACTTATCGCCAAGCTCATTTAACTGTTAAATGAATAGATACGGATGATCGATTTTTACGGTTACTATGATTGGATTTCAACAATGACAACATAAAAAATCATAGCTAAATAATTCAATCGTTTTACGAAATGAACTATTGCAAAATAAACTATAAATCTATGTAATAAGATAAGCGAAAGTTAATGTTAGAGTAAATAAAGTAGTATATTGAAAGGAAGTTTATTTATCTTAATATCTAAATATTTATTTACTATTAAGTAATAAGGAAAAGCAAGAAAATGTCAAGAAAAAAGTAGGAAAGAAGTGCATTGATAAAAAGTCTAGAGTGCTGTGCAAAACAATTGCAAGCGTCATTTCAAACCAAGGCGGGAAACCTACTTACCACTGCCCAAATCTTCCCTTATTGATAGCGCACATAAGGCACAATGTGCGATATCAAAATAAGGGAACATTTTAAGCTTAATCACTTGATTAGCTATATCCAGGAAGGCTTCGGGATCCATGGTTGCTTGTTCCACAGAACCCAAACCAAACAAAAAGACAATCGGGCACGGTGCACCTTAAGCGGCAGTTGTTTCGAGACTGCGGCTTGCTGTATATCGGCAACGCTACTAGTTTGTTAAATGGCCGCAGTAGCGCTGGTGTAAGTCACATGGGGGATATCTATCTTTAAAATGTCCTATTTTCATTTTTTACTTTTGGTAAATAATTGTAACGCAGGTGATGTTTTAACAGTTGATTATTGTATGAAAATTCGACGTATTGTAATGTAAACTTTAAAATGCTTACCATTTAACTGAAAAATTCATAAAAGTAACTAAACTAAAATCGATTACAGCACTTTTAACAAATAAACTAATAAATACTTAAGGTGTCAGCTATGAATTTTTAAAAGATAAATGCCTGAAATGTTATGCAAATATATACGTCGTTTATGCATATAGTAATAAAAAATAATCGATAGTTTCCGACGCACAAAAACTTTTAAACTGAAACAAACATAATACAAAATGTATGACAATAATATGACACTTAAATTTTCACTATGATAAACAAATGACATTAACGGAGCCTACCATATTTTAATAATAACATCCTGAGAATTTCAAGTTCTTTGTTATAAAAATATTACCTTAAATATTATTATAATTATATTGTTTAGACAATAATCGATTCATATGATCATATGTCATTATATATTAAATGACTTGTAATAAAATTGCCACACCCATGTAATATACTCCTATATTTAAATGAGAATAAAATTGTATCAATTGAATTATTTATTTTATTAAATAATCAAATAAATATATATTATACATGGGACCAGTGTAAAGGAGGGTTCAGAGGGTTTTATCGAACTCGGCTGCGCATATCTCGATACAAACATACCTCCTACCGTTCTCTTTTCCATGTCATTCAGGATTATAACCTAGCTTTCTATTCCGAATTATTCTATTGCATAAAAAATAAATCTAGAGCAACTAATATAAATATCCATAATAATTATCAAACGACATTTACGAAGTTTACATCGTTCAATTTGTATTGTGAATAACTGACGACAGTTCTTTGTTTGTATTGCCGTAACCATAGCAACCATTACTTCTAAGCAGTGCCGCTAGATGAGCTATATGCAAATTGGATTTGTGTGTCTATTAATCCTAAACAATATGTATTGATAAAAATATTATACCTGTTTTTTTTTTAAATTAATAATACCCAAGAAAAAATAATAAAGTTGAAAACTGCTTGTAACGTAATGGCTCAAGAGATACTACTTGTCCGCTGTGCGACAGAAGTACAATGACAAAAAAAAAACTGGAATGAATATAGTGTCAAGGTAGTAGCGTAGTCTTTAAACAAGGAAGTAATATGGGTAAATGGTTACGGTAAATTTAATAAGAATAATGAGTATGTAATTTGTCCATATTCTTCGTTTTTTTGATGTAAAGAAATTCATAAAACTTTTAAAAATTGATTTCCACTTCAAATTTCCGATTCAAACCTTTCAAATCGTCAAAAAAGTGAAAAAAAATTTGGATTTTTTTTCCTTAAGATCCCTTTACGCATTTTTTTTTTGTAATTCTGTTTTGAGTCTGTTACAGTTATGGAAAGTCTTGTTGTTTGCTGTGGAAAAATCGAAGATACATGATAAGAAGTCAACCGAATGTCTTGAAGAATATTCCAAGAAATATTAGGTATTGTGTGTCTGTCTGTGTGTATGTGTGGGTCGCCCAATGAATGTTGAGAATGAGAATATAACGCAGTTTCCTTTGTTAGGTCCATATTAGTTTATAACCTAATAAATAATTAAAAAACCATTCTAATTCTTTCCGTGTGTGTCTGTTACAGATATAAACCCATTTCGGATGCGGCAGTTCTGTAAGAAACAGTCAGACAATTCTACATTTCTAGTGCTCTACAAAGGGAAGAATATCCCAGAAAATATGTGTGACTGTTTGTGTGTGTGAGACGCCCTAATGAAAGGTAGAATATATCGCGGTTTCCCTTTGATAGGCCCTAGTAGTTTTTAGGTTAATAAATAGTCCAAATTTTGTTCTAATTCCTAGTGTATAAGTCTGTTACAGATATGAAATTAATTCGCCGGTTAATAAGACATTAATGTATGAAATATTTCCAGTCGTGGTCATCGTAAATTCCTGGAGATACTACAACCGCTTCTTCCACACCAACTACAGATATATTTGGTTCATCAGATGCATTATAATTTATTTATATTTAGTTTTAAGATGTATTGTAACTTATTGTTGTAAAAGAAAAAAAATCCCAGTGTTTTAGCTGTGCCAATGCCACTCCACAACAAGGAAGTAATATGGGTAACTGGCTATGGTAAATTTGGTAAGAAAAATGAAGTATTTTACTCATATTCTTCGTTTATTTGATGTAAAAAATTCATTGAAATTTCCTAAATTGATTTCCACTTCAAATTTTCGATTTAAACCCATCAGATGATTGTATTTTTTGTAAAGAAACAGGAGATATGTAGTTGTTATATTAAAATAAAAATTAAATTTTAATCGTTTATATAAATACATCATTACAAATTAATTAAAAACCATCTATCTTAAGTATCCTAACTACACTTAATCAAAACAATATTAAAATATAACGAAAGCATGAAAAGACGTCAATCTATTTTCTCTTCCGACGTAAGATATTGGCAAATCTTCGTCTATGCTTGTGTTTCTTCATACGGGGACTATACGTCGAAGGAGAATTCGTGTTATTCTTCCCAGGGACTCCGTGGTTTGTGTCACGTGATGTGATTGGGCGAGAATTTTGACTGTTTACTGTAACTACCAATGAGATCATCTTTCTTAGGAACTTTCATGATTTCTTCCCATAAGAAGGCAATGAAATTAACCATTGTTGACATCTAAAAATGCCCTTTGTTAGTTATGATAGCGACTGTTAATAATTATTATTCGTGTTATTAAGCTATTATGATTTTCATTTTACCTTTCGGATGATAAAACATTTGTCACAAAAGCTAAAACATGAAATTAATTTAAATGCAACGAATTTTTATAAGTTTTTACAAGAACATGTCAAAGCAAAACACAAATAAAACATTTTTTTTAATTTATTTTTTGCAAAATTATCACTAAAAACCACATTTTCTATTAATTTAACTTCCACTAAGTTGTATTTTCTGTAAAAAAAAAATGCAGTATACGGTACACCCTTATGTCCAGTGCCAAATATCTTTAATTTATTGATTGTTTTTGTCAATATTTGATCATTTTCTTAACATAACCTAATGCACAAAACTCACAGGGACGGACTGAAACTTTTATTTTCAACAGTGATCGGTAGGTACTAATCTTATCAGCTACTATATTACAGACACAATGCATACCAATGTGTAACGGTTTGTAATTGGTACCAACATAATTATTTAACTTCTTAAAGTTACAAGATAGTCAAAAGATCGGTGACGACTTATTATATTTAAATATTAATAATATAAAAAATTATTTACTCATGTCTTAATTAAAAAAAAAAGATTTTTGTTTAGAACAAAAAAATGCTTTAATTACAATAAATATTACAATAATGAAAATGACTAGGCACACAAAAAAAGTATAATAATTATTACTATACAGGGTGTTGACCGCGACACGGGAACATACGACTTTAACATGTATCATCATACTAATTATATTAGGAAAATGCTTCAAATAAAAGTTGTCGAGCTTAAAATTATGCATCTGAATCAAGAAGCAAAATTTTTTTTTACCTAAAATAATTAGGGAAGCAGGAAATTACGAAAATATGATTTTACTTGTCCTATGTTCCGATGTCGCGGTCAACTCCCTGGATGTTTTTACTTTAATGGGGACTTATAATTCTGACGTCATCCGCGGTGGATCGGCAGCGGACCTTCCTCCACACAATTTAGAAAAGGACAAGATTTTTTTAGAACGAGCGAGGTGATATACCATGGCCGAGTCGATCAAATGAACCGTTGATCCCGTTTCCCGTCATTTATCATTTAATCAGCATAGTTTGGTTAATTTATTTTGTGTTGTGCTCAGACGAAATATAAATTTATGTTGTGATCACGTGGTGGATCTCGAGATAAACGTCCAACTTAGAATTAAATCTTGCTAATCATTAAATACTTTTTTGCACACTAGATGGCCACCGAAACATTTGAATTGTATAAGTCCCCATTCCAACATAATACATATACATAATTTATATCGCACAGTAAATAATAAATTAAGCACTCGACTATGTCCTGCTGATTATATTCTTTTATTTAACATAAATTATTCGATTAAAACAAAAATGATTAATTACAATAAAGAAATTTTATTAAAATATAGAAAATTACCGATCACATAAATCGTGCTCTACATGGTAGACTTTATGGTCGTTATTATTGGTTTTTAGCTAGGCATGCATTCTCATAAAGAAGTCCAAAAGCAGTAGATTTCAAATAATATAAAATTCAGGCTGTTTTACATTCTTTTTTAATAATGGGAGCGGCGAGCAAAGTTCAACGTAGATGGCAGCATGCTAGCCATGTACATATTGTTGCCGCGAATAATTTTGAATGACTTTACTTTTTTAAAAGTACAATTCAAGTCAAATCCATATGAAATAAGGTTAACTATGATAATTTTTACCAGTTGTATAACTAAAAAAATATTTTTCTCAAAATGATCTGCACAAACACGTACTTCTTTTGCATTTGAACTTAAATTTTAATATTCTTTTCTTCTTTCATCTTTTGCTAAACTATAAAGAGTACTTACACGTTTGCATATACCTAATACAAGCACGCATTTTTTAAAGAAGAAACCAAATAAAAAACTATGTATTTGTCATTTTTAATACCGAATTCTCCAATTATGAGTACTTTGCGCTAGCGCGCGCGTTCTAAAGTGCACAAATTTTATTACATTCTAAAAAATAGATGGCTAGTGTGGCGCCCGAGGAATGTGGAGCCCTAGTTACACTCTATCACCCCCGCCTGTTCCCATTCTGTTAAAAAATGCACAGCAAAGCGCATGCGCCAATAATATACCTCATTTAAAATATCTTTTTACTGAAGGTGTACCATATATTACATTTTAACTGCATTTTCTTACATTCAAAAGAAAAGTTTCATTTCTTATACAGTAAATGCGCATAGCACATTTCTCAATCCGCATAGCACATTTCTCAATCCGCACATGCGCACATACGCCATCATATTATCACGTAGTACATTTAAGCGCGTAGTGATACATTAGGTTATTTTTCTAATCGCAATTTTTGCTGTTAAAATCACAACTATAAATAAACGGTTGAAAATAATATTTGTTTAAGAAAATGTGGTCAGAGAAACAGTATGTTTTATAAATATAGCATATGTACGTCGTAATAACAATATGCTATTATGAAGCAATTACATAATAGACCTTTTCAATTAAAAGAAATAGAACATATGTGCAATGGGATCTGCACATAGTAAGCCAATAAATGGCGGGACTCATGGTTATGTGCTTGTTATGAGATCCATGGCGTGAGGAAAGTCTTTGACAACTTTAAAAAACTTCTCAAAAGAAGTTATAAAAGTTTTTAATGATGGAAATGTTTACCAGAATGCAAGTATTTTCATGATTGCAATATTTTTGACGTTTCGTTTGACAGCCCAGCTGGCAGTTACAGGCGCCATGTTTCTTAATATGTTCAGAGATAAAAAGATTAAATTGAAAAGGTCTATTATTTTTTAATATTTCAAAAACGAATGCACCCAAAAACAAGTTCAAATGAAAAGCACAAACAAACAACAACAAACACAACACTGAAATAAACAACAATGATCTCACCTTGGTTATCTGCATTTAACGAGTCTTTATTCTCTTCTGTTTTTTGTGATTGCGTATTGTTTTGATTGTTACATTTATTTATTTCAGGATCTAACTTTGGTTCGGGCGATCCTTGTATACTATTTAATGGACTGAAAAATTCGTCCGATGTTGAGCTAGGCTCAAGAGTCTTTATTTCTTTTTCGGGTTTCGTAGGAGTTTCTTCTAAAATGGACAAACAAAGAAACAAATAAGATAAAACAATAAATGGAGGTCTCCAGTATTTTTTAATATTTATGTAAAAAGCATCTTAGGGTCTAATTTTAATATAAATAACTCATACTCTAATTTGGTAGGTACTACGGTGGAAGACGCCATTTTATTTATTTTTTCCTTACGTTTTTCGATGTTCTGCGACGACTCATCCTCAGAATTCGCAGACACTGTCGTTGAATCCGACTCTTCATTTTCTTCTTCAATGATTTCGTTGGCTAAAGAGCTGTGTGAAGAAAGACGCTGTATTTGCTTAGGTGATGTCTGCGAGGGTGAAGCAACATCTATAGGACCTACTGCATCTTCTTCAGCGTCGGACATGCTGTCGTCTTCAGTGGCTGAGTCTTCAGCAGGCTACAAGAATATACAGAATTTAAAAACAGAAGAAATGAGGTTATGAAATTTGGCGGGAAAATATGTTAAAGCACATTATGCAGCATAACAGATATTATTATTTAGTAATGATTTTGTTTTAAATTTGGTTGTAGGCCAGTATGTTAGGAGTAAAATGCAAAAATGTCAAACATTTAGAAGCAACGTCTTTTATTTTTAGCCTTAAATGTACATACGAGGTCTGGCTATTAAATAACGAAAAGGCGTCCTAGAGGGGTAGGGGGGAACGAATGCAGCGTTGGATAGCTGGAAGTGTCTACTATTCCGGTACGAAAACACGTTTTTGTCGCTGAAGTAGTATTTTTTCTATAGAGGTTAGAAACGAACGTGTTTTTTCTCGTGCCGATAACAATGTGCGACGAAAAACACGAGCAACGGATCAATGTGAAATTTCTAGTTAAATTAAAAAAAAACTCCGACTGAGTGCTATAAGTTGTTGAAAGAGGCCTATGGTGAGAATTCTCTACCCCGTGCGCGTGTTTTCCAATGGTATAAACGGTTTTCTGAAGGCCGAGAGAGCACCGAAGATTTAAAGCCATGCTTATCGTTTTTTTCGACATCAACGGCATCGTGATGACTGAATGGGTTCCCGAGGGTCAAACTGTAAACCAAACTTACTATTTGAAAGTTTTGGCAACACCACGAGAACGAGTTCGTAAGAAACGCCCGGAGTTCTGGAAAAACAAGTGGATATTGCACCAGGACAACGCACCTGCCCATAACGTGCTGTCTGTGACGCGTTATTTAGCCGCTAGAGGCACTCCAGTGCTCGAACACGCGCCGTACTCGCCTGATTTAGCACCCTGTGACTTTTTTCTGTTTCCGAAGATCAAGTCTGCCTTAAAAGGAAACCGGTTCGAGTCGATGGAAGAGGTGAAGCGAAAATCGGCGGAGCTCCTAAACGCTCTTACAAAAGAAGACTTCCAACATTGCTTTGACCAATGGAAAAAACGAATGGAACGGTGTGTGGCGAGGGGAGGGGAGTACATTGAAGGGGGGCATTCGATTATAAAATAATTTTTAAAATAAAACTCTTTTTCATAAGCAGTCTCGTTATTTAATAGCCAGACCTCGTATAATTAAAATATTGTTCTTACTGACTTGTTTACAATGGTAATCTAAGGCTATCAAGCAAATAAACACTCTGGGTCTACTAGAATATATGTTTATATCATCATAGAATGTTTATTTCGATTGTTGAATATATTTTTCTTTAATTTAAAGATGGCTGCATAACTTCTTTCATTGTATTCAACTAATGAGTGAATAAATATATGATAAATGAGGAATATTTTTTTATTTACCGCAAAATATTGCCATATAAATACATTTGTATATATAATATAGTATGAAAAATATGAAATAAAATATTTTAAACATTTTCAATAAAATTAAACAGTGACTTAGAAAATATTGTTTCTAAATTATAAATGATGAATAGTCTTCTTCGAAATTCGAACTTAGACCTTTAGTTCATTTTGCGGAATTACTAGCACCTGCACTATCTTGATTGACCTTTAACGAAAATTATTAATGAAAATACATGATTATTCCATTATTTAGAATTTATTATTGAAATGATTGTTATTTGCATATGTATATACAAGTGTAAGATTTACTTTTCGTGAGGATCTGTGTGTGATAGTGTCCATAAGAAAAGATAAGCAGTTTGCTGTGATGGGTGGTAAAGCTGAAGTCATTCTAATTATTATACAGGTATAGCGATCAGGTGTGGATCACCAGATGCTTGATTGATAAGTTATACACTATTTGTGTATTTGATACATAAATAAATATATCATCACGGCATATTACCCAATGCTGGGTGTGCCAATCTGCTTTGTACACAGATTTCAGTAATGATGACATATTTGTACCGTGCGGGCGTTTATCAGGCGTCACCCACGGGCACTCATTGCTGTCGTGGAGAGTGCACCACAAGGGTCAATTTTATGTCTTTATCAGAGCAACGCAGTTATAAGCAAACAGTGAACGATCTACCGCTTTGTCATAATTTTACACAATTTTTGTTTTTAAATGAGAAAAAAAATACTGAAAATACTGGACATATCTATTCCCGCCACTGTGATGTTACCCTTGCCACTTCCGTTGCAACTTAGTTCCGACGTGTTGCTCGAAGTATGACAAAGATATTTTGCGACGTATGTCTTGCGGGGTAAGGGGAACTTTGTTAAATTGCTGTCAAGTTAGCACGTATTTTTACTTATTTATTTTTATTTGAGCAAGTTTGTAACGACGTATTGTATTACAGGTGATAAATAGAAACAAAGTTATGTCCATGGCGTCAGTATTACCATCAACTGTCACTTTGACATGTCACATTCCATCGCTGTAAAACAACGACACTATAGTCAAATTTTTTGACTCTGTCGGGTACAGTAATAAAATTATAAATGAACTATAAATATCGCAATTATGATAAAGCGGCATATCCTTTACTTTCTGCAGTATAATACTGTTTGGCATCGGCTCATATTTTTGAGTCGCTCTATTCATGAATTGAATCAAACGTCTACCAGGTATGTATAGGAAAATAGCCTTACAGTCCTTTAACATAAATGAATAGAGCGGCTCAAAAATATGGGCCGAAGCCAAACAGTATTATACTACAGAACGTAAAGGATATGCCGCTTTATCATAATTGCGATATTTATAGTTCATTTATAGTTTTATTACCCGACAGAGTCAAAAAATTTGACTATAGCGACATTTGCGGCTTTAAGTATGTAAGTGTGACGTCACAAAGAAGAGGTCGATTTGAATCATGTAACTTTTTTGAAATATTTACATTATAAATGGCGAATTTTATTATAGTATATATCTTATTATGAGTCATATATTGTAAACAAATAAGAATTTAAGTAATTTTAACATATGGTAACTACCTCATTGGCAGAGTCATTTTCTTTACTATGATCGCACACACACACACACACACACACGCACGCATTTGCACACACACACATACGTTGTACGGGTTAAGTTAAGCAGAGAAGATAAAAAGAACCCGAAACAGAAATTTTGTAATAAAATTAAAATAGCGGCATTACGAAGAGACAAATTCGAGTGTAATATAACAAACAAATGCAAATGTGCATGTATCCTGTATCTATAAGATGTTAAATGTAAAATAGCATTTAAAATTTTATTAATTTTATATCTATCTAGCATCAATACTAGAAATAGATTTTAGCCAGAAAAAGTACGTTGTGAAACAAGTTCAAGACTGCATCTGTTGGTCACCTCAAAATAAGAGTTACTAAAATAATCAAGTATTTTTATTATCAATTTTCCTTAATGTCTATAATATTTCCGACTACATGCTCTCTTTGTGCAAAACTCATATAATGAATGTAAAATATATAATAATGACTAAAAGTAGAAACAGTTTTATATAGGTAAATAATTAACGAAATATTTTGGGTGATATTAAGATTAACTTACCACAAAATCTTCATCTTCATTTTCCATGTCATCTTCAGCTAGCTGAGTGATACGATCAATTAACTCTTCGTCATCTTCAACATCTTCCCAATCGTAGTAGTTATTCTTCAAGATTTCGATATATTTACGTTTTAAATCTCTACCAGACATACTTCGCTCACGAGTTGCTCTGGGTGCTGGTTGCTGCAAAAATATTTACATACGTACAATAAAATTTTTGAAAGACGTCCGTTCAAGGTCATCTACGAATTGTATAAATTCAGATTTTTGCTCTGCCCATTATGACAAATTCAGCAGTGTCGTTTGCTTATTTTTTATGAAGGTATATATTATATTTTATTATTATAAAAATATATGAAAGTTGAAGAACGAGAACTGGATATTCCTCAAGGTTGGATGTTTTTGGAAATGTGCTTTTTTCGGTCTTCTCGAGGAACGGAATTCAAATAATTAAAGTTCATTGAGTATCTTATTTATTTTTGGGGACGTTTTGGGGAATAATTTCACCCATCTTCAGCCTTTTGATATAAATCGTCTAGGTTTGTTACATGGTTTTTTACATTCTAGGGCTGCTTTGCTCAAGAAATACTTATAGGGTTGCGGATATTATTATTATTTTTTTTTGGGAAAGTCATTTCCCGTCGTACTGCATAAAACACCTGTTGACTCATACATTTTTTTCCCCCAGAGCGCGAAGTACTCATCGATGTTTAATTAGATCAAAAATGTAAGAAGATTGGTTTATTTAAACATGATGTTTGCAAAAACGTGGTTGGCAAGATGGCTAGGTATCTTTTTTATCTGAGACATCATGTTTTTTGAAGATGGTTGATTTATAGCGATAGCCATGCAACTCAAACAAAATTTGTCCACCATTTTATAATCTGAAGCTTTTCTTCACGAGAAAACTGTTCCATACTTTCAAAGAAATATGTTATTGAACGAAAATCACAAAACACAAACTTTTTTTGACAGTTAAGATAGCATACAATTGTTCGTACTTTTGTTTGAGTTTCACGGCTACCGCTATAAAATAATTTGGGAACTTTTGCGCAAGGAAGAACTGAGTTCCCATGTTAAACGCCTATGGCCAGGTTTTTAACACACTGTATATATATATATATATATATATATATATATATATATATATATATATATATATATATATATATATATATATACTATATATATATATATATATATATAGTAAATATGTAGGCATTAATAAAAATTAAATGGCGGGAGGTATTGTATTGGTCACATCAGATTTTTTTTTTAGGTATCACAGGTAATATATTAATGTCAGAGCAAAAATGTTTGCACATTGCAAGGTCAATTTTTTAAGATAAATTTAACAGACACCACAGGATTCGCTTATTTTAAAAAATATAGGAGAAATCCGATTATCAACACTATAATTATTGGAAACCCAAGTTGTCGGAAACGATTAGCGAAATAGGAAACCATTCGCTCGTCTGGAATTTGTATTAAATTATGGTGTGACTTTGAGCTAAAAGGCGATGTAAGAAAAAAGTGCAAAGAAAGATTTACGACTTTTTATACATATCAAATAAAATATTGCACGCACAGTACGTATGTACATATTTAAAATAAATTAATATTGCAGATTTTAGTACATTTTTTTTACCAAGATTATCCTCAAAGTTGCATTACTTTGGATTATCGGATTTTTTTGTTATAAACAAGTTCAGCCCACATCTCGTCCGATAGCGGAGTTTGTGTTTGTACTTCATCTCATATCGCGCTTATTATGAGAGATTAAAACAAAAGAATGAAAATTTGCTTTACATTATAGAAAAACATAAATTTAGAAAAAAAATCTGATGTGACCAACACAGTACCTCCCGCCATTTACCTATGTATATAATTTTTATATTACTTTATAAATTTATCCATACAATATATAGAAAAAAGTATTAAAGCAAACTTGTAGAAAATGGAATAATCTTTAATTTTTATAATAACAAATTGAGAAAAAAATACATTTAAAGGTATTTTTTGAAGAAAAACTATCTTGAGCTTCAAGTAAACTGCCATTTCCGGTTATCTGATACCCTCCAAAATCAGTTCTTTCCATATTAGAATACGGTAGATATACATGGTTTCAAAACTTTCTGAATGATAGTATTTGAGTTAGAGCGTAAAGACGATCCACACACATACACACATACATATATACATACACACAGACACCATAATGAAAATGTTAAAATTGGATTCTAGGGACCTTAAAACGTGGTCATTTACCAAAATCTTGATATGCGATTTTTAGCACGATCCCTATACTCCCTTACCAAGGGTAGCGGGAGGTAAAAAGATGAGACTTTTTTCAGCAAAACTTTCCATTTAAAAAATCGAAATTTGTTACGTTTTTAAAAAATCTAATTACGTCACTTATTTTACGCCAGAAAGAGAAATTTGTATGAACGATTTTTCTCTATCAGTACTCCACTGTGTACTTCATGTTTAGCAAAATACTTCCTTCCAAATTTTAATTCAAGCAGTAGGAGGAACTATAAGATTAAGATTAGCCTCTCACAGCCTTCCCCATTAAATTTTTATTAAACATTGTTAAGAAACAAAAATAGAATTCTTATCTAATACCAACACAACACGTTATAAATGCATAAATCATAAATCTAGATTATATAGAAAATACAAATATTACGAGTATATTATCATGAAATATTCAATGATGATTCATTTTATCGTGAAACAATGTAGGAATAGTAATAATAATTTATTTAACATTTATTTATTGTAGGTCCGAATTGTTATAAATTCTATTGGTAAAGCACCAAGTCATAAGAGGAATATATATTTATAATATTTTTAATAGTAATTATAAATAATTTTTACAATTTAAATAATTACCTTCCGTCACCTTTAGATAAGGAAGGTATTGTCTTTGGTCAAAAAATTCAGTGATGAGTTTTTACTGAATAAGCATGTTTTAGGGTCCCTATAATACGATTTTACCATTTTTACGATGATGTCTGTATGTATGTATGTGTATCTGGGTGTGTGAGACAAAAGTTCGGGATCCCATAACTTCAATACCACGATTCCAAAAATTATAATTTTTTCGTATTCCTCAAGTTTACATCCAGAAGAACAAGTGATTAGATTTTGGTTATAATTGGTGAACCGGAAGTAGCCACATTTGAAGATTTAACAGTTAAATTTGATTTATTGACATTTAATATTATTATAACTTAAAGAATATATTATTCTCTATACGATTTGATTACAATTTATACTTCATATTCAATAGATACAGAGTTAAAGAATTTTAAAGAAATTAAATTTTATAATTCAGCCAGCTATGCCAAACTTGGGAACTAGTAATATATTCATATAATTCAAATTGACAGATGTCAGTATCAATAAAAAGTAAATTAATGTGGCAGATATGAGGATGTTGAAGTAGATATTGGGGAATACACGGAAAGATACGGTAAGAAAATAACTCTAGTGTTACAAGTTTTTAGAAAGATACAAGAAAGACGATTACATTGGTTTGAACATGTCATGAGGAGAAATGAAGAATTATATTGGAACAAGAATGAATAGTTTAGTAATAGGACGTTAAAGAAACAGAGGAAGACCAAAGATAAGATGGAAGGACTGTATTGCGGAAGATTTGTGAGAAAAGGAACTGAATGAGAACGACATGCAAAAATAGCGACCCCTAATGAATGGGAAAAGCTAAAGAAGAAGTCAAGTGCAATTTGAATAGTTTGTTTATGAAATAATTTTACTGGAAATTTAGAATCTTTTGTAAGAAAAATTATGGAATTTATACATTAAACACGAGAATGACGGAAGGTATTGTGCTGGCCACAACAGATTTTTTTTTTAGTTATTTGAAATTATATTTAAATCGAGCTCATTTTTAATTTTTGCATGACAATTAAGTATAGCGAGATAATTTAACCTGTCTTGTTATCGAATTTGAAACTAAAATGAAAATTGTGGATTTAGTAGCCATCTATCGAATAAGTACCAAATGAAACTTGATCAGTGATGCAAATGCCATAATTGAAATATTTTTAAATTAATGAGAATGAAGCAAAAGCGCTAAAAAAATATATAGAGGAAGGGGAACAAAAACATAGTTTCGCCCCTTCTATATTTTGTCAGCGGGAGCCAACGCCCCTTTTACCCCCTTCCATAATCGGCGCCTATTATTAAAATGTGTTTTAATGAAAGCTATTTCGTTCATTTTGGATAAAAGTATATATAAACAATCTTTTTTGAAGATAGGTACTTACTTTTTCTTCTTCTTTCTTGACAGTAATTTCTTCATCCATATCACTATTTGTAACCCTGAAGCACATAGCTCTGGACATAACATTATAAAATCTTTCTCTCATTGTCAATCTATTCTTAGCTGAGTGCTCCCTTGCCATCTTATGTTGCCTTATTCTTCGTAGGCCTAGGAATTTGAGCGCTCGAATTCTACGCCTTCGGATTTGAATAAATCGTACCATACTGATGGCTTTAACACTTTCAAATCCAAGAAGAAATGAAGCAATGCTGAGGGATAACCGAAGGCACCGGAGAGAGATGAGCATAGGTAGGAAAAAGATCCAAGGGAGTGGACGGATTAAAGGGCCTGGTTTGCCGAATGTGCCATTTTGATGATGATCTGCAAACAAAATAATTATATCAAATAGATTCATCAAATTTTTAAGCATTGCTAGGGATATAATAGCTATTTATCTATTAAGGGCGAAATGATATAGATTTTGGCCCGCGGTGCAAGATTGAAGCCCGATGCGCAGCGGAGGGTTACAATGCACCTAGGGCCAAAATATATTTCGCCCGTAATACATACAATATTTTTTGCACATCCGGAGTAGTGTTACTTCATCAGCGTGATCAAAGTAAAACGATGTTCAAATCAAATTCAGATCATAGTAGTCTATTTGACATATGTATGTTGTCATGGATAACAATGAAAACAAGCAAGTAGTAAACAAAGTAGCAAACAAGCGGTGCCACGTCAAAAAATTATTATAAAAATCTATTGTGGCCAGCACAATACCTCTCGCCACTTCCATTGTTTGGTTACATAAGTATAGGGCGCGAACAGTCATGTTACATTGTTGGTCATGACAAGCAGATGTGGGAGCCCGTTTCAGAATGATAATTATTAATTATGTACATAAATGTCAGAATTTTTCATTAAATTTTTTAAGATTTTCTAAATTCACGTAGTTAATTTGTCACCAGGAGTGTGCAATTTACTTGTCGAGGAAAATAAACCACATGGAATTGGAAAATCACTAAATTTAGAATGAGAAATTATGCTATATGACATCTATATACATAAGTACTAGCTATCATTCTGACATGGGCCCTCATATCTGCTTGTCAAGGCCAACAAAGTCACATGACTGTTCGCGCCCAAATGTATTTAACATTTCTTGTAAACCTATACTCTACACCAAAAATTCTATTTATATCTTTTCCATATATTTAGATTTTTTTTTAATTTAAATTCATTCTATGAAGAAATTTTGTCCTAGTTTTCTAATTTTTCGAGATGTTTCTAATTCATTGTCGGAAGTAACAGTATTTCTGAAGGGTATCTGTAATATACCTTTAATATTAAATATGTAACTATTAATACATTAAGAAATAATATAATGTATGTACTTCCCAGAAAAAGTCTTCAGTAATGTCTCCGGATTTCTGACACTGACATTTATCTGTCAGTTACAAACAATTTAAATTTTCAACTATTTTATTATTTTACATATTATATTTCTTTTATCTCTAAATCTATAGAATAATAACATATTTAAATGTATCAGATAGAGAATTTAATTTTCAAAAAATAATATTTAGAAGATTTTTTTTCAAGAATCTTCTACTTCCGGTTGTCCAATTGTTACCAAAATCTTTTCAGATCTTCCCATGAATGTCCGATTGGAAAATACGTAGTTAAAGTCTTATAGTTTTTGAGTAGGTAATCGTCGTTCCAACATCCCACATACACACGCACACACACACACACACACACACACACATCCACACACACACAGACATCATTGTAAAAATGTTAAAGTGGGATAGTAGGGACCTTAAAACGTGCTTATTCAATAAAATGTGGATATGCGATTTTTAGCATGAATCCAATACCTCTCTTAGCGAGAGGTAAAAATTGGTGAAAATAGTAAAGAAAATGAACTCCCAGATGCAATTAAACTAGCGGCAGAGAATGCATCAGGAAATTTGTTGCCACAGAAATCACGGTTTTTGTATGAAAAGGTTTATAGTGAATTTATGAAATGGTGCGAAATAAACCAAGTTAAAGATTTCTCAGAAACGGTACTTTTGGTTTATTTTAGTGAAAAATCAATCCTGCAAACCTTCTACTCTGTGGTCTCATTATTCAATGATAATAACAAGTCTCGCTATTAATTAAAATATTAATTAATACATTTCCGAAACTTATTGCCTTTTTAAAAAGAACTTCTGCTTCTGATGGTTTTAAGCCAAAGAAATCCAAAGTTCTTTCAAGAGAAAACATAACAAAATTTATTACAGAAGCTCCTGACGAAGAGTACCTATAATAATGATACAGGTAAAAATTGTTTTCTAATAAAATAAATCCACTAATCATTTTCATTTTGATAGGTAACATTAATACTAGGTATAGCAGGAGCATGTCGGAGAGAGGAATTATGTATGCTATTAACTGACTATATTTTCTAAATTTGCCAATCAAATCTGCTATTACACATTGATAATTTTATAATCAGCGTAAAATGAATTAGGTTATTATTGAAATAAATGTAATTGTCAGTACCATTTCGAGTTCGTTGTAACATTGTCATAAATTTGCTGTAAGTTTTATCCAATTATCTCAAGATTTAATCTAATAATGGCACCTCACTTAAGTAAATCTGACTTAGAGATCATAGCAACTTGTTGTCCAGATAAAAATTGGCGTGCCAACAATATTGCGAAAGAATTTTCAGGAAAGAGATGGCTTTCTAACAACAATCGTGCTATTAAACGATTGATGGAAACTGGATCAATTTTCAGAAAATCTGGGATAGTTGACAGTTCTTGTTCAATATTGAATTTTCGTCATTTCTAACAGTTACTAACCTTCCATTCCCAGGTTTTTTGAATGATTGAACTTTTGTACTCGTTCGTACTTCGTTAAAAAAAAAATTACACAGAAATTCTCTGGATATTCCTAAACTCTAAAAAAACAATACAATTGATTTAGATATGAAATAATTAAGATAATCAGCATTTTAACCTCCCGTGCCCTTGGTAAAGGAGGTACAGGGATCGTGCTAAAAATCGCATATCGAGATTTTGGTAACTGACTGATTTTGATGTAAATCAGATAACCGGAAATGGCAATTTACTGGAAGCTCAAAATAGTTTTTCTTCGAAAAATACCTTTAAATGTTATTTTTTCGACATTTATCTTATAAAAAATTAAAGATTATTCAATTTATTCTACAGGTTTGCATTAATATACTTTGGTTCACGAAAGATGACTATTCATGGTCACTTGTTCGAAGAAAGAATACACAGCACTTTATACAGTAGTAACTTAGCAACATTTCATGTTAGAAAGAGAAAGATTATTTGACGTATGTCTATACAGTTTATGTTGTGTGAGAGATATACGTAAATGGTGACATTACTTTCCAACACATTCCAAATAATAATGACGTATGTCGTAGAGTTACAGATATCTAATTATCTACTGCACTGCCCTTTGTCCTAATAGTTACCCAGTGACGTTGACATTTAAATCAAATTATTATTCCATGGTTTTTGTCAAGTCTATGTTTTTGGGTTATGCAAATACATAGGTGAAGAGCATAAATCTTTGAGAAAGGCGTTAGTTAAAAAGAAACATAATTTTCATATAAATTACTCTTAGTTTTTAGTTAAAATGTCTCCATAAATATTTCATGTTGCACGTCTATGTATACGAAATGCAGTGAAGTTATCCGCTAGTAATATTATACCATACGGTTAATAAATGACATTGAATTGTCATCTTTCGTAAACCAAACTATATCTATAATTTTAATCCCGGTGCAACTCCATGGTTACACAGTTTCAAATGCATGTATCTGACAGATATATGTCACTGTCAACAAATTAAGCATTTCAAATAATAATAGTAAACTTTTAAAAAGAAAATAATAAATAGAACAATAATTATATGGAAAGGAACTTACTACAGTTACCAGCCTAAGTAAATATGTAAATAAATAAAATAAATATATCGATAGTGCCAAAAAACGCTGTTAAATATCATTTTTTCACCTTTAATCTTATTATAAATATTAAAAGAATATTTTATTTCATGAAGCAGCCAGCTATTTTATAACCATGGAAACAGCTACTCTATTAAGAAAATTCTGAATGAAAGGTGTCAGTATCATGTGCAATTGACAAAGTATTTTTGTGTTATTTTATTGGAAGTATAGAATTTTCTGTATGGAATTTGTATCAGGGCATCGAACCCGAACCTGTACCGAACCAAAACCGGAATCAAACCATAACATTTTACCGAACCCAAACCCAGGACCGAACCTCAAATATATTTTTCAATTGAGCCCGAGTCGGAACCGAACCTAGTATTAAAATTCGGGTTCAGGGTTCAGCTCCGGTTCAGGTTCATTTTGAGTTCGAAACGTATGCATAATCGTAATACGGCCGATAATCGACGTCTGTGTTATCTGTTTGTGAAAATTGTGTTCGTGTTCTGGTTTTGCCTAAATTCCGGCTGACATTTTAAATTATTTCTATATAAAGATTGTGAACGTGAGATCAATCAATAATTATAAAGTTTTTAATTACCTTTAATTAATACTAAATATAAAATTATTTGATTACTTACAAAATTTAATTTGTAGTATAGTATAAGAGATAACATTTTTTATATAGAGTAGTTTCGGTCAATATCTCAAGGGTATCGCATTTAATGTAGTAGAAAATGGTTCTAATATAGTAAAATAGAAAAAAAATATTCCATTGACCTCGTAGGTCCAAAGTATCTGAATAATTATTTTTTACGAAATTGTTGTATTTGATTAGTTGTAACAAATATAAAAATATACACAAAACATATATTTATTTAACAGACATTATGACTATACTCATAGTGTAAAGGAAAAACTAATATATTAAAATAATAGTTAAGTAACACGGATGTAACGAGGAAAAGTTGTTATTGTGAAATTTTATCAAAAATATGCGAAACAGACGCTATGTAATCAACTATTTACTAAATTTATATTTAATTTATATGAAAGGAAGACACCAAAGCAAAATTAAAAGCATGGAAAATGCGACATAATAGAAGAAGGAAATCTTAGATGAAAAGGTCATATTCAAAGAATGGAAGAGGAAAATGACCTAAAAACCCAAGCAAATAAAGACAGAACGCAAGGTAGAAACGCATACGGATTACGTAACTAAAGTACTAAGGACAAAAACCAGAGCTCAGGTACTTAAATTTAAGTACTAAGTACTTCAGTTATTAAAATACTGAAGTCTTAAGTACAAGTATTGTTAAGAGTACTCAGTACTTTCCAAGTACTTAACAACTACTACCTAAAAAATCTGATGTGGCCAGCACAATACCTTCCGTCAATCCTGTGTATTATGTAGAAATTCCATACATAAATTGTCTTGCAAAAGATTCTAAATTTTTGGTATTATGTGATTTCCTTTCTCGGCAACTAAATTACATACTCCTGATAACAAACAAACCACATGAAATAAGAAAATTATGAAATTTTGAATGAAAAATTATAACACTTGTCAGTTTTGGACATAATTAATTGCGGTCATTTTGACACGGGTCCCCATATCTGCTTGCCAAAGTCACTGCACGCGCCCTATACATAAATTTTCTTGCAAAAGATCCTATAATTCCAGTAAAGTTATTTCATA
Source organism: Harpalus rufipes (assembly GCA_951394225.1). NCBI lineage: Eukaryota > Metazoa > Arthropoda > Insecta > Coleoptera > Carabidae > Harpalus > Harpalus rufipes. Next base: position 7,027,091 of record OX596289.1, on the reverse strand, counting down.
AACAAACTATGCAAATTGCATTTGACACTGACATCTTCTTCTTCTTCTTTAGTTTTTCCCTTTCGTTAGGGGGTCGCTATTTTTTATTTTCTTCTTCCACTCATTTTTGTTTTGCGTGTCGTCCTCATTCAGTTCCTTTTCTCTCAAATCTTCCGCAATACAGTGCTTCCATCTTATCTTTGGTCTTCCTCTGTTTGTTCAACCTTCTATTACTAAGTTATTCATTCGTCATCCAATATATTCTTTATTTCTCCTCATGACATTTTCAAACCAATGTAATCTCTCTTGTATCTTTCTAGAAACTTGTAACACTAGAGTTACTTCCTTACCGTATCTTTCCGTGTCTTCCCCAACATCTATTTCAACATCCTCATCTCTGCCACATTAATTTACTTTTTATTTATACTGACATCTGTCAATTTGAATTATATGAATATATTAGTAGTTTCCATGTTTTGCATAGCTGGCTGATTTATAAAATTTAATTTCTTTAAAATTCTCTGACTCTATATCTATTGAATATGAAGTATAAAATGCAATCATATCGTATAGAGAATAATATCTTCTTTAAATTATAATAACGTTAAATGTCAATAAATCAAATTTAACTGTTAAATCTTCAAATGAGGCTACTTCCGGGTCACCAGTTATAACCAAAATCTAATCAGTTGTTCTTCTGGATGTAAACTTGAGGAATACAAAAAATTTATAATTTTTGGAATCGTGGTATTGAATTTATGCGGTCCGAAACTTTCGTCACATACACACAGACACACACACACACACACACACACACACACACACACACACACACACAGAGATACATACATACAGACATCATCGTAAAAATGATAAAATCATATTATAGGGACTCTAAAACATGCTTGTTCACTAAAAGCCCATCATTGAATTTTTTGACCAAAAACAATTCCTTACCTAAAGGTGACGGAAGGTAAAAAAGATTGTCAAATAGAGTAAATTCAATAGATGATAAATGGTATTATTTTATGTATATGTAAGCAAAAAGTACTTTCATCATATTTTTAATGGTATTTGATACCCCAATGTGTAAAAGTTTGACCATATTTATTTATTTTAATTATAAATAATGTGATTATTATTTAATTGCTAACTGCAAGTCATAAACCCGATGATAATATTTGTAAAAATTGCGAAATTTAATTAAAAATGGTAATAAAAATTATCAAAAATTTGCTGTATCGACAATTTCCTGAATTCTTTTATAATTATGCATCGGCTAAAATTATAATCATTATTTCCGTTATCTTTCAGTGCTCCCAATTATATTTTAATTTTGAGTAAAAAATCAAATACATAATTGGTACAAAATAAGTTCGTCGAGTGACCTATGGAATCAGAAACATAAGTTGTGGGTTTAGATAAATGCTGAGCAACGCAATTAATAAGTAATTAATAAGTGAAGAATCTATAGTTTTGTTTTTATTTACAATTTGTTGTAAACATATCATAAGGAATGGACTCATCAATAAAATATGTAACAACTTGACTAGAATACGAAACGTCAACAAATATAGAAATGAATTAAATATTATGATATACTTATTGATAAGGAAGGTCATTACAAATTTATTTTCATGTATTTTGTCATCGTTTCTTGGACTAGGTGATAATGATTATGGTAACAATTTTTTAATATCTGCAAAAAATGAGGCCTCATAATAATTAAATGCTGCAATTCATAATTTTTTAAAATAAAAATCCGGATTTCATACCAGTTAATATTAGTTAATAATAAAACAATTTTTATCAACATATCCTTCTTTGATTGCTCCAGATTTATTATTTTATTTAGATTCATAAAAATATATTATAATTTTAAGTTAATGTGGTATTCCAATTCTAATATTTTTTACTTTCCGTCACTTATAGGTAAGGAAAGTATTGTTTTTGGTCAAAATATTCAATGATGAGTTTTTAGTGAATAAACACATTTTAGGGTCCATATAAAACGATTTTACCATTTTTATTTTAGTAAATATTTTATTACTATTTGAAACAATCAAATTAGTAGTGGCGCGAGTCTGACACACCAAATATAAAATACTTCACCTGCGTATATACATGTATGTCCATTTTTGCGCATATGCGACAGTTCACTATTTTTTACCTCCCGCTACCCTTGGTAAGGGAGGTATAAGGAACGTGCTAAAAATCGCATATCGAGATTTTGGTAAATGACCACGCTTTAAGGTCCCTAGAATCCATTTTTAACATTTTCACGATGATGTCTGTGTGTATGTGTGGATCCTCTTTACGCTCTAACTCAAATACTATCGTTTAGAAAATTTTGATCATATATTTCTACCTTATTCTAATATGGAAAGAAGCCGGTAGATTTTGGTATTAATCGGATAACCGGAAATGGCAGTTTACTTGAAGCTCAGAATAGTTTTTCTTCAAAAAATACCTTTAAATATTTTTTCGCAATTTGTTATTATGAAACTTAAAGATTATTTCATGTTCCACAGGTTTGGATTATACTTTTTCTATATATTTTATGGATAAATTTATAAAATAATATAAAAATTATATCTCGGAGCTTATGCACACAACTCCATGGTTACACAGTTCAGCTCAAATATATGTAACTGATAGATAAATGTCACTGTCAAAAAAATAATCATTTCAAATTAATAACAGTATCGTTTTCAAAAGAAAATTGCAAATACAACAATATTTATATGGAAGGAACTTAATATACAAAATTTCAAATTAATAATAATAAAGTTTTAAAACGAAAATTGTAAATAGAACAATAGTTATATGGAAAGGAACTTAAGATACATAATTTCTAGTATTAGTAAATATGCAGGTATGTATTTAAATAAGAAAATAAATAAATATATTATCACGTCATATTAATAATAATATAGATTAGATTGAAACAATAGGTCAAGAAGAATGGGAAATAATGATAAATTAAAATTAAATATAAAAGACGTTTTTTCTTTCTATTAATCCTTATTAATTGAGTAGTAGTATAAGTACAAAGTGTACATTTTATTATTTTTTGTTATGGTGGAGACCACACTGAGGCCGACTGTAGAAAAATTTTTGTGTGTGTTTCGAGCACAAAAGAACATTGTCGATTTCGAGACAATGCCGCGCGACCTCTCAATCGACAATGTCCTATTTTGCGCTCTTAATACACAAATAGCTATTAATTTAACACAGAATTCCTATTCCATTCTTCGGTAGTAAATTTCATTAGTATATAGAATAAAGACAATTGTTTGATGAGTTTTAAGTTTTTTATTAATAATGATCTGCAATACTGCAATCCAACTTATTACGAATAATTCCCAACGCACCATGGTACGTTAATAATGAAACCCTACATAAAGATTTAAAAATTAAATATGACCACTATATACGCTAATAGATACAAAACAATATTAAATCATCATCCAAACTATCTAGCTTTGAATCTTTTAAACAATGAAAATGAAATAAGGAGACTAAAAAGAACAAAACCTTTGGACTTATGTACATGAAATGGAAAACTACCTGAATTGATACCTCAGTATCATATTCTCTCACGCCTTAATCATTCCTCAAATTTACTGGTTGGCTGAATAAGCCAGTTGTAAATACAAATATAACGAAAAAAAATATATATATGTTTGAAAAATATTTAGAATTTATTTAATATTGAGCTCTTCAAATATTTTTACCTAAAGTCAAAATAAATTTCAATAAAACAGCACAGGATTACTTCATTGATATTTCACAAGTTTGATAATTTTTGATTTATAATTAAAGTGATATAAATTATCAACCCAATTTGTTTTTTTCTCAATAATTTGTTTTCTGTAAACAATTTGTTTTTTAATCGATCGTTGGATATGCTTCCGTAAATTTAAGTGACCCGGGACCACATCCTTTAATCTTTCCCTGCTTATACCACAGACAAACATTTTATTTTTCATTAGTTTCTAATAAATAAGCACGTTTTGGAGCCCCTAGAATACGAATTTACTAATTTTGCGATGATGTCTGTATGTGTGTGTGGGCGCGCGCGTCTGTGTGAGTGTGTTTGTGTGTATGCATAACTCCAATACCACGATTCCAAAAAATATATTTTTTTCGTATTCCTCGAGTTTAGATCCATATGCAGACATGATTACATTTTGGTTGTAATTGGTCTACCGGAAGTACCCTGATTTGCAACTTTTAACAGATTTCTTGAAAAAAAGCAGTTAAATATCATTTATTGATATTTAATGTTATTATATTTTAGCAAAATTTGTTATTCTCTATACGATGTGATTGTATTTTATACTTCATATTCAATAGATATAGAGCTAAAGAATTATAAAGATATTAAATCTCATAAATCAGCCAGCTATGCTAACCATGGAAACTGCTAATATATTCAGATAATTCAAATTGACAGATGTCAGTATCAATGAAAAGAAAATGAATGTGGCAGAGATGAGGATGTTGAGATAGATGGGGAAGACACGGAAAGATAGGGTAAGGATTTAAAGGATAAGGGAAATGGCTCGTATGATAAAAGTTTCTAGATAGATATAAGAAAGACGATTACATTAGTTTGAACATGTCATGAGGAGAGATGAAAAATATATTGGAAGAAGAATGAATAGCTTAGAAATAGAAGGTTGAAGAAACAGGGAAGACCAAAGATAAGATGGAAGGAATGTATTGTTGAAGACTTGAGAGAAAAGGAACTGAATGAGAGCGACACGCAAAAGAGAAATGAGTGGAAGAAGAAAATAAAAAATAGCGACCCCTAACGAATGGGAGAAGCTAAAGAAGAAGATGTCAGTGTCAAGTGCAATTTGCATAGTTTGTTTATGAAATAATTTTACTGGAAATTTAGAATCTTTTGCAAGAAAATTTATGTATGGAATTTGTTGACGGAAGGTAATATGCTGGCCACATCATTTTTTTTTTTTTCTAATGAAATGGAAATATGTATAAAAGATACGTAAAGTTAACGCCAAGTTTTGTATATGGAATCAATAACTAATGTTAATATTGATACTGAAATTTACTACTCAATTAGTACCAGTTAGTACGCATATAATAACTAGCTTCTAAACAGAAATAGTTTCATTATAGTACAATAATATACAATAGTATAAGTAAATACACAATATAATTTTCATTTGCAATTAATTTTTGAGCATGATATAAAACCAATTCCGCTTCCACATTAAGCAACCTATTCTAGCACGAGTTATAAATACGAGCCGCTATGAAGCTTGTGGATAAACGAAAGAATAACTGAATAGCCTTCAGTAATGAGTATTTTATATCATTTTCAGTGTTTTAGTTTTCATTAATATTATTATAAAAATATTATGGTAAATTTTTGGCGAAATAGTTGGATTGGTAACAGTGATTTCTAAGTTGTTTTTTTGTATATTTAATGCAGTCGTACCAATCCCAAATAACAAAATATTACTAAAAAAATCTGATATGGTCAGCACAATACCTTCCGCCAATTCTACGTATTTTGTACAAATTCCACACAGTTTTTTTTTTTTCAAATTATTCCATGGTCGTGTTTTTTTTAGGGAAGAAATGAACTGATCTTCCCTCGTACTGAACTGAACTACTCCTAAAAAGAACAGTGTTGTTTCTTAAAATATGAAGTAGAAAATAAAAACATATAATAGCATTATATTTATAACATAATAGTCTGCTAAATTGCCTTATGGCTATAATCTGTTTACCTTATGTGATTTGTTTTTGCCACCTTAAATTATTTTACATTTTTATATTGCCAGTAAAATAATTTCAGATATGTAAATTTTATTTGACACGGACATCTGTGAATTAGTAGCGTTATTTCTTTATAATTATTTATCTCTAAATTCATTGAATATAAAGAAAAAAATATAATTAAATCGAATAGAGAATAATATATTCTTTAAGTTATAATAACATAAAAGGTCAAAAAAATGATAATTAACAGCGTTTTTTCAAGAAATACTGTTAAAATCTTTAAATTATGGTACTTCCGGTTAACCAATCATAACCAAAATCTAATCAACTATATACGTACGAAAGAGGAATATGAAAGAATTATAATTTTTGGAATTGTAGTATTGGAGTTATCGAAGGAGAAATTTTTGTCACACACAGACACACACACACACACACACACACACACACACACACACATACAGAAATCATCGTAAAAACTGTATATTCGGATTGTAGGGACTCTAAAACATGCTTATTCATCAGAAACTCACCATCGAATTTTTTGACCAAAGACAATACCTTCCTTATCTATAGGTGACGGAAGATAAAAACGTTTAAGAATGAAATATCAACAAGCGTGTTAGAGTATAATATTCTTATTCAAAGTCAGAGAAATAATCTAATGTATTATAATTAATAAATTTAAGAATGACTTGTCAAATAAGTTTAAAATGATATATTTTATATGGTTTTACAACATATACTTAATGTACAATATTTTGTTAAAGCTAATATGAATATATTTTAAATTTTAAGAAATAAATGATTTTCCAATTAAACCTTTATATAGTATTTTTTGGCTGCTGGCAGTAGTGCGATATATCATAGCCATTATAAGTATTTACAAGCAATGCAAAATAGATGACTAAAACTATAATACAAGTATAAGTGTCTAAAATAAATTAATGTCAATGCGACATCTAAAAATACCTTCTATTTTGGTACTTCCGTACAAAGTACAAATACTCTCTATTTTAATGTAAGCACGTAGACGAAATATAAACACATAATTTAATATTATTCGAATATCACTTGAATTAATACTTTTATCTGTTTTAATTCATCTCACAGATAGATTTGAAATTTATTTCAAAGTTCAAGTTCTTTCAGCGCCAGGAAGCATGTTTCAGAGCGATACCTGGCGCCAGATCGAATCAGTATGCGTGTTTCCAATGCCAAGGTTTAAGGTTCATTTCATCAAAACTAGGATTAGAATATAACAATTAAATGTCTCTGTACTATTAAATTACAAAGAAACCTTTTACCATGTTCACCATAAATTAATTTATACCATATTTGGTTATTAAATTAAAGAAGGAACTCCAACAGTCAAATTTACAATATTAAAAAATATTTATAATAAATTATACAGTGATTGTGTTAACCTCGTTACAAACTTAGGCACGTGGATGTAATTTTATGAAACATAATATCATATAAACATAAGTTCGATTTTCTTTTGTTTACAATTTATACAGGTACTCGGTTTTCGACCTTCACCATTGCGGTCTCGGATATCACAAGAGATACGTAGTAGGGCAAAGTTGTCCCATTAATACACATTTTAAATATGTATTTGTTTATCCCAAAACATTATGTTCTTAATTAGGTATGTCACTAGATAAATACAAAAAGTAGAAAACCAAATCAAAAATGGTTAATTATAAATTGTTTCTGTCAACTGCTTGAGAACAGACAGTTGATAACTCATTTTTTTCCGCTTTCATAATTTTAATCATTTACGGCGCAACAGCCCTTGTGGGGCCTTGGCCTCAAGTATTGTAGATACTCGTTCCGTATCGATTAATACTAGTGCAGTTGTTGTACTTAAGGTAGTTGTCACTCGAGTGTACCTATTCAAAAATTTGTTCTATGTTCAAAATAAAAATTAAGCTAATGCAGTTTATATTTGCAATAACTTATATTTTCTAACATTATATTATATACACAGATTGCATCAAAATAGTTAAAAGCTAATATCAAACACTGCAACAGATGAATTTTCTTTATTTTTCCGTAGAACAGTTTTTTTTTGTACTGTACCACTCGCACTAACACATACACAAGTGTCGTATTTCAATGTTGAAGAATACCTGTGGCACCTTTGGCAACGTCGCACCTAGACATTTATTGGTACATTCGGGTATAAAAGTAATAAGATATTTTAAGATATAATACTAATTCTAAACTACAAATGGAAACTGCAAAACAAATAAATATATATCTTTCTTAAAATTACAAAAGTAGTATTATACTGTTTAAAGTTTTCATGCTTTTCACGTAAAATACCAATTTAAAAAATATTTCTTTCGAATGTACGTCTGAAATTCCTTTAACCAAAAATCACCTCTTATTCGCTAATACCAAGCGGGTGTTAACTTAACTGATACTCCATCTGGAACGCTTGTACATGGTTGTCAAGTATAATTCTACCTATTTATCGTATCTTCAGATTATAATTTTCTAGAGGCAATAAAATTAAATCTGGGTGATAAATAATTTTCTAATTTTTACATAAAATCCGTTAATTAGTTTACTATAACATACTAGTTTTTCGATTAAATGTCATTATGGATATAAAAGTTATAATTTAAAATGTTGTGTTTATTTTGCCATTTCCTATTCTTCACGTGTTAAAATGGCCAAATTTAATTGCAAATATCTCAGGTACCGCGTGGTCAATTGTTTTAAAATTGAGAGCAGGTAGATTATACTTCAGTTGAAATGTACTTAAAATTTCAATTAATTCTGATATAATGGTTTCACGATATAACTACCTTAAAGCGCAAGACCATCTGTAGCGGCTTTTTTCGATTCAGTGAACTCGACTTACTTTTTAAGCTATGTTAAAAATAATTTCCCTATCTAAAGCTATGATCCCTTCTTAACTACAACGAAGTATACAGGTGTCCCAAAAAAAAAGACGCCATGCATGGGGATCTTAAAAACTATTTTTTTTTGTTCATTCATTCGATCAACTTTTTTCCTCTTGTCAAAAATATGATCTCTTTAACACGGTTCCGTTTGACGTACATTATGTATTTTCATAAATTTGCTTATGTTTCACGCCTTTTTAAAAACTATTAAAAAATAGTTTCATAAGGCAATCTGTTTTGTGGCGAGTTTTACAAAAGACAATTGCGAGACCTTATGAAACATGTTTTATTACAAATAATAACACTATTCTGGACTTCCATTGTTTTTAATTAACAAAAAGTAATAATAACACACAACGTTTCAATTCCTAAAGAATCTGCAATCGTCTTCAGTATTCACCTGAAGACGATTGCAGCTTCTTTAGCAATTGAAACGTTGTGTGTTATTATTACTTTTTGTTAAATAAAAACAATGGAAGTCCAGAATAGTGTTATTATTTCAAATACAACATTGTCTACTTCATTCAAACGGACATGTTTTATTACTTTAGGTTTATTCTTCAAGTTTCGATGAAATGAACTATATGTACTTACGTTTAGGTTGTGGTTGAGTTGGGATTGACCATTCTGCGCATTTTTCAACTGTCCAAAGGGCGCGATCAGTCTGACGTAAGACGGCTTGTCCTAGAGAGAAGCTGGCCAAATATTCGGCGGTCTCAGAAACCAACTCACATGTTGAGGAGTATACTTTTTGTATCTGAAAAAAAAAACAAATATGTGGAGAACCTATTTTAATTTGTTTTGTTTTTCGTTTATTTGCTACTAGACTTAAATATCCAAGTTTGGAGTCTAAGTTAACTTTTTTTGATGCTACGTTGTCAAACTATGTTATGTTTTAGAGTTAGACTACATCTCTGTTTCATTTCATATTTTCATTTTAAAAAATTGAATAACCAAATTTAAAAAAATGATTAACTAAATTTTAACTACCATAACTTTGACTTTCAGATGTCAGAGGCAAATTTTGTTTTCCACAACCTATCTGATTTTCTTATTCTCAAAATTATCTCCATGCTTCACAAAGAAGATAAGTGAAGTAATATGTATTATTGATTTTAATCAAAGTATTTATGAAATGAGGTTTAAAAATATTTACAATTTATTATTTTCTATACGATTTGATTGCATTTTATACTTCATATTCAATAGATATGTTAAAGAATTATAAAGATATTACATTTAATAAATCAGCCAGATATGCTAACCATGGAAACTGCTAATATATTCAGATAATTCAAATTGACAGATGTCAATATCAATGAAAAGTAAATGAATGTGGCAGAGATGCGGATGTTGAGATTGATGTTGGGGAAGACTCTAGTGTTACAAGTTTCTAGAAAGATACAAGAGAGACGACTACATTGGTTTGAACATGTCATGAGGAGATATGAATAATATGTTGGAAGAAGAATGAATAGCTTAAGGTTGAAGAAACAGAGGAAGACCAAAGATAAGATGGAAGGACCCCTAACGAATGGGAAAAGCTAAAGAAGAAGAAGAAGATGTCAGTGTCAAGTGCAATTTGCATAATTTGTTTATAAAATAATTTTACTGGAAATTTACAATCTTTTGCAAGAAAATTTATGTACAGAATTTATACATAATACACAAGACTGGCGGAAGGTATTGTGCTGGCCACATCAGATTTTTTAATAAATGTCTTTTCTATGCTTCGCATTTTATAATTAGTTGTATTTCGTAATTTAATGCAATATTGCTTTTTAGTTTTTTAATTTCTTGACATTTAACATCTATGTACATAATTACTAATTGTCATTCTGACACTGGCCCCCATATCTGCTTGTCAAGGCCAACAATGTCATATGACATTGCGCCCTATACTTATGTAACCAAAAACGGAAGTGGGGAGAAGTATTGTGCTGGCCACAACATATTTTCTTTTCTGATTTGATAAATTTGGGAGGTCAATGACCTAATGGAGGTACCGTATTTTAAAATAATTTCCGAACCTCTTCCTGTACGACATCTCTAGTGTTATATATAGAGGACAGGCGACAGATAGCTTGTCTCTACATTTATTCTGTAACTATAACATTAAAAAATATCCGTTCGTCATTATTTAATCGTGCTGACTATGAATGTGGTAGTAGTAAGTGTTTAATTTAAATCTTTAAGAATGAATATTTACTGACATATTTCAATACATTACACTGATTGTAAACAAACTTGTTTGTATGCAATGATAGTGAATGTAGACAAAATCTGCACTACATGTGGACTGTAAATACATAGTACATTTATGATACAATATGTAAAAAGCTAATATACGAGAACAAATATACATTGTGATAAAATTATTGTTTTCAATCCGTATCAAGGAAATGGTTGCATGTTTTATAATGAAAACGCAATTTTATATAAATAATACGCAAAAATAAAATTTATAATTTATATAAATGAATTACGAGAATGATTTAGGATGTTATCCACCGAGCTATGAAAGAAAAGACGATCGACTATACTACTTAAATAAATATATCATCACGCCATATTACCCTTTTCTGGGTGTGCCAATCTGCTTTGTACACAGAATTCGGTAATGATGATGACATATGTATACAGGGTGATTTCTAACGTACGGACGAAACTGATAGGGCAACTAGAGGGGACCAAAATATAGTTTTTTTTACAATAAACTTTTGATCATAATCGAATAACAAGAAAGATACAACGGTTTAAAGTTCTTATAAATTAACGCCCACTTATTGAGTACCGCTGAGCTTACTGTATTCGCGTTTACATTAGAAACAATTCTCACACAATCTGATACATTTCTGTTGTATTATTTTTACGGTATGCAGAAAACATCAAATAAAATGATGACAAGATACAAACGAATGAAACTTTAATCAACAAAATTAACAAATAACCTATTTAATTTTTGACGTTTAAGTAATTTTGACTTACCTACATACATGATTAAATTAAATAAATCAGCGGTTCTCAATAAACGAACACCCATGACTGAATATTTTAAAGAACAATTTAAATAGCTATACCTTTCATCTTATAAAAATTTTAATAAAATTTTAACTGAACTTTGTTTAATTAACTCTCAAATATTCTAAATTTGAATTCAAAACGTAAGTTATTACCGTATTTTATAAAAAAATGCTTCAGTTTATAAGAACTTTAAACCGTTGTATCTTTCTTGTTATTCGATTATGATCAAAAGTTTATTGTAAAAAAAACTATATTTTGGTCCCCTCTAGTTGCCCTATCAGTTTCGTCCGTACGTTAGAAATCACCCTGTATATACCGTGCGGGCGTTTGTGTGCCATTTGAAATATTTGGCGTCGGTCAGGATCGAACCCGGTTCCCCAGAATCGCGACCAGATAATAATTTGTTAATTTTCTTCTTTTGAATAATTCGCCATCTTCAATTACCATGACTCAAACAGAGAAACAGCGTTTCTGACAGGTAAAATTTATTTTTGATTTTGTTTCCATTCCATGTCTAACTATAAATACATAACTTTTTTCTAATATAAAATTTGATATGCTCCGTTATAAAAGTAGCCCATAAACCAATTTTTTTATTCCTGTTTATGAAATTTTGTACAAAGATATGACGATTAATGAAAACCCGATGTCAGAATTTCTTATATTAAGCACGATATGATTTTTTAAAATTTTGGGATGAGTCCGTGACGTCACCTGTATTTGTCGAGTCGCACTGAAATAGTCTTCTTTCATAAGAGCAAAATTTTACATATTGTGTCTTAATTTATATTCATTAAACTTAACATAAACAGCAAGAAGAAATAAATTTTTAGATTACAATAGTTAAGACTATATTTGGGCAATTTTTTATTTTATGTATTAATAAAGTGTACTGGATTTAAATATAATGTTATTATACTTAAATTTATCATTTTAATAATAATCTACGGGCAAATATATGACAACAGACACGTGTTAAATTTTTAGTTCCAACAGTAAATAATACAATATTTATGTTAGTATTATTTATAAAACTGAAGGTAAAGAAAACTGACAATTTATATTCAATTAATTGCTATACTAAATTTTATTTTTTTAGTGAAAGTATTTGCAAAGTGATATTTATTTTATTATATTAAAAACAAGAATAAATAAACTTCTGGATGCTATAATTATTACTTCAAATTCAACAAATTTTGATATGGTGTATTAATAGAGTGTATAGAACTTGAATACATAGCTTATAATAAAATTTCTTAGGTTTAATAATAATCTGTTTGCAAATAAACCATTGTCTGCATGTGACAAATGTTTTCGTCTTTAATAATTCGCAAATAGTTTTTATTAAAGTAATAAAATTAAAGATGGCAATTAATTGAGTATATTGTCAGTTATCTTTACCCTCAGTTTTATAAATAATACTAACATAAATATTGTATTATTTACTGTTGGAACGAAAAATTATGGGACTTGTCTTTTGTCATATATTTGCCCGTAGATTATTGTTTAAATGAGAATTTTAGTTAATAACATTGTATTTAAATCCAGTACACTTTATTAATACGTATAAAAAATACCCAAATATAGTCTTAACTATTGTAACCTAAAAATTTATTTTTTATTGTTGTTAATATATTTATTTCTGAGGGTACAAATACATTTGGGGTTGGGCTCATTTATTACCTAATAGGCCATTTTTGCATAACGAAATACTTGTTTCCCATGTTAAAATCCTATGGCACACATGTTGTGTTACACCTTGTATTTTTACTGATAGTGACTGGTGTATCTTGACTGTCATGTAAATTTGGAATTATCGAAAAATTGATTTTCGAATTCATTAAAAATTAAAATTCTATTACATATTTAATAAATTGACAACTTGTTTCTCTGAAATTATATATTCAAATAATAATTATTGTTATTGAAACAGCTGATATATTTCTTATCTTATTATATTTGTACTTGAAAAAGTAACAACTTTTATTGAAATAACCTTATTAATAATACATTACTCAACAAGCATAAAATGATGGTTATTATTCAAGATGAGCTTACGGCTCGTTTTGCAATTTGTCTTTCATTACATGTGAGGAGAATACTGCACTTTAACTACTTCAGTATATAGGAAGTTGGACTATTCGATTGTTTCTGAACAGATTTGCGAAATTTGACACTTATGACGTAACATAAATATCACTATAACTGCAATGGCTAAAGAACGAGTTTCCTGTGGTTATAATAAATTTACAATTTGCTCTCTTTTAGAGTCCGTGAGTTGCTGAGTTGACGCCTGATAAGCGCATACAACAGTACAGACCATTACCGAAATTTGCAAATATTCGTAAAAAGAAGTTTGGCACACACAGAAATGGGTTTCATTAATCATTGAAATTTGTCTTTTCCTTTTTGAACTTTTCCAATAAACCAAAATATACAACAATTATACAATAAAAATGTAATACATACAAAATAACATGGACAAAACATTCATTTAATTTATTAAAAATCGTACCAAAAAATTCAAAGAGCATACACACATCCATTTGCTCTAAAAAACGACAACCGAATAAAACGGAATATAGCCGGAAATATCCTGTGTAAGGATTCTGGTGACATCATTGATACGGACTCCTATTGGTCTTCTGTACGCCAATAATAATGTAGCAAGTTGTAGGAATTTAAATAAAATGTAAGGAAATTAATGAAATATTTTGGTGTATTGGAAAAAAAGAACCAGGATCTTTCTACTACATGCTCTTTTAGGAGAAATGTGTTTATTTTGTGTAAAAGTGTCATCAAATACATTTAAATTTAAAGTTAGTTTGAATCCGACCCTGATTTCACAAAATAACCATCTTAATTTGCAAGGCAGGCAAGATAAAGAGTTGTTGAAAATCTTGACTATTTATTTCCGTTCTTGTCTTGCATTATTTAATTGTAGCAATTTTCATATTTTTCTTACATTCAAAACAAGATCTTGACCATGTTATTAATAACAGATTATCGATGACTTATTACTATGGAAATAACTGGTAAACAAAGAATTGGTTTTTTATCGTTCATTAAGAAAAATATTTACGCTACAAAGGAGAGCGGTTTAACGTTTTTAAATAAAATTATCTTTTAATAAAAAACAAAAAAAAATTCAACCTCAAAAATATTTTCGTTAAAAAAGCTCAGATGCTAAAGGTACATGATAAGTTATCAAATTAAGTCAACTTTTATGTCTTCAACTGCATATTTAATTAGTAACATTAAGATGAATCTTCTATCAAGGACAAGTTATGAAATTGTACTTACCAGTGTTGGCTCATATTTTTCTTCTTCCATTGTGTGATTCGAGTATTCTATGCTCTTTACTCTGAAATACAAAGTAAATGTTAACAGTACAAATAGATGACTTTTTGACAAATATGAGATAATACATAATGTAGTTAGATAATATAGATAGTCAATAAAAAAAAACAGGTCTGAAGTAGTGGAGTCAATAGATTTGCATGGGGTCACCCGGTGCGCGAACTCATGGTGTAACCCTGTCACCCCCATGTAAAATATGGTGTTACCCCTCCGCCCCTCGAAAAAAAGTAGTTAAATTCCTAGTATAATTATGCAGAACTTATTTTTTTAGGTTCCATTCCTATTTATACCCCCTGCTAGCCTTGGTAAGGGAGATATAGGGATCGTGCTAAAAATCGCTTATCGAGGTTTTGGTAAATGAGCACGTTTTAAGGTTCCTGGAACCAGATTATAACATTTTCACGATGATGTGTGTGTGTGTGTGTATGTGTATGTGTGTATATATGTGTGTATGTGTGTGTATGTATGTGTGTGTATGTGTGTGTGTGTGTTCTAGGCGTTCTAACTCAAATACTATCATTCAGAAAATTTTGAAACCATATATACTTCTACCTTATTCTAATATGGAAAGAAGATATTATATTTTGATTTTGGTGTTAATCGGATAACCGGAAATGGCACTTTATTTGAAGCTCAAATTAGTTTTTCTTTAAATGTTATTTTTTGCAATATATTAACATAAATTTAAAGATTATTAAATTTTCTACAGATTTGCATTAATACTTTTTTCTATATATTTTATGGAGAGCATCACAGGGGTCAATTTTGTGGCATTTACAATTCGAAATATTTAGCGTTGGTCGGGATCGAATCCAGTTCCCTAGATTCGCGACCAGACACTCTGTGTATGTGTGTGTGTAATTATTATTATTATTATTATTAAACGAAATAATATTTTTTGTGTTACAATTGTTTTAATTAATTGTTTATTTCAAGCCACAGGCATGGCTTACTATTCTCTTTTCGACTAGGTGTATAAAAAAGTGCCCGCCATTTTACTTTTTAATAATGTAACATATGGATTATTTTACATGATTGTAAAGCAAATTTGATGTACTTTTCAAATTTGTAAAAAAATATAGTATGCTCCATTTGAAATTTCAAAGTTGATATTAATTACTAATAAACCGGAAGTGGTATCATGAATGTACATCCGTCGTCAAGTAGCTTACATGTTGCTGTATAAATCATGTTATATGAAAGAAATTACTAACTTAATAAATAAGCGAGATATTTGCTGGATCAATTAAAATATAACACCCTGAATATTTATAAAAGATAAAATTTTCGCTGAAATAATAGATAATATTTTAGAACCAGGCACTTTGGTAATCACTCAAATGGGTGTCACCCGGTGCAGATCGCAACCCCCTAGTAACGCCGCTGGTGTTCCAAACTTCCTTCTCACAAAATAATGTAACTTTTAACACTTATATCATAAATATCTATTTTCATCTTATATGGGAAGTTAGAAACATAAGTATTGGGCTAAATATACGATCAAAATTATGAAAAAGTTATAATATATTTATTGATTTCCAATAACAATAACATAAATATTAATATAGTTGGTTCATGAAAGATGACTATTCAAGGTCACTTGTTCGAAGAAATAATACACAGCAGTAGCTTAGCAACATTTCATGTTCGAAAGAGAAAAATTATTTGATGTATGTGTATGTAATTTATGTTGTGTGACAAATATACGTAATTAGTGACATTACTTTCTAACACACTACAAATAATAATGATGTATGTGATAGAGACAGATATTTATTTATCTATTGCACTGCCCTCTGTAAATCAAATTATTATTCCATGGTTTATGTCAGGTCTATGGTTTTGAGTAGGTTGAACATAAATCTTTGAGAAAGGTTTTATTTAAAAAGAAACAATTTTTAAATAAATTACACTTATATTTTAATGTATCCATAAATATTTTGTCATCTTTCGTGAACCAAACTATATTTAAAATTTTGCATTATTCATTGTTTCATAACAAAAAATCTGTTGTGGCCAACGCAATACCTCTCGCCACTTCCGTTTTTGGTTACAGTACAAGTATAAGGCGTGAGCAGTCATGTGACATGGTTGGCCTTGGCAAGCAGATAGGGGCTCGTGTCAGAATGACAATTAGTAAATATGTATATAGATGTCAAATGTCAGAATTTCTCATTAAAAATTTCAAGATTTTCTAAATTCACGTATAGTTAATTTGTCACCAGAAGTGGAATTTACTTGTCGAGGAAAATAAACCCCATGGAAATGGAAAATCACTAAATTTAGAATGAAAAATTATGATATTTGACATCTATGTACATAATTACTAGCTATTATTTTGACACGGGCCCCGATATCTGCTTGTCAAGGCCAACAAAGTCACATGACTGCTCGCGCCCTATTGTATTTAACATTTCTTGTATTCTTATACTCTACACCAAAAATTCTACTTAAAGAATATATATTTTAATTTTTAATTCATTCTATGAAGAAATTTTGTCCTCTTCTAATTTTTCGAAATGTTTCCAATTCATTGTGAATTCACAGTATTTTTGAAAGGTATATGTAATATACCTATAATTTTAAATATTTAACTATTAATACAATAAGAAATAATATAATGTATGGCACTTCCTAGAAAAAATCTTCAGTAATGTCTCTGGATTTTTTGACACTGACATTTATCTGTCAGTTACAAACATTTTAAATATTCATTTGGTGACATTATTTGGGCTGTGAGATTTATTACAACAGATTATTATATACCTTATATTTCTTTATCTCTAAATCTGTAAAAGATAGGTATAATAAAATATTTATATGTATCAGATAGAGAATTTACTTTTATTTAATACTAGCAAGAACAAAAATTTTCAAAAAATAATATTTAGAAGATTTTTTATTAAGAATCTACTACTTCCTAAAACCTTTTCAACTCTTCCCAGTAATGACCGATTGCGAAATACGTAGTTAAACAGATATTAAGTATTATAATTTTTGAGAAATCGTCCTTCCAACATCCACACACACGCACACACACACACACACACACACACACACACACACACACACACACACAAACACACACACATACATACACACACACACACACACACACATACATACAGCCACACACACACACTAACATCATCGTAAAAATATTAAAATCGGATTGTAGGGACCTTAAAACGTACTTATTAAAATCTGTATATGCGATTTTTAGCATGAATCCAATACCTCTTTTAGCGAGAGGTAAAAAAATTGTTTCATATATTTATTGTACAGTGTATTAAAAAAAATCCTAACTCGGAGTAGGCTATGAACAAGGAAACGTATGTCAATTTAAAAAGTATTTAATTAAATGTCAATTTGACACGAGATATTGTCAAAAATGTTATTAAAAGAAATCAAAACTTTTCTTCTTGAATCTTATTTTAGAAATGGAAATATACAGCATCCTTCTTATCTTTTCAAGATCAATTTGACAATTTGACTTTTGAATTGAATAATGATCAGACATACGTTACTCGATCATAGCCTACTCCGAGTTAGGTTTTTTTTTGAACACTGTATTATTTATAATACAAATACGAGTACAATGAACTATATAAATTTTTAAAAAATGCGAAAATATTAAAATGTAAAAGATAATTTTGTAATATATAATATTTTTAAAACTTCTAATAATATTTACTTTAGAGTTTAGATTATTCCAGTTTTGTTTTTAAAATAAATGTATAAATATTCATAAAAAAACAAATGACAACTTAATGTATCTGTAATTTTTCTTTTAATAAATTAAAAAAATCTTAATCCCAACAGATAAATTCTTACTTACTGGTGATTATTTTCAATACAATTCTCTGTATCAGGGAACACGCAATTTAGTTCACTCTTAGCTACCATGGTGATGGTTAAACTGAAACTGTATTCTGAAATCATGGCTTCACTGCCCAGATACAGCATATAAAATATTTATAGTAAAAAAAAAAACTATACTTTGCTTTTTGACCTCTGATTCAGAACACGTACTTACGAAAAGTGCGAATTGTCACCTAAGAATTTGGGTGCCCCTTATCAATAGATAACACTATTATTTTTTGGTGATAATTTATTTTAGAGTCATATTTATTAATATATTTCAGTTATCTCAGTTAAAAATGCATCTTTTCGAGTCGAGGTGGTATGAAATATTTTTAGAAAAGTATTTTGATGTTTTGAACGAAGTACAACACATTTTTAACTTATATCTTCGATGTAATATTATTTATTACATGTAAAATATACTTGTTTTTTATGTAAAATGCATGTAAATGATAAAAGCATTGTATATTCATATAAAAAGATTGTAATTGTACACTATATTTTGCGTTATATTTTCAAGGATTTTATGACATTGTTGGAATATAATACTTTCTCTTGTTTAAAACAAAAGAGTATAAACAAATATGTTTAAAATGTATCATCTTCAATGTATACACCAGAGGCGTACATGAAAATATTTTCTACAAGGAGTTACAATTTTGATAATTTCATATTTATGAACATTTGTTTATATCAATAACAGACATAACAGCTAAACGAGCTACCCCAAATAATTTCTATTAAAGATACAATAAAATACTATATGACAATTTTATAGAAGACCAAGGGGGACATTCGATTCGAGAATAAAATATTTTTAAGCCCATTCGATACAATATTTTTTTTCTGAATTCAACCATGTGATAATTTTATATCCTTACATAACAAAAATATTGGAAAAAATCTGATGTGACCAACACAAAACCTCCCGCCATTTATTTTTTATTAATTTAAATACATATACCTATGGGGTCTCATGGCCGCGTGCCTGAGTGTCTAGCCGCGAATCTGGGGAGCCGGATTCAATTCCTACTATCAAATATTTCGAATTTTAAATGGCACAAAACTGATCCCTGTGGTGTACTCTCCACACTAAAAATGAGTACCCGTGAGGTAACGTATGGTACGCCTGCACGATACAAATATGTCATCATCATTACCGAAATCTGTGTACAAAACAGATGAGCACACCCAGCAATGGGTAATATGCATATAACTATTGTTCTATTTACAATTTTCGTTTTAAAACGTTATTATTATTAATTTGAAATTATGTACATTTGAGCTGAACTGTGTAACCATGGAGTTGTATACATAAGCTCCGAGATATAATTTTTATATTATTTTATGAATTTATCCATAAAATATATAGAAAAACTATTAATACAAACCTGTAGCAAATGAAATAATCTTTAATTTTTATAATAACAAATTGCGAAAAAATAACATTTAAAGGTATTTTTTGAAGAAAACTATTTTGAGCTTCAAGTAAACTGCCATTTCCGGTTATCCGATGGACACAAAAATCTAATGGCTTCTTTCCATATTAGAATAAGGTAGAAATACATGATTTCAAAATTTTCTAAACGATAGTATTTGAGTTAGAGCGTAAAGAGGATCCATACGTACACACAGACATTATTGTGAAAAAGTTAAAAATGGATTCTAAAGTCCTTAAAACGTCGTCATTTACCAAAATCTCGATATGTGATTTTTTAGCACGATCCCTATACCTCCCTTGCCAAGGGTAGCGGGAGGTAAAAATTCAATTGAAATTTAAATAAATTTGATTTCTCAGTAGGCTACGAATGAAAAACAATTGCATGAGCTTAAATTAAAAAGAAACAAATATTTATTAATGTTATAAAATTTTCTATTTAAGTAATTCAAATCGACAAATAGCAGTTTTTGTTTTTCATACATAGCCTACTGAGAAATGATTATATAAAAATCAAATTTAGTTAAATTTCAATTAAATTTTTCTCAATATTTTTGTTATGCAGATATAAAATGATTACATGGCTGAAGTCAGAAAAAAATTCTGCATCGAATAGGCCTAAAAAATATATATCATCCCATATAATAAAATATAACTTTGTATTGTAACTTGAGAACCACTGGTATAAAAAAATATTTTCCTTTCTAATCGGATGTCCCCCTTAGTGTTCTATAAGATTGTCTTATAGTATTTTCTTGTAATATTTAATGATTGAATTAAATGTACACTGTCAAAAATTGTTGCATGGTACGCCTCTGGAATGCAGTTATACCTTTGGAGCGATACCAAATGCAAAAATACTGACCTATGACATTCTCAATGTTTGTTTTAGATTAATTATTTATTTGTGATAAATAACTATAAATAAGTTTATAAAAATCATATTTTTGTATTGTGACATATATCCACCTTGAATTAATATTATTTTAAAATGTACCGTTAATGAACTATGTACAAACAATATCTTGCAATTACCTTCTCCAATATACGTGTTAAAACTGTTTAACATTAATTGTATAAATGTTAGACTTTTTGTTTTAGTTTAAAACAAAAAACTGTTATTGAAACATCTCAAAAACATCAAAAAATTAACATTTATTTAAATAATAATCAGACAATCTACTGATAAAAATATGACATTTATTTCCGATAAAAATACTTAAAAATATGTAAAAATAACAAAAAGTCAAAAACTTACTTATAAAATTTGTAGTATGCGTTGTTGTCAGTCAATTGTTGCCGGCAAAATCGCGCGCTTTTGTAATTGTTAAACACGCGACAGTCTACTGTCTACAACTGAACCATAGCATGGCTTACTATACATGCGCTCAACGACTCTATCCGTTCGCTATAGCGCGAAAATTATACAATCTGTCTTTACACTTCGCTCTTAACTGGTCACGTGGCTACAGGCCTACTACGCATGTGCATATTAAATTTGATTCTCAGATTCTTTAGAGATCGTGACTCATTTCTCTGATAAAGTTTTGACCGTAGACGTATCTTATCAGACAGACAAAATAATTTTTGTTTTCGGAGAAAATATTTAGTAGAAGGATTTTAATTTTATTATCGATGATTTTTATATTTTTATGCTTGTTTATTGATATCTATAGATTTGAAAGTTATTAATTTAATAAATTAATAGATTTTCCAACACCTGAATCAAATAAGGAAGAAATATTGTTTATTTTTACCTCCCGCTACCCTTGGTAAGGGAGGTATAGGGATCATGCTAAAAATCGCATATCGAGATTTTGATAAATGACCACGTTTTAAAGTCCGTAGAATCCATTTTTAACATTTTCACGATGATGTGTGTACAGTAAAATTTTTGAAAGATGTCCGATCAAGGACATCTGTATCACGAACGAATTAACAAATAGGCATACATTTATCTCTTTCTTTTGCAAAGGCTGTAAGACTGTGTGATAAGGATGGATATAACACGCTTGTCTTTCAAAAATTCATATTGTTTCGACTAAGTTAGGACATTCCATTTATAAACGATGCTCGTTGTTGATAATACTTTCGCTGTAACGTAAGTTTATTTATTAATTCAGATACATTACCTGGATTCATAGCCGTACGTATAACGTTATATTCTGTCAGAGTCATTGGCATTGTGTCAGTATCTTATTTTTAACATATTTGGTTTTACATTTGCTTATAAACTTACTAGTTGACTTATTTTTTAATTTTGAATGTTTTTCCTGTAATATATATTTTTATAATAATAAAATAACAGTAGTATCTTACATACCCTCATAAAAACTAAGCATACTGAACACTACTGAATTTGTCATGATGGGTGGAGCAAAAATCTGAATTCATACAATTCGTAGACAACCTTGATCGGACATCTTTCAAAAATTTTACTGTATGTATGTATGTATATACAGAAAGAAGCCATTAGATTTTGGTGGTAATCGGATAACCGGAAATGGCAGTTTACTTGAAGCTCAAGATAGTTTTTCTTCAAAAAATACCTTTAAATGAAATTTTTTCTCAATTTGTTATTATAAAAATTAAAGATTATTCCATTTTCTACAAGTCTGATTTAATACTTTTTCTATATATTTTATGGATAAATTTATAAAGTAATGTAAAAATTATATCTCAGAGCTTATGCTTTAAATATATCTCCATAGTTACATAGTTCAGCTCAAATGTATGTAACTGACAGATAAATGTCACTGTCAAAAAAATAATCATTTCAAATTAATAATAGTAACGTATTAAAAGGAAAATTGTAAATAGAACAATAGTTTTATGGAAAGGAACTTAAAATACATAATTTCTAGCATTAGTAAATATGCAGATATGTATTTAAATAAAGAAACAAATAAATATATTATCACGGCATATTATCCATTGCTGGGTGTGCTAATCTGATTTATACATACATTTCGGTAATGATGATGACATATTTGTATTGTACGGGCGTTTACCATAAGGGTTAATTTTATGCCATTTAAAATTCGAATTATTTGGCGTTGATCGGGATCGAATCGGATTCCCCGCAGATTTGCGACCAGACATCAGGCACGCGGCAACGAGACCCCATAGGTAAATGGCGGGAGGTATTGTGTTGGTCACATCAGATTTTTTTTTACAAACTATAGTTTAATTTTAACTCTGGAAGGTTTGTACCATGCATTGTAGCTTATACTGTAGAAGGTTACGATTACAAATGAATTAAACACAACAGTATTTTAGTTAATCATTGTTATCGAGTGTAGGATTTGAACCCACGACCTTTCATTTACTAAACAAGTTCAATAACTACGAACATGAAATGGTCAATTTAAGCATTTAAATTCAAAGAGATTAAATGCAGGAAAATCAGAAGGGCTACAAAATTTAAGCAAAGCAAAAATTTTGAAAAATGTCCGATTAAGGTCATCTACGAATTGTATGAATTCAGATGTTTGCTCCGCCCATTATGACAAATTAAGTAGTGTCGTTTGCTTAATTTTTATGAGGATACATAAGATACTACTGTTATTTTATTATTATAAAATTATATATTAAGTCAACTGGTAAGTTTATAAGCAAATGTAAAACCAAATATGTGAAAAATAAGATAATAACACAGTCAGTGACTCTGACAGAAAATAACGTTAATCATACGGCTATGAATCAAGGTAATATATCTGAATTAATAAATAAACTTATGTTACAGCGAAAGTATTATCAACAACGAGCATCGTTTTTAAAGTGGAATGTCCTAACTTAGTCGAAACAATACGAATTTTTGAAAGATAAGCGTGTTATGTCCATTCTTATCGCACACGCTTATAGCCTTTGCAAAGGAGAGAGATAAATGTATGCCAATTTGTTAATTCGTTCATGATACAGATGACCTTGATCGGACATCTTTAAAAAGTTTACTGTATATACCTATACAGGGTGTAATAGTTGAGCGAGCTACTTCAATTAATTTCTGTATTACCTATTAAAGATACAATAAAATACTATAAGACAATCTTATAGAAGCCGGCAACAGAGAAGAAAACATTTTTTTAAACCAGTGGTTCTCAAGTTACAATACAAAGTAACATTTTTCTTAAATGGCATAGCATATACTGAAAAATAAACCGTCATTTTTTTCTCTTTTCAACGATGTATTCCAATGTGTTCCAATAATAAAATTCCAGAAGTTAAACATTTGTTATAAGCGTGGAAACTTTTAACAAAAAAATTATAGCGATAGTGCATAGTTATTAACTATGTCGTAAATAATTATTTTTTATAATTTGAATAAATGACCTGCATTCATTAAAAAAACTCATTATTTTGCACAGCGTGTTTTGCAGTTATCTTTCAATTTTTTTTTCTGTAAAGTAAAATGCGTTTTTGCTATACCAAATTGTTAACAATAACAAATCAAAATTGAGAATATTATTTATAAATATATGAATAAGTTTGAAAATATGTTCTGCATATAGTCAAAAAAAATGACTGTCGGGTACAGCAATAAAACTATAAATATCGTAATTATGACAAAACGGCATATCGTTCCTCTATCTGCTCTGTATAGTAAAATAATGTTTCGAACTTCAATTTTCATTCCCAAAAGAACTTACCTTTATTTCAAACAAAAATAGTATTTATGTTAAGGGAACTGTAAGATTGTTTTACTAGTACAGAGCAGGTAGACAGGTAGAGAAATTACGATGAAAGAGACGTGGATAAATTAAGAGGGAGGTTTTTTTGTTAAATAAAAAGCTTTCGGGTACTTGGTAGCCATCGTCGGACAAAACTGGAGACTACAAGATGAGAGAACGGTATAATTATAAAATAAAATGTTTTATGTATATAGGATGCTGACCGGCACAGTCGAATGTCCTATGACTTTAACATGTAAAATCAGACTTTCGTAATTTCCTGCTTCCCTAATTATTTTGAGTAAAAAAGCTTCAAAATAAAGCATAAAATTCTACATCTGAATCAATAAACAAAATTAATTTTGTGTGCCTTGTAACGGCAGAATTTTTTTTTATTTTTTTTTCTGAAACTTCCATAAATTTGAAATACAAATGTGAAAATTTGAGTTTTTTATTGTCATTTCCGCGAGATATGAATTTTTGAATTATATGGTATGACATCTATTCGCTTCATCACGTGATCTGTGGAAAGACTACAGATGTTAGTCGGTTGGTTTGGAGCGAGTAAGGGGAGGGGAATTGGTTTGTTCACAGTGTCAGATGCTATTTTGTTTTGGATGACTTTCATTTGTTTTATTTGTTTTGTTATCCGTGGATTTTAGTTGTAACTATATTAAAGTATTATTAGTTAAGAATTTGGTTGCTGTCATATCAAAACTAGCAAGAAACACAAACAAAGATCAGCTGAGAAACGAGAAAGCATCAATGGTGAACGCACTGCTTTTTCTTTTTCCACAAGCAGACAAGTACGTCATTACATACGTCATAGAACGAATGAACGTCATACATCACGTGAATCTTTTCCGCGCTAAAATAAAACACATGGAAAATCATATTAAATAAAACAATTTTGAGTTTATTTTTAAGAATTCGGTCGTTTTTCAACCTAATTAATAACATTATAATGTTTTTTCTTTTAAATTTTACTACACTGGAATACCCCACCAAATAGAATGTACCCCTAGAAGAACACAACAGTGGTGCTAATTTTCAAAAACAAAATTTCTCCAGGCCACAAATGCTTTTGTATCACTTCTATCTTTTCAAATAACACGGAATTGTTGTTTCTCTTCAGATTTTCGGTCGGTGTTTTGTATCATTAATTTTAGGACGGCATTTGTTTCATCATCACAACAATATTTTTAGTTTTTATTTGTTGTCACATTTGAATTTGAACTGATGACCTGCCGGTTAATTAGGAATGATAGGGAGTTTTTAAATAAATAAATAACAGGTTGTTAATAATTTATTATCTATAATAAATATATTATTCATTAGACGGACATACATTTTTGGTACAAGGAATGTGAAAAGAATATCTATAGTACGTTAACGAAAAGAAATCTTAATTGTTATATTTCCCTTTCAAATAATATTATGTACAAGACACGGTAAAAATAGTTTTCTTTAAAGTAATCGAAAATAGGAAAATATTTGTTGCACATTTATATACAGTTTATATAAGTCTAAATGTGCTGGTAATCTTTTTTATAAATTTGGCCAATTTTAATAATTATTACTATGTACAATCCTAAAATTGCATTTAAATTCTTGTACTCTTATTCATTATTAAAATTAAAACAAAACGTATCATAGGTAACAAATGAGTAAATAAATAGGACCTTCACAAAAAATCTACCGTTCAAAGTTACTAGATAAATAAGTAATAACACGCAGTAAATGAGATAAAAAATTAGTTTCATTACTTATTTATCTAGTAATGACTACTTATCCTACCAATTACTAAATTGTAAATAAGAATAAGAAGACTAGCTCTCTAGTAACACTCTAAGTACTAATACACTATTGGATGGATTATTAAAGATGTACCTTTCAATAATTCATTCTTCCTGTACACATGCTCTAATAGAAATTAGTGCAAGCGAAAATTAAATTAAAGCAAAATAACTAACAATCACAGAAAAGTCGTCAGAAGAAACAAAACTGCCACCTGTTTTATGTCATGAGATAAAACAATCAGTTTTGTACTTTAAATCTTTAAATTAATAGGGCAGTAACAAAAAATACAACCAATCACATTTGTCAGTCGCAATTGCGTTACCCTAAAGAGGGGAGAGCCAATTTACCAGCTAAATCTAAACCAATCACAAATAAACATAATATCAATGTTCGAAATTAAAATAAAAAATAGCACTTACAAAATTAATTCGATACTTATATTTTATCACATCTTTTAGAATCTCTGATAGAATACTGTGCGACGTAATTTTCCACAATACAGTAAAAATGCGTAAAATTTGAACCAATTTTTGAATTTTTTATATGAATTCATATTTAATTGCTCGTTTTAATGTTTTTTTTTAATTACAAAATAAATATACAGATGTCCGGATTGGGATCTCGGAAACTATAAGAGATACGACTTCAGTTAAATGAAATGTCTGGTGCGCCTTGGAGAGCCATCGTAGATGTACTTTTGTTTTGCCAAAAAAATTCATACGTTACTACTAGTGGTGGGATCCGGATAGTTCCGGTTTCGGATCCAAAAATATCCGGATAATTCAATGTTAAAGTATCCGGATCTCGGATCCAAATCTCAGTATCGGATTTTGGATCCGAATCTGAGTATCGGATTTTGGATCCGAATCTGAGTATTGGATTTTGGATCCGAATCTGAGTATCGGATCTTGAATCCGGATTCGAATATCGTATCATGGAAACGGATTTTAGTATCAGATCTTAGATTCGATATTAATGTTACTTTATGTGTAACAATACATTTTTTTGTGTTTCATTCATCATTTACTAAATAGGACTCTGTGAAAGTATAAATTCTTTTTCTTTACATTGACAAAAAACTACCTGGCTATTTTAGAGGGGTTTGCCTTTGCCTTCACATTTAAAATGAAGAATCGGATCCAGAATTAAAATTTGGATCCGGATCCGTAAACAATACATCGAATCCGGATCCAATTCCAGATCCGGTTCCAAATCAGAATTAAATTTACGGATATCCGCTTCAATATCTGAACATCGGATATCCGAGAAATCGAATATTTTGAAAACCCGGGTACTCGGATTCTAGTTTTATTGGATCCTCGCAGCACTAGTACTAGATAATGGCGTAAAACTGAATTTGTTCAATTTTTCATTTTAAAATTACTTCTAAACTATCAGTAATCGGGAAAAATGTTTTAAATAAAGAAATTAGATATTTTTATTGTCAATCCAGTAGCGTTCGAAAATAATTTTTCTCTCTGTAAATTTTCGGTATATAACACAAACATTTTTTTAAAATGGAACCCATATTTGATTTTTATCTAAAAAAATATTTTTTTTCTCTCTCTTTCGATTGGTATGAGGGTTATTGTGTTTCGCGTAAGTGTTTTAAAAAATATTTAAAACATAATAATCTTTAAATCAATCGAAAGACAAAAAAAATAAGCTTATTTTTTTATAACAAAATTCAAATATGAACTCCATTTAAAAAATATAAGTTTGTGTTATTTTCGTACGCCATTGGATAATAAAAATATCTAATTTCTTTATTTGAAACGTTTTTCTTGATTACTGACAGTTTGGAAGTAATTTCAAAATCGACCAAATTCAGTTATCCACTATTATTTAGTAATGTATGAGAATTTTTGGCAAAACAAAAGCGCATCTAAGATGTCTCCTCAAAGGTGCTCCACATGTCCCATTTAACCGAAGTATTATCTCTTATAGTTTTCGAGATCATAATGGTGGCCTTTAAATCCGGACACTTGTATAAAATGAGCAATTTTGATTATCGGGACTTAGTATGTAATTTAGTACGGTGTTATAATAAATATTTTTTTCATTTTTAATTATTTTAAGACGTAATTGTACGTTTAATTTAGTTTCTTAGAACATAATCTTAATAAATAAGAAACAAAAATATTTATAATGCGTTCTAATAAAAAATAAAAATAATAAATTCTTCAGGTAATGTTACTTTTGTTTCGATAATAGTCGTAATATAAAGCTGCGTCCCCACTGCATTAGTTTTGCCAATCGGCTTGGCCGAACGATGTCGCATTTAAATTTATTTTATATTGACCAAGAAAACAACAATTTCTGATAAACTATCATGCATATTAAGTCCATCTTTATCATTTGAATATTAAAGAATCAAAGAATGATACATTTGTATTTATGCATTTTCCGTGCGACTTTGCCAATCGGCAAAAGCTAATGCAGTGGGGGCGCAGCTTAATGTATTTTGAGCATTTTCATAAGACTTTAATTTTGTACCTTTTTAATCAAACCAAATAAAATATCAATTGAATAAGAAATTATAATCACAATACTGGACCTTGGCTTATTTAAATGTAGGTTGCAACTTCTAAGGGCCGTTTTCATAATCAGACTCACTTTAAAACATTAATTAAAATGATTTTGACTTTAACTTGAATTTAAAGTAATGCTACAGTGCGCGCTAAAGTTATATTATGAAAACGAGTATAACTTTTGATTTAAGGTATTACAATAAAGATGTATATATTATAGAGGAAGCACAAGTTTGAGATATTGAAGCCGTGCGGGGCATGGTCCACCATCTTGTACTGTTTCATTTATGATTCGTTGTTTGTTTTTGCTTGCGTTGACGTGTGCTATTTCGAATTTGTTCCTTAAACTTTTATATTTAAATAACTTTTTTGACCATACGTGGTAAATTATAATAATAAATATGACAGTATACTCTGTATTAGGCTGCAGAAATGGAACAGCACAATATGGCCAACGCTTCATTCCCTTTTCGTCACTAGGTCTCTAGGTCCCTACAAACGTGCTTCACGCTCAGCTAAACGAACTACCTTAAATAATTTCTATATTATTAGAGATACAATAAAATACTATAAGAAAAATTATAGAAGACAAAGGGGGACATCCGATTTGAGAAGAAAATAATTTTTAAACCAGTGGTTTTCAAGTTACAATATAAAGTTATATATTTTTGAATGGAATGATACATGTTTAGGCCCATTCGATAGAGTATTTTTTCTGAATTCAACCATGTGACTATTTTATATCCTTACATAACAAAAATATTGAGGAAAATTCAATTGAAATTTAGATAAATTTGATTTTATAGTCATTATTCAGTAGACTATGTATGAAAAACAAAAACTGCTATTTGTCAATTTAAATTATTTAGGATAGAAATTAAAAAGAACACTGTTTATAACGTTATTAACAAATATTTGTTTCATTTTAATTTAAGTTCAATTGTTGTTTCATACATAGCCTACTGAAAAGTGACTATAAAAATCAAATTTATTTAAATTTCAATCGAATTTTTCTCAATTTTTTTGTTATGTAAGCATATAAAATAATCACATGGTTGAATTCCGAAAAAAATACTCTATCAAATAGGCTTAAAAAATATTTATCATCTTATTTTAAAAAATATAACTTTGCATTGTAACTTGAGAACCACTGATTTAAAAAAATATTTTCTTCTCAAATCGGATGTCCCCCTTTGCCTTATATAAAATTGTCTTATAGTATTTTTTGTATCTCTAATAATATAGAAATTTGAGGTAGATCTATGGTAAAAAATCCAGTTTAATCAAAATCATTGAGGTTATTTAATTTTAAATATTTGACTACGACTGCTTGAATAATGACTTATTATGTAATTAATTGACAGTTTATTTGAGTTAGGTAATGCAGTTTATTACCACACTAGTAAAGTAATGAAAAAAATATGAACAAAAGTAGTCAAAATTTATTTTTTCACATTCGTAATGCTGTAATGATGCTTCTGTCTCACTAGTAATATAAATAACTACATATTTTGATGATATAGGCCTGTACCGCATGACATTTTAAATTTGAGACAATTGGTTAACATATTCGTATGGCATTTTTATTCAATTATCCGACTTATGGTTAATCGGACAGTAATTTTGATGACCTTATTTGAATAAAATATGCCCGGTTACTACTAAATTCATTGTTTGACACTTTTAGATATTTATTTTCTTTAAGGAGATATTGTTTGTTATCTTCCAATGACCTTTAAAAAGTGCTTTTCTAAACTTTCTAATCGTTGACAAAACCGGTTATAAGCAACATGATAATCCTTCCCGATCAACTTTTAAAAAAATCCTAATCAAAAACTAAATAACAAAAATATTTTTTCACAAATTGGCTCTCCCCAAAAATTGCACTATATCACCCCCTTAGGGCTGTTGCACGCTGAAATTATGTTGGTACCCTTGCGTAGGACCTCCTATCTCTAAACTCTGACTGCTGGCAATGCTATACCCGGTTATGCTATCAGGACTTTGTAATGAGGCTGCGTACAGCGGGTTTATAGGAGTTGTTCCGCCGCTGAATTGTGTGCTGTCGTACACGCAGTTGTTCTGGAAAATGTAATCTGAATCTGTCTTTAAAGAACTGAAGCTCTGTTGATGAGGGAGAGAGACGTTGTCGTCTTCCATGGTGTCGTCTACTTGCGCTTTGTAGCTGAACATCAAGCTTGGCTGCGTTATTCTGCGAGAACACATTAAAATTGTGTTTTATTATAGCAGGTAGGTGTAATAATCATGTGTAGTTTAGATTGCAGTAAAACATTATTTTGTAAATATTTTTAATGTTTATTCTCAGTGAATAATAATCCATTACTTTTGCCTTAATTTTTTTTTGCACAATCTGTGAAATGTGGTTTAATATGCTTCCTATATAAAAGAGGTGAACTACGTATTTTATACAACCGCGATTTAAAAAAATTACGTAATAAGCGTGATATGTATGTTTAAAATTAAGAACTGTTAGTTCTAAAAAGTACAAATTTTTCATGTTTGCATAGCTGAAATATTTTTATATATAAACTTATGCGTTATACAGGGTGTTTCCTTTAAAACAACCAGCGCTTTTTTGGGCGAACATATACATGAAGTAATTATTATTAAGCATAAATATGGTGGAAATAATTAGGCAGAGGACTCATCAACCTGAAAAAAACCTTATAAAAAGAAAAATAACTTGTAGTAATTATTAGTTATTTATTTTTAAAAAAAGAAGAAAAAATATACTAGTATTAAAGGAACGTATATATTAATTAATTTGCAATTATTTCTAAGTCAATCCTTATACCTTTTACGGAATATAAAATTATTTGACACAAAATGATCATTCTCAGTAGTGCCAACGAAAATAAACTACAATTATTTCAAATAATTTTATATTCCGTAAAAGGAATAACGATTGACTTGGAAATAATTGTAAATATCATTAATATATTAATATTTCCACAAGTTATATTTCATTTTATAAGGTTTTTTCAGGTCGATGACGTGGTCCTCTACTTAATTATTTTCACTAAAACATAAATAAAATGCATTTTTTTCCTAATAAATTAAAGAATATTGAAACAGTTTGACCATTGACAATATTGTGACACAAACTCTGGCTGCGGGTGGCGCTAGCGTTCGTCTCGCTTTTAAAATCAGGCAAGCAATCAAATCAATCGCTTGTAGTTTGCAAACTAATAATAAAACTTTTTTTTTTCACTAATATTCATTAATTTATGAATATTTTCGCTTTCTTATCTACGATAGTTATAATATGACTATGGTATAGTACCCTTCATTGAAAAAATCAACAAAAATTAAGAACATTACATTATACATATATAAATAAATGATGAATTGTAATTATTCAAGTTTAAAACAATAGAACTTAGACATCACTGAAAAGCTTATGAAGTAAAAAAGTATAAGTTTATTTTCGTCAGGGGTTCCATTTAAAAAATGTTATATCTCGAGAATGGGGTCATTACATATTTTCTGATTTATTTTTTCTTGAAAGAATAGGTCAACTTAAATATGTAGTTGTATGTTTTACACCTTTCTTTAGAATCAGAGATATGATTTTTTAATAGTTGCCTTTTATTTCAAATATGTGACGTCACAGCTTCATGGATACGGCGAACTCTACCGGTTTAGTTTGAAAGTATGATTGTTTGGTTTTTATATTAATAAATGTTTTATTTACATACATTATACTGCATTAGTATTTATAAAGAAATACACAATAATAATAATAATAATTTTCTCTCTTGTATACTCTGCTGTCACCTGTCATAATTTAGGATTTGTGACGTCACAAATTTTAGTCCGTGTTACAGCCGCGAAAATTGATTAGCAAATTTATGAATGAAAATTCGCATATTTCAAATTATTTTATATTACTATATTTATCAAATGAGATGGATTTCAATAGTTCATAGAAAGAAACCACAACAATTTTTTTTTTAAATTACCCCAAAAACTAATTTTGCCACTTTATTTTACGTTAAAAATTAGAGTACAATAATTAATGCTAGGTATATGTTTTGGAAATTTTACAACGGCTTGGGAACGTTAAACTTTATCAGCCAGAAAAAAATATTACTACATATTAAATAATTTATCGAAAAAAAGGAAGGGAAGAAGTCTAAAATAATATATAATTTCTTATTGCACTTACCCTAAAAATTCGCTGAGGAAAGTATGGTAAACAAGAGGCGCTAAAAGAGTGAAATACATTCCAGTAGTTACATCCACAACACACAATCCTTCATCAAATCCATAATTCAATAACCCAGCCCCAACGGACTGCACCAGATCCAGTAGCATTAGCAAGAAAATATACACGTAAAATGATCTCTTCCCTGTAAAAATATCATTAAACATTAACTCCTCATCTTTTATTTGTATCTTACTTGGAAGTTGTAGCCTTTCCCTTAATCTTGTCCAGGGTAAAATGAATATTAACAAGTATACACAAGTGAATATCAAAGATGAACAAAACCAGAATAACATTCCTCCGTGACCGTATAAATCGAAATCTTTTGAATGGATGTGAAAACTGTCATCTGGCAGGACTATTTCTAGTACTCCTTGAGTTATGGTGTAAGCGAGAGAAATTAAAGACGTTCCGATTAAAACGTGACGTATACTGCTTCTGCTGTCTAAATGGCCTACAACAATAAATATATAATTTTAAGGGGGCAATGATAAATTGTAGATGAAAAATAAGATTTGTATCAAA
Source organism: Harpalus rufipes (assembly GCA_951394225.1). Taxonomy (NCBI): domain Eukaryota; kingdom Metazoa; phylum Arthropoda; class Insecta; order Coleoptera; family Carabidae; genus Harpalus; species Harpalus rufipes. The sequence continues at coordinate 6,992,997 of OX596289.1, read as the reverse complement.
CGTTTTATAAAAAAAACTATAAATCTTTGAAGTGCAAATCAAAGTTTATTATACTGGGTGTTTTCTTTAAAACAACCAGCGCTTCTTTGCGAACTAATGACTTGAGAGAAAAATGTTATATACTAGAAATGATCAAGGATGAGGGGCTAATTTACAAGTAATAAGATTACAAAGAGAACAAAATTATATTTTTTAAATGGTACCCTATATATTTGTTTAGTCCATTAGATAAAGATTTTTCCTGATATCAGCGATATAAATATTGTAATGGGTTGTGTGACAATTATTTCACGAAAAATGGTATTAAAAATTAGAAATAATGTAATAAAACATAACAAATTGAGAAAAAATTACATTTAAAGGTATTTTTTGAAGCTTCAAGTAAACTGCCATTTCCGGTATCCGATTGCCACCAAAATCTAATCAGTTCTTTCCATATTAGAATAAGGTAGAAATACATGGTTTCAAAACTTTCTGAATAATAGTATTTGAGTTACAGCGTAAAGAGGATCCACACATACACACACATACATACATACATACATACATACACCATCGTGAAAATGTTAAAAATGGATTCTAGGGACCTTAAAACGTGGTCATTTACCAAAATCTCGATATGCGATTTTTAGCACGATCCCTATACCTCCCTTACCAAGGGTAGCGGGAGGTAAAAACGGCTTCATTACTAGTGTAAACTAGATCTAGGCAACAGTCGTATCATAGTTGTATATTACATAGCCTATTTCAATATTGTAAAGATAAATATTTACTTTATATTCAATTGTTTTCCTTCATGGCGAGATAAATAACTTCAATATGAAGGTTAAAAAGTAATTACTTCTTTTTGGAAATGGTTAACATTTATTTGTTTTGAACAAAATATAAAAAGTATTAATTATTTATAGACATTAAAGTACAGGTGTTTCATCGGTCTGTTCTTTTCTAATAATTCGATTATTTTAAATATTTATATATTAAAATTAATGAACTTGTTTCTCGTTGTCTATATTTTTAACAATGTAAGCAAATTTAAAATATTGTGGTATTTAATCCACACATATTTCGATTATTATATTTTAATTATTTTGTCGTAATAACAAAACATTTTTTAGATATTTGTACTAGTTAATACAGTTTCAACAAAAAAAATCTGATGTGACCAGCACTTAACCTCCTGCCAATTCCATGTTTAAAATAGCAATTAGCTTTATGTAATCACTTACGATTGGTCGTTTGTAAACAAAATCTAATTTGTTGTTACAATAAATAGAAAACTCAGTATATAATACGAAATTTTGGATTATATTTTGTTTTCCCTCGAAAATCTGTTGAGTTCCAAGTACAGTACCAGTTTTGATTTATAATATAGTCAAAATCAATATTGTTTTCAATCATATACGAGTTTTAAATACCAAATTTAATAAGTTTTCGATTATATCAATACATTTTTTCACGAAAATATGTTCAGGGCTTCAAGTAAAGTATCACTTCCAATTTATCAATTTTAGCCAAAATTTAATATGTTGTTCCTATTGATATAAAAGTCTTAAATACTAATATTGAAAAATTTTGAATTATTTTTTAATATGGTTTTTCATGAAAAACTGTTATGAACTTCAAGTAAAGTACCACTTCCGGTTGTCTAATTTTACCCAAAATCTAATCAACTCTTTATATGAATGCAGAAAGCTTAAATATGGAAAATATAAATTTTTGGTTTGATATGAGTTATCGTGGAAGAAAAAATCGTCACAGACATACAGACAGACATTATTTACTGGATTCTCAGTATTGAATTTTTGGACCGAAAACATTACCTCTCTTACTTATGTATGTAGATTGGCGGGAGGTAATTAATAAATAATTTATGTATATTCAATGTAAAACAATTAATAGAATATAGACGATATACATTGAGATCTTTCGAAACAAATGCCTATCAAATGTCAAAGTTTGAGGTTAAATATGTACTTACCACACGCTAGGCCAAAAATAACGACGCTCATCTCCGTGGCAAGAAGAAAAAATCTTACGGTAACCCATAATATTTTATCAGTTGTGCTTCCAAAAGGGGTAGCTGCACTCACTGTCATAGACACTACACATCTGATCACACTTATGACAACATTCCCAATCACTAAACAATACACTGTCATGAAATTTGGACTGTTAGTGGCTCTTAGTTTTAGGCGGGCTCGGTTGAATCTTATTGCAAGAAATAGCATAAATACTACATTTGGTACTAAGATTATTATATCCCATATTCGAACTCTGAAAACAATCAATTATGTAGGGATCGTCGTTTGTTTATTGCTTGGTTACCAACCTGCTGTTTGCGGCTTCTAAATATAATATTAGTTTACAAAAATGTTCTGGTTCAACTGGAGATAGAGTAGTGTTAGGATTAATGATAGTTGTTGACAAATCCGAAGTGGTTTCATCCGAAAATGTCATGACTATTAGCTAACCTAACTTTTAAATACGCACACAAAAAAACAACACTATCGCTTTATCAAACGCATAACTTGTTTTTCTTAAATGTTAAAACACAAAGGAACTTTCTTTCATTTACTTTGGAAAATAAGCTTACAATTAAATTAAATCATAATCTAATTATGTTTGCATATGCTACGCAACGAATCACTACGCGAATTCCACTATCTAATTCTAAGAATTTAAAGCGCAATTAAGATGACGATTTCTTCGAATTACTGTAATGTTTTGACACTTCTTTCGTTTGATGAAACTGTCATTTCTCAATCTCAATGACGTATCTGATAACGAGGAAGCTAATGCGCATGTCCAAGTGCTTTTCATTTACTGAGACAAATAAGCAATTAAATTAATTATTGTACAGTTAAACTGTTACAATTACAAGTAAAATAAATTGGTTTGAATGTATTTGTTAACCTGGTATGCAATAAATACAACCATCATCAATAATAAATAAATACAGGAACTTATAACATGATACATTAACGTATAGATTGTTGCGTGATTCACAGGAAAAAGTGACACTTATCTAGTCATCTGTGAAACAAATGAATAAAACAAAAGACTTTCTAAACATAACCACCTATGATGATTAGAAATTTATTGTTCATAACACTTTTTATAATAAAAATAACAACTATAATTATAACTATTAATAATTATTTAGAATTTTTATAGCTATCATTTATCATCCAAGTAATTGGAGTACTTTTCTGAAATCCTAATTTACTAAACATAGCTTGTGAAGATGAATTAGTTGTAACAACAAATCCTGATAAGTCATATCCATCGTGTACTGCAATGTGTTTGGAGAATATTTTCGTTATTAATGATCCATATCCTTTTCGTTTGTGATCATCAGCTGTTTGAAGCATTCCTAGCCCGCCAAAATAATTTTTCAGTATCCAGGCAACGAGTTGATTGTTTGATTTGAGAAACAGTCCCACAGCTCCATTTAATTCGATAAGTTTGGCTAAATATAGTTCTGAACCCGGTGTTTTGTGCGGCCAGGCGTCGTTCATTATGATTGCATGAGATTCGTTCAAAGGAGCGATGTATATTTCGTTGGGAATACTAAAAAAAGGGAATAATACATTTTATGTAATTTCAATTTGGTTACAGTAAATACTTAAAATTATTTATTAAGTAATTACTATTGGTCAATATTTATTTTGGTGTAATTCTTCTGTGGTATATGACGCGAGCAGACATGTGACTTAAGCGACCTTGAAGTGGTAGGATTCAGCTGATTTGTATGCGCGTGTCACAAGAAAAATATTTTGACTTATTTTGATTTTGAACTGCTAAATAGTTATTATTTTGAATTTCATGTGTATTACTATCTGAAAATTTAAAACAATAACTTTTTAGCAGTTTAAAACAACGGTCGCAAATATAGTAAATATAACTTCATAGCTTTTGTTATGTTTTCGGCTGGACAGAAAGAGACAACTAAGGATAAAGATATATTGAGTATCCTCCTGGAGTGATCGCTAGATGTCACTGCTTATTCTTGTACTAATGTTCGAAAATTCAACCGCGGTTATCGTGGTCATTTTACACGGTAACTGAAAGGTTACGGTTCTCGCGGTAAGCAGTCGAACGCATTGGTATTCATGGTTATTAATAACTGTCAAAATCATTTTAGTTTGCATCGCAGGATATTTTTGTTGGATACTATTTGTTTTTTGTACCATGTACAGTACTCAGTTGTTTTTAAACACAATTTACCTTTAAATGATGTCAAAGAACAACGTGTGTATACTTCAAAAGTTAGGTTAGACTATAAATTACCACAAAAACCGTGCTCTGAGCACGGTTGCGGCGGTAACAAAAATTTACCATTCATTTCAGTTACCGCGTTCGAAAATAATGCCGGTAACCTGAAAAATTTTACCGGTAACGTCGTGGTTCAATTTTCGAACATACTATATATATATGAAACAGCTTGAGCAGTTGTCTGGCGCATACGTATTTAAGCGCAAATTTAGAATGTTTGTCGCCGGCAATGCAAACAGTGTCTATTGTCTATTCTATGAATGAATGATGTCGTTTTCGTATATCAATCAATAATGTTTGAAATTAGTCATTTTAGGAAACATTTTTCTACATAATTTTTAGCTTTAAGTTGTCCATAATCATTTCCACATTCTTAATCAGTATCATCAAAAAACCGTTCATAACTCGCACACAGTGCACATGTTAACAGTTCTTTATTATTTTGCGTTTTTATTCTGGCGCAAATTAATGTGTCAATATGACAGATAACCGCTTTATCCGTTCGGTTATTCAAGATGCAGATCGGAAATCGCAGGTGAATCTGTCACGTGATCAGATTAGTCAGAATGCTCGACAGATTTAAATACCGAACGCACCCACAATAGTGAATATAGGTGATATTTTGTCTAGTATATTTGTGGTAATAAAATTAAAATAAGTCAAAATATTGTTTTTGTCAAAGTGACACGCGCACACAAATCAGCTGTGTCCTGGCTGTTCAAGATCGCTCGAGTTACCTGTCTGCTCGCGCCCCATACAAAAATATATTTAAGATATGGAAGTTTTGAAATATGCAATTTTTTTTCCTTTCATACCTGCAGTCGTATTCTAGTGCCTTTTCTTTAGGCAACCACCAAACATTACTCGGTACATCAAATGGAAAGGGGTGTCCAATTTCCTCTCTTACTCTTTTAATTGTACCAAAATATTTTAGATCAATGCAAGCAAATAATGGATCTTTCTCCCATTTTATTCTTTTGGTCTCCCTCAGCATTTTTTCCAACCTTTTCATCGATCTGTCTTGACTATAAATTAAAATATCATAACAATTCATCTACAAACAATTTTATTAAGTACAAGAATAATGAAAAATATAAAAGTATTACATCAATTTCTGCTAAAAATGTGCCATCGGAAATATCACCGTCTGGAATGTATATTGTGATGTAGTGTTCATTGGGTCGTGCCTTTTTCAACTTAATTGTTGTGTCAAGAAAATAATACATTTGTATATTTGATGGGTAGTCTTGTTTTAAAATTTCTTTGAGTTCTGGAAGTTTTTCGTCGGGAATGATTTGTAAAATGTCTTCGGTACCCATAGCTGTAAAATAAATGTATGTTCAAATTTTAAAATTTTTAGGTAGCAAAATATGAATCGTCTAATGAAATTATCTTAGTGATACATTTTACATTGCAATTAAAGTTTTCATCTTTTGAAAGGACCCATGTAATTATACCATATTTGACATCATTTGACATTATTGTGATGAAATGTCACTAGATGGCGATGTAGTACATTAACTTGAGGGGTCCTCAGTTTAATATTATAAGAACCTGTGAAAGGAACTATAAAATTTTAAAAATATTTATTAGTTTTTAGAACATTTAACTTTTCAATGCCTTTTTAACATCTATATTCTAAATTCTTACTATTTTAAAACTTTTTTTATATAATCATTTTGAAATAGGTATATACTCATTGAGACAATATACGAACGCTTATAGTTCTCCGACTGTCAATCTTTATTCCTTTTACGGAATATACAATTATTTGACATAACATGGTCATTCTCAGAAGTGCCAGCATATGGTACGAAAATAAATTATAATTATTTCAAATAATTTCATATTATGTAAAAGGAATAATGATTGACTTAGAAATAATTGTAAATATCAGTAATATATATATTACTTAATACTAGTACTTTTTTCTTCTTTTTTTAAAAATAACAGCCAATAATTCCTATAAATTATATTTCATTTTATAAAGTTTTTTCTCCAACACTATTTTGGAAACTACACATTCCACAACTAAAAATTATGTTGGAATTAATATTATTCCAACAAACCGTATGGAATAATTCCGTACGCCGTTTGGAATAATTCCGCACGGCCTTCGACGAATCACAATCTATTTAGCCGCATATTAGCGCGGTACATCAAATATCTTTTTTCTGTTGCTATGGTTATGACTCTTTGTTTTATATTTATTTATTTCTGTATTCGCGTTTGACGTTTTAAAGTTTTGAACATTTTTAGAGTTTTTTGTTAAGTTTTACAGGTTTTGGAGTTGTCCAGAGTAATAAGTTTATCTAAATAATAATAATATATTATTCAGAAAAACATATAAAGTGGAAATGAAGATATAGATATGGAATGTACGTCACCAGAAATAAAAGAACTTGCTAATGATACAGGGAGTCAGTTATTACCAAATAAATAAAAAAAAAAATATGAATGGAGTTATTATAAGCAATTTATGGACTGGCGTCAAAAAAAATATTTAATGGTATATGATAATATATTGTTATTATCAATCAACATTTTATGTATAATTTCTAAAATCTTGTTAGAGAAAGTATGGTCTACAACACGTTTGGAATGACATAATCCACACTCGCAAACCGTAGTCCTCGCCTTCGGCTTGGGCCACAAACTCGTGTGGAATATGGGCCATTCCATTACTTGTTGTAGAATATACTATTTCAGGTAGATGACATGCGTCTTCTGCCTAATCATTTCTACTATAGGAAGCCATGCTCGACTAACTAAACTGTTAAAATGATTGAGATTATTACTCTCAGTTTTATACAATTCCATGGCTTATGGCTTTTCTAATTGCTTATTAAAGACACTAGAATTATTTTAAGATCTATACATCTTAACAACTGATTAATTATTATTTATTTGACAACTAATAACTGGTAGGTGTAGTTTTTTCTCTATTGTAAACCAGGTGTTTATTGTGTATTTATAACCAATCAGAGGGCAGAATTTAGTTATCTGTATTAAACCAACACTATTTTCTTACCTGAAACGTACTATGTATATGATTTTTTCTAAGAATTAATCTAAAATTACTATTTTGTTAAAACGATATTCCGAAAATTTATACTATTTCGGTCAATGCATTACGTTACAGCTACATTTTAATAAATTCATCATCAACTATATTTTTCTTCTAAGTGTTACTTACTAAATTGTTCTTGAAATGATTACAATCGTCTTTTAGAAAGTATTATTTGAGAAATGGAGGATTTTCAGAACAATCGCCAGGGCGTTCATAATTTATGGGAGGTACGTAGGGGATCAATACTCTAGCAGTGTTGTATGTGCTTGGTTGGGCTATATAATCCCTTATAATTTAAATTTTAAATTAAAAATGAGATTATGAGGTATATAACCCCGTTTGCCAGACAAACACTGCGCTACTGTTTATTTCTAGAACAGAAGTGTATTAAAAAGTAGATATATAAACAGTTGGTAACACTTAAAAATAATTTCTATACATAAAAATACATGTTTAATATTGACATGTAAATGTGCTTGTACAAGATTGTATACAACATTTCAAATATTAAAAACACAATTTTCTATTAATAATTATTATTATATAAAACTAAATATAGATTTTTAAAAAGCTAAAAACGATTGTATCTTTTCAGCTTACCTATAGAATAAATAAATATATTTAAAGCCACACACTTTTGTACTTAAATTTAGAATTTTGAGAGATTTTCCGAAATAATACTAGAGTTCAGTGTGTCAGCTGCTAAGTCTGCAACCAGAACTGATTTCAAACTGTACGGAAAGTACGTTCACACTTTCTTATTAATGGAGATTAATTTATAATCAGTGGCGTATCAAAGAGTTGTTATGAACAGATAAATATTCTGATATCTTCATATTTTGGTATAATAGATTCAAGTATTAAAAAAAATCTGATGTGACCAACACAATACCTCCCGCCATTTACCTATGCCGTCTTGTTGCCGCGTGCCGGATGTCTGATCGCGAATCTGGGGAATCCGATTCGATCCCGATCAACGCCAAATAATTCGAATTTTAAATGGTATAAAATTAACCCTTGTGGTAAACGCCCGCGCAATATAAATATGGTATTATCATTACCGAAATGTGCGTATAAATCAGATTAGCACACCCAGCAATGGATAATATGCCGTGATAATATATTTATTTGTTTCTTTATTTAAATACATACCTGTATATTTACTAATGCTAGAAATTATGTATTTTAAGTTCCTTTCCTTTTAAAACGTTACTATTATTAATTTGAAATGATTATTTTTTGACAGTGACATACATTTGAGTTGAACTATGTAACCATGGAGATGTGTTTATAGCATAAGCTCCGAGATATAATTTTTATATTACTGTATAAATTTATCCATAAAATATGTAGAAAAAGTATTAAATCAGACTTGTAGAAAATGGAATAATCTTTAATTTTTATAATAACAAGTTGCGAAAAAATTACATTTAAAGGTATTTTTTGAAGAAAAACCATCTTGAACTTCAAGTAAACTGCCATTTCCGGTTGTCCGATTACCACCAAAATCTAATGGCTTCTTTCCATATTAGAATAAGGTAGAAATATATGGTTTCAAAACTTACTGAATGATAGTATTTGAGTTAGAGAGTAAAGAGGATCCACACACACACACACACACACAAACACACACACACACACACATACACACAGACATCATCGTGAAAATTGAATTGTGGTGTCATTTACCAAAATCTCGATATGCTATTTTTAGCACGATCTCTATACCTCCCTTACCAAGGGTAGCTGGAGGTAAAAAAAAAATTCTGACAGATTAAAATGATATGCATTTCTTATTTCTTTCGGTCTCGTGGCCGTGTGCCTGAGTGTCTGGTCGCGAATCTGGGGACCCGGGTTCGATCCCGACCGACGCTAAAAATTACATCGCATTTAATGGCACAAAATTGAACCCTGTCGCGCACTCTCCACGCCAGCAATGAGTGCCCGTGAGGTGACGCCTGGTAAGCGCCCACACGGTACAAATATTCCATCATTACCGATATCTGTGTACGAAGCAGATTGGCACACCCAGCAATGGGTAATATGCCGTGATGAAATATTTATTTATTTATTTGTTTCATTTCAGTAGCTATCACTACCAACGAGCAATGCATATTAATAACATTTAAAATTAGATTTTACAGGTTATAAAACATGTAAAATAAAATCTGTTTAGTATTTGAAATGTAGAATTAAATTATCTATACGACTTTCATTGGAAACATTTTCATATAAAATTAATTGGGAAGTTTTGCTCAATAAAAACTGATTTTCCATGTTAACACGCTGTATGTGTATAAATAATGACAAATTTACAAATGATGCGAGAACAAGGTTTCTTACTACGCTTATGTTTTTTTGTTGTTTTTATGATAGTTATAATTAAAATGTAATAGTCATCATATGATTAAGATAATATATATAAAAACTTATGATAAGGAAATGCTTTGTAAACTGTAACTTCATTGTACACTTGCATAATAATTATATGCTGCTGTGTCATAATGATAACATTATAAAACTCAATTTGATAATGATCTACAGAGAGTTGTTCATGACACCGGAACATAGGACTTTATAATATATTTTCATAATTTCCTGGTTTCCTAATTATTAGTGAACTTTACTGTTCGGAAACAAAATGAACTATCTACGTACCGTCATAGAATATTGTGTCGTGCGCCCCTGAGAAAAGTATGCCTGCGCCGCTACTGATAGCATGTTCGCGAACAATGACGTAATCCCTTCGAAAGAACGTACCAGAGCGATGTTAAAATCCCTGCGACGCGCCGCCTAGAGGGTAACTACGCCGTGACCTAATTCCTTTGTATACAGGTCACTGTCGCCTCGCGAAGGTTCTACTAGGCCCGAGTAGATTCGAGAATTAAAGTCGCCAGGTATATAACCCGCCGCTAAAGCCAGCGAACACATTCTGTATTATAGAATCAACGAGTAAAGAAGTCTGATATAAATAAGTGTCATGAATAGTTGGTGATATAAACAACAGTCGACAAGTGAACATAAATAAATGTAATTAGTGACATAAAGAGTAGTGTTAATTGTTTAAATAAATAATCTTAGTGTTTAATTGTCTTATAATATTCTTAGTCTTTAAATTAGTGTTAATATTTGTTTGTCATAGTGTTAGTTACTTTTATAAACCTTTAATTTTTTTTTATATCTATTTATCGTTTAATAAACGTATTCTTTTAGTTAATAATAATTGTCTATGTTTTACACTTTACCCATATAAATAAAAACGTTACAATATTAACCCATTCAGTATGGGCGCTGGCAGGAATCCACCTTAATAAAAATAAAATATTTTGGGTAATTATGAATCTTTATTGAAAAAGATTGGTCATGTTACATACACAGTACATACACAATACATTTATGTATTTTGTTGTTTTATGGTAGCCATAAAAGAAATACATATTCTAGTCATCATCATATGTTGAAGGATAATAGATAAAAACAATATAATCAAACCAAAAACTTGTAAAAATGTAAACATCCATATTTACTCATTTGTACATATATATGTTTAATTATTATAATTTGGATTTAGTTAGTCTATTTTCTAGATGTTTAAACTGCACCCATCTAACATTATTATTTTTCACAAACCCCAATCCTTTGAACAAAGTCTGTGATACAATATTCTTCCTTACGATGTACGTAATAGAGTCCCAATTCCTTTCTGCTTCCATTTTAGTTATTATTTTGATCAACAGAGCTGCATATCCTTTGCGTTTATATTCTTCTAAGGTTTGTAAGATGGCGACTGCTCCAAAATCGTTTTTAGTTACCCAACTTACAAGTAAAGGTTTTAAGTAGTCTATAAATATGCCGTAACCACCGTTTTTGGATATCATGTTTGCGAGATAAATGTCGGAATTGTAAAATTTGTGCGGCCATATTGAATTCATAGGGATTGAGTGCTCTGGACGTAAAGGTTGAATTGAACCGTTTTCTGGGCTCCTGAAATAAGGATTTGTTGATAAGTGTAAATAAATACACGAGTATATATTATTAAGTTGAAAATAAGTAACAGGCCTATTCTACATTAATAATAGGAGGAGTCTAAGGTTAAATTATAACTAAACTAATACAATTACCTCTTAACCTTAAAATTATAAAATAAGCTATATACGTATATCGAGAACTAAGTTCAAATACTATCATTCAGAAAGTTTTGAAATCATGTATTTCCACCTTATTCTAATATGGAAAGAAGCCATTAGATTTTGGTGGCAACCGGCTAATCGGAAATGGCAGTTTACTTGAAGCTCAAGATAGTTTTTCTTCAAAAAATACCTTTAAATGTATTTTTTTCGCAATTTGTTATTATAAAAATGAAAGATTATTCCATTTTCTACAGGTTTGCTTTAATACTTTTTCTATATATTTTATGGATAAATTTATAAAGTAATATAAAAATTATATCTCGGAGCTTATGCTTTAAACACATCTCCATGGTTACATAGTTCAGCTCAAATGTATGTAACTGACAGATAAATGTCACTGTCAAAAAAATAATCATTTCAAATTAATAATAGTAACAATTTAAAAGAAAAATTGTAAATAGAACAATAGTTTTATGGAAAGGAACCTAATATACATAATTTCTAGCATTAGTAAATATGCAGGTATGTATATAAATAAAGAAATAAATAAATATATTATCACGGCATATTATCCATTGCTGGGTTTGCTAATCAGATTTGTACACACATTTCGGTAATGATGATGACATATTTGTATTGTGCGGGCGTTTACCACAAGGGTTAATTTTATGCCATTTAAAATTCAAATTATTTGGCGTTGATCGGGATCGAATCGTATTCCCCAGATTCGCGACCAGACATCAGGCACACGGCAACGAGACCCCATAGGTAAATAGCGGGAGGTATTGTGTTGGTCATATCAGATTTTTAGTAGAATAGGCCTGTAAAATTGATTCGAATTTGAGAATTTAATTAAATTTACAATGGAAATAAATTTATTCAGCACTTTATAAAACCGAGGGTAAAAATGATTACCTAAATATAATCTTAAGGACAATTAAAGTTCAAATTATTACCACATTTTTTCAATGATTAATTAAAAATGAACTTTACTGAATATGCAATTAATATATTCTAAAAGTGCAGTGAATCAAATACACATATTGCATGAATAAGTGACTCACGATGGAATAAAGAAACTGACAGATTCACGAATTGCATGCACATAGCTTGTCTTAAATTACAGTGAATTGACTTGTATGTATTTGTAAATTGTTTTAGTATTTTGGAGTGAAATATGTCAAGTTAAATAAGGTCGGTTTGAATTTAAATCATTTAAAGGTAAATTTTGCTATTCGCGTTAAATACGTGCTATAAAACGCGCGCTTTTAATGCGAATTATCTGTTTTCCTAAAATACGAGTGGAGCAGTGGCGTAGCGTCATATTGTTCAAGGTGTTTTCTGAACACCCAGAGGTAAAAAAAAAAATAAGAATAAATTGTCTTTCTTTCTTGCATTTTACAGTAAAACTCATTTTAAAGACAAAATATTACACAGATATTTAGTTTTTATTTTGTGAGCGCCATACATGTATACCAAACGCAGAGCTAGGTTCAGAAGAAAGTCGTTCAACAAATTTTACTTCTGGTTGATTGCTGGGCATATTGAACGTGCTGAATAATTTGATTTAAACATCACTGGGTAAATATTAGCCAGAGGGGAGTGTATTATAAAATTAGATATCTGTAATTCTACTACATACGTCATTATTTATGCATATCTGTCACACAACATAAGTTACAACGACATACGTCAAATAATCTTTCTCTTTCTAACTTGAAATGTTGCTAAGTTACTGTTGTATAAAGGGTTGTGTATTCTTTTTTACTTCCTTGTACGTAAGTAAAGGAAGTATTGTAATCGCGAAAAATTTCGGTTTTCAGGTTTTAGCGGAAATATCTATTTTGATCATCCCTGAATCCATTTTGACTAATTTCGTCGTGACGTCTGTACGTACGTACATATCTCGCATAACTCAAAAACGGTAAGCCGTAGAATTTTGTATTTAGGACTCTTATAACATCTAGTTGTGCACCTCCCTTTCTGGTTATTACACAATTTCCAGAAGTGACACTTTACATGAAGCCTATAATAGATTTTAATGAAAAACTGTTTTAAAATATAATCCAAAACTTTTCAAATTTGGTATACAAGACTTTTATGTCAATCGAAATAACATAATAGATTTTGGTTAAACAGGCTAACCGGAAGTGGTACATTACTTGAAGTTGTTAACAGTTTTTCTTGAATAAAATGATTTTATTTTGATTTTAGAAATAAATGCTTCAAATAAAAGTTTTAGAGAATTAATTTCTAGCACATCAAGTATTATTAAATTAGCCCTTTGTATAAGCGAGATATGTAAATTTAAAAATTATATACTTTTTTGTTTTTGTAATAAAGCTTGCTATGGATTAGGACAAAAAATAAAAATAAACTGTTCATGTCAAATTACGTTAAATACGTGCAATTTTATGATTCGTACAATAACAAATATTATATTTTTATTGTGAAATTAGTCATATTCATTGTTGTAATCAAATATTTCTTTGTTGTAATCAAAACTCTCTTTATAAAGAACCGGGTTAGATTAATGTTAATTTATGAATGGTAGTAGTAAATGAATTATTTTTTGTTCTATATCAAAATATTTCTCGGGCTTGGCTTAAGCCTGTCAATATTTTGTAATTTAATTATTAAACAATATGTATAGTTTAATAATCGTACAAGGAAGTTGTGTGGTGACTTTGAATAGTCATCTGTCGTCAACCAAACTATACCTACTTTATTTCAAAATTTCTGGCTATTTCTTTAGGCAACCACCAACAAGTACTTTCTATATCAAATTCTATCTCCCCGTTAACTTTTCTTAAAATTTCCATAACTTTTTCGTCCTGATCTTCATGTATAGCACAAATATATGGCCCTTTTTTCCATTCAATAAGTTTCGTTTCCCTTAACCCTTTGCATAACCTCTCACAACTTTTTTGCAGTGTGAAAAAATACACTTGATAGTTAAAATCCTAAAATTATTTATTTTAGACCGAAATATTTTTATTATATCCTCATACAGTCTGCTTACCGTCATAATAGCAACAAAAGTGCCATCTTGCCATTTTCCATAAGGAGAAGTAAACCTCACACCCAGATTTGGATCGAGACGTTTCCATTCGATTATTTGATTGACTAAATAGTAGGCTTGAACTGCGTATGGCCATCTAGATTTGAAGATATCGCGAAGATGTGGAAGATCTTTGTCAGGAATTGTTTGCAAGATGTCGTTTGTTATTTCATTGTGAAGAAGATACTAAAATAAGTATAAATACTAGTATGTACGAAGATTGTCTGGAAAATAATGAAACTTTAATAATATCGACAACATTTGATACCTATACATGTAGTGTGAGCGTGACCAAGTTTTGATAATCATTAGTAATTTTCGAGATGTTAACATCTAGTTGTTTATTTCATTTATTACATCTTATTTATTAGTATTTTAGTAAATTTGTTTGAAATTTTGACATCAATAATTAAAATCAGATTTAACATTTATAACATTATAACACAAGACCTTTCAAATGTCATAAAATTACTTCATGAAAAATTAGAAATTAGTTAATGCAACTTAATTTCGTTGTAAATTGATCAATCTTTAATAGATAACATAAACTTACGTGATAATTGTCACTAATCGTCATTGTGTTATGCGAAAACACGGTTTTGCTAGCGACTTTTACTTGCACCAGAAGCAAACTGTCTATTTGTGTCAGATCAATTCTGCGATTTATTTTAGGAAGACGTTTATTATTTTTTATTTGCTCCGTATTAATTCACGAGAGCAAAGTTGAATAAAATCATTGATATAGTTTTATTTTTATTTTTTTATTTTTAAGAATATTTTGCGATAAGAATTTGATGACTAAAATAGAATGGTCAAAAATATAATTTAAGTATATACGAGGGTCATTCAATAAGTAAAGAGACAAATGGCTATAGCTCAAAAACGGTTTATTTCAATCTTTTAAAATTAAGGCTATTTTTCAACATAATCACCCCCCACAGTTATGCACTTGACCCATCTTTCTTGCAGCTTCCTAATTCCCTTGGCGAAGAATTCTTTCGATTTACCCCGAAGCCACTTTTGCACCGCTTCCTTAACTTCCTCGTGGTTAGCAAATCTTTTTCCACGTAGGGCGTCTTTGAGTGGTCCAAACAGGTAAAAATCAGATGGGGCGAGGTCGGGACTGTAGGCAGGATGAGGTAAGACCTCCCAACCCAATTCTTGAAGCTTATCACGGGTCAGCTGGGCTGTATGAGGACGGGCGTTATCGTGCTGAAGAATGACTCCTTTTGACAAGAGTCCACGGCGTTTGCTCCTGATAGCTGGTCTAACTTTGTGTTCTAGCATCTCAGAGTAGTATTGGCTATTGATAGTTCCCTGATCTTCAAGGAAATCGCAATAGACCGGACCCTGTGAGACATTGGGGTTCATCACCTACACTTGTTCGGCCACTTTTAAACCGATCAACCCACTTGTAAAAATTCGCACGGTTCATACAACTTTTACCGTACTGTATTAACATTCTAGAAAAAATTTCACTTGGTTTTACACCTTCTGCGACTAAAAATCTAATGACTGAGCGCTGCTCTTCTAAGGTGCAATCTTCTAGTGGACTTGCCATGGTGAACTGAAAATTTTGTGGTTATGTTGACATAAAATGATGAAACAGCTGATCAGAGCATATCCCAAGGTTGCCAACTAACACCCCTGAAAAGACTGTATACATTCATTGAATAGTTTTAAAATTATAGAATTTGTCTCTTTACTTATTGAATGACCCTCGTATATGGAAACGGATAATGGGTTTGGCAGTTAGAAATTTTGTAGGCTTAGTGAAGTACACACTTCTTAATTTGCCAAGCTTTCAGTTATATTTTTAACCATCTTCAGGATACTGTAATACAATGATGAATACGTACAATATGTTTTTGAATAATTTGGTAAAATATACTTAGATTAGTTGAGTTTTATATATTTTTTTAACATTTACAAACATGTTGTTTTACACTCCTAGGATCCTGTGTATAGGTGGTAGCTTGTGTTATGGTTGACAAATTAAAAAGAGTGTACCTACTTCACTAAGCCTACAAAATTTCTGACTGCCAAACCCACTATCCGTTTCCATGAATTTCCAAATTTTATTTCTGCAGTTATGAAGTAGCCAAAATATTTTTTTTATTGATTCGGATGTAGAAATTTTTGCTTTACAATATCCATTTGAAACTTTTTGTCTAAAATAAATAGGGGAGCAATGCGCACGGAAAAACTGATTTCCCATGTTAAACGCCTATGTTACACTTTCCGTATACACCCTGTATAAAAAGTTTACATTGTTTACATTGTCGAAGCATTGTCTACATTTGATATAATTCTTTACACTGTTTACGCATTGTTTACGTATGTATGTAAACTATCATAGATTACGTGTAGACGCACAACCTTAGTAATTATATATTTAACAAGCTTTATTAAAAAATTTAAACTGAATTAAAATGTCATTAACGTCATTTTGAATGATAGAAAATTATAAATACTCATAAGTAAGAAACGTTTAATATTATATATCTATTTTATAAAAACAGCAACCTTCAATTTTGAAGCATCCTACAGCCAAGCCTCTAAAAAATGTTTTTCTCTTTTCAGGATCGAAGAATGTTTAAAAATAGTTTCATTTGCATCACAAAAATTTCTTCCAAATGCAAATTTTCCGTAGAATCGTTTCTTAATAAATATGCGTGTTATCTAAAAACACGATTGTCATTTTAGATGTTGCATAATATATAATAATATATTCAACGGTGACAAATTCTGATAAATGTGGGAAAAGTGTTAGAAATCGAGTGAGATATTCATTATGAATATTATTGATTCTTTTATTGATTTTATTGATTATGATGTTTCAATACTATTTTACTTGATTAAGTGGAAAGTGTACCACAGGGGTCACTTTTTTACCATTTAAAATTTGAAATAATTTTGGTGTCGTTCGGATGTATGTGTGTGTTCGTGTGTGTGTGTGTGTGTATGTAACGCTCGTAAAATCTGTTGTGGCCAGCACAATACCTCTCGCCACTTCCGTTTTTGGTTACATAAATACAGTATGTTCAAATAAAAATCTAACTCGGAGTTATAATTATATATATAATTTTCCTAAAATTCATTGTAACAGCCAGCAAAAGAATATTGCCATTCGTTGTTTTCTAATTTATTTACATTACTAAAATAAAATTCATTAAGAAAAGCTTTGATTTTTGACAATATCTCGTTAAATTGACATTTAATTAAATACAACCAAATTAAAACATATCTATCTCTGTTCATAGCCTACCCCGACTTAAGTTTTTTATGAACACACTTTATATATGGGGGCCCGCGTCAGAATGACAATTAGTAATTATGTACATACATAGATGTCAAATGTCAGAATTTTTCATTCAAATTTTCAAGTTTTCTAAATTCACGTAGTTAATTTGTCACCAGGATTGTGGAATTTACTTGTCAAGGAAAATAAACCACATGGAATTGGAAAGTCACAAAATTTAGAATGCAAAATTATATTTGATATCTATGTACATAATTACTAGCTATCATTCTAACACGGGCCCCCATATGTGCTTGTCAAGTCCAACAAAGTCACTCGCGCCCTATTGTATTTAACATTTCTTGTAACCTGCATTCTACACCAAAAATTCTACTTATATCTATTCTTTATATTTTCGAATGTTTCCAATTCATTGTCGGTATTGTAGGGACCTTAAAACATGCTTAATCACTAAATGAATATGCGATTTTTAGCATGAATCCAATACCTCTCTTAGCGAGAGATAAAAAAATGGTTTTGCAACAAAACGTTAACAAACATGGATTTTTTATGTGAAATACACAAATTTGTTTTTCACTTCTGTTTCGTTAAAATTATTATAGTTAAACGTTATGTATTTCACATTTGCAGTGTTCTAAGCAGTGATGATATATATATTCCATTATTTATTTTATTAACGACTTTATAACAAACCGAGTTTAAAAAACCATTGTCATTGTTGTTGCCGAGTTATGTATTTTTGAAGCAAAGATGAAGGTTTCAAAATATATTCTTTGATCATTTTCCTTTATAAGACTCATAAAAGTAATGTTTATGAGTCATCGCTGCTAATAGCAATATTTTTTAAATTATTTTCGAAGTATAGTTTAGCCAGCACCTTAATTTCCAAATTTTAAAATTTTATGTTAACAGAAATTTTGGTATAATTAATAAATATTGACGAAGTATAATGGAACATTTAATTCTGAATAATTTTCTTCCAATAAACTTTCTTTAAAATTTAATAATAAAGCCAAGAATTAATGTTTTATTTATCAATAAATCCAATACAATATCAGTATGGCCATCTATAGGATAAAATTATAAACATTCACTGACATTTGTTAATATTTATATAGGTATTTTCAGAAACTAATATCACAAAACTAAGCCATTAAATCAAAAAAGTTTCAAATAAAATTTACTCAAAATAATATGTTTTAGTTAATAATATATTAATTCTACTTATTTAGTTTTTATTTGTAGAGATATAAATGCACACATAAATAAATCATTTTTTCAAAAACAAAATATAAATAAAATAAATTATTACCTAAAACATATTTAAAATTAAAAAATAATAGAAGTTTATTTAGAAAATTTGATTGTATAAACTTTTCCCTACATATAATAAACAAATTTTAGTTCTACTTATTATCTCTGAAACAAAAGCGAAAATAAAAAAAAAGCTTCAACAAAACTCGCCTTCATTTTTAATTATAAATAATTTCTATTTAAGAAATTTTGTCGAAAAGTTGTTAGCTTAGGCAGAAAATGAATTTTCTCAAATTTGTTTATCCAAAACGAGACTACTACTGTAATCTATGATGATAATTATGAACTATTTTTAATGTTTTGTTGTAACAAAGTACGTTGTTGTATCGTGTAAATGGGAGAAAATCAATACCATCGCTCAATCGATTGACCAATCAGATTCAAAGAAATGTGCAAAGGAAGCCGCGGGATAAAAATATGTTTAAACAAACGTCATTTGATTGTTAATCAGCTGTTAAGTGTAAAAAGCGTTAAAATTATTTATTTTGAGTTAATAAATTGTTGAAATATTGATTGTTATATGATTTTATGTATCAATTAAATTAAAATAGAAGTATTTGTTGTAATTATTATTTATTTATCATACTATATTTGTTACAACAATAATGAAAACAATGTTATGTACTAATAATATGATAGATCCGTGGTGGAATTATATTTCATTACAGATTACAGCTAAAAGGGGAAGCGAAAACTTAGCTCAGAACTAGTATTGTACACTTGAAAATTCCCAAACCCGAATTCAACTTCACTTCTACAGATATTACTTATGAAATTAAACAATAAAACAATACTAGTATTTTTTAGGTTATGTTACAATTTGGTTTAAAAATTACAAATAAATATCATTCTTTGTAAGTTTAGATAAACGAGTTGCGGCTGATTTTCTCGTTTGGGAATCATCAGGAGTTCTACTATTATCATCTGTTATCATCATTATCGATATCATCAGCTTTATTGTGCCGTAGTATTTGGGTTACTTAAGTAAATTATTTATTACGTTGTGTATGCCTGATTACTAAGCATTACTTAACAAACTCGTGACTTAGAGGGGAAGGACAAGAAAGATGGAAGAATTCGGTATTGGTAGGTGAAGAAAACGATTCACAGAAGCACTGAAGTCTCAGAACTTCTATATTTGAGACGCTGTTAACGTTGTTGGTTACCACAGTTACTGAGTGTTGTGTTTGTAT
This sequence comes from Harpalus rufipes, assembly GCA_951394225.1. NCBI lineage: Eukaryota > Metazoa > Arthropoda > Insecta > Coleoptera > Carabidae > Harpalus > Harpalus rufipes. The sequence continues at coordinate 6,972,692 of OX596289.1, read as the reverse complement.
TGTTGTTATTAAAGAGAAAAACAGTTAATTTGGCATGTAATTTTATATTGTGAATTTGTAATAAATATTTTTAGTTTAAACCAAATTTGTTTTAATATTTTCAGGTCAATTTTACAATTTTAACTTCCAGATATATAAACAATAACAATTCGGATTATTGACAGCAATGAAAGATTTATCATTTGACAGTTTATTTTGTTTAATTCATTTCTGTTTTGTTTATTTAACTGGAAATTATAAAATTCGCCCTTAAATAGCGACAATATTATTTGTAATTTTAACAAAGTTCTTCGTGTTTAGAATAAAGTTTATTACAATTATTTAATTTCACCGTCAAAATTATATCGTGAAAGTACAACCGAACTTTTCCTTCCTGAAAAAATCCTACATATGTTAATATCTATAAAACCTAATTCTCTCAGCATAAGAAAATACTTATGAAATTATACGTATACATGACACTTAAAAGTAAACTTTAGTCTAAATTGAAAGTAAAATTATGTTTATTCAAAGTTATCAGTATTGAATGATGAAATTGTAATTATAGAAATAGAAATATATGTCCATATTATATTTTGTACAATTTTTTTTCGTAAAAAACTAAAAATTAATAATTATTTAATAAAAATACACAATTATACAATAATGGATAGAGATACATACCCGGCTTCTTAATTATTGAAATCTATCTATAATATTTCATATCTACTCATACTTTGTTACAAATGCATTATAAACGTAGGCCTAGCATTAAACATTTCGATTCATAAATTCTGAACTGGAGATATCAAATTTATATATTTATTTATTTTTGAATACGAAATATCACATCCTCAAGCGGGTAAAAAAGTTAAAATATCACAATAATATTTTCAGAATCTACGGGTCAAATTATGTATTAGTTGGCTTAAAATACTCAAAATTAACTCTTTTTTAACTGAACAGCTGATTAACAAGTAAAGTGACATATGTTTAAACAATTTTTTATCCCGCGTCTTCCATTTGCAAGCTTTTTTGATTCTGATTGGTCAATCGATTTGTCGATTTTATTGATTTTCTCCTATTTACACGATACAACAACGTACTTTGTTACAACAAAACATTAAAAAATAGTTCATAATTATCATCATAGATTACAGCAGGAGTCTCGTTTGGGATAAATAAATTTGAGAAAATCCATTTTCTGACTAAACTAACGACTTTTCGACAAATATTGTTATATAAAAATTATTTATAATTAAAAATGAAGGCGAGTTTTGTTGAAGCTTTTCTTTATTTTCGCTTTTGTTTCAGAGATAATGAGTAGAACTAAAATTTGTTTATTATATGTGGGGAAAATTTTATACAACGAAATTTTCTAAATAAACTTCTATTATTTTTTAATTTTAAATATGTTTTAGCTAATAATTTATTTTATTCATATTTTGTTTTTGAAAAAATGATTTATTTATGTATGCATTTAAATCTCTACAGATAAAAACTATACAAATAGAAATAATATATTAATAACTAAAATATATTATTTTGAGTAAATTTTGTTTGAAACTTTTTTCGATTTAATGCCTTAGTTTTGTGATATTAATTTCTGAAAATACGTATATAAATATTAACAAATGTCAGTGAATGTTTATAATTTTATGCAATAGATGGCAATACTGATATTGTATTGGATTTATTTATAAATAAAACGTTAATTTTTGGTTTTATTATTAATTTTTAAAAAAAGTTTATTTGAAGAAAATTATTCAGAATTAAATGTTCCATTATACTATGTCAATATTTATTAATTATACCAAAATTTCTGTTAACATAAAATTTTAAAATTTGGAAATTAAGGTGCCGAGATATATTTCCAAAAATATATTGGAAGAAGAATGAATAGCTTAGTAGTAGAAGGTAGAAGGAACAGAGGAATATAAGATGGAAGGACAGTATTCCGGAAGACTTGAGAGAAAAGGAACTGAGTGAGGACAACAGGCAAAATAAAAAATAGCGACCCCTAACGAATGGGAAAAGCTAAAGAAGAAGATGCCAGTGTGAAGTGCAATTTGCATAGTTCGTTTATGAAATAATTTTACTGGAAATATAAAATCTTTTGCAAGAAAATTCATGTATGGAATTTGTACATAATACAGAGGATTGACGGAAAGTAATGTGCTGGTCACATCAGATTTTTATTTTATATTTACTGATAAAAGTAAAGTGTACAAATAATTTTGTGACCCACTATATATTTACATATTTGATTAATTGGCAATTTGGGAATATTTAATTAATCAAATGTATATTCAGTGGCGTAGCTAGAACCCTTTTTGGAGGCGCTCGAGCGCCCCCAAAATTCCATTGAGCGCCTGCAAAAATTTGGAAACTAAAAAAATAATATAAGAACAGAACATTGTGTAACTATAACCAAAACTAAAAGCGCTTATAAGAAAAATAAATATATTTTATTCATTTCCGTCATGTCACAGTTAGGTACACATTTTATCAATAGATGCCGTTTGATTATGTCGAAGCGTAGTTCCAGCTTCCGCCATGTTTATTCATTTCATCGCAACAAGGATAGAAAATACAGCTAATTTCATGTATTTCATGAACGAGAACGACTAGCTTTAATTCAATATTAATTTGAGTGAAAATTTTATTATCTATTTTCTTTCTATAAATAAAGTAAAACCACAATAAGTACACATTCATTATCTTTTCAGCAATTTTTTATTACGACCCAAATAAAATATAACGCAATTTTATTATCGTTAATGTTTTGATTTTTGTAATTAATAATTATTGTCATTGTTGTAATCAAGTATTAAGAATGAGATAGTTTTCATTAGATTGATTATGCAGATTTCATTAAAACGTTCTAATAATCTGTACAAATATCTCTTTCATTTACTTTAGGATTTTCTTTAATTTTCTCGATTGAAGGCAGTATATTTTCGCGCCATTTTAAATAGTATTTTGAGTTTGTTGAATTATTATTTTATATTTTTGACATTTGATCTTAAAATGTCTTTTTGTTCATATACGAGCAGAACCAAAGGTATTTAAATATTTAATTTTAATTATTTAAGAATTATTTATTTGTTGTATGGTACAACTACGTAAATATATTTTTATACCATGCAAGTTGTTTTTTATCCACTATACCTATATTTAGCATAGATATCTTTTACAGGTAAGTCATTGGCGTAGCCAGGGGAGGGGTTTTAGAGGTTCAAATCCCTCCCGAAATGAATTACCTAATTAACTAATTTAATTTTCACAGTTTAGACAGTTCATCCAAGTAAGTCACCAATCTGTTAAATATATTCTCTTTTCTAAAATGTTCTGTGATCTGGAAAAAATGTAACTTTCAATTATAAGCCATTTGACCTTGAATGAAAAAAAAAATTGCCTGTGGCGCCTTTTTCCGGTATACATTTGCGTAACCTAATAACAACCACTAAAATGCTGAGCGCCTGCAAATTTACAATCCTGGCTACGCCACTGTGTATATTTTAGCGGTATTACAAAAAACTGCAGACAGTGCAAAGAAATATTAAGGATAATATTACGAATTCTTCACGGATGACCAGGAATTTTCAGGGTATTCTTATATACTATAAAATATTGTTTAATTAATTAATCAAATTTGGCTAAAAAAAACTTATTATGAATTTAAATAAAATAATCGTCCTTGTGTATATGGTATTATTTTTAGACAGAATTCATTTTCAGTGACGTAGTGTACGAGGTCAGGTGTGCTGAGGTCAGAGGTCAGCTTGGCTACCTCCACTGGACAAGCATAGTGACCAGAGATGGCAAAGGCAATCATTATAAATTATTGGTTTCTAGTTTCTATCTGCGTGATTGAAAATTATCTTACGAAATTGTTAGGTGTTGTGATTCTTTTATTTAATTGTTGTTGTTGTTTAAGTGAGGAATATTCTTGCCATTTAATTGGCATTTAGTGAACTAGATAAATATTTAATTTACGTCTGGTAAATTTGGGTTACAATGAGGAGTTGTCAAATTTAATTATTATGTTACAATATGATGTGCAATTGATTGAAATGTTTGGTAATGGAACAAAACGAATAATATTTTAATTAGTATTATAATACTTTGTCATACTTTGTGTATGGCAGATATCTTCATAAAATAATTGATTATATTATATAATTCTAAAATTAATTAATTGTTCTAAATAACTAACTTTCTAAATAGAAATAAAAATCACGTTTTTTGCTTTATATTGTGTGGTATTTATTTTAAATTTTAATAAAGTGATGTATATTTATATAAATAACAGATTTTCCGATATTTATTGATATACAGGATGTTCATTTTTAAGTGGCTACCATTGCGATATTGAGTACTACTAGCCCAATTCCAAATGTATTCGTACCCTCTGAAAAAAATATATTAACAGAAAGAAGAAATAAATTTTTAGATAACAATAGTTGACTATATTTGGGAATTTTTTATTTTATGTAATAATAAAGTGTACTGGATTGAAATATAATGTTATTACCTAAATTTATCATTTTAACAATAATCTACGGGCAAATATATGACAACAGACACGTACTATTTTTTTTAGTTCCAACAGTAAATAATACAATATTTATGTTAGTATTATTTATAAAACTGAAGGTAAAGGAAACTGACAATATACTCAATTAATTACTATATTAAATTTTATTTTTTTAGTAAAATTATTTGCAAAGTGATATTTATTTATTAAAGTGCTACCTACAATTATATTAAAAACAAGAATAAATAAACTTCTGGATGCTATGATTATTACTCCAATCCAACAAATTTTGATATGATGTATTAATAGAGTGTATAGAACTTGAAAACATTGCTTGTAATAAAATTTCTTAGGTTTAATAATAATTTTTTTGCAAATAAACCATTGTCTGCATGTGACAAATGTTTTCGTTTTTAATAATTCGCAAATATTTTTTATTAAAGTAATAAAATTTAAGATGGCATATTAATTGAGTATATTGTTAGTTACTTTTACCCTCAGCTTTATAGATAATACTAACATAAATATTGTATTATTTATTGGAACGAAAAATATTGGGACTTGTCTTTTGTCATATATTTGCCCGTAGATTATTGTTTAAATGCCAAATTTAATTAATAACATTATATTTAAATCCTGTACACTTTATTACTACATAAAATAAAAAATGCCCAAATATAGTCTATTGTAACCCAATTTTTTTTATTGGTGTTAATATATTTATTTCAGAGGGTACGAATACATTTGGGGCTGGGTTCGTATTTGAGATACGACGTTGCAAAGAAACTGAAAAAAAATATAAAATGAAAATGGCGCGAGGTATTGTGTTGGCCACAACAGATTTTTTATGTGATATTTGAAATTATATTTGGTTAATTAATGCATGTTGTAGGTTGAAAACCAAGGTTCAATATATCATAAACTTGTATGTTAGGAACTAGTGTTACAAAATAAAAATTTATACATACAAATATATTATCATGGCATTCATATAAAAAACTTTGTAAATACAATATTTTACCTTGGAACAATATTTAATAGCATTCAGCATTCATAATAAAATGTATGTCATATTCTCATTATATATTATTTAAAAATTCAATTCTGTTTGAAACACCTCTTATTCTTTATGAAATCTAATCTTGTTTTTTAAAATTTTAATTTTAAATTGTTTGTTTTTTGAACACACATTCCTCACCATGCGTGGAATCAATTTTCAAACGAGAAAGTGAAATTGAAATTACAAAATCAAAGACGCCTCTGAATCTCAAGGTCGCGGAGAAGTATCTTACAAATAAACATTGTTTTTAATTAGATTAGAAAACAAAATTAGAAACAAAAGGTTAACAGTGGGCATGTGAAGTTTTATAACCTTTGAAAATTTAAAATTTATTTATTTGCATTGTTGAAGTTTGAAATTGATTGAGAGCTGGAATGACAATAATAAAATTAATTGATGATGTCTTTCTAATTTTTCAAATACTAAATTATCATAAAGGAATCATTCTTGTACTTAACAAATTATACGAGCCCCGTCCCACATCAGTTGGCCCACCCCATTCAATTTCATTCTATTTAGTTAATTTATTATAATGATACCAATAATAATTAACAAATTATCGCCAATTTTTAATTAATATTACGGAAATTTTGTCGTTCTAATGACTCATAGCAAGATAGGTTTTGTAAAATATATTGTTTTAATGTAAAATGAAATTATACTTAGTTTATTAACAATTTAAGAAACATTGAAAAAAAATTAAACGTATTTAAGATGTAAGGATTTAGGTTTTATTAAATAAAATGTCTAAAAGTATTACGTAGTAAAATGATACAACCTTTTTAATTTTAGTTCTATTTATTGTTATTGTACCGCTACTGGTAGAATATTCCCGAGCGATGACGAAATCCCCGGCGGCGGAGCAACCCATACGAATAGACGTGTTAATTACACCGGTAACCTAAATCCATTGTATTCAATATGATTGACAGAAAGTTCCGGAAGGACACTGGGCTGTATAAATACCGTCCGAACGACAGCGGAGATATAGTCTGATATATAGAAGCAACGAGCAATGAAGTTTGTGATATAAATAAACATTCTACGAGTTGAAGAATAATACAACCTTTTTTAGTTTAGAGTCTGTTTTATTTATTTAATTAACGACGTTTCGGCAATATACACTATTGCCTTCTTCAGGAATGAACATTAATAACAAATCAACAAATACAAATAAATAAATAACAAAACATTAGCAACAGGTAACTAAGGTGACAATTACAACATATTTAAAATAGGAAGCCATGCACGACTAAGATCTAGACCGTCACAATGATTGAGATTAATACTTTTGGTTTTGTAAATCTCAATGGCTTCTCTAATTAACCTGTTAACAGACTCTAAACTAAAAAAGGTTGTATTATTCTTCATAAAATATGAGTTCTGAAAGATTTTATAATAATTCTACGAGTTGTTAACATAAATAAATATAGTGATATAAATATTGTTTAAATAAATAATCTTAGTGTTTAAGTATTTAATAATATTCTTAGTGTTTATAATAATTTAATAGTGTTAGTTGCTTTTATTATCTTTTTAATATTTATCCTAATTATTTATCGTTTAATAAACGTATTATTTTAATAAATAATATTCTACTAATTTTTACATTTCATCCATATAAATAAAACGGTACATTATAAAAACCGTCGTTTCGGCAGCATGAACTGCTGACTTCTTCAGGAAATAAACAATAAATATATAAATAAATGATAACAAAAACAATAGCAACAGAGGTAGCCATAGTGACAAATTACAACATATTTAATATAGGAAGTCATGCTTTGAGATTATTATTCTTGGTTCTGAAAATCGCAATGGCTTCTCTAATTAACCTGTTGTTTAGGTGTGTTGGTCATATCTTGTGGTACCAGCCATTATTTTTACTATTCATTATAACTGTAATTCTTTTAGATATTTTATTTAATAAAACCTAAAATCCTTACAACTTAAATTCGTTTAATTTTTTTTCAGGTTTTCTTGAATTGTTGGTAAAACTATAAATTTATTTATTTCATTATATCTTGTTGTGTGTCATTAGAACGACAAAATGTCCGTAATATTAATAAAAATTGGTGATAACTTATGTTAGTTATTATTTGTATCATACATTGACTAATATGATAAAGTTAAAGCGGATGGGTTAACTGATGCGGTACGAGACTCGTAATAATGATTTTGTCATCTTTATTATTATTATTATTATTATTATTATTATTATTATTATTATTATTATTATTATTATTATTATTATTATTATTATTATTATTATTATTATTATTATTATTATTATTATTATTATTATTATTATTATTATTATTATTATTATTATTATTATTATTATTATTATTATTATTATTATTATTATTATTATTATTATTATTATTATTATTATTATTATTATTATTATTATTATTATTATTATTATTCGATATTTTCACTCTCACCCTGACGAGAGGTTCTATTATATATACGGCTATAAAACAGCAAGTGTATATAAGATAAAATTTTAAAAAACATTGAAGTTGTCCTGATGTTATGGCTCTGTTCTACTATCCAGGTAAGTATTGTGGTTATTTGAAATTTAACACTTTTCTTACAGTGCTGCAGGTGTCTAGTAGGACTGCTTTCTGTAGTTCACGGTATAAATATTTCCCGAGACCTAGTCTGTTGATGGCATTGTGCAACTTGTATGGGATTTCTCCAGTGGCACCAAGGATTACAGGTACTATTGTTACGGTTTCTTGTTCCCATGTTCGTTTCATGTCGTTAGCTAGAGGTATGTATTTATTGATTTTTTCCTTGTATTTAGGTTTCACATTGCCTGCAGCTGGGACTGCTATGTCTATAAGGTAATTATTATTATTATTATTATTATTATTATTATTATCTCCTTTTTTCTCTGCAATTTTATTTACAGGTATAATATATACAAACGGCTTTAAAAAGCAAGTAAGTATACTGTAATTTTTTTTATATAATTTACAGAAAAATTATTTTCTCAGGTCGACTCTCCGAGGACTCTTCTTACTATGCTGCTTGTATTCAGTATCACTGCTTTCTGCATGGGTATGTATATGTTTTTATGTAGTTCTAAATTTTCAATGCTTTTGTGCAATTTATTAGGTATTTCGCCCGTTGATCCTATTATTATGGGAATTATTTTTACCACATCCATCTTCCACATATCCTTAATCTCATCTGCGAGGGGTAAGTACTTGTTTATTTTTTCTGCATACGTTTTTTCGACGTTGGCGCATAGCGGTACCCCTATGTCTATTATGTATGTGGTTTTCTTTTCTTTCAGAGTCAATACGATGTCTGGTATGTTGCACCTGATTGTTTTATCTGTGATTATCTTGCGGTTCCAATATAGCCTTGCTTGTTCATTCTCGGACACAGGTGCTGGTGTGTATTTGTAGGGTGGTACATATTCGTGAGTTATAAAATATTTTTGTTGTAGTGCTTGGTGTATTATACCAGCGACTTTATTATGCCTGTCTAAATATTGTTTTGATGCGAGAACAGAGCATCCATCGATGATATGGTCTATTGTTTCCTCATACTTTCCACACATCCTGCAATTTCTGTTCGGTATGGTCTCTTTGATTATTCTACTTCTATAACTTCGGGTTGCCACTACTTGATCTTGAATTGCATTTACGAACCCTTCAGTTTCCTTGAATATATTTCCCGTCCGCGTCCACATTTGTGATGCTGTTGTATCTATATGCTTTTGATGGATTGCATTTATGTATTTTCCGTGTAAAGGCTTTGATTTCCATTGAAACTTTAGTTGTTCGATGCTTGGGATTTTATCTACTACATTGTAATTTATGTCGTTTAAGCGTAGCGGTGTTAGTTTTTTATCTGTGTTCACGACTGACCGATGCAGATTACTTTCTTTTGCCTTGTTTTGGAAATATGTTCGCAAATTTACGATTTGTTCATGGTGACGGGGTGGGATACTTGGTATACCACGGCCTCCATATTTGCGTGGTAGATGGAATCATTCAATGGCGCTATGCGGGTGATGGCATCTATATTTTTTGAAGAGTTTTCTGGTAAGTATATCCAGAGCTTGTAGCTCTGTGTCAGTCCAGAAGAGTACACCGAAACTATATGTTAACACTGAGGTGGCGTATGTGTTTATGGCTTTGGAAGTGTTTCGAGCTGATAATTCCGTTTTTAATACCGCCTTTACTCTGTTCTTGTATGTGTTGACTATTTCTTCCTTGCATGTTTTCTGGTCTATTCCTTGAGCCTGTGCATATCCTAGATATTTATATCTGTCTTCCTTCTCCAATCCTTCTACCTTTCCTTGTTTTGTTATTTCGTATCCTTCACTCTTTATCCATTTTCCCTTCTCCATATTATTTATTTTGCATTTATTGAGGCCAAACTGCATGTCTATGTCAGCCGTCACGATAGAATATTTCAACGTTTTATTAGTTTTAGATACCTGTTCCCCTGAAATATTTAACGAAATGATATTTCTTGTATTGCTTATTAATCCAGCAATGATTTTACATAGGTTTCATTTTGTCAGTAACCTTTTTAGGATAACTCTGGGCCAATAATAGCCAGCCGTCACGATAGAATATTTCAACGTTTTATTAGTTTTAGATACCTGTTCCCCTGAAATATTTAACGAAATGATATTTCTTGTATTACTTATTAATCCAGCAATGATTTTACATAGGTTTCATTTTGTCAGTAACCTTTTTAGGATAACTCTGGGCCAATAATAGCCAGCCGTCACGATAGAATATTTCAACGTTTTATTAGTTTTAGATACCTGTTCCCCTGAAATATTTAACGAAATGATATTTCTTGTATTGCTTATTAATCCAGCAATGATTTTACATAGGTTTCATTTTGTCAGTAACCTTTTTAGGATAACTCTGGGCCAATAATAGCCAGCCGTCACAATAGAATATTTCAACGTTTTATTAGTTTTAGATACCTGTTCCCCTGAAATATTTAACGAAATGATATTTCTTGTATTGCTTATTAATCCAGCAATGATTTTACATAGGTTTCATTTTGTCAGTAACTTTTTTAGGATAACTCTGGGCCAATAATAGCCAGCCGTCACGATAGAATATTTCAACGTTTTATTAGTTTTAGATACCTGTTCCCCTGAAATATTTAACGAAATGATATTTCTTGTATTGCTTATTAATCCAGCAATGATTTTACATAGGTTTCATTTTGTCAGTAACCTTTTTAGGATAACTCTGGGCCAATAATAGCCAGCCGTCACGATAGAATATTTCAACGTTTTATTAGTTTTAGATACCTGTTCCCCTGAAATATTTAACGAAATGATATTTCTTGTATTGCTTATTAATCCAGCAATGATTTTGCATAGGTTTCATTTTGTCAGTAACCTTTTTAGGATAACTCTGGGCCAATAATAGCCAGCCGTCACAATAGAATATTTCAACGTTTTATTAGTTTTAGATACCTGTTCCCCTGAAATATTTAACGAAATGATATTTCTTGTATTGCTTATTAATCCAGCAATGATTTTACATAGGTTTCATTTTGTCAGTAACCTTTTTAGGATAACTCTGGGCCAATAATAGCCAGCCGTCACGATAGAATATTTCAACGTTTTATTAGTTTTAGATACCTGTTCCCCTGAAATATTTAACGAAATGATATTTCTTGTATTGCTTATTAATCCAGCAATGATTTTACATAGGTTTCATTTTGTCAGTAACCTTTTTAGGATAACTCTGGGCCAATAATAGCCAGCCGTCACGATAGAATATTTCAACGTTTTATTAGTTTTAGATACCTGTTCCCCTGAAATATTTAACGAAATGATATTTCTTGTATTGCTTATTAATCCAGCAATGATTTTACATAGGTTTCATTTTGTCAGTAACCTTTTTAGGATAACTCTGGGCCAATAATAGCCAGCCGTCACGATAGAATATTTCAACGTTTTATTAGTTTTAGATACCTGTTCCCCTGAAATATTTAACGAAATGATATTTCTTGTATTGCTTATTAATCCAGCAATGATTTTACATAGGTTTCATTTTGTCAGTAACCTTTTTAGGATAACTCTGGGCCAATAATAGCCAGCCGTCACGATAGAATATTTCAACGTTTTATTAGTTTTAGATACCTGTTCCCCTGAAATATTTAACGAAATGATATTTCTTGTATTGCTTATTAATCCAGCAATGATTTTACATAGGTTTCATTTTGTCAGTAACCTTTTTAGGATAACTCTGGGCCAATAATAGCCAGCCGTCACAATAGAATATTTCAACGTTTTATTAGTTTTAGATACCTGTTCCCCTGAAATATTTAACGAAATGATATTTCTTGTATTGCTTATTAATCCAGCAATGATTTTACATAGGTTTCATTTTGTCAGTAACCTTTTTAGGATAACTCTGGGCCAATAATAGCCAGCCGTCACGATAGAATATTTCAACGTTTTATTAGTTTTAGATACCTGTTCCCCTGAAATATTTAACGAAATGATATTTCTTGTATTGCTTATTAATCCAGCAATGATTTTACATAGGTTTCATTTTGTCAGTAACCTTTTTAGGATAACTCTGGGCCAATAATAGCCAGCCGTCACAATAGAATATTTCAACGTTTTATTAGTTTTAGATACCTGTTCCCCTGAAATATTTAACGAAATGATATTTCTTGTATTGCTTATTAATCCAGCAATGATTTTACATAGGTTTCATTTTGTCAGTAACCTTTTTAGGATAACTCTGGGCCAATAATAGCCAGCCGTCACGATAGAATATTTCAACGTTTTATTAGTTTTAGATACCTGTTCCCCTGAAATATTTAACGAAATGATATTTCTTGTATTGCTTATTAATCCAGCAATGATTTTACATAGGTTTCATTTTGTCAGTAACCTTTTTAGGATAACTCTGGGCCAATAATAGCCAGCCGTCACGATAGAATATTTCAACGTTTTATTAGTTTTAGATACCTGTTCCCCTGAAATATTTAACGAAATGATATTTCTTGTATTGCTTATTAATCCAGCAATGATTTTACATAGGTTTCATTTTGTCAGTAACCTTTTTAGGATAACTCTGGGCCAATAATAGCCAGCCGTCACGATAGAATATTTCAACGTTTTATTAGTTTTAGATACCTGTTCCCCTGAAATATTTAACGAAATGATATTTCTTGTATTGCTTATTAATCCAGCAATGATTTTACATAGGTTTCATTTTGTCAGTAACCTTTTTAGGATAACTCTGGGCCAATAATAGCCAGCCGTCACAATAGAATATTTCAACGTTTTATTAGTTTTAGATACCTGTTCCCCTGAAATATTTAACGAAATGATATTTCTTGTATTGCTTATTAATCCAGCAATGATTTTACATAAGGTTTCATTTTGTCAGTAACCTTTTTAGGATAACTCTGGGCCAATAATAGCCAGCCGTCACGATAGAATATTTCAACGTTTTATTAGTTTTAGATACCTGTTCCCCTGAAATATTTAACGAAATGATATTTCTTGTATTGCTTATTAATCCAGCAATGATTTTACATAGGTTTCATTTTGTCAGTAACCTTTTTAGGATAACTCTGGGCCAATAATAGCCAGCCGTCACAATAGAATATTTCAACGTTTTATTAGTTTTAGATACCTGTTCCCCTGAAATATTTAACGAAATGATATTTCTTGTATTGCTTATTAATCCAGCAATGATTTTACATAGGTTTCATTTTGTCAGTAACCTTTTTAGGATAACTCTGGGCCAATAATAGCCAGCCGTCACGATAGAATATTTCAACGTTTTATTAGTTTTAGATACCTGTTCCCCTGAAATATTTAACGAAATGATATTTCTTGTATTGCTTATTAATCCAGCAATGATTTTACATAGGTTTCATTTTGTCAGTAACCTTTTTAGGATAACTCTGGGCCAATAATAGCCAGCCGTCACGATAGAATATTTCAACGTTTTATTAGTTTTAGATACCTGTTCCCCTGAAATATTTAACGAAATGATATTTCTTGTATTGCTTATTAATCCAGCAATGATTTTACATAGGTTTCATTTTGTCAGTAACCTTTTTAGGATAACTCTGGGCCAATAATAGCCAGCCGTCACGATAGAATATTTCAACGTTTTATTAGTTTTAGATACCTGTTCCCCTGAAATATTTAACGAAATGATATTTCTTGTATTGCTTATTAATCCAGCAATGATTTTGCATAGGTTTCATTTTGTCAGTAACCTTTTTAGGATAACTCTGGGCCAATAATAGCCAGCCGTCACAATAGAATATTTCAACGTTTTATTAGTTTTAGATACCTGTTCCCCTGAAATATTTAACGAAATGATATTTCTTGTATTGCTTATTAATCCAGCAATGATTTTACATAGGTTTCATTTTGTCAGTAACCTTTTTAGGATAACTCTGGGCCAATAATAGCCAGCCGTCACGATAGAATATTTCAACGTTTTATTAGTTTTAGATACCTGTTCCCCTGAAATATTTAACGAAATGATATTTCTTGTATTGCTTATTAATCCAGCAATGATTTTACATAGGTTTCATTTTGTCAGTAACCTTTTTAGGATAACTCTGGGCCAATAATAGCCAGCCGTCACGATAGAATATTTCAACGTTTTATTAGTTTTAGATACCTGTTCCCCTGAAATATTTAACGAAATGATATTTCTTGTATTGCTTATTAATCCAGCAATGATTTTACATAGGTTTCATTTTGTCAGTAACCTTTTTAGGATAACTCTGGGCCAATAATAGCCAGCCGTCACGATAGAATATTTCAACGTTTTATTAGTTTTAGATACCTGTTCCCCTGAAATATTTAACGAAATGATATTTCTTGTATTGCTTATTAATCCAGCAATGATTTTACATAGGTTTCATTTTGTCAGTAACCTTTTTAGGATAACTCTGGGCCAATAATAGCCAGCCGTCACGATAGAATATTTCAACGTTTTATTAGTTTTAGATACCTGTTCCCCTGAAATATTTAACGAAATGATATTTCTTGTATTGCTTATTAATCCAGCAATGATTTTACATAGGTTTCATTTTGTCAGTAACCTTTTTAGGATAACTCTGGGCCAATAATAGCCAGCCGTCACGATAGAATATTTCAACGTTTTATTAGTTTTAGATACCTGTTCCCCTGAAATATTTAACGAAATGATATTTCTTGTATTGCTTATTAATCCAGCAATGATTTTACATAGGTTTCATTTTGTCAGTAACCTTTTTAGGATAACTCTGGGCCAATAATAGCCAGCCGTCACGATAGAATATTTCAACGTTTTATTAGTTTTAGATACCTGTTCCCCTGAAATATTTAACGAAATGATATTTCTTGTATTGCTTATTAATCCAGCAATGATTTTACATAGGTTTCATTTTGTCAGTAACCTTTTTAGGATAACTCTGGGCCAATAATAGCCAGCCGTCACAATAGAATATTTCAACGTTTTATTAGTTTTAGATACCTGTTCCCCTGAAATATTTAACGAAATGATATTTCTTGTATTGCTTATTAATCCAGCAATGATTTTACATAGGTTTCATTTTGTCAGTAACCTTTTTAGGATAACTCTGGGCCAATAATAGCCAGCCGTCACGATAGAATATTTCAACGTTTTATTAGTTTTAGATACCTGTTCCCCTGAAATATTTAACGAAATGATATTTCTTGTATTGCTTATTAATCCAGCAATGATTTTACATAGGTTTCATTTTGTCAGTAACCTTTTTAGGATAACTCTGGGCCAATAATAGCCAGCCGTCACGATAGAATATTTCAACGTTTTATTAGTTTTAGATACCTGTTCCCCTGAAATATTTAACGAAATGATATTTCTTGTATTGCTTATTAATCCAGCAATGATTTTACATAGGTTTCATTTTGTCAGTAACCTTTTTAGGATAACTCTGGGCCAATAATAGCCAGCCGTCACGATAGAATATTTCAACGTTTTATTAGTTTTAGATACCTGTTCCCCTGAAATATTTAACGAAATGATATTTCTTGTATTGCTTATTAATCCAGCAATGATTTTACATAGGTTTCATTTTGTCAGTAACCTTTTTAGGATAACTCTGGGCCAATAATAGCCAGCCGTCACGATAGAATATTTCAACGTTTTATTAGTTTTAGATACCTGTTCCCCTGAAATATTTAACGAAATGATATTTCTTGTATTGCTTATTAATCCAGCAATGATTTTACATAGGTTTCATTTTGTCAGTAACCTTTTTAGGATAACTCTGGGCCAATAATAGCCAGCCGTCACGATAGAATATTTCAACGTTTTATTAGTTTTAGATACCTGTTCCCCTGAAATATTTAACGAAATGATATTTCTTGTATTGCTTATTAATCCAGCAATGATTTTACATAGGTTTCATTTTGTCAGTAACCTTTTTAGGATAACTCTGGGCCAATAATAGCCAGCCGTCACGATAGAATATTTCAACGTTTTATTAGTTTTAGATACCTGTTCCCCTGAAATATTTAACGAAATGATATTTCTTGTATTGCTTATTAATCCAGCAATGATTTTACATAGGTTTCATTTTGTCAGTAACCTTTTTAGGATAACTCTGGGCCAATAATAGCCAGCCGTCACGATAGAATATTTCAACGTTTTATTAGTTTTAGATACCTGTTCCCCTGAAATATTTAACGAAATGATATTTCTTGTATTGCTTATTAATCCAGCAATGATTTTACATAGGTTTCATTTTGTCAGTAACCTTTTTAGGATAACTCTGGGCCAATAATAGCCAGCCGTCACAATAGAATATTTCAACGTTTTATTAGTTTTAGATACCTGTTCCCCTGAAATATTTAACGAAATGATATTTCTTGTATTGCTTATTAATCCAGCAATGATTTTACATAGGTTTCATTTTGTCAGTAACCTTTTTAGGATAACTCTGGGCCAATAATAGCCAGCCGTCACGATAGAATATTTCAACGTTTTATTAGTTTTAGATACCTGTTCCCCTGAAATATTTAACGAAATGATATTTCTTGTATTGCTTATTAATCCAGCAATGATTTTACATAGGTTTCATTTTGTCAGTAACCTTTTTAGGATAACTCTGGGCCAATAATAGCCAGCCGTCACGATAGAATATTTCAACGTTTTATTAGTTTTAGATACCTGTTCCCCTGAAATATTTAACGAAATGATATTTCTTGTATTGCTTATTAATCCAGCAATGATTTTACATAGGTTTCATTTTGTCAGTAACCTTTTTAGGATAACTCTGGGCCAATAATAGCCAGCCGTCACGATAGAATATTTCAACGTTTTATTAGTTTTAGATACCTGTTCCCCTGAAATATTTAACGAAATGATATTTCTTGTATTGCTTATTAATCCAGCAATGATTTTACATAGGTTTCATTTTGTCAGTAACCTTTTTAGGATAACTCTGGGCCAATAATAGCCAGCCGTCACGATAGAATATTTCAACGTTTTATTAGTTTTAGATACCTGTTCCCCTGAAATATTTAACGAAATGATATTTCTTGTATTGCTTATTAATCCAGCAATGATTTTACATAGGTTTCATTTTGTCAGTAACCTTTTTAGGATAACTCTGGGCCAATAATAGCCAGCCGTCACAATAGAATATTTCAACGTTTTATTAGTTTTAGATACCTGTTCCCCTGAAATATTTAACGAAATGATATTTCTTGTATTGCTTATTAATCCAGCAATGATTTTACATAGGTTTCATTTTGTCAGTAACCTTTTTAGGATAACTCTGGGCCAATAATAGCCAGCCGTCACGATAGAATATTTCAACGTTTTATTAGTTTTAGATACCTGTTCCCCTGAAATATTTAACGAAATGATATTTCTTGTATTGCTTATTAATCCAGCAATGATTTTACATAGGTTTCATTTTGTCAGTAACCTTTTTAGGATAACTCTGGGCCAATAATAGCCAGCAGTCACAATAGAATATTTCAACGTTTTATTAGTTTTAGATACCTGTTCCCCTGAAATATTTAACGAAATGATATTTCTTGTATTGCTTATTAATCCAGCAATGATTTTACATAGGTTTCATTTTGTCAGTAACCTTTTTAGGATAACTCTGGGCTAATAATAGCCAGCCGTCACGATAGAATATTTCAACGTTTTATTAGTTTTAGATACCTGTTCCCCTGAAATATTTAACGAAATGATATTTCTTGTATTGCTTATTAATCCAGCAATGATTTTACATAGGTTTCATTTTGTCAGTAACCTTTTTAGGATAACTCTGGGCCAATAATAGCCAGCCGTCACGATAGAATATTTCAACGTTTTATTAGTTTTAGATACCTGTTCCCCTGAAATATTTAACGAAATGATATTTCTTGTATTGCTTATTAATCCAGCAATGATTTTACATAGGTTTCATTTTGTCAGTAACCTTTTTAGGATAACTCTGGGCCAATAATAGCCAGCCGTCACGATAGAATATTTCAACGTTTTATTAGTTTTAGATACCTGTTCCCCTGAAATATTTAACGAAATGATATTTCTTGTATTGCTTATTAATCCAGCAATGATTTTACATAGGTTTCATTTTGTCAGTAACCTTTTTAGGATAACTCTGGGCCAATAATAGCCAGCCGTCACGATAGAATATTTCAACGTTTTATTAGTTTTAGATACCTGTTCCCCTGAAATATTTAACGAAATGATATTTCTTGTATTGCTTATTAATCCAGCAATGATTTTACATAGGTTTCATTTTGTCAGTAACCTTTTTAGGATAACTCTGGGCCAATAATAGCCAGCCGTCACGATAGAATATTTCAACGTTTTATTAGTTTTAGATACCTGTTCCCCTGAAATATTTAACGAAATGATATTTCTTGTATTGCCTATTAATCCAGCAATGATTTTACATAGGTTTCATTTTGTCAGTAACCTTTTTAGGATAACTCTGGGCCAATAATAGCCAGCCGTCACGATAGAATATTTCAACGTTTTATTAGTTTTAGATACCTGTTCCCCTGAAATATTTAACGAAATGATATTTCTTGTATTGCTTATTAATCCAGCAATGATTTTACATAGGTTTCATTTTGTCAGTAACCTTTTTAGGATAACTCTGGGCCAATAATAGCCAGCCGTCACGATAGAATATTTCAACGTTTTATTAGTTTTAGATACCTGTTCCCCTGAAATATTTAACGAAATGATATTTCTTGTATTGCTTATTAATCCAGCAATGATTTTACATAGGTTTCATTTTGTCAGTAACCTTTTTAGGATAACTCTGGGCCAATAATAGCCAGCCGTCACGATAGAATATTTCAACGTTTTATTAGTTTTAGATACCTGTTCCCCTGAAATATTTAACGAAATGATATTTCTTGTATTGCTTATTAATCCAGCAATGATTTTACATAGGTTTCATTTTGTCAGTAACCTTTTTAGGATAACTCTGGGCCAATAATAGCCAGCCGTCACGATAGAATATTTCAACGTTTTATTAGTTTTAGATACCTGTTCCCCTGAAATATTTAACGAAATGATATTTCTTGTATTGCTTATTAATCCAGCAATGATTTTACATAGGTTTCATTTTGTCAGTAACCTTTTTAGGATAACTCTGGGCCAATAATAGCCAGCCGTCACGATAGAATATTTCAACGTTTTATTAGTTTTAGATACCTGTTCCCCTGAAATATTTAACGAAATGATATTTCTTGTATTGCTTATTAATCCAGCAATGATTTTACATAGGTTTCATTTTGTCAGTAACCTTTTTAGGATAACTCTGGGCCAATAATAGCCAGCCGTCACGATAGAATATTTCAACGTTTTATTAGTTTTAGATACCTGTTCCCCTGAAATATTTAACGAAATGATATTTCTTGTATTGCTTATTAATCCAGCAATGATTTTACATAGGTTTCATTTTGTCAGTAACCTTTTTAGGATAACTCTGGGCCAATAATAGCCAGCCGTCACGATAGAATATTTCAACGTTTTATTAGTTTTAGATACCTGTTCCCCTGAAATATTTAACGAAATGATATTTCTTGTATTGCTTATTAATCCAGCAATGATTTTACATAGGTTTCATTTTGTCAGTAACCTTTTTAGGATAACTCTGGGCCAATAATAGCCAGCCGTCACGATAGAATATTTCAACGTTTTATTAGTTTTAGATACCTGTTCCCCTGAAATATTTAACGAAATGATATTTCTTGTATTGCTTATTAATCCAGCAATGATTTTACATAGGTTTCATTTTGTCAGTAACCTTTTTAGGATAACTCTGGGCCAATAATAGCCAGCCGTCACGATAGAATATTTCAACGTTTTATTAGTTTTAGATACCTGTTCCCCTGAAATATTTAACGAAATGATATTTCTTGTATTGCTTATTAATCCAGCAATGATTTTTCATAGGTTTCATTTTGTCAGTAACCTTTTTAGGATAACTCTGGGCCAATAATAGCCAGCCGTCACGATAGAATATTTCAACGTTTTATTAGTTTTAGATACCTGTTCCCCTGAAATATTTAACGAAATGATATTTCTTGTATTGCTTATTAATCCAGCAATGATTTTACATAGGTTTCATTTTGTCAGTAACCTTTTTAGGATAACTCTGGGCCAATAATAGCCAGCCGTCACGATAGAATATTTCAACGTTTTATTAGTTTTAGATACCTGTTCCCCTGAAATATTTAACGAAATGATATTTCTTGTATTGCTTATTAATCCAGCAATGATTTTACATAGGTTTCATTTTGTCAGTAACCTTTTTAGGATAACTCTGGGCCAATAATAGCCAGCCGTCACGATAGAATATTTCAACGTTTTATTAGTTTTAGATACCTGTTCCCCTGAAATATTTAACGAAATGATATTTCTTGTATTGCTTATTAATCCAGCAATGATTTTACATAGGTTTCATTTTGTCAGTAACCTTTTTAGGATAACTCTGGGCCAATAATAGCCAGCCGTCACGATAGAATATTTCAACGTTTTATTAGTTTTAGATACCTGTTCCCCTGAAATATTTAACGAAATGATATTTCTTGTATTGCTTATTAATCCAGCAATGATTTTTACATAGGTTTCATTTTGTCAGTAACCTTTTTAGGATAACTCTGGGCCAATAATAGCCAGCCGTCACGATAGAATATTTCAACGTTTTATTAGTTTTAGATACCTGTTCCCCTGAAATATTTAACGAAATGATATTTCTTGTATTGCTTATTAATCCAGCAATGATTTTACATAGGTTTCATTTTGTCAGTAACCTTTTTAGGATAACTCTGGGCCAATAATAGCCAGCCGTCACGATAGAATATTTCAACGTTTTATTAGTTTTAGATACCTGTTCCCCTGAAATATTTAACGAAATGATATTTCTTGTATTGCTTATTAATCCAG